>OY294070.1:18399091-19599091 GCA_958510875.1 Endomychus coccineus | reverse complement strand
CCTGCTTTTTCTTGAAAGCTTGCATCAATATATTCGCAGCTCCACTGGCATTTATATATTCATTAGCCTTAAGATCTCATACTTTTCGGCATCTGTGGAAAGTTTCAAAATTAGTACCGGTTTTTAAAGAAGGTGATATACATGAGGTTACTAATTATCGCCCAATTGTCTTCATCAATAACTTCTGCAAAATATTTGAATCAATTTTATATGATGCTACTTTCAATCATGTAAAACTGCAGATATCCGAAGAATGGCATAGGTTCATACCTGGCAGATCCACTGTTACTAACTTAGGCTGCAAAATCAATAATTGGCTGATGTTATAGATGAGGGTGGTTAAGTTGATTGTATCCACCTCGATTTTGCTGAGGCATTTGATGATATGGACCACAGTATCTTATTGAATAAAATGTCCAGCTTTGGATTTACAAATCAATTGATTGAATTTTGGAGTTCTTACCCAAGTGATATATATCAATCTTTAGAGTGTAGAGGTTCCAAATCGTATTCATTTCATGCCACCTCAGGTGTGCCTCAAGGGTCAGTACTTGGACCACTCCTATTCAATTTATTTATCGATGACATTCTTTCTTTATTTGTCTGTTATTTTCTGCTTTACGTAGACGAGTTAAAACTTTATT
This sequence comes from Endomychus coccineus, assembly GCA_958510875.1. Classification (NCBI taxonomy): domain Eukaryota; kingdom Metazoa; phylum Arthropoda; class Insecta; order Coleoptera; family Endomychidae; genus Endomychus; species Endomychus coccineus. The sequence goes on along the minus strand of OY294070.1, from coordinate 19,598,447 downwards.
CGGTAGTGAAGCATTCTTCATTCTGTATCTCACTGCAGCATGACTTGGATGCACTCAGTACTTGGTGTGTAATAAATTGTCTGGAGCTTAGTATTAGTAAGTGCATTATAACGACTTTCACCAAAAAAATTACGCCTATTATTTTCAATTTCAGAGACTTGAGATTTTGTTTGACCTGAAATTGTCATTTGCGTTTCACATTGAATCAATTGATTCTACCGCCTACTGAATGCTAGGCTTTGTCATCCTTAATTGCTGTCTATTCAACAATAGTGATTCGATAATATTACACAATTCATTTGTTCGTTCTAAGCTTGAATATGCTTCAATTGTGAGGAACTCCCATTATGAAAGTTATATAAACAAACTAGAGCGCGTGAATCGGCGTTTCCTAAGATATTTGGCCTTCAAAGCTGATGGTAATTATCCATCTATTGGATTTTCCCACCAGGCTCTATTAGATAGATTCTCTTGCCTAGAGTTATATGACCGTAGGAAAATTCATAGTATTTTATTCCTGTATAAGGTCATTCATAACCTGGTTGACTGACCTGTGATTTTATCAAGGCTGAATTTACATGTTACATCTGCTCGCACCCGTTCCACACAAACATTTTATCTACCACTCTGCAAAACAAATACCTTATTATTTCCTCCAGTTCTCCAAATGTGTAGATTCTACGAGATGATCAGTTTGAATGTTCACATATTTTGTTGTAACCCTAATAATATTTGTAAAGCTGTGTATATTAGTTAATTTTGATTCCTACTCTGTAATTCTATTATATCTACTCCTAAGCTCTCCAAGCGATATCTCCCGTTGGGTTAATGTAATTAAATAAATAAAAAAATTAAAACGTGTGGCACTCGGGGACTGCCGCGGTAAAGCTATTGCATAGCACTACGCCACTGGAAAAAGTGGGGTAGAAAAACATCCACTACCCCTTCAAAATCTTCACGAATTATGAGTAAAAAAGAGTATCATCTTGATCTCTATGAAGAGTATTCTGTGACAAGTGCATAGATAACTATACTACCGGTAGTAGAGTTATCTATGGTGACAAGTGTCAGTAGACTTGTAAACACAATTTTATACGGAAGTTTTAACGTTCAGATCTCGATAGCGCCTGAGACTCCGGTATTTTCACGTGGCCTATCGAAATTAGAAGGTTCGAATTTTATAAAAACACAATTGCATGAACGCTAGACGACTTATGTAATTAGCTACGAACGTAATCATTTCGACATATCGTCGAGGAGCTCGCTGCGCGTAAGTTAGAGTTTATACATTTTACCTCTATTTTGTTAATTTGGGGCCGTTTCGAACCCCGTGTGGCCGGCGCCAGTTTTAATGAAGTATTTTGGGCTATGGGCCGCTAGCTTTTACCCGCTTTCGGTATATTTGAGTAGCTAGAAAATTCCCTTTCGTACGTCGCACGTCAGATGCTAGTAGGTGACAGCTGAGAATACCTCAAACTGTTTTAATTAAATTTTCCTATTTGATCGACATTTTGGGGCCCGAGACTATGCTATTTAGTTGGCCCCGTTCATAAACTAACGACATGGAGCGAAAACCGCATGCGAAAAGTACTCGTTACGACGTTCTATGTACTGTAAATTTGCACTTTTCTAACTCGCGACCTACGCGCTTCTCACGTGAACGTCATTCGATTTATCGAAAATTAACCGATTCAAAACAGTTTTCGACCCAGTTTGGGGCTATCACGACCTTTTAAAAGGTTCAAAGTTAACATTTCGACAATGTTAAGCTCGGCCGAGCTACATGGTAGGCGGAGTGGTGGGTGTCAGGATATTTCGTTACAGTATTTGTTTTTTATTTTTTTAGATTTTCGTTACGGTATTTGTCTTTTGTTTTTTTTTCTTGATTCGGTCGCCGCGCACAAAGCCCGCGATAAAAGCTATATGCAATAGCTTAACTATATGCAATAGCTTAATAAATGAATAAATAAATGTGATTTGCATACTATCAAATCCGTGAGATCAATAGTAATGGCCCAATTGTCTACAGTGAGTTACATAAGCATATACACACGCACACACATATATCATCGCAAAAATAGTCTACATAGATTCAGAATCGCCCAAATGGAGGCATAGACATAGTTACAGCCCTGTAAACAATCTAACATACTTATATCGAACATTATTTTATCACAGATATTTCTGTGATCCTGAGAAATCCTATATAATTGCCGGAGGATTAGGAGGATTTGGTCTTGAGTTAGCCGATATGATGATTATTCGTGGAGCCAGAAGATTGGTACTCACATCTAGAAATGGTATCAAAACCGGATATCAACAAATGAGGATCAAGTAAGTCTTTCCAAAATGTACATCATGCAAACTCCTTCATCAGAAAAATCTCCAATGAATGTTCCTTATATCGAATTCTCCAGTTCAGAAATGCACCAATAGTCAATAACAATTATTATTAGCAACCATTTAACTAAAGTATACTTAAAAAGATGGAGGAAAACATATTTGTTCATAAGCTATCATAGAAATAATATCGATATATGCATTTACATTCTTGAATAGTATTCATCCTTCTCTAATATTTATGTCATGCTTAGCTGAGGCCATTTTGTGGATGGCTATATCCTCCATTCATATCCGAAAAAGATAATATCATGTTATTTGCAGAATTTGGAATTCGTATGGAGCTACCATCAAAATATCTACGGCCGATATAACAACGAAAGAAGGTTGCGAACAGTTGATAGGCGAAGCTGAAGAGCTTGGTCCCGTTGAAGGAGTTTTCAACTTGGCCGTGGTATTGAAAGATGCCCTCTTCGAAAACCAAACTCAGGAAAATTTCAAGTTATCCTTTGGGCCAAAAGCTACAGCTACGATGCATTTGGACGAAGTGACTAGGAGATTGTGTCCAAATTTGAGGTACAGCATTCTATTACTAGTTTTACTTTGAAGTTTGAAGAAAGTAGAAAAAATATTCATACATACATTGCTGCTTACATTATATACATTTTGGTCTTGAATCAATAATGTACACCCTAAAAGAATCGAATTCGCATGTCTAAAAGATTTAGGTAAAGATCCAAGAAAAAATATCTCAATTTCTTAATAAACCAGGATAAAAACGTCTCCTTTGGAACAACAAATAATCTATACTTATATTAATAATTCAAAATCTGGAAAAGATATATTTAATAATCTGGAGCTTACAGGCGGAGATATGATAACTGTGATGCCTTGTACATAGGACAAACTGGACGCAGGTTCAATGTTAGGTTCCACAAAAATAAGAACTCTATTTACGCGAATTACCTAGTGAAACATTATCACAGTTTCATCCTTAATCCCGATATTTCACACTAAAAAAAATCATCATCATCACCACTTGAGGTGAGGGAGTTTAGCGCCCAGATACACCTCCTAGATTCAGTTGGGCCCATTGTACACTATCTGGTCAGAAGCTTATTCTATTCTAGCAGGTTTGGTGCCCACCAGAAGCCCAGAATATTGCTCACGCTGGCTTCCAAGTTCTTCTGGGAGCAGTCTTGCTTCGCCGAAGTAACGATGCCTGAAGAATGTCAAAACTTTCGCCTGTCTGCTTTTCCTACATGTAGAATCATCTGTGATGCCCATAGTAAGACGACAGTGACCCGTTAGGAATCTAGTCATCTCTCTGATGTCCCTTCTATTTAGAGGAAGAAGTTTCTTTCAGAGCATAGGCACAGGCTGTTTGATAAAGAGTTTGGTCTGTATTGTATATGGTGATTCTTGCCACAAGTCAGATCATTCTTCTCCTGGCCAGGAAGTCGGCCGTTTCATTTCCTCCAGCTGCAGTGTTTCCAGAGACCCTGATGAGTTGAACTTCATATTCCCCGGCTTGTTCAGCTGGTGTATCCCTGCATTCTTTGACAAGCCTTGATGTAACTCTAGGTGACTTGAGAGCTCCCAGGGCAGACCGGCTGTCTTGGCGGATGTACATGCGCCTAGTTACATAGTTTCTCCGCAAGTCTTCCATGGCACAAGTCAATATCGCGTAGACCTCTGCCGTACAGTAAGCGCCTAGGGTCACTGAGATAATGACTTTTGCTCCAGGAGCCCGACCTATCTTGAACCCGTCTGTCAACCATACGAACCCACCTGGTGGGCGATAGTTTGATTGCTCCAATCTCCTCTATGAATGATGAGGATTTTGGGAGAACTGTAGCTAGAATCATGCTATCTTGCCTCATTTCTAGTATGGGGCATTTAGAGATTGCCTCACACAAAATCGCTGAGTATTCACGAAAGTAGTGCATTCTGGTCCAGTGATCTAGGCCCTTCAACCTATACGCCGTTCTCATGGCTTCAGCTTTTATATAAAAGTGTAAAGGTGGTAATCCGGCGGGAACTTCAAGAGCACGCGTTGAAGCCGACCTCATATCACTCAGTATTTCAAAGCATGCCGGTCGGTCCAAGGGGCGCTAAAACATACCAGTTCTTGTTTCCGTTCACCACACGACCGCAGCATAGGTTACCACCTGATCACAGCGAAATAGATCCAATAAAGTATCTCTGGCTGTAATCTCCATGTGCTGATGAAGGCTCACCTGCATGCCCAGAAGGGCGCAAATGACTTCCTCACTCGATATTCGAGTTGTTCATGCCAGGACCGTTTAGAATCTAGGAGTGCTCCCAGAAACTTCACTGACCCTCTCAGTTGCAAAGCATTGCCAGAGAAAGTGATCTCTGGTAGTGTGTTCAGCTTATGTTTTCTGGAAACCAGTACAATTTCCGTTCAGTCAGGGTTGACCCTGAGCTCCTCGGTGCTGCACCAGCGGTTCACCACGCTCAACAGTGTGTTTTGCAGCTCACAAAGTGTCCCTAAGTGTTGCCTAAAGGTGATGCCAAATAAGTCATCGGCATAGGCTTGGGCAAAACATCCTGCCTCTTACAACTCCTCCAAGAGTTCATCGAGTACAAGACACCACAGGAGCAAAGATAGGTGGGCAGCGTTTTGTAGCGGTGGTTTGCACAACGCAGCCGTTATTTTGCTCCGTTATCGCACGCGTAGATAGCATGGCTTCAATCCTTCGTTCCAGTGTCGGACCGATTACATACTTCTCAGCGGCTGAGCAGATAGACTCGACGAGCGACTCAAAAAAAAAGAACGTAAACTCAATATTCTACAATTCATAGGAATTTTAAAACAATCAATAAACAATAGCTATATAATATTAAATGACCTGATTCACCACTCTTGTGAATAAACCCCTTCCCAAACCATTGTCTACTCCCATCCCTCAATTTGTACCGGATTCAGATTGATTTCTGATATTTAAGAACAAAATTTCAGATTTAGCTCTAGCTTCGAGAATGCTAGTGTTGTGATACAATTTGTCAGTATTAGTTCTAAATTAAATGTTACAAGTTTTGTGTAAATTAAAGTTTATTCCTCTAACTTCCGGAAGTTAAATTGATTTTACACTACGTAAACGCCTGAAACTAATAGTTTTAGAAAGCTATTTCACCCTCTTGCTCATCATCTGAACGAGTACCCTGCAGTGCTACCGATCGACAGCTCTGTTGAGATATAAATACACCATTAACAAAAATGTTGGAGAGACCAGAGCATATATACCCCTCTCCATCCGAGAGTAGATATGTCCCACTGATATTTTCTCAGGTGAATGGCGTAAGATGCTCTAGTGTCTCTGCCAATTTTATCAAAAAGGTTTTTATACATCATTAGTGTTTTCCGCGAATTACCAATTTAGGGATTGATATGTTTTGGAGTAGGGCAGGACGGGGGGAAATTGCGCAGCTAAGGGCGAATGCTCAAAAACCATAGTATGTCCATTCATAATTTCATAAACAACTGATTCTTGCACCCAGTGGGCACTTCAGTATTTTTACAGATAAGATTCTAAACGTTCTGTGTAATACATCGCATTAGACAGGGTAATTCTGCGCCGTGATTGAATGAAGCTGTGAAGCTTAAAATTGTAGTTCAGAAAATTTTATTGTTGTATAAAAAAACAGATATTTTAAACAAAACCAACTGCCACAAGCACATAACAAAAATTGGTTGAGAAAAGAATTTTTTCTACGGATGCTATACAATGTGCCACTTTTCTCATCGCTTTCATACGTTCAAAACGAAAGATTTCTCACGCAGTGAGAAATATTCGCCAATACAGTGAGATATAATTTCTCACAGTGAGAAATAATTTCTCACTGTTATCACGATAACCCAAGTCAGTCATGAATTGATACATGTCAGATTGATATGACACGTTCTCCACGTTGACAACGCTACGCCGACGATTCGCGTGCAATATCCAAGTAGCCCATTGTTGGCGTTTCTATAACAACAAAACCGAAGCACTGCATAATTATTGCTGTCAACTTACCCAACGAAAATAGTTTTATTGTTATTTGTTATAATATGAACAGCTCAGATTCATTAAATATTGAATATAATGGAATACGAAGATTTAGAATCGGAAAATACACCTCCAGAAATTATTCAGAAAGCAATAGATGTTTGCAATAATTTGCTACCAAGCACATCAAGAGAAAAATATGAAATCGCTTACAGAAACTTTATGGACTGGAAAATGAAAGCCAAGATGAATTCTGGTTCCGAAAATACCTTGTTAGTTTATTTTGAAGAGTTGTCAAGAAGATTGAAATCATCAACATTATGGTCTCAGTACTCGATGCTAACGAGTACCTCAATGATTAAAAACTGTGTTGATATATCAAAATATGTAAAACTACGTGCATTTTTAAAACGCAAATCTGAAAAATATGTTCCAAAACAGTCAAAAACATTAACTTCTGGAAAAATTCAACAATTTTTAAAAGATGCACCTGATGAAAAGTATTTGCTGATAAAGGTATGAATTGAAAATTTTTAAATTGTTATCGGAAAATGAATGTTTGGTTTTGATTTCAGGCTGCTTTAGCTATTGGCCTTACAGGGGCATGCCGTTGTGATGAACTTCGAAAATTGAAAATTGATGACATGGAATATCTTAATTCGGCCCTTTTAATGAAATTACCCGATACTAAAACCAAGGTTCCTAGAAATTTCACAGTCACAGGAGAATTCTACCAAATTTACAAAAAATATGTGAAGCTTCGAACATGCACAAATGAAACACGTTTTTTTTTTAATTACAAAAATAGCAAATGTACTAAACAGCCTGTGGGGATAAATAAATTTGGCACCATGGCGAAAGAAATAGCGAAATTTTTGCAATTACCGAATCCTGAATTATATACTGGCCACTGTTTTCGAAGGTCATCTGCGACTATTTTAGTTAATGCAGGGGCAGATCTTTTAACTTTAAAACGTCATGGGGGTTGTAAATCCAGCAATGTTGCTGAATCTTATATCGACAACTCCATAGCTAAAAAAATGAAAATTTCAAAAAGTATAGTAGAATCCATTCAGCCTCCAGTGCCATTAGAACCTGAACACAACAATGCTGTGGAAGCTCAGTATGTTTCCCCATTAACTTCAACTTCGACCGCAGCTAATATTTCTATTACCGAAAACATGTTGAAACAAAACAACCTACCAGGAATTACTTTACAAAATAGTTCAAATATAACTGTGAATTACTATTTTAAATAAAATATAAAAATGAGTTAATGACATACAAGTATTATTGTATATGTATTTTAATTTTCAATACTTGAAAACAACGCATCCGTAGAAAAAGTACAATGTACAATTCGTGAGAAAATAAAATATTTCTCACATGTTGTACAATATACTATTATCTTCTGTCTTTCGTCTTTTCTCTTTTGACACACATATCATACGTATAGGGGAAGGTGAGGCAAAGAGAACCATCACATTAAAAATGCCTTCTATTTGTCTTATCCTCAACATTTTTTGCACAATATTTTTCTATTACAATAAGTTTGTACTTATGCACTTAATTATATGTGCCATGCATATTGGGGCACATCGGACCACTATGCCAAATACATGAAAAAAACTAAAACAGGTGATTAATGGAAAATAAACTATTCACTAGTCTAATATACACATGAACATAGATGAGGCTACACAAAATTGAGGATGCTAAGTTCAAATCATAAAATATTAAACTGCGGTGCGATTCCCATGTCCTCTCGTACAATCCAATTTCATCAGTATCATTGATACGCTCAATGTATTGAAACATTTCGAAAGTAGTAACTGTGTAATTTCATTTGTCTTCAGGGATTTCGTGATTTTCTCATCCGTTTCTTGTGGACGAGGAAACATTGGACAATCTAATTATGGAATGGCCAACTCAGTGATGGAACGTATTTGCGAACAGAGAAGAAAAGTTGGTTTACCAGCTTTGGCCATAGAATGGGGTGCTGTTGGCGATGTAAGTTATTCCAATTTATCTGTATTTATCATGATGGTTCAAATTGTTTTCTGGATTGCATTTTTTTTCTGTACTTTGACTACCCGAAAGGAAAACCTATAATGTTCGAAGAACATCGTGTAAGCCAGTGGAGGAGTGTTGGGAGAGGAAAGGCATTCATCTGAAGCGTTTTCGCAATGAACCTCACATGATCATCCCATGATAGGACGCTGTTGGTGGTGATCTCGAGCATGAACATGGAATAGTTGTATCTGACACCATCATGAAGGGGATAGTAGGATCCACCTTCCTGGAGGAGAGGCAAGCTTTGGTTTCTGTTTCATTAAACTCTACTAGATTATCAGATCCCCATTGCAAAAATCTTTGCCAGATCTCCATTAATTGCGTAACCTGCCTCGCTACTCTGGCTTCATTGGATGATATGAGAGCTCGAGATGAGGAAGCGGTATGTATCATCATCTGCGAAAATGTCGACAGGTGGTCACTTCCAGATGATCGTTGCTATGGAGCAGAAGCAAAGTTGAAGCCAAGACAGGTTCCTGTGGAACGCCAGCCTTGATAACCATTGTTAACGGAGGATAGTCCATCAACCACACCATATAACGGAAGTTCCCCAAGAAAACATCGATGCCAGACTCGATCAAACGCTTTGGAGACATCCATCCACCTAGTTCCCTATATTTTTCAATGGATTTCTGCCAATCGTGTGTCACCTAATCAAGCTGGTCTTCTGTTGATCTCTGCTGATGAAAGCCATATTGCCGGCAATTCACATCTCAAGGTATTGGATGAGCTCCATGTTTATTCATTACATCAGAGACCACAAATGATAGTGGAATGGGTCTGTGTTTATTAGCACTCGTGTTCTTTTTTTGGAATTTATTGGACTCTAGCTGTCTTCTGACTGGAAGGAAACAACCAATGTTGTAGGGAAGGGTAAACAACCTCCAGAAAACCGATGTTAATTCAGGCACACAGGTGGATTTCCATCTAGCCTCATAGCCTTTTTGGTATTGAAATCGAGCAGAATGCGCCTAATTGTGTGCTGATGAAACAGAATTTCAGGCATACGGCTATCGATGGCAGGAATGTGAGGATGGTTCTGGATTCGAAGTGGAAATTTGCTGTAAACATTCCTGCAAAAAGTTTGACTTTTTCTTGTGGTGTAGTAGCCAGTGTGCCATCATCTTTGGTTAGATCAAAGTCCAAAAGGAACGAGATTCATTCGGACATTCATTGCACATATTTCTGACTTCAACATATTTTTTCTGGTCTCCAGGCATGGGTTACCGCACCAACGACGGTATACTGTTTGTTTTGAAGTGACGGCCCTATAACAGATTTTATTGTTCTATAATTATTGTAGATTGTTACATTACATATTCACTAAGATTGTCGTAACTATAATTGAAGGTTGGACTAGTTGCCGAGATGCAAGAAGAACATACAGATATGGAAATTGGTGGTACTCTTCAGCAAAGAATTTCTAGCTGCCTCCACGTAATGGACAATTTCCTCAGACAGAAACATGCTAGTATTGTCTCGAGTATGGTAGTTGCGGAGAAGAAAAGTGGATCAGGAGGAGCGGATAATATCGTCGATGCTGTTGCAAATATACTAGGTAAGACAGAAATATATGTTCGGTGTTCAAATATACGAAACATATTCAATAATAAAATCGGAACTTGATACATTTAAATCTGTACGATAAACTTGGGTAACCACGACCCAGGTGGCTTACCTGACATGAATCCACTTGATACAGTAGTGTGTGAGTAACGTCATATAAGCAAGAGTTGTCTCTGTTCACCGACCGGGTTACATCAGTGAAATCCTCAAGCCTAGTTAGGTTAATTTTTTTTTAATTTTTGAGTTATCAAGATATTCATCAAAGTCCTTAGGGCTATGATTTCATTAACAAACGCAGGTGCAAGTAAATGTTATCGAACTTATTCATAGCAAAGATATCGTGATTAACGAATCTGAGATTCTTAAAATTAGCTATTCGTACGCTTAAAGTCGATTTTCCAAATGAAAAGTGAAAAAAAATCACCAATTCAAATTCGATGCGATTTTTTGGTATGCTATACTCGTAATCCCCCTCTTTAATGTACGAAAGTTTGATTTCTCCAGATTATTCTGTTTTCCAGTAATAAAATATTATATGATGACATGTCTTAGTGAAACTCGTAATGGTGAAAAGTTTAAATTCAACTAGCTCACCCTGTATGGAAGGCGTCATTTACAAATAGCCCTCTCACACGGTTTCTGGCGTAGATTCTCGTCAAGTAATTATGTTTTCTATATAAGAAATAAGTCTATCTTCTAAACGTTTTCAAAACATAGGCGCACCTACAACGTTTCTCGTTTAAATTCCCTATCGAACCATCGTCTCGTTTTTTTTTTTTTGTTTTTGTTGCACTTCTACAGCCCTAGACTAACCCAAAAATGTAAAACCCCCAAAAAAAATTCTCGCCAATTTAAATAGAGTTTGGAAGCCCGTCAAAAGCTACGTGTCCAGAAAATTTCACCAAAATTGATAATTTTTTCGACAGTTCAGATCGCCTAAGACAAATGATCCTTGGCTGCTCTCAAGTTTTGTCTGAAAACGTGCCGAATCTCAACTCTCCACTTAAAGCCTTTTTCGAGAAAAAAGTTCCGCGATGCTGTATCGCTCTCTCGGGCTCAAAGCGGATTGAGTTATGATGTCACTGTTACCGTTCTGTCGACATATAAATACCATATACACAGATTGTTATATGCACAAAGATTTTCAAATGCCATCTTTGCCATGTAATACGTATTTAGCAAAAAAATACAGAATCTGTTTTTAATTACCTTATCTTAAACTATAGTTTTGATAAAAAATACTTGTATTAAATTTTCACAAACTTCATTCTTATTGAACAAAACGTGACATATTCCACCACACGGTGGCTTCATCAAACAATGGGGTATCCTTTATTTCTAAACTTATTAATTCCAATTTTCTCTGAGTTGTTTAATACTTTACTTTCAACTGGCTTAAGGAGAATCTCAAAATCATGTTTGAAATGATGATCAGTTTCTTTAATATGGTTTACAACTTTTGAATCTGCTTTGTTAAAATTGAAATGTTCTTCAATTATAGTTTTGAAAGTTCTTCCTGTCTCGCCTATATAGAATTTATCACAATATTCAAACGCTACCTTGTATCAAGAATCACACACAAGGTAGAGTGTGAAGATTGTGATAAATTCTATATAGGTCAGCCAGGAAGATCTTCCAAAACTAGAATTGAAGAACATTTTAATATGGACAGAGGAGATTTAAAAGTTGAACAATATTATAGAAACTGATCATCATAAATGAATATACAATTGTATCGGCGTAGATAGCTTTTTGCGATGGGGGGGGATATGACTCAGAATTAAATTCCATTATTTTTTTGTATAAAGTTATATTATGAGAATAATTTTTCATGTATTAAGGTCATATATGGAAAGTGGTCAAATAATTTACATAGATGTATACATTATTAAAAAATGCTCGAATCATCAGAGAAGAAAATCAAGTTTTCGAGATTTTTTTGCTAATTTATTTATGACTTCGTCTGCTGTGATTCCAATGTCATGATGAATTGCCAGAGCTGCCAAACCATTCAAGCGGTTCTACAATAAAAAAATTAGAGTAACTCGAGTTTTGAACTGTAAATGGAATTCTGATATTCAGAAAGGACATGATGAACTTACCTCTTTTATCGTATTCCTTTGAATCGTTTTTATCCGTTTCAAACTTGAGAATGTTCGTTCTGCAGTAGACGTTGATACCGGCAATGTAGCTAATATCTTCAGCAACATATAAATATTCGGGAAATTTTCTTCCGGACAATCATCCAGCGCTTCCAACGAATTTTTGGGCTTGATATCGCCTTTACGGATCAAATACTTCTTCCACATTTTCAACTCGATGAGAACAGCAGTTGGACCAGCATCAAGAAATTTTTGATAAAACTCGACAGTTTTCATGAATTCATCAGCTCCTTTGTCGATTTCAGATGAATCATGCTTGAAGAGCACCGAAAATCCTTCTAATATATTTTTGTGATTAGTAAATCTCTCGCCAAGATCCATGATGTAGAAGTCCAGAAAAGGATTGAACACCATGACACGAAAGTAATCTTCTGCACTTTGAACTTCAGGATTCGCTCGATTTTTCTGTCTGCGCATTATTCTTTTGTATTTGATCTCAATGTCAAGAGTTTCAGCGATTTTTTTCGAAGCTTCGAAAATTTTGGTAAACGCGTCTTCTCCTGCTCGTATCATTTTGAGTTCATCTCGTAAATCCTCGGCGAGATACATAGCTTGGACCAAGTCTAACTCAACCTTTTGAAATTCACGACTCAAAGGCAACGAAAGTTGGTAAACCATGTTGATAACCTGCAAACTTATCAAAGATTCGAAATCCATAGCATTTTTTAAATTTTTCGCGTCAGTTTCCGAGGTTCTCATTTCATCAAGAGTTTCGTAGAGAAATGGAAATAATTCATGAAAATCAGCTACGGCTTCATATTTTGACACCCATCGAGTCAGATTTAATCTCTTTAGAGTTTTTGTACTAGGAGTTTCATCAGATTGTTCTATAGTGTTTTCCAGAACCGCCCTTCTTTTAGGTGTATGGAAGAAATTGTAAACGCATTCTATGGTGCTAAGGCAGTCTCTGATGGCGGGTACTTTGCAAGTGATGGATATAGCGAGATTCAAAGAATGCGCGGCACAATGAACGTATAAAGCCTGTGGCGCATAATTTTCACGTATAATCGCTTGAACACCTTTATATTGTCCAGACATATTCCCCGCCCCGTCAAACCCTTGGCCAATCAAGAAAGAAATATCCAGTCCACAATTTTGGAGATTTTCTACCATCAGCTTGGCAAGAACATCACCTGTAAATATGTACATAGTAAGATACCATGAAATATACAAATTATTTTGCCAAAAGCAAAAAAAATGCAAATTTCCGAGATGATTTGGATGATGATTTTATTTTACCTGTAGTGGAAGCTGTTGGGATGAACCTTTCAAAATCTTCGCGCAGAATATGCTGGCCATCGTCTTTCTTACTCACATATCGAATGCAAATAGTGACTTGCTCAATAGTAGCCGCATCTTGAGTTCCATCCATCAGTACAGAGTAAACTTTCGCAGCTTTAATTTTAGATATCAGTTTTTGAGTCAATATCTCATAACATGTATCAATAATTTCATTTTGGATAGAAGGACTTGTATATTTATCACGTTTCCCTGGACCTTCTAAATGACTCAGAAGAATTGAATCTCCTTTGGCTCTATACTTTAATAAAGCTCTGAAATTCCCCTCGTTTGGTCCGGTAAAATCATTTTGAATAACTATTTTACCGCTATCGCGGTGTCCACGCAAAGCCAACTCTTGTCGCCCAAGAACAATAATCGCTTCGATGACAGGAACTATATTTTGTCTATTGTTCGATATTTGCTGCATCCGGGACTCATCAATCAAATTTTCTACAGATTGGCATTTATTTTTTTCAATACGCAGGAAATTATCCTTGTCAGCAACTGCATTGATGTGATAAGATTTTGTCTGGTGTTCTTGATAAGTCTGAAAATATTAGAATTTATTATATTAAATTTTAATTTACTATAAAATCGTTGTCAGAGAAAAGAATAGACACTTTAATTTGTATAATTATGTTACTTACTTCTTTTGCTTTCTTCCAATTGTCGAATTTCACTTTTACTAAACGACCTAAAGGTTGCGACCCTTTTCCACCGCTTTTAGCAAATCCTACACACGGAACACAAAACGCATCATGGTGCAATTCTGAGTAAGCAAGCCAGGAAAATTGATTTAGCCATTTATAACAAAACTTCAATTTTCGAGCTTCGAATTTTTGCAGCCATGGAAATACATAATTTTTTGGCGGAACCCAGACATCTGTTAATAAGTTCAGCCTCTGAGATTCACTAATTCTGATGTTGATAAAATTTCCGATGTCATTTTCATTAACGACGTCTTGATGAGGGTTACGTTGTTCAACGTTTTTGTTCCCGTCGCCAAAAGAGCTGTGATTGCTCGTATTTTCACTACCTGATGCACTAGAACGCGGTCTTTTTACGGTTGTTTCGGCAGATGATTGCGCTTTTCCATTGTTTTCACTTTTTGCAGGATTGCAGAATGGTGCTATGGGCACTAAAAATCTCTTCATTTCAAGATAATATAAATGAAACAATTAGCGAGTTTGGAACTAGTATGCAGCGCCACAGCATGCAGTAAACTGAGGTGTCACTTGGGAGTGCTTGGGAGCCACAGGCCACAGGGGTATTTAGGAACCACGGCGCCAGCGTCAGCTCATTGCTGGTCCATTTTGTGGATCCTGATTGGTCGGTCCGTTAGAGGCGCGGAGATTTGAAAGTGCTCGAGTGCACAGTCATTACATTTACATTTTTATTTTTAAAATTTTGAAGGTGTTACAGATAATTGCACATGAAGCTAAAATGAATATTGACGCTGCAAAAATTGCATGTTTACATAAAGATACGTAGCTGAAAAGCCTTCGATTTGATCCTCTTTTTTTCAGACTCATGAGGGGGGATTGATCCCCTTGATCCCCCCCCCCCCCTATCTACGCCACTGATTGTATCTAACTTCTTGCATTGGTTTGCTTGCCTTCAAGTAGTAGTACTTTGTAAAGTTCGAGAAATCTTCCAGTCACTGTTTGATTTTTTTTTTGGAGGTGGAGAAAACCATTTATGAGGAGGTTATGAGCCTTTGGATCTCAAGGTCTACTGTGAGAGTAACCTTTCCAGACATATTCACTAAAAACTTCCCCCCGCTTTGTAGGCTTGTCTGGCTATTGCCTCCGGTGACACTTAGGCCATTGTATCTCGCCTAAGTTTCGTTTGTTTACGGTATCCACTCAAGTATTTTTGTACCTTGTACGAGTTTGTACAAGCCCTTTACAGGGTGGGAATTGTATAATTCTGGTTCGTCGTTAGGCTTTCCAAAAATTGACTGTCTTTTGCGGTCCAGTGCTTCGGATTTGCACAGTATGTGTGTCACTGTTTCTGTATCCTTACCGCAAAGTCTGCATGTTAGGTCACCATTGTACAGTCCCATTTTGTTCAGATGCCCTTTTACTGGTACATGGTCAGTCATGAGCCCTGTTACGACTTTTATTTTTGCCCTATTCAGTGCTAATAGGTCTGTCGTTCTTTTGTTACACGGTGCTTCGAAGTATTTCTTCCCATGTTCTTTTCCTGGGATTTTTTCCAGTATTCTTCGTGGTTTTCCATGATCCAGTCTTCTACAGATCCTCGTGCTGTACGTTTTGGTACACCCATGGTCTGTTCTTGATATGGAGTGTTCTCAAACCCTATTCTTGCAAGTTCGTCGCCATTTTCATTGCCTGTCGTTCCCTGATGTCCCGGCACCCAGATCAGCTTAACGCGGTTTCGGCCTGCCAGTGTTCCAAATACTTCTTTGCATGTCCATACCAGACGAGATGTCACTTCCTGACCTCTCATTGCCTTAAGTACAGCCTGTTTGATTTGTTAGTGATCTATGTGTAGATGGCGTGAGATATCTTTTTACAGAAATCGTTCAGCAACTGTAGGAATGTATTCCTTGTTTGCTCTCTTTGTTTTTATTGAAAACCTTCCAAATGTATACGATATATTGACATACGTACAAACATAGATGCTTCTTGATGCTTAATTAAATAACTACTGTCATACTTAAAAAGTGATCATACAGCAACGTTGCAAACTAGAAGAAGGGCGAAACAGCTGTCTGGAACTATACTTTTGTGACGTTACTGTCCGATCTAGACTATAAAGACCTTATAAAATTAGGATATATGGATGTTAGTGGTAAATTGTTTTTGTGTCGTCAATTGTTCATTAAAATCCGGATAATTTGCGCAGGTCTCAAGAAGCAGACCGTAAGTTCTCACGCTACGTTGGCAGAATTGGGAATGGACTCAATGACCGCTGTAGAAATAAAGCAGACCCTGGAAAGAGAATTCGAAGTATTCCTAACGGCTCAAGATATTAGAAGCATGACGTTTGCACGGTAAGTTTTGTACAATCAAATTTCAACACTTTATAGGGTTAGATAGGTTCATTATAACATTGACTGATTGTAGATTACAAGAGATCCAGCGCGAAAAACAATTGGAAAAAGAAACGGGTATAGTCAAAAAGCGATTACCGACGGGCGTGGAGCTGATTCTGAGATATCTGGGCGACGAGACTACGTCCACCATACCAACAATAAGACTGAACAGTAAACTGGAGGATGTAATGAACGCCAAGAAAATATTCTGTTTTCCTGGCATTGAAGGATTCGCCACGACTTTGAAACCTTTAGCAATAAATTTGCACGCCAACATTATAGGCATTCAGTTCTGCTACAAAGAACCTAAGAACAACTATCATCAGATGGCGTTGGAATCGGCTGAGGTAAGTTCAGTTGCATAGCCAACGTACGTCAACTGCAAGGCATCGTGGCCCCAAATTTCAGGAAGTTATTATTAATAAATATCGGTAATGAGTTGTGAAGCAACAATTAACGATTAGTTTTTGTGTAACAGAAACAAGCCACAGCCAAGAAAGGGGAAACACAAACTTTAGGTAGATATTTTCAATTTGTCGTAAGGATTTTTAAAGGTGTTAACTGACGTAGCACACACAACATCACAAGGGGAATTATTCCACTCAGAATTAGCAAGGAAGCCCTGTCATGACTTCCATTTGAAGTGTTCCTCTTTAAGTTTTCAATCGTGACCTCTCAAACGGTGATCCTGGTTAAGACTAAATAGGTGATTCAAAATGTACTCAAATGAACCATTTAAAATATGATAGGTTACAATCAGATCTCCTCGAAGTCGACGTTCCATAAATGTTGTTGCGTACAGAATGCTAAGCCTTACTTCGTAACATGCTATGTGGACGTCAAATGGAATAGGAGTAGCATAGCGTTGTAAAACTCCAATGTCTTTGCATCACGCGACCACTCGATACTCCAAACCGGGTCCGCGAACTCAATAATAAGGCGTGTATATGTGGTATAAAGTCTATAGAAGTGATGAGGGGAAATTTTGTGAAATGCCTTAGAAAGTAAGTTTTGATTTTTTTGTTACCTTGTTTAAGTGCTTGGTCCAAGATGAATCTGCCGAGATGGTCACTTCAAGATCCTCGTGCTCGGTCACCGTGTTTTATTGCAATTTGTAAATGTTATGGGGGTTATGCTGTCTCATTTGTAACACAAAACACTTTTGAATATTGAGAGGAATCTTCCATAATTTACACCAGATCGATATTTGGTTCAAATCTTCTTGAAGAAATTTGTGTTTTTGGATAAGGTTTGCGTAAGTCTTGCATAAATGGAGATCATCAACTGAACATAATTACGAATATCAGAGACATATAAAATAAACAAAAGAGGCCCAGTACTGTACACTGGGTAAAACCACTATAAACGTCATATTCGGAAGAGTGTGTGTCGCCAATACTCATGGCCAAGGTCCAAGATAGTAAATTGCTTCTAAATCCAAGATCTTCTAGTTTGTAAAGTGGAAGATTTAGGAACCAGATCAAAAGCCCTAGAGAATTCCAAGTAGACCATGTCTAAACTGGTCCGCTCCAGGATGTCCAGAATGAAATTTCTGAGAGAAAGCTATCTGCCAGATGCATTTGCTCTCTGTTGACAACAAGCGCGTGTGACAACTTTAAAGGAGTGTTTGGCGATGTTCAAGCGTGATAAGAAGAACTTTTTGCATCGTTTCGTAACCGTGAACGAAACATGGATCTATCACAACAGACCAGGTACCAAAGAACAGTCGGATTAGTGGGCTTGTCGTGACGAATTGAAGCCAAAAAAGACCAAAGTGGGCTTATCGGCCAACAAAGTCATGATGACAGTTTTTTGTGATGCACACGGTATCATCCATATCGATTACCTTGAAAAAGGCAAAAGGATCACCCGCGTATATTATGCAGAACTGTTGGATCGATTCGACATTTGGAGAAGAAAAAAGTGACCTTCTACCAGGAGAACGCACCGGCGCACAGGTCCGTAGTCGCAATGGCAAAATTGCACGAATTGCGCTACGAATTGATTCGCCATCCACCACGTTCTCAAGATTTGGCCCCTGCGATTTTTCTATTTCCAAACTTGAACAAATGGCTCGGCGGAAAGAGATTTGGCTCCCACGATGAGGTCATCGCTGAAACAAGCGCATATTTTGAAGGGTTGCCGGAATCGTATTATTTGGAAGCGATCGAAAAATTAGACAACGTTGGACTAAGTATATCGGGGTACAAGAATATCATGTTGAGAAGTTTTGATCAAATAAATCATTTCCTGTATCATTTTTCAGGGACTTTCCCCCTTGCTCTCGTATTATTACGAAAAGGCTTCGAGAGTAATCACTCCAAAATATTTCCAGAATTAAATTTCTATTTTTTTTGTCCATGGGAAACAACTAGATTCAAAATTAGCTTTCAAAAACTCAAACACCGGATATACATTCTTGAGAAGCGAATTCACCAAATTGAAGCAACTAGCCAAATTTGGACAACCACATTGAAATAATACATATCACAATAGTTCCTTCAAATATTGCACATTAACGTATAAAACGAACTCATTAATCACTTCATCAGTAAGTAAGAGGGTAGACGAAACACTCGATGCTGTAAGCCAACATATTCATTTTTTAAAGTCCAATAATTGTGGTTTCAAAGAGATGTTATCATAATGTATGTTATTCCTACTTTACCATCCATCAATTTTGTTGGAGGCGGTTGTTCGCAAACTATTTATCACATCATTGTGAAGACTAGCTATCCACAAGGATGGTGGAGGTCTTCTATAAATTCATTAAAACTTCAAATTCAAGTCCTTTCAGGAAGTTATTTTGATCCTTTCCACCATGATAATCGGACATCCTTTCTTTTTGAGCAAAATATTGATTCTGCATCAGGAATGAAGTAGTGCGTTTAAAGTTCAATGTTCCTTTTTTCTGTACATATCAAAAAGAACATCTTTCGAATCTGTTCAAAATCATGTACATTCACTTGAGCCCGTTTTCTTTTTGCACTTGCAAGTGTTTCACTTACGCTTCGTTTGCCTGTGATTTTACTGATCTTTGAGACACTCAGTTGTGAAGCTGCACCAACTCTGTCTCTAACGGTCTAACAGTTTATGTACTTCTGAACTTTAATTCTATTAAAATCTAGATTCATAACGAATACGTGAACTGTCAAGTCGATTTGAAGAAAGAGACTATCATCCAGCAGCCCTGGAAAGTGTTACCAACTGCTAAAATCAAATATTCCTGGTTTGACGGCGATTGGGGTGGTATATTCGTTATTTCACAGGCACGGCGATCTCCAGTAATTTTTGTTACCGGAGTCTTGGAACCCAACAACATGTTGTACTTATTTTATCTTTTCCAGTTGTTTGGTAAAACCTTCGCAACTTCATAAATAACAACCCTTACCGAATGTTTGATACTTTTCATGATCAAAGTTATTTTATAGCAAATCGAAAAAATGTCATCACCTTCAGAAACTCTCTATATCATCACGTATTCATGGGGAACTATAATTGCATTGGAAGCTATTGCGATGTTGGAGAGCAAGGGATATAGAGGAAATATCATATGTTTGGATGGTGCTCCCGGAATGTTGTTGGAGATGCACAATCAACAGATGAAAACAAGTACAGATGCGGAATTCGAAACAGTATTGTTATGTCATTTGATGGCACTATATTTGCCATATGACATTATTTTGAAAAGCAGGGTGAGTATCTATTATAAACTGTATATTTCTTTATATTGGATGTGCATGGTGAGTGTATATTTCACAAACTATCTAGTTAGTCACTTTCTGGGTACGAATCATTACACTGAATTCGTTCTTGGAAATAAGGAGAATGAAGAGAAGTTGCGGCTCGAGATTGGAGACCATCAAAAGGAAACACCAAGCAGTTTCCACTGCGCTTTTTGGCTTTCTAGGGTAACAAAGCGCGAGGATCAATCTCTAAGCCAGTCGGGTTCCCAAAACCTGCGGTATGGAAAGTAACATGACGAAATTGAATAGACAAGTCACACATATTCTCTTATTTCATCATAAGGCGATCGTTTGCCAGTTCTGAAATCACTTACCATCCGTTATTTACATGGCAATCAATACCTGTAATTGCATGGCGATCCTGACAGGATCGCCATATAATAACCAGAGTCTTGGGTGTTGTAGCTGGTGATATTTAAGTCTGGAGAAATGTTACCGTATTGGATTTCAAGGCTTATTGCAACACTTACACATATAGCTTGACAGCACTACATACAATTAATAGCTGACTTGATAATAACTCTGATGATTATTACATCGGGGGTAATCAATCCTCTACATATCTATTAATACTTTATTATAGAAGGATTGCACTTTGTTATTCTATTGGTCAATTCAATTCTATAAGGTTGTAACCAAGCCTTGATTTCTAGTATTATAACAACTCGGCCGCGCTGATGTTACGTTTCATAATCATCAAATTCAGATACCGTTACCTTATATGTTCATACTAGCACGGTATCGAATCTTCATTTATTCAATAAATAGAGCAATCTATAGAATTGAACAGATTCATGATTTCTCGGAGATGATTCCTTCATTTCCTCATAACATAATTCATATTTGTATATCTTGATCAAGATCATCATCTATACAGTATTGGACCCATTTCGCACCCCCTGAGCTGTAGCCTATTCTAGAAACCCAGAATATTGATAATGTTGACTTTCATGAGCCCTTCTCCCTCCGAAAGCAGTTATACGTTGGGGATGCCAAAGCAGGGCATTCCAACAGAATGTGAGAGGCAGTTTTTCCCACCTCTCGACATTTCCTACATATGGGGTGATCTACGATACTCATAAGGTGTAGATGTCTATAAAGGCGACAGTGATTCGTCAATATTACCGTGAACTCTCTAAGTTTTCTTCTTTTGAGAGAATAGAGAGTCTAAGCCCAGGATCTTCAATCCATATTTGTATATCTTGATCAAGATCATCATCTTTACAGTATTGGACCCATTTATTTTACATCCCCTGAACTGTAGCCTATTCTATTCTATTGTGGCCCTGCAAAACCCCAGAATAAAGATAATGCTGGCTTCCATAAGCTGATCTCCCTCCGGAAGCAGTTATACGTGGGGGGTGCCGAAGCTGGGCATTCCAACAGAATGTGAGAGGCAAATTTTTCCACCTCTCGACATTTCCTACATATGGGGTCATCTACGATGCCCATAAGATTTAGATGTCTATAAAGGTGACAGTGATCCGTCGGTATTACTGTGAACTCTCAAAGGTCCCTCCTTTCGATAGAATAGAGAGCCTAGGCCCAGGATCTTCGAAAAACAGCATGGCCTTGTCTAGGGTTTAGTGGCATATATTTGTATGGCACCCACAAGCCTCCCAAAGTTTTTTCATGATACATAATTATGTGCTGTTGTTATTCGTTTGTCATGATTTCAGTCCGAGAGATGCCGAAGCTGTCCTGCGTTTTTCTCTCCTTTATATGGGATCATCTCGGAAAATGTAAATATCTGTTCTGGGGAAATTATATCATAAACCGTTTCTTCCTGGCGAAACGCTGAGTGTATTCGGCAACTTAGTCAAAGATCACGAATAACAATATATTAAGAGCTCTGGATGATCACCAACACTAAACCAGATTGAGTGAAGATCATTCAGCTTTGGCACAATGCGCAACTCTACGACTATGTGTCCGGACAACCAGAAATATAAAACTTAGTTGGCTGTGGCTTTTCTTTGCTGAAAATGAGTGAGGAAAGATCCTGCAGAGCTCGAAAATTGCCCTGGTTTTCATAGAGGATTCTTATTACGCCAATCATCCATTAGAACATAATCGAAATGTCTTAATCCTGATATTTTACAAATTCAAGAAGAAGGATATAAACTCAATATTCTATAATCTGTAGGAATTTTGAAACATTAAAAAGACAATATTAACATAATATCAAATGACCAAATCGATACCTATAATTCACTACCTACTTGTCAACAATTCTGTCAATAAACTCCCATCTCAAACCATTGCCTACCTCATCCCTCAATGTGTGCCACATCCAGATTGATTTCTAATATTCAACGACTTAATATTGGATTTAGCTTCAGTTGATAACTCCTAGCTTTGAGAATGCCATAGTGTGAAGAAACAATTTGTTAGCATTATTTCTGAATTAAGTGCTACAAGTTTCGTATAAATTTGACTTTGATTTTCCAAATTCCGAAGAAAAATAGTGTTAGAAGCTTTTTTGCCAATGGGGTATTCATACCTTGATAGATTTATCGACCGGTAGCACTGCAGCTCACTCGTCCTACTGATGAGCTCGAGAAATCGAAGCAGCTGTCCGGAACTATCAGCTGGAGTGTTCATTCCATCGTGGAGAATGAGATCGAATTATACTTTACATCAAAATAAATATCCCATGTTAAATTGTTCATTTATTCCATCAGCAAATTCCCTCGAATTTCATCTCCAGAAGTGGAACACTGTTGTGTTGTATGGCATTTCATAACATGAATGTTCGAATTTTCCTTATTGTTTGTTTTCCAGGAGAAACTGTACAAATGCAACAATTTCGAAGAAAGAATGAACGTGGCCCAGCAAGTCGCATCAAAGGACGCCACCCACTCGCCAAATTACCAAAGACAGGTAGCCATTGGTTTCTACACTCGTCTGAAGGAACTTCACACATACAAACCTACTTATCATAAGATCAAGTCGCCTGTCCGTCTGTACAAACCTTCGGAATTGAGCGTTTTCAATATACCTGACGATTACAACCTATCAGAAATCTGCGAAGATCTCGTCGAAGTGAAAACTTTCGAAGGAAACCACATCACCATCTTGGAGAATGTCGAAGTTGCTGACTCCATCA
Source organism: Endomychus coccineus (assembly GCA_958510875.1). Taxonomy (NCBI): domain Eukaryota; kingdom Metazoa; phylum Arthropoda; class Insecta; order Coleoptera; family Endomychidae; genus Endomychus; species Endomychus coccineus. The sequence goes on along the minus strand of OY294070.1, from coordinate 19,575,093 downwards.
ATATTGCCTTCAATCTTACACCTGTCATCGAGCCAAACATTCTTTCGAAGGAATCTGTTCTTGTTGAAGTGGACAAAATGAATCTGCTGGAGATAGAGGCGAAACAAATATGAATTGTATAATTAAATTTTAAGAGTCCCAGTAAAACCTAACTTAGTAATTGTATCAAAAAATCTATTCGAATATAAATTTGAACTCATTTGACTGTTTGATAGAAAAAGTACAATGTTCAATTTTCTTAGATAAATATTTGGCTTATCGATTTTGGTTCAACGGTAGGAGTAAGATTTGCACTTTTCCGAAGATGAGCTGGCATATAATCCCACCTCAACGACAATATACAGTAAAACTTCTCAAAACCGATACACTAAAAATATCATAAAATTATGTGAAAGAAATAACAGAAATTATGTATGTACTATGTATGTACTTACATTTCGATATTTTTGTCACCATGATGTGTTGTAATTGGAATACCAAACCACTTTTGAATAATTAAAATTACACTTTGTGGAAAAAATGTTCAATGGAAGTTTGTTTCAAATTATTCATTTTCGTTTTTGTTACTTCATTCTCACATTTTATCATGATTTGGAAAATATCAATGCCTAAATCGCAATTGTTTCTTGTCAATAAGAAACTTTGTAGTTTTTCACAAACTTCACTCTTATTTTGCACAGATGAACACAAAATCTCTTCGTCTTGCCATAAGAATAATTTCTGAAATCTCAAAACTAACCGTTAAGAGAAGTGGCCGAAATGAGGAGTTTTACTGCAGTTGCTTGAATATTTTTTGTACATCGATCTTTCTGAACGCGGAGCCTTCAACGGAAGGGATTGAATTATGTTATAGCTGTAAATAGGGTATAAGTATTAACAAAATGGCTCTCTAAACATGAATCGCTATCGGGTGGTGTGTTTTATATTCAATAGAATTTATGGAAATTTAACTTGTTTCGAGGGTAAGAAATATGCTAATAATTTTAGCTTATCTGTTTAAATTATGTTAGAGGTGGTGTGTCTGCTTCCGAAATTGGGATTTCTTTTATATTCTTTCTGTGTTCGATCATCCAATAAAATATATGTCTATCATATCTTATCAAATAGTTTCGAAAAAGGTAATAAGTTTTATTACTGTTGATAAAATGTTTCAGTTTTATGAATTAAATAAAGTACTTATCAGAACCAATGATTTTTTAATTACTAATTCAAACCTTTCTTCATGTATGAACTGATTTGAATTGAATTGATAGAATTAAGTAAACATTAGAGCAGAATTACAGTTTCCTTTAACTCCCAGCCACGGATTGAGATAAAGGCCTAACAGCGACAAAGGTAAACAGAGTGAAAACAAGGTTAAAATGCTTAGGAATATGTAAAGGTATTCGTTTATGATGAAGTGCCTGCCCCGAGGGCTCAACCGTACAGCTTCCCATGACCGAGGGATTGGGATCACGCCGAATCAGCTTGGTAGGATGACACCTACTTACCAGTATCTGCGGGGATTAAATTCCCTGAACCTCACTGGTAAGAGGGGAACCTTATCCAAGTCCCTACTGGCTCTGCAGTGTCAGTGCCCGAGCTGAGAACGCAGCTCACCCGTCGAAGGTGAAGGATTGTAACAAGTTACTTCCCAACACCCGCTAGCCAGCATGCGGCTTTCAACCACTACCCGGCAGAGACCAACGCCTCAAATTGGAGAGGAGACAGTCTTTTGAACCGTCTGGGAGTTCCCCCCTGCCTTCTCGTATTCAGTTTTCCAGATTACATTAGACGAGTAGCCGTCGGCCTCTTATCATTTGACACAGACTATATTTGACTCTTATTATTTGACACAGTGGACTTTACTATGATGCTGAAAAAACTAGAGCGATTGGGGATTAGAGGCGTTGTTCTAAACCTAATTGTATCGTATCACAAAGACCGAACACAAATTGTCAGCATCAAGAACAACAATATCTCTTTCGATTCAGAATGAGAGGACATTCAGCAAGGCATTCCTCAAGGCTCGATAATGAGTCCGTTACTTTTTCTACTTCACGCAGGCGACCTCCCTGAGATAGTTGGTGAGGATCAGGCATATCAGTACGCAGATGACACTACTTGTTCTGAAGCGGAACTGTTGCTTGAAACCCTCTCAATAAGTTGTTCTGGAGTAGCAGAGAGAATGGCTGAATGGTGTGAACAAAATAATTTAAGTCTTAATGTTCAAAGAACTTCTTTAATGAAATTTCAAAAAACTGGTCGAATCAAAGATTCCCTACTTGTCAAACTTGATCATAAAACCATTTCAAACACAAACACAGTCAAATTTCTAGCACTATTCATGGATCCTTTGCTTACCTAGGGAAACCACATAAAAACTTTAATCTGAAGACTTTATGGTACAACAGGAGTAGTTCGTCGTTATAACCTATGGAATCATATTCTGGGGATCCTCCAGCAGTGCTACAAAAGTTTTCAAAGCTCAAAAACGAATAATAAGGGCGTTCCTAGGATTACATCCTAGAACATCATGTAAAACGCATTTTGGAAGCTTGGGCATGTTAACTGTGCCATCTCTCTATTTTTTGCACTTAGTTCTATTTGTCAAAAAAAATAAAAACCTTTTTCCTGTAAATAGACACTTTTATGGGACACAAATGTACATGACAACTAGGGACAGAGATGGCTTACCAAATCATAACTCTACTTTTTTCGAGAGAGGTCCAGAGTATAGAGCTATTAAAGCCTACCGCAGCCTGCCAGTGGAGATAAGGGAGGTGGATAACCTCATTCACTCCAGAAGGAGAGTTTATTTGTATCTACAGGAAAGAATACTATATGACTTTAATTTTTAATTTTGTCTTCGTAACTAAGTCATTTATCTTTTTAACTTTTGTCCTCAAGAATGTTACTTAAGATATTGTTAAAATGTATCTTTTTTTAATACTTTTGTATGTACCAATAGGATGTAAGTTTAAACAAACCGTATTATATTGTAATCCTTTTCCAATATGCAAAAATCTGATCAAGTTACAGACCATCTGAGCTTGCTCTGGGCCTGTGAATTGGCAGATTTTATTTTATTTTCATTTTCTTCTTTGACGTTACTTTTTTGTAATTACTATTTTGTAATTTTGCAAGCTTGATGGCAATAAAGTTTATTCTATTCTATTCTTTTCTATTCTATTCATCGGCCTACCACATATCTGTCACGGCCACGAATCCATTGCCTAGAACCTATAGGGTAGGAAGACACAGACACCGAGTTTTAGGGGTTGAGTCATGTGGTACAACAATTGCCCACGCAGAGGCCGCATTTTTATTCGCCCTCGGCGGGCCTCCTTTAGGCGGACCCACTTCGGGCGCCTGCTTGATAGGCTTATATTATTAACTTCACCTCCTCGTGTTACCTGTTTTACAGCATATGTCAACCAAGGCCGTGAATCCGTTTCAACCAGAGAGCTCTAACATCAGAAATCTGCGATAGGAAGGCACCATATCATGGTTTTAGTGGTAAAATGAATGTGGTGCACAGTTCACCGGATCTTTTGCATTGACAACTCTTAGTTTTCGGTGTTCGTAAATGTGAAAAGCCTTTTTATCAAAAATATTTCATCAAAAAATTTGGCATTACCCCTTGATCAAGTGCTTGGCAACGAGATGTAGTGTTCGCTGAAGGCGCAGCGCTGAAGGACGGGCGAACTAGTCAGTAAATTACGAGATGACAAACGTATGTCTCAATCTGTAACTTGTTGGCTAATGGCTGGTATCATAATGTTGATTTCAAAAGTACCATTCCTGTGCTTCCATCTACCTTTAGAAGCTCCCACCACCCGTTGAAAATGGGTTCATAATAAGGCTACATCTTTCAAAATTCACAAGAAATCTAAATATCTAAGAAAAAATTGAAAATATGTATAGGGAAACCTGATGGAACCCATCATGAAATTTTCTCAGAAATCCAAAAATGAAACAATATATCGGGTGTTCTATTCAAAATGAGGAAGGAGGTAATAGTGACTTACGGTACAACCGGAAGTGGTGAGACCTTGAAAATATTTAGAATTAAACAGAATCTTGAATAAACATGGAGTCCAAAAATTCAAAATTCTAAGTTTTTTGATATCTCTCATACTTATCAAGATTCCCTATCAAAACAAAGACATTCGGTCATCCTAATATACAGGGACATATGTGTGGTTTGATTACCCTTTGTAGTCTTCTTGACTATCGGAGTCGATCTTTAAAATGTACGCCCTTGACTTCTTTTCTATGACGATATGTGAAGTCTTCGGTGTATGAAGATAAACTAGCGAAGTTGAACCATTCGGAGGGTGACATTAGGTATATTATTGGCAAGTACAGACTTGACAGGGTTGTTGAAAATTGGATCGCCAGTAAATGGCATGAGATTTTCTTTTAGATGAGGTCAAAATTTCGTTAATTCAGTCAAATTATATATGTTCCATTGTACTTTGAAGTTCTATCACGCAAAAGAACTCCTTCTCTGTAAATGAAGGACGAAAATGAATATATGCAGGATTCTGATAATTTTATTCCAAAGGTTTCTTACATTGTAGGAACAAGAAAAATTATATAATAATAAATAATATAATACCAAGAAAAATACTTCAACACAGTGGATTCAGTGTTCTATTACAGGAATTGTAGTAAAATTTTAAATAATTCATAGATAATTTTCACAGCAGCCAGACACAAAACTATTTGGCAGGTCCTATGCATCAGATATAATCTGAAAAAAGGAGAAGGAAGCATTGAGTTCAAAGAATACTCATTAGTAATTAAATATTGTTAATTTTGAATTCACAATAAAGTAACAAAAATTGTAGGGTTTCGTGATACTTCTGGTAATTTCACAGGGAATCCATGTTTGCACTCATAATATAATTTTAAGATACATATGTAAACTGAATTTAAAGCTAAGATTACGAAATGACGCGAAATACTCAAAGGGATGAATTGGGGAAAGGGTAAATTACAGCAAGTAATAAGTTCACTATCAGGCTATTTCTAATGAATAAAAGTGAGAAATATTTCTTTGCTGAAAATAAACCGCAAGTATCCCAGGTATTCACAAAAAATAGTTGCCCTGGGGTTTATCAAAGTACCTACTTGTAATGATAAATTATTTGCAATCAGAGATAAATCAGAATTAAATGTATGATCTTTATGTTTATAAATTTATACAGGTTCCAATGTACCTAATTAAGGTTCGTCGCTGTATTTTGATAGAGAAAAGATTCGATTTCATGACCAGTTTGTGAGACATAGTTTGCTACGGCTGACTTATCAATGTTATTAGTACGAACATGAGCAAATAGAATTCTGAACCTGATATAAACATTCCTATTAGTTGAGCCAATGTTTTATCACAGACATTACACTGAATTTACTCCAATCAGTATTCCAGAGTATACATCAAACAGAATATCAATAATTATCATGATCAATTTTTAGCCAACTCATCAGCCCATATTTGGTAATTGCATACGTATCAATAACAAAGTATCAGAAGTGCATCTTTAATGTATTCAGTTTATAATTCATTCTGGAAATATCACTATTGCTAATAATTTGTTGATCGAATGCATATTTGTGTTTAATGGATGCTTTATCATTAAATTGGTAACGAATTTGCACATAATGAAATTTGAACAGCTATAAAGTGTTGACAAGTTCGGAATAAGCAATACTAACCTTTGAAATTTCTTCAAACCTTGTGGCACCGTCGACAAATCATCTTTTATCAAGTAAACTCTGATTCCTTTTGCCAAATTTTTGTAATAATCATCCCAATCAAACTGTTCCATACTGAATGGATATACTCTCTTATCCTCTTCAGATAATTCTGTCCATAAATTTCGAACGTTGTGATTGGAAAATACCCATTCCTTTGTTGCAAAATACGATAGTACCCAACTGAACCTGTGTATCTTTTTATAAATCTTGAGCATCCTGAAATAGATATTTATCAATTAGGATCAAAATAAAAACAGGACGGTGGTTCGTTCTTCCTCTAGCCTTTATAGGCGCAGCAATTCATCACAATCAGCTAAGAAATAACAAAATCATCTCAATTTTGGACCAAGTGTGATTCAATCACCAAAAATAAGATCAGGGAAATTATTAATACAGAAAAGATCAGATACACAAATTTTCAATGTGTGAGTAACGAATTCCCAATTTTTTCATCTTTGATACTGTCAAATACCCAATTTCTCCATATTTAAGACTTTCAAATACCTAATTGTCCTATCTTTGACCCTTTTGAATACCGAAGATTTGATACTTCCAAATACCAAATTATCTCATCTTTGTAGCTCCCAAATACTCGATTAGGTCATTTATGGCTCGTCAAATACCCAAAATATTGCTCAAGCAGGTTTCCATAAGTCCCCCGGAAGCAGCTTTGCTTATCCCATCTTTGAAGCTGTAAAACACCCAATTGTGCCATCTTTGGGACTTTCGAATATTCAACGTTCACAACTTTTGATACTTTCCAATATGTAATTGATTCATCTTCGAGACTTTCGGAGACCCAATTTTCCCATCTTTGATACTTTCAAATATCCCAATTTTGATACTTCCAAATGCTTTCGGATAGCACTTTGTCTCCTCATGTTTTGTATTCTCAAACTTTGGTACTTACAAACACCCAATTAATTACCCCAACTTTAATACTTTCAAATACCCAATTTTCTCATTTTTGATACTTTCAAATACCCAACTATCCCTACATTGATACTTACAAATACTAAATTTTCCCAACTTTGATATTTTCAAATACCAAATTATTCCAGCTTCAATGGTTTCAAATACTAAATTCTGCCGTCTTTGGAACTTTTGAATACCCAAAGTTCCCAATTTTTGATTTCTTCCTATACTCAATTGTCCCATGTTTGAGACTTTCAGATTACCTGTTGTCGCATCTTTGATACTTTCAATCAAATACCCAATTGTCCCATTTTTCAGGCTTTCATATACCCATTTCTTTCGTGTTTGATTCTTTCAAATACTCAATTGTGCCATCTTTGGTTCTTTAAATACCCATATTCCCGATACTTTCAAATACCCAATTATTCCATTTTTATCACTTTCAAATACTTAGTCAATTATCCAATCTGCGATACTTTTAACTAGCCAATTGTCCCATTTCCGAGCGTTTCAAATATCCATTTTCCCATTCTTAAAAATTTCAAATACCCAATTGTTCCATTTTTATTACTTTCAAAAACTTAGTCAATTGTCCCATCTCAAATACTTTTAAATATCCAATTGTCCAATTTTCGAGAGTTTCAAATATCCATTTTCTCATCCTTAAAACTTCCCAATACCTGATTATTCCATCTTTGTGATACTCATTCACCCATCTTTAATATTTTTAAATATCGTAACTTTGATACTTTCAAATATCCCAACTTTGATACTTTCAAATATTCAAACTTTGATACTTCGAAATACCCAATTGTTCTATATGGGCAATTCCATTTTCAAGGAGCCCAGTTCAGGGGGGGGGTGTGTCAGCTCATGGCCCGGCTTCTGGTTTTTTCGATTCTACTACTAAAATGATGGCTTCCTGCCTAATTTCAGCTGAAATGGTAAGAACAAAACAAAATGGCGCCTATTTTTCGTTTTTCTGTCATTTTTTGATATTAATTTTTGAAACATCGTCTTGAGAGCCGTTCGCGCCAGTTTGAGTCTAGAAAATTTTTGGAAAACCCATAGGAAATCGGAAATTTCCCGTAGAATTCGAATTTTTCATTATTTTGGGCCCAGCGGCCATATTTTTTTTTTGTAAAATCAAAAAAACCGATTTTTCGTCTTTTTTTTTTGAAGCCGCACTTTTCAAAACGTTCTCGTTAAAAAATATCAAGGAAAGTTCAATCAGTTACATTTTTTCTTCAAATGCTCTTTGTATATTGGCTGTTTTTTTTCTAAAAACCTCTCAAAAACTCAAAAAATGATATAGGCCAGTCACCAGAGGAAAAATTAAGGAAGAACAATTGAAGGTATGAATTTGCAGTGTTTTTATAGGTATTTCGGTGTGCTGAAGACGGGAAAAATAATCAGAAAATTCCTACAAGTTAGCTTCAAAAGTTACGGGCATGTTTAGGCGCGAAAAAAGACGTGTTTCTTGCGTTTTAAAATAAAACGGTGGCCCAAATTGAATAACATGTCAGGAGACAAATCGTAGAAAAAGTAGAAACACATCGTTTGAAATGAAGTAGAATATATTTTGAGGTTATGGTCTTGAGATATCAGCGCATATCGCTTAAAAAATGAAGGTGTAAATTTGGTATGTTTTTACACATAATTTGGTGTGCTGAAAACGGGAAAAATAATCAAAAAATTCCTACGAATTAGCTTCAAAAGTTACGCCCATTATTTGGCGCGAAAAAAACGATTTCCATATTTTTTGCTTTTAAAAAGAAAACGATGTCTCCAATGGAAAAGCATGTCGAGAGACAAATTGTACAAAAAGTGAAAACGCATCGTTTGAGCGGAAATATAAGTCATTTCGATGTTACAGTCTTGACATATGAGCAAAATAGTGTTTTTTTAGGAGAATACAAATGTTTTTTTTTCTCATTCGAATATTGACCAAAAAAATATTCTATTCAAATTGAAATATATTTTTTTATAAACTTTCTACGGTGTTTCGTTTTTTTTTATCTTTCGTTTTGGCTCCACAATCGGCCATTTTCAAAAATCCCTAAAACTGAGATTGCCAGCCGAAAAATGGACTTATCGACAAGAAAAAGAAATTATCTTGTAGATCTCAACAAATGTGATACAAAACATCCTTCAATACTGTTTTCGGGGCTTAAAAAAAATGTAGGACAACTTTGAAAATTTCGGACCTCGGAAAATGTGCAAATTTATTAGGTTAGAAATTTTTTAGGATGATCAAATCTCAGGTTCTGTTATAGTATTTCACGACGCGTATTCAACGCTAAAGAAAACTTTTCTAGGTTGAGTAGAAGTTGACATATTGATATAAATGTGTTTGGGCCTCCTAACGACCCAATTTTGGGCCTATAGAGAAAAATTGGAGATCGTTGGAAAGTAGACAAATTTTCTGATGTAAACCCAAAAATAAGACCTCGTAGCTACCATCATCTAGAATTTATAGCGCGTTGACATATAAAAATTCATGTGTAGATGCAGCGGCGTAAATTTCTTTACCGCTTATCTGCCGTAATAGTAGATTTCAACTAGTATATTGAAATTAAAAAACATTTGTATTCCCCTAAAAAAACACTATTTTGCTCATATCTCAAGAGTGTTACATCGAAATGACTCAAACGATGCGTTTTCACTTTTTGTACAATTTGTCTCTCGACATGTTTTTCCATGTGGGCCACCGTTTTCTTTTAAAACGCAAAAAATATGAAAATCGTATTTTTTTGCGCCAAAAAATGACCGTTACTTTTGAAGCTAACTCGTAGTAATTTTTTGATTATTTTTCCCGTTTTCAGCACACCAAATTATGTTTAAAAACACCTTCATTTTTTAAGGGATATGCGCTGATATCTCAAGACCATAACCTCAAAATATATTTTACTTCATTTCAAACGATGCGTTCATTTTTTCTACGATTTGTCTCCTGACATGTTATTCCTTTTGGGCCACCGTTTTATTTTAAAACGCAAAAAACATGAAAATCATCTTTTTTCGCGCGAAAAATGCCCGTATCTTTTGAAGCTAACTTGTAAGAATTTTTTGATTATTTTTCCCGTTTTCAGCACACCGAAATATATATAAAAACACTGCAAATTCACACCTCCAATTGTTTTTCCTTAATTTTTCCTCAGGTGACTGGCCTATATCATTTTTTGGGTTTTTGAGAGGTTTTTAGAGAAAAACCAGCCAATATACAACGAGCATTTGAAGAAAAAATGATACTGATCGAATTTTCCTTGATATTTTTTAACGAGAACGTTTCGAAAAGTGCGGCTTCAAAAAAAAAAAAAAAAGACGAAAAATCGGTTTTTTTGATTTTACAAAAAAAAATATGGCCGCTGGGCCCAAAATAATAAAAAATTCGAATTCTACGGGAAATTTCCGATTTCCTATGGGTTTTCAAAAAATTTTCTAGACTCAAACTGGCGCGAACGGCTCTCAAGACGATGTTTCAAAAATTAATATCAAAAAATGACAGAAAAACGAAAAATAGGCGCCATTTTGTTTTGTTCTTACCATTTCAGCTGAAATTTGGCAGGAAGCCAGCATTTTAGTAGTAGTAGAATCGAAAAAACCAGAAGCCGGGCCATGAGCTGACACCCCCCCCCCCTGAACTGGGCTCCTTGAAAATGGAATTGCCCATATTCAAGACTCCCAGATAACATCCTGTCTCTTGTTTGATACTCTCAAATATCCAAATATTTCAACTTTGGTACTTACGAATACCCAATTTCCCCCACTTTGATACTTTCAAATACCCAATGGTTCCATGTTTGAGACTTTCAAATATCCAACTATGCCAACAGTGATACTTACGAATAAACAATTTTCCCAACTTTTATATTTCCAAATCCCAAATTTCCCCATCTTTGAGGCTTTTTTATACCGAATTATATATAAAAATTCTCGGGAAATAGGTCACAATAACACTTTGTTTTAACTATTCGTCTTTACGTACGTTTCGGTCTCACGACCATCATCAGAAGACTCACTATGTCTTAAAAGGGGGGTTTATTAAAACTAATTATAGCACAAGCGTCCAAATCGCACAATTTAACTTCAATTAAAAGAGCCCACGCCGTCGAAACGAACAGAACCACGAATAATCGAAATTGTATCGTCAGAATTAATGAATAAAAAATTTTTTTTTTTTGTAGTAAGAATCCGCTATTCAGTAATATTATTAAAATATATGAGTGCATATTGATAGGTATTCTCACAACAAATGAGAAGAACGAAGTTATTTGTCAAGTATCTACTTTCGAAACCAGATGTGTAGGATTTATGACAAGGCACTTAAGAAAGGTTTCAGACCTGTACTGAGAAATAACTATTACGAATTCTTCCTAAAAACATTTTCTACACTTATAAAGACGTATGTAAGAATTTGCAAGAGATTATTTAATCAAATTAGTATAAATATGACTTAGATTTTGTGTGTCTACCCTATGATTTACAGATTTGGGGTCCCGTTTTATGTGAATCATCTCCAGGATAGATCTTTTATAATAATTGGTTTCCTTAGTTAAGATATTAACATTTTTGTAATAAAATTGATGGTTATAATCAAAGCAATGCTTAGCAAGGGCGGTGGAATTTTCTAAGTTGTTATTTCTTGTGCTATATTTATGGCCGTACATTCTTTTTTGTAAATATTGTTTAGAGATTCCAGTATAGGTTCCATCACAATCTAAACAATTCAATTTATACACTGTGTGGGTTTGTTTATCTTTGGGTATTAACGGTTTTAGATTTGAGAAATATTTTCCAACACAGTTAGTAGGTTTATGCGCAACATTTATATCATACTTTTTCAAACATTTTTTGATTTTCTCTGAGGTCTCCGGAATGTAAGGTAGAGTTATAAAATTGTCTGTATTACCTTTTATGTTATTTTTATTAGACGAACCATTATAGATTTTGTTTATTCTTTCTTTAATGATAGGATTGAAAAAAGTTTTTGGGTAGCCATTCAATTCTAGTGTAGTACGAACAATTTTTAAATTTTTGGGGCGGTCATCTGCGTGGGACAATTTTATCGCGCGATCTGTAAGGCTGTTTATGACACTTTTTTTATAACAAGCTGGTGCAACGGAATTGAAGTGAAGATAACGTTCAGACCATACTTCTTTAGTAAACCAAGAGGTTTTTATTTTTCCATCAGCATCATGCCTAATGTTCATATCTAGGAAATTTATGTTATTGTTTAATTCTATTTCACAAGTGAATTGAAGTTTACAGTGAAAATTGTTAAATTTATCAATTACATATTGAATTTTATCGTTGGGAACACACATAAGGCAATCGTCTACATACCGTTTAAAGAATACAGGCCGAAAATCTAATGAACTCATAACAGATTCCTCTAGGCAGATGACCGCCCCAAAAATTTAAAAATTGTTCGTACTACACTAGAATTGAATGGCTACCCAAAAACTTTCTTCAATCCTATCATTAAAGAAAGAATAAACAAAATCTATAATGGTTCGTCTAATAAAAATAACATAAAAGGTAATACAGACAATTTTATAACTCTACCTTACATTCCGGAGACCTCAGAGAAAATCAAAAAATGTTTGAAAAAGTATGATATAAATGTTGCGCATAAACCTACTAACTGTGTTGGGAAATATTTCTCAAATCTAAAACCGTTAATACCCAAAGATAAACAAACCCACACAGTGTATAAATTGAATTGTTCAGATTGTGATGGAACCTATACTGGAATCGCTAAACAATATTTACAAAAAAGAATGTACGGCCATAAATATAGCACAAGAAATAACAACTTAGAAAATTCACCGCCCTTGCTAAGCATTGCTTTGATTATAACCATCAATTTTATTACAAAAATGTTAATATCTTAACTAAGGAAACCAATTATTATAAAAGATCTATCCTGGAGATGATTCACATAAAACAGGACCCCAAATCTGTAAATCATAGGGTAGACACACAAAATCTAAGTCATTTTTATACTAATTTGATTAAATAATCTCTTGCAAATTCTTACATACGTCTTTATAAGTGTAGAAAATGTTTTTAGGAAGAATTCGTAATAGTTATTTCCCAGTACAGGTCTGAAACCTTTCTTAAGTGCCTTGTCATAAATCCTACACATCTGGTTTCGAAAGTAGATACTTGACAAATAACTCCGTTCTTCTCATTTGTTGTGAGAATACCTATCAATATGCACTCATATATTTTAATAATATTACTGAATAGCGGATTCTTACTACAAAAAAAAAATAATTTTTTATACATTAATTCTGACGATACAATTTCGATTATTCGTGGTTCTGTTCGTTTCGACGGCGTGAGCTCTTTTAATTGAAGTTAAATTGTGCGATTTGGACGCTTGTGCTATAATTAGTTTTAATAAACCCCCCTTTTTAGACATAGTGAGTCTTCTGATGATGGTCGTGAGACCGAAACGTACGTAAAGACGAATAGTTAAAACAAAGTGTTATTGTGACCTATTTCCCGAGAATTTTTATATATAATTCATACTGGGTCAAGAATCTTATTATACCGAATTATCCCATCTTTGATGGTTTCAAATGATCAATTGTGTCATCCTTGGGACTTTTGAATACCCAAAGACAAGTAACAACACACAGTGCAACTGATCAAAGCTTGATTTCGTGGAATATCAAAATATATACCAAATGAATTATTTGATGGTTCTGTGATTCTAGTACTGTCTGAAGAATTGTTGTTTGAATGTGAATTTTATTTAAACTGATCTAATAACTCACCTTGGCTTTTTTCCAGAAACGATGAGAGCAGCATCGATCAAAATTGCAGGTATATAATGTAAGAACAAAATATACAACAAGTGAATGAACAAGTTTCTGTTTAAAGTGAAGTTGTAATACCAAATTGCCCGCATAGTTGGCGTGCGCAATCCGTAGCTTTTGTTGATGTCCGTAAACGCACCCCAAGTGATCGGACTTTCTGGCGATGACACGAAATTGTACACTGGTATATCCTGGGAGCTATAAAGTGAAAAAAACTTAGTTATGTTACATTTTGATACGTGAGGAGCATCTGTTACTAAGCATTGTTGTGGGTTCTTCCCGGAATTAGAAAAAGGACAATTTGAGATCACTGGACTCTGCTTGGTGAAACTATACCATTTGGGGAAATAGTCAAATATTTTGGGACAACCCTGGATAGAAAATACAATCCACAAGGCGAGAATGTGGAAAATCTTGGAGCGTTGATCCTAAGTCGACTCTATACTAGCCCGGAACGATGCAAAAACTGACAACACTGTATCGTCTCACGACATTATATCACTGGTATGGTGGCATGTAAAAGTCTGATAATTAAATAGCATATCTTACACATTTGGTACAAGTGTCGTGAAAATTGAATTTGTGTGGAGCGTATTGCATAAACCTGGTGTATTTTTTTTGAGCATGTGAGTACGCTTAAGGAAATATGCATGTTTTACTTCCCAGTTTGTATAGAGTCGGCTATGTCAAAACCTAACTGCAGCTAGGTCAGTTTTCTAATTTGACCTGGGCTGTGAACCCAACAATGAAAAATCATAACGTTAGTTGATGCAAATGTATTGATCGAGTAGGTAAGTAAAATTATTGAATTTTTGAATAAGTTTTGTGACATTTTGCAACACCGTTCCAGGTAAATTTCTCATAATTATTGAATGGTTTCAAACTTACTATATCAAAGTATTTTTGTAAGATGCGCATATCATTCCATTAACAACATAATCAGCTGGGACCATATCTGCTTTTAATAATGGATCACCATGAACACTCTTCAGAACGCCAGTACCTGCCCCAATCATAACACCCACGGGTCCATACAAATTGTCGATCCAACATCTTATGGGTTCCTTGTAAGTTGAAGTAACTGTAATGAACAAAACACATGAGATGTACTTCGATATAACAAAGTAATAAAATAAGCAACAGGTGAAACTGATGTGCAGTACCACCATGATTGATTATAAAATCTTTTACACGGCGAGGGAAACTCTGAATCAAATGATCAATGTCGCCTTGGAGTATATCATCCCAAGCATCTTGTATGTGAAGCCGGAGATAGTTGAGATTATCTGGGAAGAGCCTATGTACCATGTAGGAGGTTAATTTGCCTATTGTAACTCTGCCACAAATACGAGCAACAAAATTTTCAACAATAATTTTGTGGTATATGACAAATACAGTATTATTATTATTATGGGGGAGAGGACCATTGCGGTCCCTTGATGTCACATGGTGAAGAGGCTACCACTCACGAGTGTTCACTCAGCTACCAAAGGGTGGTTCTTACTCGAGAGAATCCCCCGTGCCCTCCCAGGTAAACGATTCCTGAAGAGGTCAACACCAACTGCGGAATACGTACTATTTAACGTCGTCCTAGTGAAGCGGTTCTCACTCAAAAGTGTTCACCAGGTTCCCGAGGTGGGCAAACAGCCACCTATTTAAAACCCAGTCGGGGCTGGGTACGTCTTTAATGCTCTGAAAAGGTTCAACAACATCTTTGTATCTAGTCTCTGGATCTCCTAAGTGTCGCATAGCTTTACAGGAAGTGCTCTCCGTCTTGATCGAATTAGTGTTACGCATCTGCACGGAATGTGCATTGAGGTTTTGCTTTTTCGTTTGCACCACCTGTGTCAAGCTGAATCGCTAAGATTCATCGTATGGAGGTGTTACATATAGTAAGATCAACAATAGTTGGTGCACCAACAGATTTTTCGTGGAGCTTCTTGACTTCATTGTATATTATGTGCTTTGGAATATAACACATTTCGATTTTAACCTGAACAAAAATTCACCTCGATTATCTACACAAATTACAGTGGGTAAAGTTTTACCCCAAAAATACGTGGGTTCATATTTTTTCAATTATTTGATGCAAAGAATTATAAAATACTTTTTTGTAGTCTTCCATGACAAAGCTGGGGATTACCATCAACAACACCCTCTCATGGGATGATCATGTGAGGTTCATGGCGAAAGCCACTTCACAAATTCACAAAAACTTGGTTTTCTATACGGTGAGAAGAGCTACTTTACATCCCAGCAGCTCCTCATAATCTACAAAGCTCAGAATCGACCTGTCCTGGAGTACCGTTCACATGTTTGGAGTTTGGCTCCCAAATATACGCTGAAGCTTTTGGATTCTATCGTTTGATTGATGGTATCACACTAACGAGATCATTGACCTCTACAACATCGTAGAAAGGTGGGAGATTTCCCCGTTTTCTATAGATATTTCCATGGTCGGTGTTCATCAGAAATCTCGTCGTAGATAAGCGGTCTAGACGAACTCAAACTGGTCAGCCCTTCACTGTCAAACTCGAGACCTGACGAATTTCTCCAGGCTCCATTTTTTTGGTGAAAGAATGTAGCTTAAGGAGAATAAGCTTATTATGAAATTCGAAAAAACGACACCATACCATTCAGACATAAGACACTTCTTAGAATCAAGTGAACGGTCTGGAAACGCATTGGCCCGTTTCCCCAACAATAATATCACCTGGGTTGGAACCAGGTAAAATTTCCCAAATTTATCCGGAAAGAGGCAAAGCTATCTGTGTATGCAAAGTAACCTCACCTTACCCTAATAATACAAATGTGGTTTTCTGGCCACCTTTCTAATAAGCTCTTAACATTGAATAGTAAAAGAGTTCAGCATGGTTAACATTCACTATAATGTCTTCAAGTGGCATGATTCATAAAAATGTATGAATTACTTACCAATAGAAGGCCGAAATGAGCATATAGGCAATCCTGTACCATACTCTCTCACCGTATCCTCTGCGATGGCTTTAGTGAATGCGTAGGTGTTTGGCCATTTCTGCAGTAGCCTGGAATGTAATAATTTCAATGAAATATTAATTAGTTTTTTATAACAGATGGTATAATACAATCATACATCCAACCCGCAGATATAGAATTGTATAGGAGCGAAAAATCGTACTAACCAAAGGAGGGTGAGAGAAATTATTGATCTATGAATCATTTAATTTCTGGGATGTTTTGAGTTTCTTCATATAAAGCTTTGTTTGTTGTTAAGAACCTGTTCCAAGATCATACTCTACGAGTATATGCTTTTTTCATCGTTCATTCCTTCTGAAGGTATTATGTTTGATGATGGTGCGGTAGTAATGAAGCAAGTAACGTCTTTCGTGTTATTACATGATGAGAAAGGAAGTAGTATTGTAATGTATTGTATCGTGTTTGGGGATATATGCACACTGTTGGGCTATTCAGGATCCCTCGAGGGCTACAGCAGTTCCTGCAAACCTGTAGGTCTCAGTAAGTTCAGGATATCGCTTGGCTGCACTTTAGGTAAATCTCCTTCTATTCGACACGCTCCTAGGTGTCGTCCCTTGGATTTTTGCATCCTGTGAGGATGTGAATAGAAGTTTCGTCCCTCTCTTCGCAGAATCTGCACTCGTCTTCCTCTTCTGATCCGAGTCATTCCTATCGGAAGTATTTCAACTGAGATTATTTCTGCTTAGGTTGATGTACTCGTTTGACCTGTTCTGGTTTTAGTTTCCCAGAAGTAGCATTGCCCACCTCAGTCCTTGTAATTCTATCTAGTGATAGGATGTTTATTGTCCACTTCTTTCTTGGATTCTTCCAGTATTGTGGTATCGCTTATTCCCCAGGTGGGTATAGGTCTCACAAACGGTATTACGTCTCCTTTTTCACTAGTTCGTCTGGTTTTTCTTCACCCTCCACTCCGGTGTGATCCGGAATCCATAGAAGGGTAACTCTGTTGTTATTAGTTCATTTATATTTTCAAAGCATTCCCAGACCATCTTAGAGCTGATTGCGTGGGGGTTCAGCGCGTTGATGGCTGCTTGATTATCCCACAAGTAGTAATAATTGTTTTTTTTCAATTCATTTACGAAAAGTCATATTTTTAACTCAAAAATGGTCCATCTTAACACTGAGTGGTAAAATGAGTTCATTTTAATACTGAGTGGGGAAATGAGCACTAGTGCTAAAATGACTTTATAATATAAACACATATTGCTTTTGATTTACTTGGCTGCAAATTTGCTACTAAAACTTTTACAACTTCATCAACGTCTGAAGGTAGGAACTTTTCAGATTCGTTCATTTTTAAACACAAAATTAAGATATAAATGTTGATATTTTCACAAATATGTCATGGTAAGTCTTATATCACGATTTTTGCATTGCTATTCCCATAGAAACAATCAAAATTGCTATCTAAATGAAAATGAAACAAAATGAAAATTTTATTTTTTTCATAACAACTGATAACTGGAACAAGCTAGTGATAACGATATTGAATATTTCTGATGTATTTCACGTGTAGCGTTTTGTGACTATTTTTCATAACGAATGTTACGAAAAATGCAATATCCTTGGTTTTTGGCGAAGAAGAAATTTGTGGCTACTTACGATGGCAAAATCAAGTCCAGATGTTTATCGCTCAACGTGTCTACCACATTTATAATCTTCTCTGTGGTAAACGGTGGTTTGTAGAAAGTTTCGTTAATTTCTTGCCATGGACAGTTGCAGTATGCCGTGCTCACGTGAACCATTGAAACCAAATTTTTGCATTCTTTTGCGAAGAATAATATGTCTTTAGTTCCTTTTATGTTAATCGCTACGGCAATGCGTAATTTCTCGTCGAATCTGACAGTGGCGGCAACGTGAAAAATTACGTTAACCTGAAAACAGATATAAACATTCAGTTCTAAGGGTGTATGGGCAGCCTGGGTAGGGGGCAAAACGTAGGAAGAGTCTCATGTACTGTAATCGCTTGTAGTCAATGAAACTATTTATTTGGTTTTAGATGTTTTGGGATCTGAAATTTAGTTTCATTTAAATATACCTACCTTATTGATGAGCATTTGTCTTTCCATATCATCAATACCAAGTCCAGGTAGTGACACATCACCTTTTATAGCCAAAATTTTATGACGGAATTTCGGATGAACAGTTTCTAATTGTGAATATATCTGGAACAAAAGAATTTGATGAATTATCCAAGCAATTCTCCCTTCAAGACCAATATTTCATTAGTCTATGAATGAAACCACCTTAGCACGCTATGTAAAATATTTATGACAGAAATCTATTGAAAAATATAGCTCTAGCTATAACATTTTTTATCTCCAAACCATTCGAACGACTCTGGCATCAATGCCTTCTTGAGAAACTTACGTGATGTGGTTTGCCACCGATACAATGAACGATGGTGTTCCTCAAATACTCGTTTTGGACCTACTTTGTTTCTGCTCCACCCCAATGATCTGTTGGAAGGAACTCTCTCATAACGTTTTCTCCTCTAGAACCCCCATACCATCCAATGAAGTCAGAGGTGCGAGGTAGAGATAGGTCGATTCCGAAATGGGAATCTTATCATTCAGTAGAGTACAATGTAAGCAAAACTCAAGGTTATATCTTCGACAGGAAGATGAATCCCACAATCCCTAATAGTCCAAGCTTCCCAAAAATTCAATTCGAATATAAAACCGGTAGACGATAGTTATTCGAATAAATAATGAATGATTTTTTTTCAACCGTACCAACATGCTTCCCTACATGATTTCTTCATTACCAAAAATTTTTCTCGAGATATCATTAAATATATGAAAGTTTCTTTATATCTCAAAATTAATTTCAGAACCATAAAAAATGTTTATTCTGATATTCACTATAAATGTTATCGCGAGAAAGACGAATATAGATAATCTTTATTGTTTGCCTAAAAATGCTACGTCAGTGGACGTGTTAAAACATTCAAAATCAGTACTAGGAAATAGTAAAAATTAAAAAACGCATAAATTGTTATTAAATTAGAAGCTGAAACAAATGTTTTTATATTAAAGTATCCTTCGGGTACGTTGTTCCACATTTGATATATTAGTTCTTGACGAATTTAAATAGTAGTAAAAATTTTCCATGAATAATTTAACAGTCTACCTATCTAGAAGAATTACGTAAACATTGAAGTTTACAAACTTAAATGCATGATATATTAATGCAAACACCTTGATATTTTGATGTTTTAGAAGGTGATATTTTTAACAATATAATTCAAATTACTTAAATCTCAGAGTTGACTAAATCAAATAATATCCTATTCTTTACACATCTTTCGAGGTGACGAGATGTGCTTATCGTATTACTACAGCCCCCCCACATAAACGTAATAAAATAGATTCGCATCAGTAGCTCGCTGAATTGTTGAAATTCTTATTTTAAGATTTAAATAACACTATAACACATTATGTCATCGAATTACTATGTTGAATCATAGACGAACATATAAACGCTGTATACTTTACAAAATGAATTACACACTCTGTAGTATTATAAAAGTGAGGTTGATTTTGACAGTTCACCTGAACAAATATGAATTCGAACCGCATTAATAATAATAGTCGAAAACATACTATATGTACGACTTTCGAAACTCGTTAAGACCTTTGTCAACCATTGTTAATATTTCATAGATAAACATAGATAGCGCTGTCCATTTTAGAAGAAGAATTACGTGAATCCCATTTATTTAAAGGTTGTAATGAGTCATTACGAAAACATTTTGTGTTACATTGGTTTCCACTACAGAATGAACGTGCTAATAGAGTTTTTTTTCTATACTTCGTCTACACGAGAGTGAAACCTATAATGTTCAAAGAACATCGTGTGAGCCAGCAGTGGAATGTTGGGAGTGGAGATAGACATTCGAATTTTTATGGAAGGCTTATAGGCTATAGGCATAGGGCAAAGAGTTCCACAACTTCGTTGTTCGAAGTAAAAATGAAGTCTAGTAGGAAGAAGTTAGGCAAATCTCCAGCTTGACAATGACAGAGTGACCAGCTTGACCCTATCTGGAATCTCTCGCGATGGAACAACAGAAGATATTTCTGATGAACACCGACTATGGGAGAGATCACCCACCTTTATACGATGTTCTAGAAGAGTCAAAAAATTAGTCCAAGAGCTTCAGCGTACGTTTGGGAGCCGAACTCCAAACATGTGAACAGTACTTCATCAGGACAGGTCGAATCTGTGCTTTGTAGATTATGATGAGCTGCTGGGATGTAAATTAGCTATTAGCACGGAATAGAAAACCAAGCTTTTGTGAAGCGGATTTCACAATAGACTTCACATGATCATCCCATGAAAGGGTGCTGTTGATGGTGATCCCGAGCATGGATATGGAAGATTTCATAGGAATGGTTGTACTTGACATCATCATATTAGGGATTATGGGATCCGCCTTCCTAGAGAAGACGCAAGCTTGAGTTTTGTTTGCATTAAACTCTACTAGATTATCAGATCCCCATTTCAAAATCATTGCCAGATATCTATTGATCGCGTCAACCTGTCTCGGTCTAGCTTCTCTGGCTTCATTGGATGGTATGAGGGCTCTAGATGAGAAAGCGGTATGGAGTGTACCATCATCTGCAAAGCTGTGGACGGAACAGGTGATCACTTCCAGCAGATCGTTGATATGGAGCAGAAACAAAGTTTGTACCAAGAAACATCTCTGTGGAACCGCAGCATTGATAGCCATTGTATCGTAGAATACTCCGACAACCACCACATGGAGTGATAGAAAACTCGATAGTAAGCGACAAAATTGAGGCGGCAAACCATATGACGAAAGTTTCCAAAGAAAGCTTTAGTGACAGACTCGGTCAAATGCTTTGGAGATATCCAATGCTATGGCTAGATATTCCTCATTACGGAGGCAAGCACATCTCCTGTTGATCTCTGCTGACGAAAGCCGTATTGCCGGTTATTCACAATTTTGGAGCTCTTTTGGTATTGGCTGAGCTCGATGTTGATTGCTTGGCAACTTGGCAAATAAGGTTTCTGAGATGTAAGTGCACATATAAACCCATCTTTTGTCCCCATCTTTAGAGCGCCGTTGCTCTCCGTTGCAGCATTTCCGGACATATGTTGATATAAAGTTTTTTCTTATATAATCACCTCCTGATCTTCCGGTCATCCAGTATGATAATAAAGGTCCTAGTATCGATCCTCGTAAAACATATTGTGTTGCCAATTCGAATAAGCTTCAATGTAATGAAATAGAGTATGATTTTACATCTTCCCACGACTGTATCTGTTTGTAACCATCCTCAATCAATTTTCTGTTCCTACGGGTAAGGGATATCCCAGTATATCCCTGCGTTCTCTGACAAGCCTTGATGTGACTCTAGGGGAGTTGAAAGTTTCCAGGGCCGATCGAGTGTCCGTGCAGATGATAGACACCTATTCACATAGTTCTTTCGCATGTTTTCCATGGCGCAAATTAATATTACGTAGACCTCCATCTGAAAAACCGTGCAGTAAGTGCCTAGAGTCACCGATCTTTGGTCTTTTCAGGTATACTCCCGCCCCAGAAACCTAACCTACCTTGGACCTGTCTGTGAAACATATAAGCCCCCCTGGTGGCAGTAGGGCGAGAGTTTCGTTGCTTCAATCTTCTCTATCAGGGATGAGGATTTTGGGAGAAGTGAGACGTATAGCTGGAATTATGGTGTTTTGCTTCATTTCTAGTATGGGGCATTTAGATGTTACCTTACTCAAACTCACTGAGTGTCCACGAGAATAGTGCATTTCAATCCAGTGCGTCATTCTCATGGCCTCAGCTTTTATATATAAGTGTAGAGTTGGTAATACGGCGAGCGCATCAAGAGCCCTTGTTGGAGCCAGCCTCATTCCACTCAGTATACCTGCGCATGCAAGCCGCTGCAGTCGGTCCAAGAGGCGCTGGGACGTACCAGTCCTTGTCCCCGTTCACCACACGACCCGCAGCATAGGTGACCATAAGCCTGATCCCAGCAGTATAGATCTAATAACAGATCTTTGGCTGTAATCCTCACGTGCTGCATGCCCAGAAGGACGTAGCGGCCTTTCTCGTTCGATATTTGCTTAATCAGTACGTCGAATAGGTCTTGCCCATATTTCTGGTGTTTGTTTCCTCACCCTCTTTCCACATAGCCACTAATTTTCCGGCCGGACTAGCATCTGCTCCAACTGCATCCCTGTAGTAGATAGTTATACCAAAAATGTGTTGAATGGGGTTAAAAATGTAATGGTAAGGAGGTAGATGAAGCCCTTCGCTGGTCATATTATTCAGGTAACATAATTACCTGCTACATATAATGGTTGTGGCTTATTAATTTTTACCAAGAATAACAATTAGTGACTTAAAGGTGTTATGATAATGTAGGTATTTTATTCCTACTTAACCATTCTTGTATATCACGTTTCTTGGAAGTGTATGTTGGCAGTTCATACATTATTTTATTTTTCAGTTCAATATACTGATGTAAAAAAATTCAGACCTAATTGGTTGTAAAAGTAACCAAGTATGATGTCATTTTTAGTTATCGTGGACAACGATTCACTTTGACTTTAAATTAATCATTACTTTTTTTATTGGAAAGTTTTTATGTATGAGTTGAATATCATTATAATTACCAGTACTATTCAAGTACTGCGAATCTTCAAGATCTTTTGTACGGTACGCAATTCGGTTTAAAAAGATTAGATACAATGGGTTTTAACGTAACAATGAATCAAAAATATGATTATCATGGAAAAGTATGAACAGTTGGTGTAATGGGTTTCTAACGTAACAAATAATCATAACATCCTGAATCAATAATATAATTATCATGGAAAAGTTCAACCGATAATAATAATAATAACGTTATCTGGGGGTCTAGTTTCTAGTAAACAATTTTTACGAAATAATAGTTACTTAATGTAAAATGAAGAACCACCAATTAAGTTAACAGTGCAATGTATTTTAGACAACATTCATGCATTTTTATGTAAAGAACTTTCTTTATGTTTGGATATTGTCGTAAATTATATTTGTCACCGAACACACAACTGTTGATTACACTGATATTTAGTTCATTCATATGGATTGATTATTTCGTAAGTCATGCAAATTGAGCCACGTGGAACGTTATCTGTCTCTATAGACATTAATATTACTAATTTTCTTAGAAAGCCAATAGTTTCGAAACATTTCTACACCGTTTAAATGAATTACATAAATTTTTTGATAACTATCGAATTCCACTTCTTCAACTATTAATATGAATTCAGGCCATCTTCATTCTGCCTTGAAGAAATTTGATGTAGTAATTGATGATCTTATCATCACTCCATGTACTAAAAATACGGAACATAAATACGGGATGTCCAAATGAGAGCACTTAAATTTAAATTTCCCGCCATTCCTCTGGATTTTATTTGTTAATTCATATTTGACAGATGTCAAATAGAGACAGGACATAGTAATGCTTTCTTATTATCAAAATCGGTGTTCACTTAGGGTGATTCGGTGAAAATTGTGTTCTGACGTATTTTACTTCTCTCATTCTACTATTCTCATTCTACTACTCTACTTAGTGTTTACAACATTAGTAGATCACTTCTAAATTTGGAGAGATACAGAGTGGGTTAAATCAGAGAAAAGTTGCACATATCGAAGCTTTGTCAGATCTTTCAAAGAAATCAAAGGTAGTTTGAGTGGTTCCTGAAATATCCTGAAAAAACTGTAACTGATCGTTTTCTTTCTTATCTAATATCTTCTACAATTAATATGGGAACGTGATAAAACTTGGTATGTTTTCGTAAGTCGTTATGAGCTGTTACCAGGAAGTTTCAGGAATTTACTACCAACTTTTGGTTTTCTCATAGGTACCATATTTTGGATCTTTATTCCATTAGATAGGGTGAAAAATCACGATTTCGACCATGTAGCATAACTGAAAGGCGCCAAATGTTAATAAATTATTTATTTAATAGAATCGTAGGCGGCTAAGCCGGAAAGAAGTTCCCGAAACGTCAAATTTAATTATCGTCAGTGATTTAAAACTTTAGTCTCATTGTTATGGCGGGTTATCCTACTAATAAAAGACATGTACAATGTGTACATTCGAAATAAACGAAATTCTGTAGGTGCATCGAAAAATTATGAAAATTGTATCCTGAAAGAACTTTTATGCAGACGCCTGGAACAGTCTGGTACTTTATCAAGAGTACTGGGAGAAAAACTATCAATGAGACGTCACAGATTAATTCATTACTTTCAAATCTAACACATATTATAATATATAAATATATTATATATTCATAATTGATAATTTTGAATAATAACAAATAATTTACTGTGACAATAAGACATATTTAAAATAACTAATAAATTCAAAATTTTGTTGTTTTCTTTTTTTATATAAATCTTCAAAAATCAGATAAGAATGTAATATAATAATTTAATTAATATAAATTAAATTGAATATCATTAATATACAGCCATTTCAGTGTTAGTGAAATTTTGAGCCATAATTTTATAAAATTTTTACGGAAAGCAAAGTAAAAACTGACAGTTTTGAGAATAAATTCTCCAAATGCCAAAATGACATTAGAAAAGCAAAGGCAACTAAGGTATTTTAATCAAGTAAAATTAGTAAGCCAAAATGGCAGAGACTCGAAAATTATTTTTTTCAAGCTATCCGTTGATTTTATCAAAATTTTCTAGAAGTAAAAAAAGTTTTCAAATTAGATAAGCTATCTACATAGAAAATATAGAGTGAATTACATCTACCACAAAAAAGTTCTGGACACTTTTCCCGTTACATCCGCAAGTTTGAGCCATTTCTATGGTCTCTAAGGCTCTATGCTCCGCTCTCAAAAACGGCTATTATTGACAGTAACTCACCTGCCAAATATTGTAAAAGTCCTCCATCACGTTCTCAAGTTATACCAAAAAAACAAAATTATTTTTGCAACTTTGAAGCCCTCTACCGGCTAAACAAGACACTTGAGGCAAAAGTAAAAAAACTCATCAAATTTTTTTCGAATCAAAGAATCTTCTGTTTTATTTTAGCCACGCAGTTCGAGGACATCCTGTATAATACATATTTCATTTAAATTAAAATTAATAATTTTTTTTATTCAAATTATACTTTTAAAATTCAATTCGTTAATGTGTATCAAATATTTCTATGAACTATAATTTATTATCTAGATTTACTTTTCCGTAAATCTACACCAAGACTTATTTCAATTCAATTGGAAGTGACATATTTTGGTGCTAAGTCATTTAAAAAAATATGTAATAAATCACTTTCAAATCCATGAGAATTTTTAATAAATTAATTCACATATAAGACATATTCTAATGCATCTTTCCTTCATTGAAGCTCCTTGATCTGACTTTGATGCTTAGAAAAAATTAGCATTCAATGTCTTATAAAATACTTTTCTGCGAAGGTGAACAAAGTAATAATATAGTTGACGGGCTATAAATTATAGGACATATTCATCTGAAAAGAGTAAAATACCCCCAAAATCTTTAATTTTCAAGAACTTAACGAATACTAATTTTGATTATATTATTACAATTAGAAGGTATCTAATCCTAGCACGTTTACAAGTTTTTCAAACCTCATTGTACATAAGAAATGAGAACCAAATGAAGATAGAATCTGGAGTCTATACCAAAAAACGTATTGATATTTGATGATGATAAATCTCTAAGAACATAAACCCGTTGTTCAGCCTCGAATCTGACATGTATTTTGTGAAATTAAACAAAAAATTTTGGAATTAATGGTGGTTAAACTTTTTCGCAAAGTTATAATATTTCAATGGTCTATTAATTTTATAAAGTTCAAATTCATATTTTCGAGCCGATATAATGTTTTCAAAGCTTTATCTCAAAAACGTAATAATTATTTGCTGTATTATTAAAAATGTCTTAAACATTCAAGTGAATTTTCTTATCATTTTATTTTATCATGAAAAAAAGCATTTAATGTATTATAAAATCCTTTTCTACGATGATAAACAAAGTAATAAATGTAGTTCAATTAATCGCGAATTATCAATTATAGGACAGATTCATCTGAAACGACTAAAATACCGCCAAAACCTAGAATTTTCAAGAGCTTACTAAATACGGATTTTGATTTTATCATTACAATCAAAGGGTATCAAATCCTAGCATGCTTACAAGTTTTTTAAACCTCATTGAATGAATAAGAAATAAGATCCAAATGAGGATAGAATCTGTAGTCTGAAGAAGTAATTATTGTTTCCCGATTTGTAATGTCAATTTGAATTCAGTATGTATCGACAGTTGATCCTATCGACTCATGCTATTCTGTCGCTGACATATCTACACCAAACAATTGTTGATGATAAGAATACACATTTTTAAGATTAGACATGTGTTCTTCAATGTAAGAACATAAACTTGTTATTTAGTCTCGAATCTGTCATATATTTTGTGTAACTGAGCGAAAAAACTTTAAACTTAGAATTAATAGTAGTTAAACTTTTTTATGAAGCTATGATATTTTAATCTATTAATTTTATAAAGTGCAAATTTATATTGTCGAGCCGGTGTAATGTATTCAAAACTATGTGTCAAAAACGTAATAATCATTCGTAATATTAATAAAAATGTCTTCAATACAATGCGCTGGTAGTAACATATAACAATGTTTGAGATTTTGTTTTTCATATTTTGATCGATAATTAAATATTAATTAAATTACTTTAATTTTATTTTTCACATTTATATTTTCTACTAATGACGAT
This sequence comes from Endomychus coccineus, assembly GCA_958510875.1. NCBI lineage: Eukaryota > Metazoa > Arthropoda > Insecta > Coleoptera > Endomychidae > Endomychus > Endomychus coccineus. The sequence goes on along the minus strand of OY294070.1, from coordinate 19,547,794 downwards.
AACATTTGATTTATATTATAGTTCTTTCAATCGAAATCTGGAATTCAACCCAAAAAATAAATTCATAAAATTACTCACAATATCGCTAAAAATTTCATCCATCCTGGCGTCAGCATTTTTACCCTTCTTCGGTCGCACAAGTATGTAAATAGTATCGATATCCTGACAGCTTCTCAATAATTTTTCTATCAGTAATTTACCCAAAAATCCTGTTCCTCCGGTGATGAACACACTTTTTCCTTTATAGAAATCGACGATTTTGCTACCTTTGGTCGATGTGAATACGGTCTCATCAATATGATACAACGGATCTATGTTTTTTTTATCTCCAGAATGTGCACTATCATCACTATTATTACTTTTCAAATGACTGTAATAATATTTCGACATTTCTTGCGCGGGCATTTTTATAAATTATACAATGTTACCAAGCTAGGCACTGAAAGGTTGTGAATCGACTGTCTTTTGCTGTCACCAATTTGTTTTAGTACATCTAATAAGCCACTAGCTTAACAGTCAGGGTCGCCTAGTGAAATATAACTGACGTATTTCTAATGACTTCTTAAATTCAATAGCGTTATTGTTCCTCTCTTTATCAGGAGAAGAATGGATTTCCCGATGTAGTTAAACAATAGTTTGATAGATAATTTTTTCCAGCACAACAACAAAATCATTTAAAATAAACCCGCTTCCAATTGTTAATTGATTACTTTGTTGTTGGTGCAGATTGGATTCATGTTATTCTTTCCTTTTTTTTTGTAATTATTTTAACGACTTTAAAATTATCATTAATCATACTTCCACTTATAAGGCAATATCTTCTTATTATTTCTTGATTAATCCTATGCCTCTCTACCGTTAGGTGGTATGCTAGATTAAGGTAGATAGATAGAATGTGCCAATGGCTTGTGGACTAGAAGCCTCACCACCACGACCTTTGCAGATCTATTGTGTATGCCCTCTTGGTATGTTAAAGTTCCCTGCCGAGACTCGTCTTTAATACTATACTCCATTGGCCAGATCTTAGGTCCTCCATATAATGGGAGGGTTGTGATTTCTCTTCTCCTATCGTTGAGAACCTTGGCCTTGTTAGGCCTTTGCAGTGGCACAGTATGTGTACTAAGGTCTGCCAGTCCGATATTGTTCATGTGTTTCTCGAGTTCACAGTGCCCTGTCGGGAGTCCAACCATGATTTTAGTTGATCTTCTGTTTTGACTTAGTAGGTACCCCGTGCATTTTTGCGATGATTCTCCAACGAACTCTTTGGCCTGTCTCATCCCCAGTGCCTTGTTCCACCATTCTCCAGACTGATTTTTCATTCGAGTACTGTTATAAGATTTGCGCAGCGCTTATACCACAGAAGGGTTCTGAACAAATTAGAGCAGCAAGTGCTCCTTCTTGGATCAGTGAGTCAGCCTCTTCGTTGCCTTTGTGACCTGTGTGGCCTGGTGTTCGCATTCTTCCAAACTTCTTAAGGGGTATTAAGTATGGAAAAATAGTGAATTTGGTCGATCTCATCAATTTTGATATTACGGGTTCATAATGCACTCTCAAGGGTGAGAAATTCGATTCTATCATTAGTTTCATTCTCAGACGCTAAGGCAACATGTCGCACCGTTCCAAAACCCCGAATTTCGGCCATCCCCTGGATAAATGCCAATATAAAAACACTTTCAACATGATTATCGCAACAGAAATTGGTATCCACAACCTTCTGGGATCCCAAAGAATAGGTTCCATCAGTTACATGAACTTCTTAAAATGATCGCACTTTCCCAAAATTTCTTAAGGAGTAAGTATGAAAAAATAGTGGGTTTGTGCGATCTCATCGATATTGATATAACGGCGTTATGATACACTCTCAAGGGTAAGAAATTCGATTCTATCATCGGTTTTCACCTCAGACGCTAAGCAACATGGTGCAGTGTTCTGAAAATCTGAATTTCGGTCATCCCTTGGATGAGTGCCAATATAAAAACACTTTCAACATGATTGTTGCACCAGAATTGGTATCCACAACCTTCTGAGATCCCAAGGAACAAGTTCCATCAGTTGCATGAACCTCTTGAAATGTTCGCATTTTCTCAAAATTTCTTAAGTGGTAAGTATGGAAAAATTGTGAGTTTGGTCGATCTCATCGATTTTGATATTACGGCGTTATAATACACTGTCATGGCTGAGAAATTTGATTCTACCATTAAGTTTCTCTACTAGCGTCTATAGTGAAAATTAATGGTAGAATCAAATTTCTCAGCCATGACAGTGTATTATGACGCCGCAATATCAAAATCGATGAGATCGACCAGCATATCGCAGCGTTCCGACACCCTTCATTCCAGCCATCCCTCAGATAAATGCAATATATAATCACTTTCAACATGATTATTGTTTTGAGTGTCCAACTGTTGTTGAGTTTCTAAGCAGTTCCAGACAAGTTTGGAATTGAACTGTAAGGAACTGAAAGCTTTTATAGCCGCTGCCAGAGTATATGGCGATGGCTTTTCCCTTAAACTCATGCCTTAATAGCTCTTCGCCGCAGTAATGTATGGCAGCAACTTCTGCCTGGAATATCGTCGTGTATTTACCCAAACTCAGTGAGGCTCTTATCTTTTCTGTGTTTTTAGGTTTAGAGCCTTTTGTGTGAACTCTGTTACTGATCCTGCAATACTCACAAGGTCGTCGGTATACCCTAATCAGTAAATGCCTTTGGATGCTAGCCTCAACAATAGTTCATCCACCAGGATAGCTCACAGAAGGGGTGATAACACTCCTCCTTGGGAGCACCCCTACAAGCTTTGGCTGTGACTGTAGTTTCGCCATGGCTATCTCTTTATCCTCAAGGGATTTTGTTAGTAGCCTGTTCAGATCATCTAGTGCCAAATCTGTTGATTTGCGTGGCTGATACTCGTATTGGCGTTCTTTTAGAAGGTTTGTTGATAAAACCTCCTCCCTCCTGAATCTGTCCATCAATCTTCCCAGTGTTGTAAGCAGGAAGGACACTATATTGATGACTTGGGCGTCGTATCACTTAGTCTACCCACACCTTGAGTATATAAATGCCTCTCCCTTTTTTCCAGTCAGTAGATATGTGACAAGTAGCTATGCAAGCCTTAAATATTCGGGGGACATAACAATTTGTCGTTGTGGTAGTACGACCACGAAGTGCGCCGAACGTTCTGGCCGTCCAATTTAGGTTACAATGCCAGAAATCGTCGATAAAATCCATGGTATGATTTTGAACGATCGACGAATTGAAGTTCGCGAGATTACTGAGGATATCGACATCTCAACCGAACGGGAACGGAATATTTTATATAAATTTTTGAATATGGGAAAGCTATCTGCCAGATGGGTGCCGCATTCGCTCTCTGTTGACAACAAGCGCAACCGTGTGACAACTTCGTAGGAGTGTGTGGCCGCGTTCAAGCGCGATGAGAAGGACTTTTTGTACCGTTCCGTAACCGTAAACGAAACATGAAATCATCACAACATACCAGAGACCAAAGAACAGCCGAAACAATGGACTTGTCCAGAAGATTTGAAGCCGAAAAAAGCAACAGTGGGTTTATCGACCAACAAAGGCATGGCGACAGTTTTTTGGGATGCAGATGGTGTTGTCCATACAGATTACCTTGAAAATGGCAAAACGATCACTGGCGTTTATTGCGCAGAGCTGTTGGATCGATTCAACGCCGATTTGAAGAGAGAGCAGCCGCAATCGGCAAATAAAAAAGTGCTCTTCCACCAGGACAACGCACCGACACACAGGTCCGCAGTTGCAATGGCAAAATTCCATGAATTGCACTACGAATTGGTTCGTCATCCACCACATTTTCCAAATTTGGCCCCCTGCGATTTTTATCTATTCAATCTTGAAGAAATGACTCAGCGGTAATAGATTTGGCTGTAAATATGAGGTCAAACAAATGCCTATTTTGAAGGATTGCCGAAATCGTATTATTTGGAAGGAATCAAAAAAATTAGAAAAACATTGGACGAAGTGTATCGTACAAGAAGATTACGTTGAGAAAAAAATAAGTTTTGACCAAATTAATCAATTCTTGTTTAATTGTTCAGACACTTTTCCCCTTGCCCTCGTAGATCGTTCAAAGTTAGGTGTAGATAATGTTTCAATCATTTGATTGAACATGAAACCCTTCAAATAATTTACTTAATGACCAATTAGATTCAGGAAACTCCGTTCTGTTTTCAGTGTTACATTAAATACTCATTATCGTTCATGAGATTTGAGAGAATTATAGGAATATATTTAATTTCTTTAATTATTGTGGAAATACCACATTAAACTTATGTGTTTCAGTAATGATTATTAGTCATTTTCAAATGAATTCCAGTCGGTTATAGATGTACCCGCAGTTCCAATATACTTCAGTGTATGTTTTAAAAAGCACTCGTTAATGTTTGTTAAACCGGATTTGGGTAAATACTTTCGATAACTCAACCAACTTCATAATGAACGGGCCGAAATCAGGACAGGTACTTGAAGGGGAGCTGTAAATTCGGCCGAAAGTTTCAGGGTTCATTCTTATATCTTGAGTATTTTCGGCCGAAAGGAAGACGTAAAATAAAATATCATAATGTTCTATAAGTGCTACAACTTTCTTTATTAAACCAAAATCGAACACGAATTGATGTTGGCTGTAGAGTAAAAGCAAAACGTATGTACAACTTAAATATAGGTACTGAGAACATACTATTACTTAAAATAGTATAGTTAAAAACATACCTGCAATAACACTTTTAAAAGCTTTGATGTGATACAGATTTAGCAAAATTAATTCTAGAAATATTTCCAGACCGAAGCGTATTAACCATTTTTGATAAGAAATGATCACCCTTATCCATTAAAAATACTATCAAAGTACTGAGGACTTTTCGGCTACCCATTTTAGTATTTTTAGTGGATAAGCGTGATTATTTGTTATCAATAGTGTTATAACATATTCACAGTGTGAACTCTTTTATAGTTCATTCGTATTGACCATGTTTCCAATAAATTTCAATTTACTTCTCTCTCATTTGTCTTTTATTTTGGCAGGAATATTTAAACTTTTTATTTTTAAATACGCATCGATCTGAAATTCTTTTCTATAAAAATAAATATTGAAGGGTGACAACAATAAAATGGAGGATTCAATTTTTAATGGAACGATTCGCATGCGCTTGTAGTTCGTTTTATCGTTGGATTTCAGTCCGCCCATTTTTACATTATATTTGGTAGGAAATAGGAATCAGGTGCTATATACTAATCTAATAAGTAATAATCAGCGTATTTATCCAACAGTTCATTATTTGGTATATATGACATCAAATCGAATATAAAACAATCCTCAACTTCAGATGGTTTCAAATAAGTAACTGTTGGTCGCGGGTTCGAATCCAGCGACTGCGGAATTGTTTCGATGGCCCGAGAAAGTGGTGCGGCAAGATACAATATGTTGTCAAGTCCGAGTGTCATCGAGACTGCAGGATCGAGCCTACAACACGAGGTGGAGTGTTTAGTGGGTATATCTGAGGTGATTAAGTTCGGGACTCAGGGACTACCAGACTACCTTATGGGATGTTACAGGACCATAAGGTGCATAAAAAGTTTCAACCACCTCCCAACAAAAGAGAAAAAAAAAGTGTGAATAAGCCTTTCTTCTTTTTTTTTCTTTATATATTTGAGTTAACCTTGAAGACTGAATTTTTCTGTACAACGCTTGACGTGAGTGAAATATACAACCGTTCATTTTCGTTTTTGGCAATACATTTCTTAGCGCAATATGTAGTGCTATTTTAAAATCTACGAATGGCTTCATCGGTTTAACAATTGCAGATTTAAGCAGAAAAAGTTTAATATATATGTGTCAGCAGTCTTATTTGGTTACAGACAATATAAAAGAGGAATATAGTGGCCATTTTCCAGGCCATGAATGGTATATAATTGATAAAAACACTTCTGATCCCGAGAATTACTGGCCGATCACTTGTCACCTACTGCGAGTTATTTACACGTATGTTGTATGCTAGATTGTTGAAATCGAACGGTCCGGTAATTATTAACATCAGCGAGCAGCGTGGGGTTGTTTCCCAAGGAAACTTATTGAGTTCCCTCTTGTTCAACATCTCACTGCTGCCGCTCTCCATTATATCAAGATGGATTCGTGGATATTATTCTGGACCACCGAACGACCGGAGGCATTAGATCACCGATTTATTTTACATGGATGATCGGAACTGTATTCCTCTGAGGAGTAAGCCTCCATCACGCTCTCAACGTGGTTCAAGAATATACACGAGCCGTAGGCATGAAGTTGGGATTGGACAAGAGCGCAATTTTTCATTGAGAGGAGAGCACGATCTCCGGTAGTGCACAAGAATCTGCAGCTTGCTGACGGAAGCATCTTGATGCTTGAGACCTACTGATACCTGATAATTGGACAACGTCTTAATTATGACGTTTCCCAGATAAAGGTGGCTCTCCGCGAAAGGTAGAATAAGGTTGTTCAAAAGATTTGGTCTTCCAAACTTCCGAGTGAGAACAACGCGATTGCTTACCGTTCCAGTCCTGCTTTTCTCTGTTGGAGTGGTGAGACGGACGGTCGATGAGCTGCATAGACTCGACAAAGACACCCGGTAAATGATGCATATACATCACAGTTTGCTTCCTAGGTTGTCCATTTTCCAAATTTATCTCCCACGTCAACGGGTAGGTAAGGGACTCCTTAGTCTGGAGGGTCTGCATTGAAGTGTGGTCTTGAATATAGTGTCTAATGTTCCTAGGAGTTCGAACTCTCTCATGTGCCTTGTCAGAAGCCACGAAGCGGCCGGAGTGGAGGGTTTTGTCGTTAAGGCAGCACAAAAAGCTGCGGAAGAACTTGTCATCAAATTTCTCAGTCAAGAAGACCAATTAGAGGACAACCTCGAGCTTAAATCTTCTCGCCTGTAAGCCCGGATAAATGTCGCGGAGCAAGATTTTATGCTCTGGTGGCATGTTGATAAGCCGATACACGGTGTTTTCTATCGGAACATCAAAACGCTCGGCTTGTCAACCAGGCTGACCTTCGGCTACCTAAGGTCAGCCGGGGGCTCACATCCGAGACCGAAGAATTTACGACAGCTTGCCAAGATGGCGTAATTAACATCTTGTTCTATCGCCGCAACGTGATGTGTGTTCGAGTCCCTGATATCAGCTGCAGGGCCTGTCGGAAGGCGGCTGAGATGGTTTTCCACCTGCTATCGGCATGTCCGGCAAAAGCATCCTCGGCGTACACTCATTGCAATAATGAGGCCCTACGGGTGCTGTATTACCATCTAAGGCACTCGTATGGCATAGACCAATAGCCGGTTCTACCTTACATGCCAGGCCATATTGAGTCCGTTGTTGGAAACGAAAAATGACAGATCTACATACAAGCAAATTGTCCTGACGTTGTCTTCGAAAAACAATAAAGACTATGTATGTCATCGAATTCTCTGCTCCGGCAGAGAAGAACATAGTCTTGAAGGAGGAGGAAAATCAGCAAAGTACCAAGTTCTCCTGTTCGAGCTCTGCACGGGATACTGAGGCCTCCAGGTCGTATTTGTGGCTCTAATCATCGGGGTCTTGGGCAAAATTCGGTTTCCGCTGCGTTCCAACTTGGAGATCACTTTGGCCTGTAAAACTCGGCGCAGATCTTGATAGACCGGCTGCAGAAAGCAGTCATTCTGGGTTGAATAAGTCTACTGAGGGCACACGACCTAGGAACCTGAAGCTACTCACCGACCGGTGAGGAGGAGTATCTTTGGTGAACTGTAATGTACTGTATGAATGTTAGAAAAAAGTATATATACAAGGAATATTTTGAATCCTTCAGACACCCTAAAACAGATTCATCTTCCTCTGAACCTGTTCTACAAGCAGGACATACTTCTCAATATTCTTTAAATTTTTGCATTATTCGAGTAAAGGTGTAAAACTGAACAATCTAGAATTACAATATTCATACATTAGAAAGAATAAATCTAACTCTAAAATCTAGATTAATTTTCCAATCTTTGTACCTGTTTAACCTCTTAACAATGGCGGGAAAGCAAAGCCGCGAGTTAGACATACAGCGACCCGGGTAACTAATAACATCCGGCTTTGCGCCCTGTCGAACGTCGTTTATGTCGCTTCACAAGCGGCAATTATCTGGTCCAATTTTATAACTATCTTTCAGATTGTTGGCATCGCCCTTATCTACCAAGAGCATAATTGATACGAGTTTATTCAGTGATATTGAAATAAAAATATTATTCCCAAATTCTACTGGACAATATCACACAAATAGATAAGAAAAAAGATGAGCCTGGTTCGCTTAATTAACATCTCGGGTCAAAACACAATCAATAACGATTACAAAATGTTCGTTGGTTATTCGCAGTATAGTTCAAGCCCGGTAAAGACATAATCATAAATTTTCAGAATGCTCAAGTTGGTGTGTGGTGTTTTTCTCATTTGTTTCGCAACAATTGAAGGTCATAAGTTTCATTTGGGTGATTGTCCTGATGTGAAACCGATGTCGAATTTTGATATGAAACAGGTAACAGGTGGATAAATCGAAGATATGGGTTAAAAGAATCACAAAAAGAGCCTTATCTCAAGCCCATAATCTTCAAATGAAGATTATTCGAATCATCTATCTCTTTGATCTCCTTTGTTTTTTTGATTAGAGGCTTTATTCCAAAATTAATTTAAGTAAATGAAGAAACCCGGAAAATTCTTTCGACAAAATGGCCATAACTTTTCTAGCTGCATTTTCTGATCAAATAGAAGTGCTTTCTATCCAATAATCTGTAAAAAAAGGATTTGATCACATTTCAGCCATATCAAATTTTGCCGTAAATGAAGAAACCCGGAAAATTGTAAGTCTTCTTTCGACAAAATGGCCATGACTTTTCTAGCTGCATTTTCTGATCAAATAGAAGTGCTTTTTATCCAATTATCTATAAAAAAAGGATTTGATCACATTTTAGCCATATCAAATTTTGCCAGATTCTCAGGATTCGGTCGACCGTGCGACTGGACTCTTATACCACCAGTTAAATAATAATACTGTATAGAAGATAGTCTCAATTATAAGTTGAAAAATTCCGATTAAAGCCATAGACCTTTTAGTACATGGACTGCGCCCTCCCTCTATACATTGAGCACTTGAGCAGTGTGCAAATATCTGAGGTGATTCGCCCAGCTCAGTCAGGGACGTGTAGTACTTTAACGTCACCCGATACGTCTCAGGAACGTAGTTGGAATATTTGAGATTTTAATAGTGTGTTTTTGATTATTTCCAATCATGTATTGGGTGCTGTCAAGAATTCAATGAAGAATATGTTGCCTAATGTTGGAAGACATGGGGAATATCTAGCTGTTCATTGAATATCTCCAAAGGATTTGCCCGAGTCTCGCACCAAACGTTTCTTGGGAAACTTCAGTTATATGGTTTGCCGCTTCAACTTTGTTAGTCACTATCGAATTTTCTCTCAGATACACTCCATGTAGTGTTTCATGGAGTATCCTCCGACACAATGTCTATCAACGCTGGTGTTCCACAGGAATCTGTCTTGGTACTATATTTGTTTCTGTTCTATATAAACGATCTGCTAGAAGTGACAACCTATCTCGTCCACAGATTTACACATGATGGTGCACTTCATGCCGTTTCTCATCTAGAACCCCTATACCATCAAATGAAGCCAGAGGAGTGTGACAGAGGTGGCTTCACGCAATTAATAGAGATCTGGCTATAATTTTGAAATGAGGATCTGATAATCGAGTAGAGTTTAATGAAACTCGGGACCTGCCGAAGTTCTTCCTACTAGCCTTCATTTTTCTATCGAACAGTGAAGTTGTGGAACTCTTCGCCTAGTGAGGTTTTTACCTGTGCACATGACCTCCAAACCTTCAAAAATAATTCGAATGCCTATCTCCTCCCCCAACATTCCTCCGCTGACTCACCCGATGTTTTTTCGAACCTTATAGGTTTCCCTCTCATAGTATGAAAAAAATGTGTATTTACAACATCTTCTATTCTGCACAGCTTAGTTTACAGCTACATCAGTGTTTTGGGCAAGTAATCTAATAAATTAACGAATTCATTTGTAACTGTTTGCAGTTCTTGGGTGTTTGGCACGTTATACAAAAAACAAGCTCGGGGAATACCTGTAAAGTTATCAATATCACGGAAACAGACGAACCCCTCCAATATGGAATGATTGAAACCAGTCAAAATTTTGCATTGCGTTTCTTCGGTCTGAAGCACGAAGTTAGGTATGAATCAAAGCTGACTATCAAAAAGCCAGCTGAATCAGCAAGCATGGAAATAAAATATATATTGGGTAAGTAAAATGAAACTTTACAGCTTCAACAGACTTGAACAAATAGCGGAAGGCATTATGGATATGATTTAATACTCATACGATAATGTATTATATTCCTCTTGTGACTTTGAATATATGAAGTGTGAATGATGATTAAAAATCTGCTTCCCTAGCTAATAACACAAATCAGCTGATATAGATATTTCCATGGTCGGTGTTGATCAGAAATCTCGTCTGTTGTTCCACAACGAGAGATTCCAGATAGGTGAACTAGACGAGCTCAATCTGGTTGCAGTTGTATTGACTTGAATGGCAATCATTTCTAGGACATGTTATCATTCCGTCATATAGTTTCCGTCATATGGATTGCCGCCTCAACTGTCGTTTATTATCGAGTATTCTCTCAGATAGATCAAGTATGTGGTGGTTGATGGAGTATCCTCCGATACAATGGCTATCAACGCTGGTCTTCCACGGGGACCTGTTTCGGCACCAGCTTTGTTTCTGTTCTATATCAACGATCTGCTGGAAGTGACCACCTGCCTCGTCGACATCTTTGCAGATGATGTTACACTTCATACTGCTTTATCATCTAGAGCCCTATACCATCCAATGAAGCCAGAGAAGCGAGACAGATGCAGGTTGACGCAGTGAATGGAGATCTCGCTTTGAAATGGGCATCTGATAATCTAGTAGAGTTTGATCAGCTACAACTATCCGTATGAAGTCTTCCATTTCCATGCTCGGGATCACCACCAACAGCACGCTTTCATGGGACAATCATGTGAGTGAAAGCAGTTTCAAATCAACTTCAATTTACTGCAAATCGATTCAATTCATACTTTGGGAGCTAAGAATTTTTTTTTTTCAACCCTTCAGAAGTGTGTTTATTACAGGCAGACTTCGTCTGCGAAGAGCATAATCACAAACACGATATGAATGGATAACACAAACAACAAAAGCAATGGAAATCATTGAAATGACATTGAGGACAAATGAGGTGTTTTATCAGTAACGCTATGTATACATTTGCAAAATGGAAGTCTGCTCAATATCTCGTAGGTACTATGCGTGATAGGAAGCTGTAGATGCAGGATATCTGAAGCAACAAGGAAATATGGTTTGTTCCCAATTAGTTCGTTCACGATCAACGAACCGGATACTAACAGGGCATTTGAAAGATGGAGTATCACCTACTGTGACTCAATTGCACGCAAAGCAAATGATGAGGCCCATCAAAAATAGTCATATGTGATAGCAGGCTCTCGTTTTATTTACTTAATTTCGAAAATTTATCAATTTTATGTCTAACGTTATGCTTTGCTGATAACCTTGAAGGTTGATGAACTTTTGGATGAAGAGAACATAAAAACAATAAAGGGGAAGTAAAATTCATTACTTTGCAAAATTACCAGAAATCCATTCGGTTTTCTGTTTGTACCTATTGCTATTCTCTGGGAGAACAAATAATCGTTTATTCACATACATTTCATTTCTAGATGGATCACATGCTAACTTTATAGTCCTCAACACAGATTACAATGAATATGCACTCGTATATGAATGTCGAAAATTTGGTTTCTTCCATCGACAATCTGCGATGATCCTTTCAAGGAGTGATTCATTGGATGCATCGATAGTAACAGAGGTGAGTTGTTAGTAATTGTACATCTGAAAATAAACTGTTATTATATCTATGATTTCGGCGTTTACCTAGTATAATAGCATTTCAACCTTCGGGAGTAGCAAAATTAAACTCAAATTTGCACATAACTTCTAACAAGTAATTAAAAATTAATGCTGACAAATTGTTTCTCTATACTGTTGCATTCGCAAATCTAGAGCTATCAACTGAAGCTAAATCTAAAATTATGTTCTTAAGTGTCCCATCACTTCACTTCGGAAAAGTGAATATCTTACTCATACCGTTGAACCAAAATCGATAAACCAAATAGTTATTTCGAAAAACTGAGCATTGTACTTTTTCTATAAAATACTTAAATGAGTTCAAATTTATATTCAAATAGCTTTTTGGATAGAATTACCAAACTAGGTATTACTGAGACTATTAAAATTTAATTAGGCAAATTATATTTGTTTCGTCTCTATCTATAGCAGATTCACTTTGTCCACCTCAACGAGAACAGATTTCTTCCAAAGAACGTTTGGTTCACTTCGAAAGTTTTCACTTCGACGAGATCTTCGCAGATTTCTGATAGATTGTAATCGTCAGGTATATTAAAACCGCTCAATTCCGAAGGTTTGTACACGCGGATAGGCGATTTGATCTTATGATAAGTAGGTCTGTATGTCTGAAGTTCCTTCAGATGAGTGTAGAAACCAGTGGCTATCTGTCTTTGGTAATTTGGCGAGTGGGTGGCATCCTTTGATGCGACTTGTTGGCCCACGTTTATTCTTTTTTCGTAATTATTGCAATTGTACAGTTTCTCCCAGAAAACAAAACAGCTTTAAAGCAAACAATAAGGAGAATTTGAACATTCATGTTATAGAATTCCGTACAAGACAAGCGTGTTCCACTTCTGGAGATGAAACTGGAGGGAATTTGCTGCTGGAATAAATGAACAATTTAACAGGGGATATTTAGTTTGATGTAAAGTATAATTCGATCTTATTCTCCATAGTAACACTGCAGCTAATAGTTCCGTACAGCTGTTTCGATCTCTCGCGCTCATCAGTATAATGAGTGAGCTGCAGTGCTACCACTCGATACATTTATCAAGGTGGAAATATCCCATTGGCAGAAAATGCTGGATATCAAAGCTGCTAACACTTTTTTTTTTTGGAATTTGAAAAATCAAACTCATATTTATAAGAAACATCTTACTTAGAAATGATGCTGACAATTGTTTTCACCACACTGTGGCATTCTCATAACTAAGAGTTATAAACTGAAGCTAAATCCAAAATTATGTCGTTAAATATAAGAAATCAATCTGAATGGGGTACAAATTGAGGGATGGGGTAGGCAATGTTTTGAGGTGGGAGTTTATTGTCGGAATTTTTGACAAGTAGTGAGTTATAGGTATCGATTTGGTCATTTATTATTATTTAACTATTGTTTTTTGAATGTTTTAAAGTTTCTCTAGTTTCTAGAATATTGAATTTATGTCCTTTTTCTTCAATATGCAAAAAAATCGGGATTAATATGTTCCAATAGGTGATTCGCATGATTAGAGTCCTCTTTTTTGAGTCTGCACCTTACTAAATGTTCGTGGAACCTTACACTGAAACCGCGTCCAATTTTAAACTCCAGATTCCTTCATTTTCTCAGATTTTGAATATCTTTGAATTTCTTTCTCTGAAACTTGCCCTTATTCAGCAGAACTATCCAGCAGCTGAAATTATCATCATAGGGAATTTCAACGTGCACCATTACCTATGATCTCGAGCAGTTAATTGATGAACCAACACGGAACCCTGATAACAACGACCATTATGCCAATGCATTTGACTTATTCCTGACTATCAATCCAGATCCTTATGAAGTAAATGGCTGTGCACCATTGGGTAGCTCGGACCATTCACTCATCAGTACTCTCCACGAACCAATCCAACACTCTCACGCACAGTTTGGCATTACGCCGACAGGGACGATCTTTGCATGTTTTTATCCGAGTTTCCTTGGAGAAGCGTATGTTTTGAATCTGATGAACCAACGCAATATGCCACAGAGATCTCGGATATTATCAGGCTAGAAATGAAAACTTACATACCCCATACAAATCACCGTCATCTGGTGAACGATGGTTCAATAAAATCTGTTCTAGGACCGTCGCTTTAGACCAATCAGCATACGTTGGTGCGGTAACCCATGTCTGGAGACTAGAACAGAATATGTTGAAGCCAGAAATAGGTGCAATTGAACGATAAGCGCTTCGAAATAAACATATAATGCCAAAATAAGATCAAAGCTCATCAAATGCCCGAATGGCTCCCGTTCATTTTGGACTTTCGCCAAAGCAATTGGTAGAAATTTTGCTACCAGTTCATTCAACCCCTCCCCCTCCCCAAACAATTGCTAAATACCGTAGAACATAGATGAAATGGCAACACTCTCAGTAAGCTAGCCTGCCGCCGGCAAAGAGTTCTCTCTTTAGCCGCCGGCCTTTCAGCTCACTGCTCAGTACGCTCGGTGGTATGGAATGCGACACATGCGTGTTGCGTCGGTGTTTGTTTTGTGACGCCACGCGAAGTAAGGTTAGATTAGAATTTGTCTGTTAGGTAAATTATTGAAATTCAAAATGAGTGCGTGATTTAGTTGCTGACTTTTTAGAAAATCCATTTAGTGGATTAACATATGACAAAAAAGTGTTTTTTAAAAATAAACGGTCTTTACCGGATTTGAAAGGATTAGTTAGTGATGTCAGGTAAATATCAAAATCGACCGTTTAATACTAACAATTATAAAATATGTTTATGGTTAACGGGATCTGCGTAATGGCGGGACATTTGAACGGTCTTCAAACAAAAATAAAATCAGTTTCGCCTCAGGCTATTTTCGATGGAATTTTACATCACGTGCAGTGTTTACCATCCATAAAAATAAAGACAAATTAATTGAAACATTTGATTTTATATTAAAAACAGTGATGACTTTTCAACAGATCAGGTTTCATTAAATGCTGCTGTTGGTTTAAAATCTTATTTAGAAAATGAAGAATTTTTGTTTTTTCTTGATACTTTTAAATTAATATTTGAACAAACTGATCTTATTTTTCAAATTTTACAACATAAATTCACTGACACATCTCATTGATAAAATTTCAAGTTTCCGTAATACAGAATTTCATTTTAATATTTTATTTGAAAATTTTCCAACTAATGAGGCTCCTCCCGCGAAAAGGAGGAAAACACATAATTTGGTAGACAAGAAAATACATTATAAAAACAACTTTTTCATGAAATTTTAGATACTATTAAGAGGTCAAATTGAGATTCGATTTTCCGATTTACATGAATTGAAGTTTTTCGACTTGACGAATAGGAGATTTTTCGAATCTTTTTCAAAAGAGTTTCCCAATACACTTTTAGATAACTTAGTTCAAAAATATAAATTTTTTGATAAAATAGCACTGTACAATGAATTATGCGTTGTATACTTGGATGAAGATATTTTAGGCCAGTACGACAGTCACGCCGATATGAGATGAAATATATATGATAGACAATGATTTGCAACAAGTTTTACCTCAGTTTTATAAACTACTTTGTTTGACAGTCACCATTCCTTTCACGTCGGCATCGGTGGAGAGATCATTTTCTACTCTCAAACGAATCAAAACTTACATGCGAAATACAGTGGGCCAAAATCGTTTATACAATGTTAGTTTAATATCTATTGAAAAAGATTTAGTAAAACAGTTAAAACATAATGATACATTTTGTGATAATATTATTGATCATTTTTCGCAAACTAAAGACTTTAGGATATAAAAAAGTTGATAAAATTAATTTAAAAAACTAAATACGAACAAGTAAAAAAAAAAGAAAAAACATTAAGAATCCGAATAAAATAAAAAACAAATAACGAACAAAAAAAACGTTTTGCCAAGAGAAACTATATACCTCCACGTTGGTTCTTGCTGGGCAACAATTAATTTGGTCACTGAAGTAGCCGGTACTGTCGCTGCGCAAAGGTTAAATTAATTGGCTGAATAGAGTATATTTTTACAAAAACATTTTATGTCCAGCCTCCTCTCTTAAAAAGTTCACGAGCCGCCACTGGTAGGGTGGTGTGTGGTAAGTGTGATTTGGGGTTATTGTGGCAACAGTCTAAATTTTTCTAAAAAGTTCGAATTTGTAGAATATTCCTACTCCACGGTGTAGTTATATCATTTACTAACTCCCTATTCAAATGTGAATAGAAACCACCGAAGTATATACATATTTTAGTGATTCAAAAAGCAGCGCTATAAGTCTTTAACGATGTCCAATTCCGCACGGAGACATGCAATTTACAATATAAAATCAGATTCCGGTATTTCTGTCAGTCGATTGTGCTTTGCCGTGATTAATAGGTATGCGCCATCTATCAGCGAGAGGTGTCAATAAATATTCACAAAATGGATATAATTAGATCCACTACCACAATAACCCCAGTAAATTCAATAGATGGGGCTAGTGTGGAATCCCGCCTAGGGGCAAATGTGGCATGGCTTTTTTGACAATTGAGGTTATCTGAGTGTCAGTGGTGTATTGTTTTGATGATAAAAAGTATGGTCCGCAATTATAAAAGGAAATGTAACCGTGACGTCGGCCAAAAATATTCTTTGGAAAATTTGAATTGTGCAATTGATGCAGTGAAAAATGGCCAAATGACATGTTCTAAGGCTGCAGAATTGTTTCTTGAGCCACGTTCTACTATCCAGCTTCAAGTCAGAGGTTGGACAAACAGACAACCTGGAGGTAAAAGTCCTTCTGGTAAACCACGAGTTTTTCCAATAGACGTTGAGATCAAGATAGCAGAAAATATTAAAACAATGAATAGATGGGGTTTTGGTTTGACAAGAAAAGAACTGTTGGATACAGTGCAACAGTATGTACAATCAAACCAACTAAAAGCAGCTTTCAAAGATGGTAGACCGGGTGAGGATTGGTATCTAAGTTTCTCCATGCGGCACAGGCTGTCATTGAAGAAAGCTGAATTGTTAGAACTAGTCTGGATTAACTGTTTTTTATATTTTAGGAATAAAGTATATTTTGACTTTGGATTAGGTACATTTCTTCTTATAATTATGTTTTTTTAGACTGTTCCTCATGTTTGACATTCTATGTATTTCATTATTAAATCGAAATAATTTTTTTTTATGCACAGAAAATCATAAAATGAATAATTTTGTTCTCCACACTAAACCCGTTAAGCTACAATAAGTTCAACACAGAGAATATTCTGTATGCCACATTTCCCCCGTTCGAAAACACACTTGCCCCAAATTGTGGGGGTAACTGTGGCACCAACATGGGATTGAAAAAAAAATCAATTCATAACGACCGAATTCCAATATGTATCATACAATGTGTGGATCATTTTTAACATCACTAATGGATACGTGTACGAAATTAAAACGGAATTAATTAATAAATTTAATTACTACGACTAAGTCAAGTTAATTTAACCATTTTTTTGCCACAGTTACCCCCCTTCACATACTTCATACCGCTTTCTCATCTTCAGAAAAGCGAGACGGGGACAGGTTGACGCAATTAATGGAGATCTGGCAGAGATATTGCAATGGGGATCTGATAATCTAATAGAGTTTAATGTAACCAAAACTCAAATTTGCGTCTTCTTCTGGAAAGCGGATCCCACAATCCCTAATATGATGATGTCAGGTACAACTGTTCCTACGAAGTCTTCCATATTCATGCTCGAGATTACCACCAACTGCACCCTCTCATGGGACGATTATGTGAGAACCATTGCGAAAACCGCTTCCCCAAGAGCTACTTTACATCCAAGTAGCTCCTCATAATCTACAGAGAACAAATTCGACCTGTCCTGGAGTTCTGTTCATATGTTTGGAGTTCAGCTCTCAAGCATACTCTGAAGTTCTTGGATTCTATCCAGGAGAGAGCAATTCGTCTGATTGATGATGTCACACTCATTGAACTCTCTAGAACATCGTACAAGGGTGGGAGATCTCTCCTTTTTCTGTATATATTTCCATAGTCGGTGCTCACCAGAACTCTCGTCTATTGTTCCCCCATGAGAGATTCCGGATAGGCGAACTAGACGAGTTCAAACTAGTCACCCCTTCATTGTCAAGCTCGAGACCTGCCGAACATCTTCGTAACAGACTTCATTTTCCTATCGAACAACAAAGTTGTGGAACTCTACCTGGTGAAGTCTTCCCCTATGCATATAACCTCCAAACCTTCAAGAAAAATTTGAATGCCTATCTCCTCTCTAAACATTTCATCGCTGGATCACATGGAGAATCAAATAAACTAATTTTCAAATCATTAATCATTATGTTTCATCAATTAACTGAACTAATTTTTCAAATTATGTGGCATTATGTGTCATTGATTAACTGAACTAATTTTGAAATTATTTATCATTACGTTTTATCAATCAAATTTATCGTAATCATTTTAATAGGTTAATTCACAACCACCATTTTTAAATCGAACCAATTTTGAAATTATTTGTAATCGTCATGTACAGTTTATTTGTTAATTTGTTTTAATACATTCTATTTAGTTCTTGTTTTCTTCAAATTATATCATAAACAAGGATCTTCAGGGATTGGCCAGACCTCTCGCTCTCAAAACAGTCTTCATTTAAATACATTCAGCACTAACAAGAAATTGCCGCGTTGTTGTTGTTGTTCCAACACGAGTGATTCCGGATAGGCGGACTAAACAGTCTAAAACTAGTCATTGTCAAGCTCAAGACCTGCTTCATTTTTATCACTATCGAAACATGGTAATGACAAATATGTAGGTTATTTGGAAGTGATGGAAATATATAAGCGAGAAGGCATTTGGGTAATCCTCCATATTCCCCATTGAATTCAAATAACATTTAAACAGCCACATTTTGTTTTCTAATTTAGTTTACTCTGATGATGGCTACTTGGTTGCTGAAAGGTTATTTGAACTTTAACAGTATTCTAAATGGAGACAATTGTTTGTTTCTCATTCATGAGATATGTTTATCTAGATCTGTATACTCACAGTATATATCTGTAATTCTCTTGATGTTGTAAATATGTTTATAGATTCAAATTTGTTTTTTCAGCTCCGTGATGTATTACTGAAAAATTCGATTAACCCATTCGAATTGTCGCGTGTGAGCCAACAAGCATGTCCTATCAAAACATCAGATACCACTGTTATACAACTGGATCGAGAATCGATTAAAAACAAGTTGTTTGATCAATTTCGTGGGACAGTTCTTGATAGCAACAGCATGATGTGAAGGAAAAAATTAATGATTAGATTTTAATTACTACTTAATAGTTATGAGTCAATTTCAAATTGTACACATATTGCTATGATTTTATATTATTTTCCTGCGCACTAGAAGAAAGTGAATTTATGTTTAGGCTAACGACATGTTATTGCATCTGAGTAAACAATATAAAACCTCATAAAATATATTATTTTGCCATGATACTTGCATTTTATTTTACTCATTTTCAAGGAGATAACGTGGGTATCAAAGAAATTATGGACCTATGCTATCAGCTATCATAATACAAAGTTTGTTGAAAATGTAACCAAACATTTCAAATTTCCCGGCAACAAATCAGCAGCTTGTGAGAGCAGCTTTGTAAGGCCAGAAAAATGATGTAAACTTATTATTAAAGGGCGGAATTTGGTGGTTGTGCGTATATTTGCATATTTTTACAAATTTCATAAAAAATTGCATATTTTGTCAAAAATAAAATTTGTGTGCATATTTTTATGTTTTTCGTTTTATCAAAAGATTAAGTGTGACCCTTGCAGATAATTGAAATAATTTAAAAGGTGGGTAGGTTTTATTATTATATGGTTTATGGTCCCATTTTATTATTATATGGTTTATTGACGGCATTTGTTGGATGTTTAGGAATTTCCAAGTAATCAGCTTGCCTAATTCACCGAACAGAAACAAGACAAGAAGGTTCACTTGAAGCTCCACCCCTAATGTTGTCTATTTCGCTGGCACACTTAAATAATCCCTGGTGGTGCGAAGTCGTGTTCAGTGGTAGTAAGTATTGTAATCAAAACATCCCTGACGAATCCACACTTAGAAAGAAGTATGTGCAAACAGTATACGAAACCGTATTGGAAGAAATTAAAGTTTCACTGGGCGATGAACGTCTTTTTTTATTGTTGATGAAAGCACAGACTCATGTGGTCGATATATCGCACATCTTATTATTGGAGGGCTTCAAGAAAATGAGCCAGAGAATCCATATTTAATATCTTCTAAACAGTTAGACAAAACAAATAATGTGACCGTAACTCGATTTATTCAGCAGTCTCCCTCAATTTTTTTTTTACCAAATCCAGTTCCAGTAGAGAAGTTTTTAGTGTTTTTGTCTGACGCAGCGCCGTATATGTTTAAAGTAGGCCAAAACTTAAAAATATTTTACCCCAATATGGTACATGTCACTTGCCTTTTACACGGAATAACATCAGAGTTGCAGAAACTATTAGAACAGCATATCCCTTGGTGAACAAATTAATTTCAAATGTAAAGAAAGTATTTTTGAAAGCACCTCTAAGAGTGCAGATCTATAAAGAGAAATTGCCAGGAGTTAGTTTACCTCCAGAGCCCGTAATTAATCGATGAGGAACATGGATTAAGGCCGCGATATTCTACGCAGACCATTTTGAAGCCATTAAAGACATAGTTTTAGATTTAGAAAACAATTCACAGTGTGTATCAAGTAAGAAGTAAACTCGAAGTTATTGTGGGAAAGGATGAAGGCTTTAAGTATTTAATGGAAGTCAAAAATATTTTTGATACTAAACCATCCAACGAAGTAATACCTTGGCCTTATAACTTACTACCCAAATTAAAATATTGCCAGATGACATCGGTAGATGTTGACAGATCTTTTTCTTGGTACAAACATATTTTTACAGACAGAAGGCAAACACTTTTATTGGAAAATTTTGAAGAATATATCGTTATAAATACATTTTATACTATTTCAGGTTGAACATTTTACCTGTTATATTTATCTTTTAATTTTATTTAAAATAAATAGTTTTTGTAAGAGTCGGTGTTTCTTTATTTCCATTTTTCCATGTTATATTCAAGGCATATAATTGCATATTTTGACAAATAAATGCATATTGTTGCATATTTAAAAGAAAAACTATGCATATATATGTGCATATTTTAACTGAATTGACGTGCATATATTCCGCCCTTTAGTTATTATAAAATAACTATGGTTCACGACCTAAGCTTTTCAGAATTTCAGCAAAGTTCTCGTACAACAATTAGTGAATGTACAAGGTTATCACAAAGTAAGGGATATATTTCAACTTATTATATATTTTTAACGAATCAAATTAATAACAAAAAGTAAATGAAATCTAGTTGTTTACGTAATGGGATTTCTGATGTCAAACAGTAGTTACCGCAAATGCTCGATATGACCTCCATTTCGTTGTTGTAAAATTACCAACCATTCCTCCAAATTGTATTCAGCACTATTCAACATTTCTAGTTGAACTTCATGAATTTGTAATTCCTCTAGCTCTGTTGGCCGTGTTCTAAGCACCAATTTTTTCAAATAAGCCCACAGCCAGTAATCCGCTGGGTTAAGATCAGGCGATCTTGGAGGCCATGAATTTGCAAAATGTCTGCTTATAACACGATCTTAAAAAATCGCAGTTAAGAATTCTTTAAGTGGTCGGTAAATGTGCGGAGGTGCTCCATCCTGCATAAAAATCATGTTTTCAATTCCTTCGTGCTCGTTTTGCAACTGTGGAATTGCTTCATCCTTTAACATTTCCAGGTATCGTTCACCAGTAACAGTTACAGATACGGCCTCCCCATTCTGTAGTTCTTCGAAAAAGTATGGACCAATGATAAAATTAGCTGTACAACCGCACCAAACTGGTGGTTTTAGTCATGAAGGCCTTACTGAACGATTCCATGAGAATTCTCTGTTGACCATATTCGACAGTTTCGAGTATTAGTTCCAGCATTCAGAGAGAAATGGGTCTCATCTGTCCATAAAATACTGGATAACCAGTCTGTTTCAATTTTCATCTGAGCCAATACGTGTGATGCAAAATTGTACCTGACAGCAAAATCTGCGTCCTTTAATTCAAACAGCAGTTGCCGTTTATTGGGATACATTCTTAGGATTTCCCGTCAGAATTTCCAAACCGTGGTGTATGGCATTTGTAGTCGTTTTAACATTCGCATTTTGATTTTCCTGAAGAACTTCTGCAACTTGAACATCACTAATCCCAGGTCTGCCTGGTCTCGGAATATCGCTTACAGACCATGTTCTTTCAAATTTGCTAATCAAATTATTACGATACGCCTTCATTTGGCACGGCCCTGCTCTCAAACCCATTTCCGTACGAAATCTTCGTGATCCAGTAGTGTAATTTCTACCGCCTTCATAATAACATTGCACTAAACCAATTCTTGTGTGCAGATCCATGTTCAAATTGTTACAATTTACGTTACGCAAGCTTTATGTTGTGAACAATACTCTAAATTATGATTATTTCGTTTGACAGTTTTCTTTCTTTCTTTTTTTTTTGTGGATAAAACTTGCTGGTTACAAGGTAAAATGCTGGCACCATGTTAAATAACTTTATTGGAGGTCAAACAAATATTTAAAGTTATTGTCATCACTCCTTGCCTATTTCAACCCCCCCCCCAAAAGTCCATAAAATCATCCGGCGGAATGA
The DNA here is from genome assembly GCA_958510875.1 of Endomychus coccineus. NCBI lineage: Eukaryota > Metazoa > Arthropoda > Insecta > Coleoptera > Endomychidae > Endomychus > Endomychus coccineus. The sequence continues at coordinate 19,525,054 of OY294070.1, read as the reverse complement.
GAAAATTAATAAAAAAGAGCCGTTTCGATTTTAAACCCAGCCAGTCTCAATAATTGACTAATTCATCATAAAATTGGTCATATTATCATATGATTCATATTTTTTGGGGGGTGGTTTTGGAGGGTTGAAATAGGCAAGGAGTGATGGCAATAATTTTAAATCTTTATTTGACATACAATAAAGTTATTTAACATGGTGCCTTCATGTTACCTTGTAACCCGCAAGTTTTATCCACAAAATGGAAAAAGAAACATTTTTGGTTCAAATAATGGCCAATTACTCGGAAATGGATCGATAACATTCGATGGCATAGGGTATGTTAACAATTGTCAATACAAATGAACATTTTCCACCAGGTTTGGGGGAGTTAACTTGCAGTCCATTTTCGGTTCAATTTTAACTGGTCGGCCTGATAAACGGACACGATAAAAAATGATTGCATATGGTGGAAGTGTATAAGAATGGCATGCTTCTCAAGTAACCGCAACTTGGGAAATTCGGTCTGTGAGATGAATTGATCATTGAAATGTCCTCTAACGATAAACCATAGTGCCATCGGGTTAATGTTCAGACCATCAATGCATCAATATCGCTCTGGCTCCTAGACTATTTGGGTCATCAGATTAAAACATAACCTTCTTCAAGTGACGTTCTTTTAAATATGATTAAATTTTGTTTAATGATAAATTACTAACTCTAAGTCCAAAAACATCTGAAAATCCTTTACAGTCTATCAAAATTCCGGACAATACAGCAAAATTGTGCGAGTATGGTCACCCTAATCTTGTTCACCTGTGCGGTTATGTTCTATTATCGGCAAGTTAGTTCAAGAATTGGATTACGAAAACAATTCTAACTACTCATTAGAATAATTCTCCATATTTGTGACTCATGATATTAATCCGTTAATTTCTTTGAAGCGTTGATGTTGATGTTATTTTAAATAATGGACCATATGGTTCACGAACGCCACGAACCAGTCGTTACGAAGCAATAACTGTATGGTCAACTACTATCTTCTCTGATTGAATAAATAGCACACTTAGTCAGCTGATTGAAACCACAATGAAACGACTCACCCCGTTGATAAGTTTGCTGACCGAGTGCAAAACGTATTAGCATATTCGGATATAAAAGCCTAACCTCAGTAATAACTACTAGTATTAAGTGTTTTCAATTTATTAAGACTTGCAAGTTTCTATCAAGATGTTGAAGTTTGTGTGTATACTTTTATTCGCATGCTTCTCGAATATTGAAGGGCATACGTACCATCTTGGTGGATGTCCTGATGTGGAACCGATGAGTTCATTTGATATGAGACAGGTAATAGGAATTTTGAAATACTTATAGCTGATAATATTTATTGAGTTCTCAGGTATCTCTGAGAAACATTCCAGATTTGATAAATATTACAATAATCGAATTGACTTGTTTCGTTACTCTGTGTTATTCCATGTGTAAACAAAATAAAAATACAAATATTCGATGGATAAAGCCGTTGTGATAGTGTATTAACAAAAATCGTGCAATCCATGTAGAAATGCAAAGTTTTCTCAACTAAGCAATCGAAATGTATTCGTAAGTCTTTCTGGTAATTTTTTCATACCAAAAATAAAAGTAGATGTATTCCTGTAAACATCCAATTTGATAATCTTAGCTACTCTAGTCATCATGATATTGTTAATGTCTTTGCAAAGTACTTCCAAAGTGTTTATATTAACTCTAATTCAACTAATAATAAACTGTAATAACTTCAATAATAATATTGTCTCTTTCAATTGTTGGGCCCTCTGAAGTGATTCAAGTTACTAAAAGACTTAAAGGAAGTCACACGAATTCCTGCTTTATTCGTGAAAGATTGCATCAGAGCTCCACTGGCATTTATATATTCATTAGCCTTAAAATCGCATACTTTTCTGGATCTGTGGAAAGTTTCAAAATTAGTACCGGTTTTTAAAAAAGGTAGTAGACATGAGGTTATTAATTATCGCCCAATCGCCATCATCCATACTTCTGCAAAATATTTGAATTTATCTTATATGATGCTACTTTCAATCATCTAAAACTGCAGACATTCCCAGAGTAGTTAGGGTTCATGCCTGGCAGATCAACAGTTACTAACTTAGGTTGCTACAGTCAATACCTGGTTCAAGTTATTGATGAGGGTGGCCAGATTATTGTAACTACCTCGATTTTGCTAAGGCATTTGATATAATGGATCACAGTATTCTATGGAATAAAATGTCTAACTTTAGATTTGCAAATCATTTGATTGAATTTTGGAATTCTCACCTAAGATATCAATATGTAGAATATAGAGATTTTAAATCGCATTCATTTCATGCCACTTCAGGTGTATCTCAAGGGTCAGTATTGGACCACTACTATTCAATTTATTTATCAATGACATCTCTTCTTTATTTGTCCGTTATTTTCTTCTTTATGCAGACGATTTTGAACTTCACTCAGCAGTAAAGCATTCTTTATGTTGTATCTCACTGCAGCATGACTTGGATGCACTCAGTACTTGGTGTGTAATCAATCATCTGGAGCTTAGTATCAGTAAGTGCACTCTAATGACTTTCACCAAGAAAATTATGCCTATTATTTACAATTACAAACTTGTTGACACAGCCCTTGCTCTTCCTATAGTTTCAGAGACTTGGGAGTTTTGTTTGACGTGAAATTGTCACATTGAATCAATTGTTTCTAGCCCCTACAGAATGGACTTTATCATTCGGAATTCCGCCTATTCAACAATAGTGATTCAATAATAATAACATAATTCATATGTTCGTTCTAAGCTCGAATATGCTTCAATTGTATGAAACCCCCATTATAAAATTTATGTAAACAAAATAGAGCGCGTGAATCGGCGCTTCTTAAGATATTTAGCCTTCAAAACTGATGGTAATTATCCATTTATCAGATTTTCCCACCAGGCTTTATTAGATAGATTCTCTTGTCTAGAGTTTTATAAACGTAGGGAAATTCATGATATTTTTTCCTGTATAAGGTCATTTATAACCTGGTTGACTGTCGTGTGATTTTATCAAGGCTGAATTTACATGTTAATTCTGCTCACACCCGTTCCATACAAACATTTCATCTACCACTCTGCAGAACAAATACGTTATTATTTTTCCCAGTTTTCCAAATGTGTATTTTCTACGAGATGATCGGTTCGACTGTTGACATATTTTGTTGTAACCCTTATGACATTTGTAAAGCTGTGTATATTAGTTAATTTTAATTCCTACTCTGTAATTATATTTTACTCCTTAACTTTCCAAGGGGTTTACCGTTGAGCTAGTTCTAATTGAATAAATAAATGAAAATCACAGATTAAAACCATTGAAATATTCAATCTTTAGTTAGTCAAGCTTCAATGACTTGTAGGGTAAACTATTGTGTTGTATACCTATCTACGATTTGGGACTATCGTCCTGTGAATGTACAGGGTGTCTCAGACTCGATGCCCCAGGGTTACTATGAGCGATCAGAAAGTACAAATCAAAAATTGATATACATATGCTTCGAATGGGGCAACTTAGGGTCACTTTTGCACTGAAAACATTGCTTTTGGAAAGTTAGAAAAAATCGAGTATGACGTCATAAAATATATGTTCGCCAGAAACATACATCCTTTATGAGATATTTAGATTTTCTATTTTCTTTCTGATAATCGTTTGCTAGATGAGTTTTTCATGTAAGTAAGTAAGTAAGTAAGTAAATTTATTAGTTCATATATATATACAATTACAATACAAGTAAAACATAAAATGCTCGTATAAGTATACACAAATGCCCGTTCGGGCGTAGAACAACGTCAAACAATCAATAAGATCTACATACAATTATTAATAAATACTAGCACATTATTACAGATAAAATAGTTCAAAATATCGTCAGATAGTTTAAATTAAAATTTCTTCATCATTGAAATAATCCTGAAGTGAATAGTAGGCTTTTGAAATCAAAAATGTTTTCAGCTTTGCTTTTAATATTTCTTTTGGTAGGCATCTACTTCTAGGTGGTATTTTATTATAAATTTTAGTTATTATGTATTTTACATTCTTTTGCAAGTACGAATAATTAAATTTTTCAACAACGACATTATTTTTATACCTAGTATGGTATCCATGTTCGTCATCATGTTCTTTAAATAAACGCTTATTATCAATCACAAACATAACCGAATCTAAGATTAGGAGACTGTATAAGGTGAGTATTTTTTGATCCACAAAATGTTGTCTACAACTTTCAGTTCGCTTCATTTTCAAAACACTTCTAAGGCACTTTTTTTGTAGAATGAAAATGCGTGAAGCTTCATTAGAATTGGCCCAGAATATCAGTCCATATCTCAATCTGGATTGAACATGCGCATGGTAAGCTGTTAAAGCGGTTTTGTTATCAATTTGATTTGATATGACTTTCAGAGCAAAAACATATCGAGTGATATTTTGTGCCAATTCACTGACATGACATCTCCAATCTAATCGACAGTCTATATTAATTCCCAGAAATTTTACACTATCAAGACAATGCAGTGTCTGACTGTTATGAGTAACTACTATTTTATCATTATTTGTCTGAAAATTGAAATGTAGCAGTTGAGTTTTTTCAATATTCAGGACTAAATTATTATTCCTGCACCACGTTAAGACTTTCTGTAGACAATCAGATATTGTAAGTTTCAGATCTTGTGACATTGGCTCACTGAAAATCACAGATGTGTCATCTACGAATTGAATCAATATTTGTTGTACTTCTGCTGGTAGGTCATTTATGTATAGTAGAAATAGCACTGGTCCTAATATGGAGCCCTGTGGTACACCACGTTTTATGAACTGATTAGAAGAAGTTTGTACAACTCCGTTGATATGTTTTTCTACTACCATTTGCTGTCTGCACGTCAAATAGGATTCAATGAGCTTCAGAGAATCGCCCCTAATGCCATAACGATCCATTTTTGTAAGCAATATGTCATGTCTTACACTATCGTATGCTTTCGATAAGTCTAGGCACATAATCAGTGTACTATTCTTTTCATTTAAAGATCTTATTACATTGTCTAGAAGTTGATAAGCGGCAACGATTGTAGATTTATTTTTCCTTCCCCCATTTTGACATTCAGATAAGATGCTATGTTTATTTAAAAAACTCACGACTCTAGTGGCAATAAGCTTTTCAAATATTTTACTGAAGTTAGATAAAATCGATATAGGGCGATAGTTTTCTAGTTCAGATTTGCTGCCTTTTTTATAAATTGCTGTTATTTGAGAAATTTGGCAAACATTCTAGTCATATCTTGAACCGCTTCGATGATATATAAAAAAATCTAGTTTATATGAACATGTTTTCTTATAGTCATGCAAGGAATAAGATCCTGAAGTAGTTACTCCGGAAAAAATCCTGTATGTTGGTAAAACAATCATTTTTCGAATTCCAGTTAAATGTGCATGTGAATATACTATGCCAATATCCAATATCATTTGTCTATCATCATTTCAGCTTCTCGGTGTTTGGTATGCCATTGAGAAGACAAGTACAGCAAGTTCGTGCATCGTGTACAATTTCACCAAATCAGACGAGCCATACGAGTACAGTCTCGAACAAACCAGCCAACATTTCATCCTCGGTTTGACACCATTGAACCACGAATATAAATACAAAGGGATACTGCATGTTCCAGACACCAGCGTTCCTGCTAAAATGAAGATCAAATTCCCCTTGAGTAAGTATACATACCTATGATATCTGACAGCCGATGTTAGAGGACCTAAGATACTCGTATGTTCAACCTAGATGGCGCCACAACCGAAAATCTCATGTGACATTTGTGATATCTTTAACTAGAACGCATTAAAATTTTCAGACTGATATGTCGTCCAGTTCTGTTTTGACACCCATCGAAAGCATGCAAATTTTTGTAAACATGGAAAAAAGTGAATTTCGCTTCTTGATCAAACATTACTAGCTCTTTTCTGGATAGAATTTAAGAGCTTTAGCGTATGTTTGGAAGCCGACCTCCAAACATGTGAATAGTACTCCACGACCCATCGAATCTGTGTTTTTTAGATTATAAAAGACTGCTGGGATGTAAAGTAGCCCTTGGCTTGGAATAGAAGACCAAGTTTTTGTGACATCTCCATATTAGGGATTGTGGGATTATCAGATCTCCATTTCAAAATCATTGTCAGATCTCAATTAATTGAGCCAGTTATTGGTTGGTAGAGAGGCTCTATATGAAGAAGCGGTATGAAGTACCTACTGCAAAGCTGTAGACGGAACACGAGGTCACTTCCAACAGATCGTTGAAATGGAGCAGAAACAAAGTTGGTGCCAAGACAGAACCCAATGGAACACCAGCGTTGATACCCATTGTATCGGAGAATACTTTGTCAACGAATGAATATCTACTATGGAAATATCTATAAAAAAGGGAGAGATCGCCCACTTTTCTACGGTGTAATTAATTGATCACTCCGATCAACAAAACGTAAAAGTTGCATCAAATGTCATATAATTCAAATTGTGAACCGGAAGGTTTATTGTGTCATTTGGCATTCTGATATTCATTTTTGTTTGTTACAGATTTCTTTTCATCAAACTTCACAGTTATAACTGCTACTCCAGAATATGCAGTAGTTTTCAACTGTCAAAAATGGGGATTCATTCACAGACAATCCGCTACAATTCTTTCCAGAGATAAGACTTTGGACAAACTTTACATCGTGAAGGTGAGTTGATCAATTCGATTAAGCTTTTGAACAAGCAGTCGATGATCCTAAATCTTAAGATACTGTATATGAAAAAGTGGGGAACACTCTAAATGTATTATCAGTTTTTTTATTGAGAACAATCAAGCGCTAGTAGTTATTATTAATAAAATGACATTATATAACATACGAGTTTGTAACCATAATTTTTTCAACTAAATTTGACTGCTTACTGTAATATCGCCATTGGGTTGTGTGGCAAGTTTCCAACCTGACAAACACACAAGACATTTTTTCTTCAAATTTATTTTCATTTTTCTACATAGCCTCAGTTGTTAACGGAGGCCTCTTTATCTGGCCTCTGAGCGCAACTCATAGCTTAGGGAACAGCATAAGTCGCTTGAGGCTTGGTGAGTAAGGAGGGTGGTCAAGCAGTTCAAACCGTATTTTTTTTCTGCATATGTGGTCCTTTTCCGCAATTGCTGCCTTCAGCTAGTCAAGAAATAATGACACCTGGTGGTCACACGCAGAAATAGGTAGTGGTAGTACCCCTTATCGGTAACAGATAGCGCTAGTATTACTTTTGAAAGTGCAGTAACAATTAAACATCCGCGAATAATCTCGTTGTTTCGAGAAGGTTCAGGGGTGTTCCATTCACTTCTAGATGGTAGTAATTGGAGTATGAAAGGCCAGCGGCGCGACCGCGAGTCAGTCTGCCTAGGGAAGGCGAAAGGAGGGGAACTGTCTGTTGTGAAATAAAGTAGTGCGTAACTCTTTGAAACGTGTTTGTGCGTGTTTAAAAGACATCTTCGTAACACTTCGTTTTTGTGTGTGATTTATTAGTATGGAAAAGAAGCGAAACGTAGACAGTGAATGCAGAACATTCAAAGATCAATGGAACTTTAAATATTTCGTGATTGAGTAAGAAGGCACTATGTTCGATTTGTAATGAAACCTTAGCCGTTCTTAAAGAATATAACATTGAATGTCATTATGAAACGAAACGAAACTCAATACAGAACAAGGAGCTGCAACTCGTGCCAGCTTTCGTGTGACTTTCGAAATTGCGAAACGTGAAAAACCATTCACCGATGGAGAAATGATCAAAGAATGCTTGATTGCAGTAGGCGAAGACATTACTAGAAGTTTGAAAATACGCGCAATCTTGATATTATTGAATGGTAGTATTAAAAAAAACATTGATTTTCGATCAAGGGTTCCCGAGGTATTGTTATTTTTTACGGCGGCTCTTCCTTCCACGCGCGCCGCACAGCCAAGCGTACGAAATACCACTATTAAATAACATTATTTAAAATAATTGTTTCAGCAACTTTTTTACGAGAGATAAGAGGTTCGAAGTTGTACATTAACTATTGAAGAAGATGATCCCGTAAAAAAAATAGCGCGTTACAGCACCACAACTTTTCAGGACCATTTTGCAAAAGTGCTTTTTTTGCATTAAGCTGCGATTTGCAAAAAGTATACATCCGATCTTGCTGAAATTGTGTGGTACTTGGTGGGCACAAAAGCTACAACCTATCAAAATTTCAGCTCTTAACCTTTAAAAGAACAAGAGTTATGAATTTTTGAAATTTCGAACAAAATCGATGGTTTTTTGCAATTTGCGGGGTCACTGCTGGACCAATCGGGTTCATTTGTAGCCCTTTTTTTCCGTCTTTTTACGGCGCATAACATTGGAAGCTTTTTTCTTTTTAACTCAATCCGACGATGTCCGACGCGAAAAACCGGTTTTGGTCATTTTTACCATTTTTCTGGGCCATTTGCGACGATCAAAAAATGTTCGATTTCAGTTCCTTCAATTTGTATCATAATTATCAACTCAAAGCATTTTTTTCTCCGTACTCAGAATTAAAAACTACAAAAAGCTAATTCAATCACACTATTATTGATTCACAGTTCAGTGACATAATTAAGAACAAATATCAAAACTCATCTTTCTTGGAATTTTATAAGAATCTTCCACTGGTACAATGTGATAATTTGCTTAAATTAGCTCGTGGGCTGTTTTCTGTTTTTGGTACTACTTCCTTGTATGAGAAAACATCCTCCAAAATAAAGTACACAAAGAATGTTTACAGATCTAAGTTAACCGATGAGCATCTTAAATCTCTTTTAATAATTGGTACACAACTACAAACTATTGTCAGTGGAAAATCACAATCTCATTAGTATTTCATATGTTATAATGTGTTTATGTTATAATGTTTATAATGTTAGTGGGATTAATTTCAATTATTTGTTAGTTATTATGCTTAAGTTAAATTTTCTGCGTATTATACTTGTCATTAATCGCTACCTAGGAAGTGAATGAAACCTAGTTATTATCATTCTATGTCTTTTTATCCAACTTATCACAACAACAATGACAACAATGACAACAATAAGCCATTAGCTGTCGCGGGTTGGGTTGATGACACTGGCGGGCCGGATTTGTCCCGCGGGCCGAAGTTTGAAGACCCCTGATCTAACACATACATCACGTGTTATAAGCTAATTATAAGATATTCGGTTTTCTGCAAGATTAAATAAATCAACAACAATGAATGTAATACTCGGAAACAAATAAACTGCTGGAAGTTCAATCGGCTTAGCTTTCTTGGTATCTGTAATTTATTTTTATAATAATCATCAAATAATTACTAATGTAAAATGATATACCATAATGATGTTTTCTATTGCAGATAAGAGAAGAACTATCTGACAACAAAGTTAACCCCCATGACCTGTCAACGATCAATCAGTCAAATTGCCCGAAAAGAGATCACGATACGCATGTTATAAATATCGATGATGAAACCCTATCGGCTAAGAGTTTTTCTAATGTTATCAAGAAAACAGGAGAACTTGTTGGTGACGGAGTTGAAAAAGTAGCCGGAGGTGTCCATAAAGTTTACGATAAAGTTGTGAATTGAGATCACTTGCCTTTCGGAATCGGAATCCCTTTTTATGTGCCATACCATTAGTTTTCATTTAAATTATTTGTCCGAGGCTGTTAAGAATAAGTAAAATATTTATTCAGAAACTACGATTACAGGCTTTGATGAAACGCGACGATTAACGAGAAACAATTTTCCTAATAAACTGTTTTTTTATAGAGCTTATTGTTTTTATTCTGTATATTTCATTACAGGATTTATTAGAAGGGGATCTGTGAACAATATCAAAGTAAATATGCACACATTTCGGGCTAGAATAAATGTCAAAGCTTGCTTCTCCAGGTTGAGAAGTGACAACATGCTTATTAGTTCCAGACAGCTGTTTCGCTCTTCTCATAGCTCATCAAGGGAACTAACAAAACGATGAAGTCACTGATCAACTATCTCCGGCGGAAGTATAACTACCACTTCAAAAAAATGTTAGTGAGAATGTTATCCACAATGCCACGCATCGCTAAAACCGATCTCACGATTCGAAGAATCGGCGTATTCCAGTTTTGGTCTAACCAATGAATTGAATAGTGTTTGTAGTACCTCCAAATTGTTGAAATATTTGGAATGCCTAAGTACAAATCCTAAAGTTCTATTAACTTTAGCACACATATCACTTATATGTAGATTAAAAGTAAACTGATGATTTTATAGAACAAAAGTCTTTGACTGTAGTACTATGAGGAATGATTACAGAATCTGAAAGGTAATCGAAGGAAATAGGACTCTACTACTAAAGTTAACAATGCAACATATACTAATATTTATCAAAAATCAAATCTAAAATATTGTTCAGATCATTTTCTAGTGCAGCAGTCATCTATGGTTTTTATTTCTAAAAATATTTTCAAGTCATCAACAAAAATTAGTTTCATCCAATTAAATCAAATGAATTTGATCTTTGACCGTAATACTGCACAAACTGCGATCAATCGATGAGGTATGAGCAAAAAAACGCTACTAAGGAGGTACTAAGCCAAATGGATTTGAGCTTGCATAGAAGAATAGTGTGATCAAGTTTATCAAAGGCCTTCGAAAATCTGTATATGTTACGTCAACCTGTCCTTGATTGTCAAGAAAAGCAGCAATATACGTGTTCATACAAATAAGATTCGTAACCGTAGATCTCTTTTGTACAAAGCCATTTGGGTATGGTGATATCATATGCGAGAAAGTACTATAAATGCGTTGTTACAGACATCTCTAAGAGCTCAGATAAATTTGACATTATCGCAACTGGACGATAATTGAGTATAATATCAACATCTCCAAATTTGTGAACGGGAACAATCTTTGCTTGTTTCCAATGATTTGACAATTTATTGGATTTCAAAATGAGATTGAACGAAATCTGTAGCGCAATCTTTTATTAAGAAGCTTGGTATTTGATCATGTCCAGAGGTATATTTATTCTTAAGGTTATTTAATAGCAGTTACAATTTCTGATTGACTTATTGATATAATATTTAAAAATGATGAGTTAATGTTGGTCAAATTTGAAATATTGCCAAAATCGTTATCGTTATTGGATTCAGAGTAGGTATACATTGACAAAGAATCTACCAAACTTTAACAATTTCTTGTTCTTTAATAGTGCCTAAAATAGATCTTAGGATTCTGTCGAACAGCGGGTCAACCAAATACCCCCTGAAAATGTAGCAGGGGATAGGTACAAGGATTTTTGACGTAGTGCACTGAACTTACTATTAAGCCCGCTACCATCTCAACCAATACCAATACGAATATATACAACATAACCGGCACTTTTTGATACACAAGTGACACAACTTTCGATTTTTAAATGGAACATGCTGTATATTATTACATTTTTGAATTCTGCATAATTTTCTGAATTCAACGATAACAAATAAGTGACATTTCAAACTTCAATTTTTTTTCCATTCAAGTGTTCCAGGACGGGTTCCATTTATTCTAAATGACCCGTGTAATGATAGAAAAATACTAAATTACATGATTTACGAGCAAATAAGGTTCATCAAAATTGTTTTTTGGTGCAAAAACTAATTTTTTTCGAAGGAACCGTATATTGGTACAATGATGCCATTAATTAGTATCATCAATAAGGAGTTTATTCATATGTCGGATTACAATGTGCGATAAAAACAAACAAAGCTACAGCTAAAAGAAAATAAGAGAATGTAATTTTTACCCAATTACTTTGTTTTTCAAAATGCTATCCATTAACGTCAATGCACTTCTGAACTCTCGCATCTGTTTCTCTAACATCGTTCGCCAATTGCAGGACAGTTATGCTATTGATTGCGCGTCTCACTCATTGCTCCAGGTCTTCACGCTGGTGCTTCACATGGATCTGTCTTCGCACCAACTTTCTGCTCCATATAAACGATCTGCTGGAAGTGACCACCTGCTCCGTCCATAGCTTTCCAGATGATGTACACCATCCAATAGTATACTCCAGAACATGTAGAATTTGTGCTTTGTAGACTATGAAGAGCTAATGGGATGTGAAGTAGCTCTTGGCATGAAAACGGAGTTTATGTGAAGATATTTTCGCAATGAACTTTACATGATGTTGGAATGAGAGGGTGATGATACCTAGCATGGATATGAAGGACGTCATAGGAATAAGCTTCATCATACTATAAATTTTCTGGATAAATATAATATAGTAGCACCTTGCCAATATGGCTTTCGGTCCGGAATACCCACCGAAAATTGTACAATAGATTTGCTCAGCACATAAATGACAAACTGGATATTGATGAATGCGTAGTGGGATTATTTTTCGATCTCTCTGGGGGCATTCGACACTGTGAACTTAACATTTAATGATTGGATCATATCGTATTTTTCTAATAGGGAACTGATAATCAAAAACTTTCTCTGAATGGTACTCACTGAAGGGAGGCACACACACCACAGGGTAAAGTCCTGGATCCACTAATACGTTTTTTGTTTAGATATCCTTTTATGTAGACGACACTACTATCATCATATAACACAAAAATGCACAGGTGGTAACTCAAAAATCATGAGTAAACTCAAGTGGTGGTGTGAGAAAAATAATTTAATGATCAATTTCAGTAAAACTCAGATAATCGAATTTCATAGCAGACTAAAGCGCTTTTACAATTTCACTCAATTGTAATGGAAGTCGGATAAATACTACTGATAACGCAACATTCCTGGGATATGCGTTAGACAAACACTTAACTTGGAACCTCAAATTGGAGCTATAAGTGCTAAATTAAATAAAGCTTATTTTGCAATCAACACCCTAAGAAATTCACTAGGACCGAAGTCTTCAATAGATGTGTGTTACGCTTACGTGTTCTCCATTCTCAACTTTAACATCATAATATGGGACCAATCGTCTACCTGTGATGGGCTTTTTGGAACTCAAAAAAGGATTAAAAGACTCATATTTGATATACCTTATTGAGCTTCTTGCCGTAATATTTTTATAGATCAGCAGTTACTAACACTCACCTGCATCTATTTCCTAAAAATTCTAACTCATATTCACAATAATATACAATCATTTAACAACAAACTCATTATAACACACGAGGTAGGAACAAACTATTGGTCCCTAAACATTACCAAAGCTTCCAAAAAGAATCACCTAAGAATGCAGGAGCCTATTTATACAGCTTTCTGCCAAGAAACATCAAAATATATAACCCCATCAAGTTCAAAAATAAGGTGGAACAAATATTTCAACTTCAAGCTTACTATTCTTTGCAAGATAATATTAACTTTTTTCCCAATGAGGTTATTGATGCATCTAAGCTGATGGACCTACACTTTATATCATGTATGTATTTCATATGCTTGTGTTTTATATAACTTTAACAAAAATTCGATTTTTTATTCAACTGTATTGAATTATTTTATTATATAATGTTATATATTTCGTTTTAGCACAAAATATAATATGCAACATATATTGTAACTCCATAGCGCTTTCTCATTTATCCAGAGCCCCTGTACCATCCAAAGAAGCCAGAGGAGCGAGACAGAGACAGGTTGACGCAATTAATAGAGATCTGACAAAGATTTCGAAATGGGGATCTGATAATCTGGTATAGTTTAATGCAACCAAAACTCAACCTTGCGTCTTCTCCATGGAGGCGGATCTCACAATCTCTAACATGATGATGCCAGGTACAACTATTCCTATGAAGTCTTCCATATCCATGCTTGGAATCATCACCAATATCACATTCTCATGGGACGATCATGTGAGGTCCATTGCGAAAACTGCGTCTCAAAAACATGGTTTTCTATTCCGTGCCAAGAGCTACTTTACATCTCAGCAGCTCCTTATAATCTACAAAGCACAGATTTGACCTGTCCTGGAGTACTGTTCACATATTTGGGGTTCAACCCCCCCAAACATGCGTTGAAGCTCTTGAATTCTATTCAGAAGAGCTATTCGTTTGATTAATGATGTCAGACTTACGAGTTCATTGACATCTCTAGAACATGGTAGAAAGTTACAGATTTTCCATGGTCGATGTTCATCAGAAATCTTGTCTGTTGTTCCATCACGTGAGATTCCAAATAGGCGGACTGGACGACATACCCCCATCATTATAACTATGTTTGGTTGGTGTCAAATTTTCGAGTGGAATAAATAAAATTTGAATCCAATTTTCTTACACAAAAGGAACTACATAGATTACATCATGTAATAACCTAAATAAAGTTGTACCTTGTACATGATTTTTGGAAAAAGTTATGTCTACTATTGTTTTTAATTATTGATTTGTTTACTTTAGGACCTCATTAAAATTTACCATTATCGTTAATAAATATGTTATCAATCTATTTATATAAAAATTTCAAACATTTCTTTGTCAGTTATTTTATGTCTCTTGTGAAAATACATCGTTATTAGTAATGTTGAAAGTGTTATTATCTTGTTTGTTTGTACTTTGCCTTGTTCAAACCGGATTTGGCCTGAATTATGTTTTCGGAAATTGTCCTCCAGTAAAAGCTAAAAGAAGTTTCGATCCTACAAAGGTAAAAGATAATATTATACAGATGTTTAGTTAACATACGCCAAGAATCCAAGGGGTTATTCTCTGGGTTATTTTAAGAATGTTATGTCCTTTGATAATTTTCGGAAAATCATTTTTTTCATAGATATAGGGCGATACAATTTTTCGTTTTTGTTAATCCTGCTAGTATGTATACTTTCAAAAACTATCCGATTTCTCAAATCTCTCACATTTTCCGCGCTGTAGTAGTGTAGGCTAATGACTTCAGAATGCCCCATACGAAATGATCCAGGGCGCTTAAGTCCGGTGATCGAGTAGGTCCACCCCGACCAATCCATATGGAGATATGTTATTGTTAAAACTCCCGAGAAACCACACTAGAATTCTGTGGTGCACCATCGTGCATGAAAAACGTTGCAATTCTCGTTATTAATGGTACATTCTCCAGCAACTCGGGTAGAGATTGTTCCAAAAAAGTTTCTGTATTCGGCAAACTCAGCGCAGTAGGCCATACGTTTATTCAGGCTACATTAATAATTTTAAAAATATCAAAATCATTTTTGTCAAGAAACATGCATCGCATAAATCCATTTCTACAGTGATATATTTCTATAGTTAATTCAGTATCATACATGAGTATTTTTAAATTTCTCATATTGTCACTGTAATTCGAAACAAATTCTATCCTTATTGGATTCATTTCACTTAATTGTAATCTCTATCTGGCAATATTGAATCGAAACTTAACTCTTATATAAAGTGTATAAAGAAACAAGAATAAGAACAAGGAAAGTCGATACAGAAAATGGAGATCTAAATGATGTTAATGGATAATTATACAATTATATTGCATTAATATTAACATTTAAATAATAGTTCTTGCTAAAACTAAAAATGAACCAATGTTGAGTATGAAATATTGATATATTATATCAATATTAAATTTTCGTTAATTTTTATATCGCTTAATTACTATATAAAATCAAATTCTGTAACTGTGAAGAAGTAATGAATATTACAAATCAATTATTAGCAGAATGAACGGAAAACTTCATTATGAAACTTAAATTGTGGTTAATTAGTAATACGGAAAACAAGAAAAGACATTAATACACAGAATAATCACAATATTTTGTAAAACCAGAATCATGATAGATAAAGAACCACAAAATTAGGACCAAAAACTGACTGAAAATAAAATTACCGAATTTGGAAATATTAAGGTAGTAACAAATTATTAAATTTTGAACAAACATTAACACATATAGAAAATTTTCAATTCAGTCTGGCACCAAAATCTTCTTGGGAAATTTCCATCAAATGGTTTGTCGCCCCTCAACTTTGTCGCTCACTATCGAGTTTTCTATCAGATAGATCACTTCATGTGGTGCTTGACGGATTATCCTCCGATACAATGACTATCAACGCTGGTGTTCTACAGGGATCTGTCTTGGCTTCACCTTTGTTTCACAGCTCTGCAGATGATGGTACACTTCATACCCCTTCTTGATCCAAAGCCAGATCTAATCCTGATCTAATGAAGCCAGCGAAGCGAGACAAAGACAGCTTGACAAATTAATGGAGATCTGGCAAAGATTTTGAATTAATGATCTAATAATCCAGTAGAGTTCAATGCAACCAAACCTCAAGCTTGTGTCTTCATAGCTACTTTACATCGCAGCAGCTCCTCATAATCTACAAAGCACAGATTCGATCTGTCCTGGAGTACTAATCACATGTTTGGAGCTAGGCTCTCAAACATATGTTGAATCTCTTGGATTCTATTCAGGAGAGAGCTATTCGTATGATTTGATGTCGCTTTTATGAGTTCATTGACCTATGTAGAACATCGTAGCAGGGTGGGAGATCTCTCCCTTTACTACAGATATTTCCATGGTCAGTGTTCATCAGTAATCTCGTCGGTTTTTCCCTTAGACTAACTCATACTCTAAGGTTTTTCCACCACGAGAGATTTCAGATAGGCGGATTAGACTAGCATCGAACAGCGAAGTGGTGGAACCCTTTACACATTCCACTGCTGGCTCAGTTCTTCGAACATTATAGGTTTCCCTCTCGTGTAGTAAAGTATAAAAAAAGTATTACACAATGGTATTAAAAGTATTACATCTTAGTTGTTGAATAACGTAAAATTATATAAATGAAATATTTTCATTTGATTCTTATTCTTATTATTTATGTTGTCAAATGGTTTTTGTTGTGAAATTTACTAGTATTAAATTCACTATTTTTTAATTCTTCACGTTATGGATATTCATTTGTGAATAAAATTTCTCTGCCTCAGAGGAAATAGAAGTATCGAAGATAACCTAACAAGATTTTTTCAGTTTGTGGGTATATGGTATGCTACTGAAGGAACATCTTCTATCCAGAAATGTACCAAATTCAATATAACAAGCCATAAGAATAAACGTTACAGCTTTGGAATCACTCATTCATTCCAACAGCCTTATTTGAAATTCGTCGGTCACTACTATGAAAATGAAGGTAACCTGACCATCCCAAAGCATTCGGTACCTGGATTCATGAAAGCAAAATTCCATTGGAGTAAGTAATCTCTATACTATAATGCTGCATATGACATTGTTCGTAATTGTTGTTTAGAATCCTAAAAATATGTTGATGTTCCGGGTCAATATGTATGTTCCTAGCTCTTTCAAAAAGGCTCAGTTTCATCTATCGCCTCCATTGCTTTACAATCCAAGGAAGATCATTATTGTGATTCAGATATTTACTTGAATAAAATAATTATATACAGTTTCATTTCACAAATTAGTGAAAACCAAACTTTCAATAGCTATGTTATTCCAGTTTATAATGAATTTTCATCTCGTAATGGCTGATTCTATTCAGATCTTTGATGGAAGATAGATTGTATTGGGCCTGTGAGCTAGGAGCCTCACCACCGCGACCTTTGCAGATCTATTGTGTATGCCCTCTTGTTATGTTAGAGTCTTTAGTACTAGACTCCATAGGCCAGACTTTAGGTCCTCTATATAATGGAAGGGTTGTAGTTTTTCCTTTCCTATCATTGCGAACCTCAGCCAGTATACGTGAGGTCTCCTCGTCTTCCTGGCAAAACCTGCATAAGGTTGTATATCGGCCAGTCCGATATTGTTCATGTGTTTCTTGAGTCCACAATGCCTTGCCAGGAGTACAACCATGACTCTAGTTGATCTTCTATTCTGGCTTAATAAATATTCCGTGCATTTTGGCGATGGTTCTTCAATGAACTCCTTGGCCCATCTCATCCCCGGCGCCTTGTTCCACCATTCTCGAGATTGATTTTTCATCCAAGTAATGTACTATGATTTTCTCAGCGCTTCACTATACCACAGAAGGGTTCTGGACCAATTAGTACCTTTGTAGCCTGTGTGGCCTGGCACTAAGGCTAAAGACAGGCTGTTTTGACTCTTGTATGGTTTCTAAGCAGCCTCAGACAAGTCTGGAATTCACCTGTAACGAACTGAATGCTTTTATAGCCGCTTGGCTATCAGAGTATATGGCGATGAGTTTTCTCTGGAACTCTTGCTTTAATAGCTCTTCGGCACGTTATACATCTCACCGTGCGATTTGCTTATGTGCGTTTGCCCTCTGGTCTACTTGTAACTGATCTGACTTGGCCTTGTATGAAAATGTGAAGTGGCTGTATTTTAAGCAAGACTTCTAGAAAGGCTGTTGGGGTTGTCCAAGCTTGCCATTGAATGCTCCTTAGCCTCCGAATCGCCACTACCTGCTGAATCTTTGGTCACCATATTACCTAGCCATTTGCAATCATGGGCCTAATGACCCTGGTGGCTATAGCCATGTGATCTTTTTGGGTGTAGCCCCCAGTGTTTTCCACACATTCTCCTACATAAGCTGAATGTTATCGTGCTCTTTTGGATTGTTTTCTGTAGGTGATGATTCCATGTCAGCTTGTGATCAAAGATAACTCCCAAGTATTTTGCCTCTTATGAAATTGGAATTTCTACCCCATTTAGAAATGGTGACTTAGGTCCTCTCTGTACATTTTCTAGTAAAAACAACTGTAGTGGTTTTAAGAGGGCTTACGGTAAGTTCCTACTTTGGCACCACTTGTTTATCATGTTTGGAGTCGTTTGTGTGAGCTCCGATATTGTTCCTGCGAATTTGCCTATTGCGATACCCGCGAGGTCGTCAGCATACACTAAGCAGTAAATACCTTTGAATGCTAGCCTTATCAACAGTTCATCTACCAGGATAGCCCACAGAAGAGGTGATAGCACTCCTCCTTGCAGGCACCCCCTACCAGCTCTAGCTGTGACTGTGGTGTCACCGATTGATGATAATATCAACCTTCTTTCTGCTATGGCATCTCTTTATCCTCAAGAGATTTTGTTGGTGGCCTGTTAACATCATCTGTAAAATTTGTTGATAGGTGAATCATAGGCGTTTGTTGAGGAGGCTTGTTGATAAAATCTCTTTTCTTATAAATCTGTCTATTAGTCTTCCCAGTGTTTCAAACAGGAAGGACACTAGACTAATTGGTCGGTATGACTTGGGCGTTGTGTCATTTAGTCTACCACCTTGGGTATATAAATGACTTTTTCTTTTTGATACTCAGTAGGTATGTGTCGAATAGTTATGCAGGCCTCAAATAATCTACATAGGATATAAGACATATGAATGGAATTATAATTTCCTGCTACTTTTGGAGTAGGATGAGGTATAACCCATCCTCTTCAGGAGATTTATTTGGTTGAAATAACTACTAGAAAAATGTGTTTATATTTTATTCAATTTGTTTAGAACTTTCTTTCGATTCTGATTTATTTCATTTCTAGTACATACTCGCAAAATGTCTGACCTTGTTCACCCTTCATAGGGGACAACCATTTGTGTGTCAATCTGTCGACTAACTAATACCAATTTTTTGACTAACTAATACTAATTTTTTATAAAGTGATTATATTATATTATATTTAAACGTCATTTTGCTCCAATATGGTAGGCACAATACAGTTCTTCTTTCTAGACTACTAAACTGTTAACGATTTATTTGTACTTCATTGTCTCTTCATACTTTTAATATGCATAAAGTTTCACAAATATATCATTCTCATGACACTAGAGGGAAAGCTAATTCTTTTATCATTCTTAAAATGAACAAAATGCTTGCTCAGTTGCTTCTTGCACCAAAAATGTATATAATACTTACTTTCTGTATGGAAGATATAAAATCGCTTAGACTTTTTAAGAATAAAATCAAGCAAAATATATTAAAAATACAAAGACCTATGGTACATGATTTTATTGATATAAAAAATTGCTATATCTTTAAATAGACAAATATGAAGAATGCGAAGATACATCACTTAAATTATTATTTTGTTTTAATATAAATTGTACATTTATGTCGCTGAATTCTTTTAATTAGTGCTAAATCTAAATTAGTCATAAATATGTAAATAAATTGTCTTATCACAATATTGTAAATTGTAAGTATTATTTGATACATTCACTATATGGAAATGCTCATATCCACCCATAAAGAAGCCCTAACCATCATGGGATATGTGAGTTTATTCTAGGCCAAGTAGCTCAGTGGTAGAAGCACCGAGAAAGTGGTGAAGCAAGATACAATGGACCGTCAGATCTAAGTGTTATCGAGACAGCCCTGGTTGCAGAATTGAGCCTACCACACGAGGTGGAGTGTTTAGTGGTTATATCTGAGGTGATTGAATTCAGACTCAGGGATTCCCACACTACCTTATGGGATGTTACAGGCCTATAAGGCGCCCATAAAGGGTTCCAATCACCTCTCAACAAAAAAAGAAGTTTATTCTATATTCTGTAATTACTGTATACTATAACTATACTTCACAACTATTATATTATTTACAAGTAACATTTTTTCAATTTCAGCTATAGTGCCATGGCAAATGACCATCTTCGATACTGACTATACCAATTTTGCGGGAGTGTTCATTTGCCAGCAATTGTTATATGTAACCAAACAGTCGTTCCTCATCCTCTCAAGGAACAAAGTATTGGACCCAGCCTTGACAGATAAGGTAAGGTGAAAAATTGTAAACTAATGTTGTGCAAATTTTATAGTTAATAAGTGCGCCGGTCTGTACTCTTGAAGCTCTTCCCGAGAATATAACAAACATTACTTATTCGACTGTCTTGTATGTCACTTGAATATTGAATTATTATTTTTTATTATTATTGTTATTTGGGGTGGTTCCGTTGTTACCCAAAGCACTGCGGCCTGGAAGGCCTATTGTGCTTGTCCCCATGTGATCTCCTTGAAAAAATTCATTACCTCTATAAAATAAAAACTGCTAATTTTTATCAGTCATCGTAGTTTCACCAAAGTTTTTCTATATGTTATAATCCAGTTCTAACAATAATTCAGTTACGATTTCTAGGTGAAGGACGATCTCGAACTCTTCAATTTCAATCCCAAAGAATTATCGCCAATCAAGCAAGATAACGAGTGTCATAGAAAAGATGACGAAGATGTTTACAATATTGTCTTGGAAAAAGATTTCCTAACTCCCAAAGCTAGTGGTAAATATGTAAACAAGCTTTTCAAAAAAACTTTTGGCAGTGGTGAAGAGAGCGGAGAAAAGAGCGGAGAAGGAAAAGAAGAATCAAGTTCGTCTCGTAAAGGTTTATTCCATCTCGATGACGATAAATAAAATTGATGAAGAAAGTAAATAATAAGTAGCGTCCATTTTAGAGTTAGGCAGATTTTAGCTTGAATGAATAAATAGAATTATGTATAAATAAAAATTATGAAAATCATGCTTTTGTTACTTATTTAAAATGTATCTTTGTTCATATTAGAATGGAAATAGTGAAGACAACAATAACACTATCCTAGTAAGCGAAGCCAGTGAATAAAATACGTATTACCAAGTTTCTATCACAATAATGAAAACATACATACGTTAGCGTTAAGAGATAAAATTTGTATTTTCAATATGCTAATTCTATGAAACAATCCTCCAATCAACAGCTGTCGCTGACACGTAATATGAACGGATTCCTACGCCAGTAAATATTGTATTGTAACTACTTACCATAGAGGTGGTATCTATGCTACTAACTTGTATTACTTGTAAACCTGAAAGACGGTAAGGCAGCGTCCTATTAAAATTGTTGTGTGTTTAAGCCACGGTCGTACATACGTTTAAACTTATGTTGTTAATAAAAAAGAAAGACGCAAAGATCTATTTAAACAGTTGTTCTGTTATAATTTTGTTTTGCTTAACTTGAAAAATATAACCATATAAGACATGATCCTTCGGTACCGAATATTGAAATAGTGAAGTTTTTAAGTGAACAATTATTGTGCTTGCCGTTTTCGTTCATCTCATCGCCGTTCGTAAGGCCGACCGCGACCAATGCCATTTTCATTTGCCATGGATGCCCAGGACAGAACAGGTATGTTCGCTCCTTTTCATAACTATTCTCATTCTTTTTTTCAAATATTGCTGTATAATAATAGTTTGAAATATTGTATAATCTTAGCAATTTCCTATAACATAAATTACCATTCCTAAAAAAAATATTCTCGCCACTTTGCATTTGTATTCATTTACTCGACTACTTTACTTACGAAAAAGCGTGGCTTGATACAATCACAGGTGACACGATTTGAAACTTATTACAATATGCCGACCAATAAGGTATCAGGCGAACAAAGCACATCATTCAATTAGAACAGGTTAAAATAAGCAGAACATTTATTTGATGAATACCGTAAAACGGGTATACTTTGCATCAGTTTTCGTGTTAGTTCATAAATAATAGCGATTTATATATTATAACCATTGAGAGAATCACGATAAATAATCAAATATAGTATTGAATATGAAGCAAGTGATATAAGGAATTGATTAATGGGGCGTACTAGTACATACTACTTTAATTTGAAGTTTATTATTTTTTAAAGTAATTCAAGGTTACGAATATTTCTTTGGTTTAGACTTGATATTCGTTTGGTGTAGCAGCAATAGCAAACGTTCGGGATAGAATATCGAGGAAGGGTCGTATTTTTATAAATGCGTCCTCATTAATTTTAGGAATATCGTCATTATTGATGAAGTGTAAATATCTTTTTACAGGCATAGTTTTTAAGACGGAAAATTAAACAGACAGCTGGAGTTTGTTCCTTCTGGCTAATTCTGCCAGAGTTTCCCTGCACTCCAAGACAAGCCTAGAATTCACTCTCTGCGCGCGAAGTGTTGTGTGTAGTTTAATCTCAGGTTTGCCAGGGCACAGGTCCGTATTGCACAGACCTCGGCCTGGAAAGCAGTTGCGTGGGCATCTAGGGCATCCTGGCTTTACACGAGTGAACTCCGGCTCCGCTAGACACACCAATCATAGACCCGTCCGTGAACCACATGAGTCCCTCTGACAGCTGCGGCCTTGTTCTCCCAGTTCGACCTCTGTGTTATGAGGGCGTCTATTGTTTGAAACCTAACAGCAACCGCTATCGCATCCTGTGTCAGTCGGAGGATCGATCAGTTCTCGGCTGCCCATGAATGTTGTCATGACCGTGAGGCACAGACGCATCGACCCACTGGCCCAGACCAGCAAGTCGATACGCCGTAGTCGCGGCCATTGTTTTGATTGATTTTTTAAATCAATTGGACCTTAATCCCTCCCCATTACTAAATCTGTGTATTATGTATAAATAAATCTACCGGTTGTTTTTATAATTACTTGATAATGATGTAAAACTTGAAACAGGTCGTGTTTATTGAAAAATAAAATCTCTTGTGGAAATTAGACAAAAAATTCTAGATTTTATAGCAATACTTCAACCCTTATATTATACCGTGACTTCAACCAGAGTTCGCTGTATTTCCTAATAATTGTTCACTGCAGGATAGACATCTCGGAAAGTATCGAGAAATAAAACACATTCATTTATTATACCTAAAATTACGATTTATATAAATCAGTCACAAATATTACAAAATAGTTGACACATTGAAACCATCTTCTGAATATCACTTTGTTATATTAACGGTAATGCTGTAATACTTTTTTGTCACATATCAAAATTTACATGATACTCTTGAAAATAAATAAATTGTTGGCGTCACACGTTATGGAGAATGATTGGATATAAATTTGTGCATCTGCAGTTCCCCCCTTTGGACGAGGAGTAGATTTGAGTACGTTTTTATGTAATTTAAAAAAATCTGTGATGATCATAGCTTTAACTGTTTCGTGTTCCATTAAAAATGAATATATAGCCCTAATCTAGATTCAAACTTCGATATTTAAAAATTTTTCTACTCTTTGATCAGCTTTTAGTATTCCAAAAAATTATCTATTACCCTATGTCGCTGGAGGAGTTGCTCATCAATACGCTGACAATTAATATTTGTCTTTACTCGCATGTCTTGGTTTCAAAATCTCAGCATGCTTTTATGCAATTTTCTTTTGGGACTCCTACACTTGACTCGACTGTACGAGTATTTTATCAATTCTAGACCAGTTTTCTTCATTTAACAGCTGAATTTTTGACAAAGAGCTTTTAGGGTTCGTTTTATTCAATATTTTTTTATTATTCACTCTGTGGTCATACTTAAGAAAAGTGGGTGCATCAGCTTCTTTCTTGGTACAATTTGATCTCAGAATTAAATAAGATCTCATTGATTAAAATCTGCTGTAATTGTTGAGCATAATCAGTTAATCCATTTGAATAACGAAGTTTACGTTCTTCTGTTAACCACAAAGAAGCCGAATAATAATATTAATTTCATTACGTGGTATCGTCCCTGCTTTGTACGACAGTAAAAAATCAGCGAGAATAAGACACCAAAACAAGACGTTGTTATCTGTTCAGCGACGTTTTGACCAAATATTTTCTGGTCCTCTTCAGGCTAAAAATAAGGTATACACATAAGAATTGGCACTTTACACTAAATTAGAGTATTATTCATGACATCATGTGATAACAATATTCACAAGTTTACAATTTGAACATTTGAGAAGACAACTGAAATAATCTGAAGTCACCTTCCAAATATAACATCATTGCTAAAATGTTCAAATTACATATACGGGAAATAAAAACATAAAAATATAAAGCTGGAAAATGATTGAAGTCATTATTTATCTAACAACCCAGTTCAACACAAGCTCAATACTATGCATAATCTTTGTCATAGAGCCATATAATTGAGCCATGAATCTTTCCACTCTGAAAACTTGAATATTATATCTTCCCTCTAACGTCACAATAATTCGTAGTTCCTTTATCAACCAGTCTATTAATAATTTTCTTCAAACACGCCATCTTTCAACCAACTCACATCGGAACATAATATCACCAAACAAAGAAAAAAGTTCTTAAAAATGCTTTTTATTCCTGATTTATCAAACAAACTTTTTCAAAGTGATGAATTTTCATTGGCGTTTTATAATATAAAAACAGTATCTACATTGTTCTCTAGGCTTAAAGATAAAACACCAATCTTCAACCAGTCGATTATTATCTACTAAATACCGTGTGAATGTGGCAAACAGTATATAGGTCAAACAAAACAAAAATTAAGTAACAGACTTAAGCAGCACCAATATGACTGCCAAGAGAAGTGTAGAACTAAAGCTGAAAAAACTGCGTTAGCACAACATTGTTCTATAACTAATCATACCTTTAATGTTAATGACACAACAATTCTTGGTAAAGAGGCAGGTTATGTGAAGCGATGTATAAGTGAAATGATACATATACAGATTACTGACAATAACAATCTAAGAACTGACGTTACCAGCCTTAGTAATATTTATAGTATTTTATTGAATAAGGCAAAGAACTAAACTTTACAGCACGACTGTGAACATATGAAAATCATGCTGTTCTATTGGCCATCGTAATTATTTACTTCATACATAAAAATTCTCGGGAAATAGGTCACATTAACACTCTGTTTTAAATTTTTGTTTTTACGTACGTTTCGGTCTCACGACCAGCATCAGAAGACTTATTATGTCTAAAACTTGATTACTTAAAACTAATTGTATTACACAAAGCGTCCAAATCGCACCAACTTCAATTAAAATTCCCACGTCGCCGAAACGAACAGAAAGACGATTAAACGAAATTGTAAACCTCAATGCTAAATAGTAAAATTATCAAAAATCCACTGCTTAGAAGATTTATTAATAAAAGCGTATTCATGTCAACACAGTAAGTGATCGACTGAGAATACGCTTTTATTAAGAAGTCTTCTTAACAGTGGATTTTTGATAATTTTACTATAGCATTGAGGTTTACAATTTCGTTTAATCGTGTTTCTGTTCGTTTCGGCGACGTGGGCATTTTAAATGAAGTTGGTGCGATTTGGATGCTTTGTGTAATACAATCAGTTTTAAGTAATCAAGTTTTAGACATAATAAGTCTTCTGATGATGGTCGTGAGACCGAAACGTACGTAAAGACAAAAATTTAAAACAGAGTGTTAATGTGACCTATTTCCCGAGAATTTTTATATAGAATTCATACTGGGTCAAGAATCTTTATATTATTTACTTCGCAAGATAAGAATTTTGGTTTTTATCATACTAAAACAAACCAACACCGAAATCGGACTATGATAACCACTCTGGTAATGAGGTCTTCAGAGTTTGGCTTGATGCTGCAATTCTTAATTGATTTCATCGAGTATTTTCCAGCTTTATGTTTTTATGTTTTTATTTGCCATGTATTTTATTTCAACATTGATGTTATATTTGGAAGGTAGGTTATTTCAGTTATTCCAGTTGTCTTCTCAAACTTGCAGATTGTAAGCTTGTGAATATTGTTATTATTTGATATTATGAATAATACTTTGATTTAGTGTAAAGTGCCAATTTTTATGTATATACCATATTTTTAGCCTGAAGAAGACCAACAAAATATTTGGTCGAAACGTCGCAGAACAGATAAAGTCTTTTTTTTGCTGTCCTATTCCTGCTAATTTTTGATTGTAATACCACTACTCGAAAATAAATCCACATAAGCACACATGATATTGCCATCATTGATTGCTGGAAATCTGAGTTTACTTGTGTGAGAATATCGTTGTTCCAACAATCATCAATCCTTGAAATCAAACCGAGAAACTCCTCATTTCGTAATATGACAAAGGTTATTTTTCTCTATTGAAACGAAATTCTAGAAGGATTCAGAATGAAGTAGTTTCATACTTTCAGAATCTCTTGTCAATATTTAGAAACACAAACACACTCAACAATTCTCCGTCAAACATCAACGCTAACTTGTACATATCATAAAACATTACCTACCAACTAAACAAGAAGATTAACACGAATCCCAATACTGATATTTTTCAACAAATACTTTCCTATCCGTTTCCAACTTCGTTGTATATTCTATTAAGTATATTTTGCTAACTTAGTAAGCGTTTCACGTTCCAATCTAACCTATAATAATCTAAGCGTCCTGCAACAACGTCTGACTTTGATCCAATCCATTTTCCGGAATCGATTTGATTGATGGACGTTTGATGATATCCTGTGGTGCTTTTCTGTAGTTGTACGCTGGAGCTTTCGTTACTTTCTTCGCCTTTTTCCTGAAGAGGTACACGGTATTATGTTCGAAATAGTCCTGAATTTCGGACAGTTCTAATCCGTGGGTTTCAGGAAGGAATATGAAGGAGAATATCAAACCTCCCAAAGAAACGGCGGCGAAGAACCATTGTAAACCGGCGACTCCATTGAATGCTGCGTTGAGATCGTTGTAACTTTGAACGGAGAAGAACATAATCAGGTAGGCTACCGAGCTGACCAAACTGTGGGCTACCCCACGGATCTGTATGGGGAACAGTTCCGCTGTCATTGTCCACGGAATACTGAGAAGACCTATCATGGATGCTACCACATATAACATCACAGCCACCACTGGAATCCAACTAATGGTGGTTGTTCCTGCAAATAAAATAATAACATGACTCACTAATCAACACCAACAACAAGTATTTTGACTTAATTAAAATAGCTATTGAAAGTTCGATTTTCACTAGTTCATTAAATAAATGAGACTATAGTTTCGTTAACACAGGAGCTTCTTCAAACATAGATACCTAGCTAGAACTTTAATGAAAACTTATACATACATTTTTTCATTGTTTGCAATCAAAGAGTTTTTGTTACACTAGAACTCCATTTCTTTGAATGTCTTATGAATTTGCGTTTGTACTTTCTCAAGAGACTTGTCTGAAACCGTTGTTGTTATGTCATCTACAAACATTGTGACTATACCCTCGCTGATAAAATTTGGTAAGTCATTCGCAAACAGTAGGGACAATAACGGTCCCAAGACAGATCCCTGAGGAACTCCTAGTGAAGCGGGGAATTCTTCTGAGAGTTCGTTGTTAATTTTTACAACAAGGTGGCGGTTTTTAGGTATGATTCAATCCAATTTAATAAGATACTTCTTATGCCAAAGGTGTATAATTTTTTTTAGAAAAATTCCGGATTCAAACTGTTGAAAGCCTTAGACAGGTCGAAGAGAAGGGAGACGACGTAGTTGCCTCTGTCAAGTTCCATGTAAACATAATCCATGAGTTGATTTGTGGCAGTTTCCACTGACTTATTTTTCCTAAAGCCATGCTGGCTTGTATTTAGAATATTATATTTACCATAGAAATCGGTAATTATGTTGTAGACGCATCTCTCAAGAATTTTAGAAATCTCACAGAGCAGAGAAATTTGACGGTAATTCTCTATATAAGTTGTATTTCCTTTTTTGTGTAAGGGAAAGATGATTGCTAATTTGAACATATCTGGAAAGGTACCTGTGTCCAAGGATAAGTTTATCATGCGAGTCAAAGGAGGAACGGTAATATGTGAAATAGAACAGACGTTCGATCATTAAGTCAGATTTATATTAAATTAAATAATTAAGACCGTTGCAAATTCCCACATCTGTCTTTATAATGTTAAAAGTATGTTTTAGGTAGAATGCTAAGTAGCAATTTTTCTAATAAGGTCTGATAACCTTTTTCTATTACCTCATAAATCTTTAACATCTGGTTCGAAAGTGGATAATTGAGCGTTATATTTTGGTTTCAGTCTCATTCAAACATTGCTTGAAATGACTTCGAATATTATAAGCAGATTGCTATGCAGTGATTTCTTCATACATATTCATATACTTACAACATTAATGTGTAACAATTTCGATTACTCGTGTTTCTGTTCATTTTGGCGAGGTGGGTATTTTTAATTGAATTTGGTGCGATAAGGACGATTTGTTCTAGATACAATTAGTTTTGAGAAATACTGTTTTAGACATTGATACGTCTTCTAATAATAAGCATATGTGTTAAAATTTCTGAATGGAAATAATACTGGCTTATATGAAATGGTCTAGTATAGTAAGAATTAAACTGATGGTTTGTCATATTATCAAATTTCACAAACCGTTTTTGATCCACATGGTGAATAGTCCAGATACCAACATACACACTGCCATCCCTGCGGCACTCCACAAAATTAAGGGTCTTCTACGGAATGTTTTCAACATATAAGTGTTCACAACAGACATTATGGCCCTCACTGCTCCTATCAGAATGGATGCCAAATAAGGGTTGATATCACTACCAACTTCCTAGAAGAGAACAGAGCGTTTAAGAAATTATAAAAACATTGTAGATATAAGCGTAATTGGGAACACACGTTACAGGCAATTTCCACATGCCTTACAACCGTTTATATCTATCCTCGAAGAACAAATTACCTGGGTCAAGAATCATTATTATATTAACAACATGAGCTTACCTGGAAAAAGGCAATCGAATAGAAAAGTGTGATGTATATTCCCGAGAATTGTTGGAACAGGAACAACCCGAAAAGGATAACCATAGGCTTATACCCGGTGGGTTTGAGAAATTCGCGAATAACTGTCATCACACCTTTCTTGGAATTAGATTCGGACATTTGTTTTTGCGCATGTCGGTCTTTTAGTTGTTGGAACTGATATTCTGCCATCGATTGTTCCTGTAAATATAAAAAAACGATGATAAGAGGTGTCAAATTGATTGGGATTCATTGTCAATGTGAAGCATACTTGGAGAAAACGAGTAAAATATCAGTGGAGTTCGAACTCGCATATCTCTCATACTGAACAGTATATTGTTTGCGACGTCATTGGAAGAAGTTATAAGCTTAGGGTGCTTATCTTTTTATCTTTTGCAGAATCGATTACGCTATGTAACGACTGATTAGTTTCCTTGGATATGATAAATGAATATAAAAATTAATACATAAATATAATATTGTATAGTATTGTATAATACTGTAGCATTGTATATCTCCAAAGCATTTGACCGAGTCTGGCACTAAAGTCTGCTTGGGAAGTTTCCGTCATATGGTTTGCCGCCTCAACCTTGTCGCTCACTATCGAGTTTTCTCTCAGATAGATCATTCCATGTGGGAGTATCTTCCGATACAATGGCTATCAACGCTGGTGTTCCACAGGGATATGTCTTGACACCAACGTTGTTTCTGCTCCATATGAATGATCTGCTGGGAGTGACCCCACTGCTTTGCTTCGCAGTACATTTCTACCTCTTTCTCGTCTAGAGCCCCCATACCATCCAGTGAAGCCAGAGAAAGAGACAGGTTGACACAATAAATGGAGATCTGGCAAGATTTTGAAATGGGAATCTGATAATCCACTAGATTCTAATGCAACCAAAATTAATGCTTGCGTTTTCTCCAGGAAGGCGGATCCTGTACAATCCTTAATATGATGATGCCAGGTACAACTATTCCTATAAAGTCTTCCATAACAATGTTCGGGACCACCACCAATATCACCCTCTCATGGGATGATCATGTGAGGTTCATTGCAAAAACCGCTTCACAAAAATTTGGTTTTCTATTCCGTGCCAAGAGCTACTTTACATCCTAGCAGCTTACGAGTTCATTGATTTATCTAGAACGTCGTGGAGAGGTGGGAGATCTTTTCCTTTTCTAGAGATATTTCAGAAATCTCGTCTGTTGTTCTACCAAGAGAGATTCCAAATAGATGTACTAAGCGTGCTCAAACTAGTCTCTCCCCTTCATTTTTGAAGTGAAAACTTCTTATGGCGCGTTGGGCACTTTTGTGGGAGAGCATTTTCAGCCGTTCTCGCGACAGATGAGATTTTACACAGATATACTCCGCGTGTATTCTTATAATATATGTATACTATACGCGCTCTTTGCATGGGCATTCGTTCGTGCTCTCGCGACAGACGAGATTACATACCTATGTATACTCAGAGTGTATAGGTATGCGAGAGCGCTGCATGCTATACGCAGTCTTTGCATGGGCATTCGTTCGTGCCCTCGCGACAGACGAGATTTGAGAATTGGCTGCCGTTTATATTTCACCAAAACAGTCTTTACAAGCAATACGAGAGTTCTTGTATTCAAATTTATTCATTTATTCTAAAGCTGCTTCCGCACTATTTATGATGAAAATTAATAGAAGATTTGATCATTATCCTATGATTTTGAGTGGAGATTTCAACAAAAACTTTGCAGATGTCAAAAATCAATCATTAATTGAATTTTTATATGAAGAATTTGATTTAACAATGTCCAATGATCGCAATCTTAGCACAACAAAATACAAAACTACTATTGATGCAGTATTCACAAGATATATAAATAGATTTAAATCAAAATTGTTCATTTCATACTTTAGTTACCATAGACCTATTGTTTCAGTTTTAGAATTTGATGAAAATCCTGATAATAATGATGAAAATGCTGATAATGATGATGTAAGAGTTGTTGAAATTATGGATGAGAATTGATAAATTTTGTATTTACTATTTACTAATATTTACTCATTTAAATAAAACCACTTCCTTCGAATATAGTTTCTATATTATTATACTTCATGTCTATTCAAAAAGTGCCCACATTGCTTTGATAAACTTGATTTTTTATGAACAATTTCTCATGTCGCGAGCGCACCTAAAAATGCTCACCCAAAAAAGTGCCCAACGCGCCATAAGTTCAAGTTTTCACTTCTGCCTGCACTCCCGGAGTGCGCTGACTTTTTTTTTAAATTTAAATAATAGTATCATCAACCCTTCAGGTTATTAGAGACACAGAAATGTATGACATAATGAATACATATATACAATGAATAATATTTACATTAATTATATTTCGTTAATAATATTGATATTTGTTAGAAACGCTATTAGTTTTTTCATATCACATCTGGAGTTCAGTATTGCTTCAATTGATGGAGGAATGTGGTGTACGCGTCGCTGGTTATAGTACATTGGACATTCTTCTAGGATGTGTTTAACGGAGAGCTGACTTTGGCACACTTCACACGTTGGTGGGTTACTTCTTGAAAGGAGGTAACTATGTGTTATTCGGGTATGGCCAATTCTTAATCTGGAGAGAATGATTTGGTGCTTTCTACAAGCTCGAGATCTGCTGAAGTTATTCCTACCAGACTTCATTTTTCTATCGAACAGCGAAATTATGGAACTCTTTAGTGAGGTGTTTCCCTATGACTATAACCACCAAACCTTCAAGAAAAATATGAATGCCTATCTCCTGTCCCAACATAACATTCCACTGCTACCTCACAGTCTGTCCTTTGAACGTTAAGGTTTCTCTCTCGTATAGTCAAAGTATATAAAAAAATAAGATTTTTCATCACTTTTGATTCGATTTTTGAAGTCCTATACATCAAATCTGGTAAGATAGTTGGGATAGCAGTGATCTGGACACATTTAGTATACATCTTTTCTACAGATATTTCCATGGTTGGTGTTTATCAGAAATGTCATCTGTTGTTCCCCACGAGAGATTCCAGATAGGCGGACTAGACGAGCTCAAGCTGGTCATCCATTGATTGTCAAGCTCGAGACCTGCCGAACTTCTACCTATCAGACTTTTTTTTTCGAATTGCGCAGTTGTGGAACTCTTTACCTAGTGAGGTTTATCCCTATGTCTATAACTTCCAAACCTCAAGACAAATTCTAATGCATATCTATCTCCTCTCCCTACATTCCACTGCTGGCTCACACCATGTTCTTTGAACATTATATGTTTAAAGTTCCAAGTTTACAACAATTTTTTTTTCATCTATCAACGACTATAATATCAACTAATACTTTTCTGCTTGCAGAAAATACTCACCCCGTCCGCAGGTGTTGTTTCGTGTTTATTCAGCCATTGTAGCGATTTTAAAGCTTCAGTGTTTCGTCCTTTAGAAATTAGCCAAGCGGGACTTTCGTGTATGAGAAATACTAAGAAGAAGGGTGCTATTGCAAATACTACACAGATCCATGCTGTTATTCTCCAACCAAACGCCCATCCTTCTAAATAGGCTAAAACCATACCTTTAACAAAATATTAGATTGAATGATGATAATCATTCTTCGGTTTGGGAGCAACTATGGGAAAAACGCCTCGATAGCCTCGTACCACGGTCGTATACACAGGTCTGGAAACTGTTTCCTATGTGAGCAGTGAGTCCGCTACGCGTCGACTTTCGCGTAGTACCAAAAGACGCCACGTAGGGGAATCATAAAAGGCGTCACGTAAGAGTATCATCTTGATCTCTATGAAGAGTATTCTGTGACAAGTGTCAGTTGACTTGTAAACATAATTTTATACGAAAGTTTTAACGTTCAGATCTCGATAGCGCTTCCAGCTCCAGGATTTTCACGTGGCCTATCGAAATTAGAAGGTTCGAATTGTATAAAAACATGAACGAAAGACGTCCTATGTAATTAGCTACGAACGTAATCATTTTGACATATGCCTCGAGGAGCTCGCTACGCGTCAGTTAGAGTTTATACTTTTTACCTCGACCTTGTTAATTCGGGGCAGTTTTATGCCCCGTGCGGCCGGAGCCAGTTGTAATAAAGTGTTTTCGGCTATAGGCCGCTAGCTTTTACCCGCATTGAGCATATTTTAGTAGCCAGAAAATTCTCTTTGGTACATCGCACGTCAGACGCTAGTAGCTGACAGCTGAGAATACCTCAAACTGTTTTTATTGAATTTTCCTATTTAATCGACATTTTGGGCCCGAGTCTATGCTATTTAGTTGACCCCGTTCATAAACTAACGACATGGAACGAAAACCGCATGCGAAAAGTCCTCGTTAAGACGTTCTATGTACCGTAAATTTGCACTTTTCTAACTCTCGAGCTACGCGCTCCTCACGTGAACGTCATTCGATTTATCGAAAGTTAACCAATTCAAAACAGTTTTCGGCCCAGTTTGGGGCTATCACGACCTTTTCAAAGGTTCAAAGTTGACATTTAGACAATTTTAAGCTATGCTTGAACGGTGCAAATGGGCATTAGTAACACTGCTTGCGATTCCGGAAAGAAATCGTTTCACCCCCTCTTGATCCAAGTGCCAGCTGGTGGCTGAGCGAGGGACTACGAGTTTCACGACGCGTAAGCGACTCAAGTCAACCATAGAGTTTCCAGACCTGTATGTACGACCGTGCCTCGTATCTATCACAGAAATAATTGAGAAATATTTGTGCTATATGCACCAGCTATATATTTCCGCCATAACATAATCCAGAAATGTGGATCTTTCATTTTTTGACACTTAGCTAAATAGTGTTGATTTCTCAAATAAATTTGCAGATAGTTTTCTTCAACGTGCTTTTCAATTATCTTTGGAACTTGTACATAGCTTTTCCGAATCAGAAGTAATCAATATCAAACCCAAAATATACTTCTATTATTAACGACTTATTTCTTTCCTTTCATTATATGTATATTATCACAATCATGGTTCGTCTCAATATGACTATTAATAAACTTTACACTGTGATGGTTACACTATAACACTAATAATATCACCCTTATCTACTAAAAATACTCTTATAGTACTGAGAATCGATGGTAGAATCCGTTACTTCATGATAATGTAACATTATTATTAAATGAAAAAACAATTACTTTGTTTTCATACCACTTTTGATAATATTATGAAGACGTCACTATGGTTTCAATACCGAAGTGCCATTATCAAAGAAATACAAAATTATTGTTATTAATTTTGTATCTATTTGATAATTACACTTCGATGTTGAAAGTATAGTAATGTTTTCATAGACAAAGTCTAGGTTTATTAGGTTGAACAGTGAAAACACGTCTCAGACAGCTGTTTCGCCCTTCTCATGGGCTCGTCAGTGAGACGAGGTAGACGTGAAGTCACTAATCAACCACATTCAAAATTGATATAATAAAACACCCTCAACGTATTTGGCAAACCTAGAAGTTCTAACACCATCTGCCGAAAAGGTTTCTGCATGCATTGTTGCGCGGGACCGTGATTTGGCGGCTGAATTTCCAACTGTTTGCCCGTCGATTTTTTCTTAGGATCGCTTACGAAAATATTGGCCAAAAGAAGGGGAGAGTGGCCCATTGCAGTGCATTGAAAGTTCCTCAGTACTTTAACAGTATTTTTAGTGGATAAGGGTGATTGTTTCTTATTTATTGGTGAGAATACCAGGTTGCGAGCATCATCAATTATCATTCTCTTCATAGCAAATTAGTGCAAAGCTGAGCCTAAATATTCCCAAATCTTAATGCTCTAAGTATGTACCTACCTAGTGATGTATAAGCAGGGGCAAAAGAAATGAGGGATCCTCTGATATCAGCTCTTGCAATTTCAGTGATGAACACTATTGCTGGTCCAGTTGCTAAGGCTAAAAAAAATACGTATGTTAGTTACTACGATAACATTTAATTTCTTCTCATTTCCATCCAGTTTGTGAATATAAAAGGGCACTATTGTTACCAATTGGGTATTCTTCACTGAGCAATATCGACGAATTTGTATCTTGCAGTCTAATGATCAATATACATTGTGAGGAACAGTAATAACTCCAGGTGATTCCCCTGTCGGGTAGGTCAATTTTAGATTTTAGTTTCTCATGTGTCGGTACTATCGTGACAACTGTCAAACTTGGTAATGTGTTTTGATGGAAACAGAAGCATACAGAAAAATCATAACGTCATACTGAGCAGAAATGTGATTACATTCTTGTCCAGATAATGGCTCTATGGTTGCACCTAACGATTTGAGTGAAGGAGAAAGCAATCAACATGGAGCTCATCCAATACCTAGAGAGCTCCAAAATCGTGAATGACTGCCAATATGGCTTTCGTCCGCAGAGATCAACAGGGGACCTACTTAACACATGTATGGCAGAAATCTATTGGAAAACATGGGAAATCTCTAGCCGTATTATTAGATATTCCTAGAGCATTTGACCGAGTCTGGCACTAAAACCTTCTTGTGAGACTTCCGTCATATTAGTCGAGTCAAATAGGTATTTCATTACGAAAATCGAACGATATGGACCGATTTTGAGTGCATTCGATTCGGGATGACGTCTAGAAAAAAGCTTACCTGTTAGTTTTTTGTGCAAATTTGTTATTTTCTTTTAAACGAAAAATTGACCAATTTCCAAAATTTCATCAAAACTAACCAGAACTCCTCAGTTAAGGGTTATGGAGGTTGTTTTTTATGTTGAATGTTTAAAAATTTGTTAAAAGGGGGTCGTTACTAATTTAAATCAAAAACAGAATCGAATTCTAATTTTTTAATTTGAAATAAATTTCCGCTCATCTAAAATTTTTTTCTATCTTCTCTACTCAGTCTTTTTATATTCCACACAGCATCTTTTACATATACTATGGACATATACGTAATAAAAACCGGGCGGGAGTAGCAGGTAGGTATTTTTCTTAAACTATACTATAACACAGCATCTATCATATAATAAGATCTCTATGGCATCCACCGCTTCATAGAGCAGCTGTTTATCTAAACCGGTCCTCCCTCCCATCCCCCCCCCCCCCAAAATAAAGACGCGGCAACGTATACGTGGACCACGCTGCTATTGTAATGTAGATACATAATAAATGATTAATAAAAGTGTTTTTCGGTTAAAAACATAATGACAAATTTGCACAAAAAACTAACCGGTAAGCTTTTTTCTAGACGTCATCCCGAATCGAATGCACTTTGTTTCATAAAAATCGGTCCATATCGTTCGATTTTCGTAAGTCGGCCTGTTTTAATACCTATTTGACTCGACTATATGGAATGCCGCTTACTATCAAGTTTTCTCTCAGATAGATCACGCCATGTGGTGATTGTCGGAGTATCCTCCAATACAATGGCTATCAACGCTGGTGTTCCACAGGGATATGTCTTGGAACCAACTTTGTTCGTGATCCATATAAACAATATGCTGAAAGTGACCACCTGTCCCGCCCACAGCTTTGCAGATGATGGTACACTTCATACCGCTTTATCATCTAGAGCCCCTATACCGTCCAATGAAACCAGAGGAGCGAGACAGAGACAGGTTGACGCAGGTTGATTTTGAAATATAGATCTGATACTCTAGTAGATTTCAATGCAACCAAAACCCAAGCTTGCGTCTTCTCCATGAAGGCGGATCCCACAATTCCTAATATGACTATATCAGGTACAATTATTCCTACGAAGTCTTCCATATCCACGCTCGGGATCACTATCAACAGCACCTTCTGATGGGACAATCATGTGAGGTCCTTTGCTGAAATCGCTTCACAAAAACTTGGTTTTCTATCCCAGCAGCTCCTCATAATCTACAAAGCACAGATTCGACCTGTCCTGGAGTACTCTTGATATGTTTGAATATCGGCTCCCAAATATACGCTGAAGGTCTTGGATTCTATCCAGAAGATAGCTATTCGTTTGTTTGATGATATCACACTTACGAGCTCATTGACTTCTCTAGAACATCGTAGAAAGGTGGGAGATCTATCCTTTTTCCGTAGATTTTTCCATGGTGGTGAGGTCTTTTCCTATTACCTATAACCTCCAAACCCTCAAGAAAAATTCGTATGTCCGTCTCTTCTCCTAAAATTCTACCGCTGGCTCACGATGTTCTTCAAACATTATAGGTTTCCCTCTCATATGGTCAAAGTATATAAAAAGATGCTGCCCTCTCTATGGCTAATGCTGTTGGGTTTACTTCTAAACAGATGTATGAATAATCGCTCTTGTATTACTTACTTATCTATTGTTTGTATTTGATTTTTTTAATTTGACATTTGTGGGCCTTCATAATCTGCATACTTACTCATGTGTTTCTTCTCTATCCAAATACCGTCTGAAGATGGCATACTAACCCCGAAACTCGAGTAACGGATGTTACAAATAAAAATGATATCAACATAGTAGTGCACCTTTTATTTTATAATATGGATAAAATTTCATATCACATAGTGAAGGGTCAACGATAGAATTTCTTATTGAATTGCATCTATTCAGTGACCCAACTTTGATGGTAATTGGAATTTGAATATACCGGGATATCAAAAATTATCTTGGTCAAGGGTGGTTGCGGAATCTAAAACGTGTGTCTTACTTTACGTTTGAAATAATTATGTCACTGTCACACTGACATCATCAATAACCTACAAATTTCATACCTATTTATTTCATTTGTAAAACAATAATGAACTACAAATTAAAAATTATCTTGGTCAAGGGAGGTTGTGAAATGTAAAACGAAATGTTAACTTTGAACCTTTTACAAGGTCGCAATAGCCACAAACGGGGTCGAAAACGGTTTTAAATTGGTTAATTTTCGATAAATCGAATGACGTTCACGTGAGAAGCGCGTAGCTCGCGAGTTAGAAAAGTGCAAATCTTCGGAACATAGAACGTCTTTACGAGGACTTTTCGCATGCGGTTTTCGCTCCATGTCGTTAGTTTATGAACGAGGCCAACTAAATAGCATAGTCTCGGGCCCCAAAATGTCGATTAAATAGGAAAATTTAATTAGAATAGAAACAGGTGCTACTAAAATATACCCAAAAGCGGTTAAAAGCTAGCGGCCTATAGCCGAAAACACTTTATTACAATTACCCCGAATTAACAAGATCGAGGTAAAAAGTATAAACTCTAACTGACGCGTAGCGAGCTTCTCGAGGCATATGTCAAAATGATTACGTTCGTAGCTAATTACATAGGACGTCTGGCGTTCATGCAATTGTGTTTTTATACAATTCGAATTTACTAATTTCGATAGGCCACGTGAAAATCCCGGAGTATAAAGCGCTAGACGAAATTTCTCACTTTTAGAAACTTCAAATTAATTAATTTGACACAAGTTTTGATAACGTAAAGTAAGACACACGTTTTAGATTCCACAACCACCCTTGACCATGATAATTTTTGATATCTATATGATATTATATAATACTTACTAGAAGCTAATCCTGTAAGTATTCTTCCTATCAGGAGTGTAGTTAATCCGTTCGACGTGGCAATTAGAACCCATCCGACGACTGCAGGGAAGGAAGCTATCTTCACAGTGTTCAGTCTTCCAAATGTATCCATAAAAATACCTCCAAATGGTGCTCCAACTGGTACAGCCAACGTTATCACACTTGCTGCAAAATAATAATTAATCAAAATAACTGAATTACACTACAAGAGACCTAGGTTCGTTTTGATATTTCAATATTGTATTTGACGAGAACATCAATTCTATAAGAATCTCATACGTTCCGTTGGGAGCTGGCCTCAACCAAGCAACTGTCTTTAGATCACCATCGAAATTTGATGTAAAAGATGTGATTTGTATCTATCGGAATAGATTATTTATATTGTATGTCGTAAGTTTTGTACAGTTTCAGCAGTAATTTTCGTTTGTAAATAATATGTTGCTGGCTGATATAATTGGTATTATGCAGCTGCTGCTTTACAAGCGTGATAAACTCTAATTGATAAGTGTAGATGCACATAATTGTGTTTTTAAAATAGCATGTAACAGAGCACAAATCTCATATTCGTTATACCCAGGCATGTAACTCATATTAACGCTAGTTTTTTCATAAGATTATCAAAACTGATACATGGGTAAGCTATTGTTCTGCAAATACACCCATTGAATATAACAACGTGATTTACGTAGGCCGTGCATTAGAAGTTTTTCAACTTGCAGTTGGACTAGAAACTTGAAATTTGGTATGCTGTCATAATTGATCATGTGCGTTCTACCTCAAATGTTTTCAGTCCTACAATTATACAGGATATGCCAAAAATCGGTACCAACTTTCTTATTTTAAATGGAAACCTAATGTTTTTTTGTCATGGTTCGATTGGCCTTCTGATTATGACTTTAGACAACCTAAGTTATGTTTACTTATCTATCACAGTTTTTGAGATATGTCCATTTTTCTGAAAAAAATTACGGCTGTAGTAGTTTACGAAAACACGTGTAGCCCGCAAACTGTTCAAAATTAGGAAACCAAATTTATGGAGCAGTTAGCTGGTAGTCCAGGCTAACACCTGATGTCCCATCGACGGTCCCATTTTGTACCATATGGGCGCAGGCGATTTTTGAATGTCGCAATATAAAATTGTCAAAAACTCAATTTTTTCAAATGGCACCTACCATTTTTTTTAACCATTCGAAAGAAAATTGAATTTTAGGATGAGTTATTTCAGCATTCCTTATACCCAAGTTCCACCTCTATCGAGTTATTCAATAAAAATCAAGAAATGCCTTATCCTGCCGAATGATTATGTGTGTATGCCATGGAAACAAAAGAAAATTGTAATAATTTAATCAAAAATATTTAGCAATATTGACAGAACTCTAGCGTAAATGTTCAATATGACCACCATTGTTGTTCAAACATTCTATTATTCTACTTTCAATAGATTGCGTAGCACGTCTGATTTCGTTGGGATCGAGACTGTCAAAAGTCTGTATTATTCTAAGTCTCAACTCATCTATATTGTGAACTGGTGAAGAATAGACCAAATCTTTTACCCTACCCCAAATATAAAAATCTAAAGGGGTAAGATCTGGAGATCTTGCAGGCCAGAGAAAGGGTCCTCGATTTCCCCACCAACGGTGCTCGAACATGGATGTCAATGTGGTAAACACAGTTCGTGTATTGTGCGGTGGTGCCCCATCCATCTGGTACCATGAACGTGCAGCTCTAGCCAGTGGCAAATTGTCAAGAAATGTTTCTATTACGTTTCGAAGAATTTCTACATATCTGTCACCATTCAGATTTTCATCGTACATAAAGTAGCGTACCTCTTGGTTCATTACCAAACAAAACACATTTATTCGAAATTGTACTTGATTTTCAACTTCGAACACCATATGTGGATTTTCAGAAGCCC
Organism: Endomychus coccineus; assembly: GCA_958510875.1. Lineage (NCBI taxonomy): Eukaryota > Metazoa > Arthropoda > Insecta > Coleoptera > Endomychidae > Endomychus > Endomychus coccineus. The sequence goes on along the minus strand of OY294070.1, from coordinate 19,484,186 downwards.
AAAAATGTCGATTGCGCCTATTGTAAACTCCCTGCTGACAAAACTTTGCCTCATCAGTCCAAATTATGTTGTCTAAGAATCCGGCGTGCTCTTGTATTTTGAGTAATAAGTCCTCGCAAAAGTTTACTCTACGGGGAAAGTCACCTGGGTGTAATTTTTGCAATCGTATAAATTTGAAAGGATGTAGCTTATGGCGGTGTAGAATGGTTTGTATTGCAGAGTATGAAAATCCCAATTCCAAAGACGCCGTTCGTATTGAGGCTTGAGGATATGCTTGAAAATATCCGAGAATGGTAATTTGATTATCGTCATTGCCAGTTAGTGGTTTGACTCTCGTAACGGGTCTAGCCACCTTCCCAAAATGTATAAAATTAGTTTTCAATCGTGAGAACTTGCCCCGTGTCATCCTCGGTAAGTTTGGATATTTCAAATTAAACTCTCGGACAGTTCGCTGCACAATTTTTTGACACATGCCGTGGATAACAAACAAGTCAAACACAACTTCGTTTGTATAATTTTCCATATTCCAATCAATTTTATTTAAGAATTAGCACGACTCGTTTTTACTTTGACAGAATAGCACCTTCTTGTTTACAGTTGTTTTTTGTTTTCATGGCATACTTGAATAAACACAAAAGCATTCGGCAGGATAAGGCATTTCTTGATTTTTATTGAATAACTCGATAGAGGTGGAACTTGGGTATAGAGAATGCTGAAATAACTCATCCTAAAATTCAATTTTCTTTCGAATGGTTAAAAAAAAATGGTAGGTGCCATTTGAAAAAATTGAGTTTTTGACAATTTTATATTGCGACATTCAAAAATCGCCTGCGCCCATATGGTACAAAATGGGACCGTCGATGGGACATCAGGTGTTAGCCTGGACTACCAGCTAACTGCTCCATAAATTTGGTTTCCTAATTTTGTAATTTTTTTCAGAAAAATGGACATATCTCAAAAACTGTGATAGATAAGTGAACATAACTTAGGTTGTCTAAAGTCATAATCAGAAGGCCAATCGAACCATGACAAAAAAACATTAGGTTTCCATTTAAAATAAGAAAGTTGGTACCGACTTTTGGCATATGCTGTATAATTGTAGGACTAAAAACATTTGAGGTAGAACGCACATGATCAATTATTACAGCATACCAAATTTCAAGTTTCTAGTCCAACTGCAAGTTGAAAAACTTCTAATGCACGGCCTACGTAAATCACGTTGTATAGATGGTCGGGAAAGACACGGTAATTCAGGAGTGAGCATACATAGCCCCAACATTTGCGTTTACAAATCACTAAGGTTAGTGATGATTATGACCTCGAAACTTGTCTTGATTGACAAAATGACAACAAGACATAAACTGAATTTCGAATTTTTCCAAGATCAAAACTAAGACAAAGGTGTATAGCTCCAGATATATTCATCAATCTTGGTCTTGGTGCTTACATTTTTATATAATATTTTGATGTTTCTTATACATTTTATATATTCGAAAATATTAATAGAATAGAAAGAATTTCTTGATATTTTTATGAATTTCAATTGAAAGAAGAAAAAGCTATTGATATTTCTTTTTAACAATTATTTTTGATAATTTTGATCTTCACAAATAAGTTTTTCGTACACTTATAGTTGGCCAAGACATTATTTGTTTCTGTGAAAAATCTTCGTAGATTAGAATGACAGTATTGAAGATGTTCACATATTGAAGTGTGTAAAAAATTTAATTGTCACATAAAAGAAAGCTTTACATGTTTATATAATATGACAGTACGGCTGGAGATACTGAATCGGCACTTTGAAACAATAAGAATGACGTTTTGGCGTGAGATTTACAATAAGACATTCGAAATTCATTAGAAACAGCTTAAGGTAATCTGTCTTGACATTGAATGGCTGGTGGACTCACCGTTTTGAGAGATAGTCAATCTACCTCTATTCGCAATTAATAATGATTCTTGACCCAGGTCACACTAGATAGATAGATTGTATAGGACTTGTAGGATAGGAGCTTTACCACCGCGACCTTTGCAGGTCTATTTTGTATGCACTCTTGTTATGTTAGAGTTCCCTCTCTAGACCCTTCTTTATTACTAGACTCCATAGGCCAGACTTAGGTCCTCCATATAATGGGAGGATTGTGGTTTTTCCTTTCCTACCGTTGATAATCTTAGCCTTGTTAGGCCTTCGCAGTAGCACAGTATGTGTACTGAGGTCTCCTCGTCTTCCTGGCAGAACCTGCATAAGGTTGTATCTACCAGTCCGATATTGTTCAAGTGTTTGTTGAGTCTACAATGCCCTGGCAGGAGTCTAGTTGATCTTCTAACCCGGCTTAATAGCTACTCTTTGCATTTTGCCGATGGTTCTTTGATGAACTCTTTGGCCTGTCTCATTCCCGGCGCTTTGTTCCACCATGCTCGAGATTGATTTTTCATTCAAGTACTGTTATATGATTTGCGCAGCGCTCTCGCTATACCACAGAAGGTTTCTGCACCAATTAGTGTCCCACGTGCTCCTTCTCGGGCCAGTGTGGCCTGGTACCCAGGCTAAAGACAGTCTGTTTGACTGCCCAACTCTTGTAGGGGGAAGCATCTCGTCTGATGGCATTCCCATTATGAGATCGGTTTCCAACTCATTGTATAGCTCGTTATACATATTACCGTGCAATTTGCTTATGTTTGCTTGCCATTTGGCCAGTCTACTGACAATTGATTTGACTTCTCCTCGTATGTAAATGTGAAGTCGTAGTATGTTCAGCAAGACTTCTACAGAGGCTGTTGGGGTTGTTCTAATCGCTCCTGCGGCAACCAGGTAAGCTTGCCTTTGGATGCTCCTTAGCCTTCAGATGATGGGTCCAGTGACCCTGGTGTATAGTCATGTGACAATTTTTGGCTGTAGTCCCCCAGCTTTTCTCACACATTATTCTGCATAGGTTGAGAGCCATCGTGCTCTTTTGGATTGTTTTCTGTATGTGTTGATTCCATGTCAGCTTGTGATCAAAGATAACTCCCAAGTATTTTGTCTCTTGTGCAATTGGAATTTCTGCTGCATTCCGAACTGGTGGCTCAGTACTCTTTTTCTAGTAAAGACATTTATAATGAGTTTAAGAGGGTTTACGGTATGTTCCTCCTCTTGGCATTACTTGTTTATCATATTTACAGCCGTTTGTGTGAGCTCCGCTACTGTTCCCTATTGCGATATCCGCAAGGTCGTCGGCATACCCTAAGCAGTAAATACCTTTGAATGCAAGTGTTATCAATAGTTCATCCACCAGAATAGCCCACAGAAGAGGTGATAACACTACTCCTTGTGGGCACCCCGTACCAGTTCTAGTTGTGACTGTGGTTTTGTCAATTTTCCAGACTGTCGTTTATCCAATGGCATAGAGCCGTTTCCTTTCTAGAACCTAGGTAATTGACTTTGTTGATACATTTTTGAAGGCACCCTCGATGTCGACAAACGTCGCCATGGCTATCTCTTTATCCTCGAGGGATTTTGTCAGTAGCCAGTTAAGATCATCTAGTGCCAAATATGTTGATTTATCTGGCTGATACGCGTATTGGGGTTCGTTGAGGGGGTTTATTGATAAAACCTCTTCCCTTATGAATCTGTATATTAGTCTTTCCAGTGTTTTGAGCAGAGAGGACAGTAGACTAATTGGTCTGTATGACTTTGGCGTCGTGTCATTTAGTCTACCTTATACCCATCTTGGGTATATAAATGACTCCCTTCTTGCCACTCAATAGATATGTGTCGGATAGCTATTTAAGCCTTAAATATTCTACATAGAAATGGAATTAAAATTACCTGCCACTTTTGGGGTAGTATGGGGTATATCCCATCCTCTCCAGAAGATTTGTATGATTGAAATTTATTTATAGCCCACCTAATTCTATTTGGCCTTGTTATGTCAGCAGCTAGTCTCCAGTCCAAGGCATTTGTTCACCTATACGGGGTCATTTATAATCGTTGCTCCCGGAAAATGTACCTCTATGAGCAACTGTATGTTCTCCTCAAAACTAGTTGTGTATGTATCATCGTCATTTTTTAGGAAACTCACTCGATTTGCAGCACCTTCCTTAGCTCCTTAGCCAGCACTATGTGGGTTCTAGAACATGTGGGAGTATCCATCACCTCTTCACAGAGTTTCTCCTACGCATTTTTAATTGAAATAAGCGCGGTAAGGACGCTTTGTGCTTGATACAATTAGTTTCAAGAAATCTCGTTTTAGGCATTGATACGTCTTCTGATGATGGTCGTGAGAGCGAAACTTACGTAAAGACATATTTCCCGAGAATTTATATACAAATAATAATAGTCAATCAGGATACTATCTTTGGGATGAAACTGAGGACAAACGAGGGAGCGTATGATGTCAGAAGGATGTGGTGGCAGCAAACGAAATATGTTGGTTCTGATCTGTAAGCAACTTCTATCTCGATTCACTCTAAAATACAAAAATTGCCAAGTATATACCAGTATATACTCCTGGAGCTTAAATATCATTGATAAGAGTTGCTAGACCTTTTTATTCAAAAACAATTTTTGATATCAAAACTTTTTCGAGCACTTCATTTAATTTTCGAATTACCTATAAGAGTACTTGAGGGCTTTGCTATTGTAGATAGTTTCAAAAGTTGAAATTCAATGCAGAAATATACAAAAGACTGTTTTCTCAGAACAAAGAATTAGCACATTCATGGTTTTGGCATTGCGATATGTGGTGGAAAACTAGAAATGAGGTATTCATAATGAACCAACGAATAATATTGTATGGAGAAAGATATGTACGGTCGATGAATATCTTGACAATGGAAGGTTTTACAACTCATGAAAGTTTTAATATAGACATGAAAATAATCAACAGCAAAGTAAATAAGCTATTATTTCTATTGTTTGATTTCTGGAAAATGAAATTTCATTGAAAAATTCACTGATGATCTCAATTATATTCAATTGTTATTGTTTCATAGATATTTCAAGGTGTTTTAAGAATTATCTATCTAATGTGTGTTTTTCATCATGGAAAAGTATTCCTATATATCACGGTTGGTAATGAAATCGCGTTGTGTTCAGACGTTCTATATTACCTATATACGAGAAACGAATGGGACCAAGGTACAGTGCAGTCAATGTGGTATAAAAATAGGTAGATTATTTAAAATTTTTGAATAACAACCGATCAGGCTGAAACAGGTGAAAGATATGCAGACAAAAGGACCCCAAATTATTTTTGTCCAAAACGTATTCCCCTCCCCCCAATACCCTTAAATTAGCTAATTTCTGGGGGAACTCATAAGGCAATAAATAAAAATTGAGAAAATAATTGAATAATACTGCCGAATAGACTTGAAAATGTCTACTCGGGGGTTTTCAGGATCGCTGATCACGATCCCGACTTCAGATTTCCCAAATTCCTCTTCCCCCTTCTCTGATCCCCCCACTCGGTTCATCCAGCAATTTTGGAAAACATTGATCAAAATTGGATGAAACGGTGGATTCGGGGGTTTACGATCACAACTTCAAAATTGAAAAATGCCTCATCCCTCGTCCTCTAATTAACCCCCCATGCTGTTCACGCAAGAAATAATATTTAATCAAGACGCGAAAATAACTTTTTAGCATGTTTACAAAAATCTTCAGGGTAGCTGGCTTTCGATGGGTGTCAAAACAGAACTGAATGACATATCACCCTGAAAATTTTAATGCGTTCTAGTTAAAGATGGTACATCACAAATGTCACATGCGATTTTCGATTCTGTTGCCATCTGTTTTTTTTAGTGACGTTTTACTTTGCTCTTGTATTATTCCCAAATAGAAGTTAAATATCCACATTTTGATCTATAATACTCTGATGATATCTACTTGGTAGCCGTAAGGTCCTCACTACTTTGAAAGTATTTTCAGTAGATAAGGGTGATTATCTCTTATTTATAGTGTTATAGTCTATCCCCAGCCTGAAGTCTAATAGTTTATCAGCTTATTTAGTGTTAATGTTTTTGATAGTTCATGCAACAGCATGTGTCAGTATAAAAACAAGGTTATAATACATTGTCAATAACTTTGAAAGTCAACCTGACGATATAAAACACATAATGTAGACTTTTAAATTAAATTTCAATGTAACATAAAGTACATTTGAGCCACAGAAGTGTGAGAAAGACAAAATTGTGTTAACAAAAGCTAGGAAAGTTAGTGATCGATTGACCACAAACTCATCGAAATAGTATCTCCTTTTACTAAATATGTATTAAAAAGTCTTGTGTGTCATCTGGTATAATAATTCCCTTGAACTAACCAAGAAATAAACAATAATATTAATCTACAAATACTTCCGCACACTGACATATTTCACCGAAATAAAGTTAAAACTATTAAAAAACAAAACTAATCATAACATATTCTATTTTTGACGACGCGCATAATATTATCTACGATATACGAAGTAACAAAATATGTTAGCAATTTAATTAGTTTGTTCAAACATTATCATTTATTATTCGCTTGAATCAACACATGAATCATACATGAAACGAGAACACAACATATTAAAATTCAATTCTAGCGAAGTTCTGAATGTTCTGTATGAGAATCGACACGGAACTCGAACAATTTCATGATGAACTTTTTTGTTTTTTCGAAATATCTCGGAAACAGTTTCAGAGACGATTAAAATTCTAAGAATTTTTACATGGTAGGTACAACCTATCTATGGTCTGGACTATAATACCGGTGACAAACTTTTCAGAAACATGTTATTGTCTTAGTTTTTATTGGAAAGATTAGATATTTATAATTCAGTCCATTGCTGTGATTTCAACTGAAAATCTGGCATTTGAGTACTAGACATTATCTAACATTTCGGACAGTCGGTAACGTGAACCGATTTGTCAACAAACATATACAAATGTTAGATTCTTTTTTTGCAAATTTCTAGACCTTTACCTTCAAAATAATGTAATATACGTTCCAATCTACTTCTGGCTAACCTTGCATTTTGTAACACCACATAAGTAATTCAATTGTGTTCTATCATTAACGTTGATTGATTACTCGAGATGCTGTTAGATTAAAATAACTTGAAATTGATGATATTACAGTTAATTGCCTGATACAGTTATAATGTTCACATAAATGCTGTACATGGTTCTATTGCCGTAAATGAGAAAAGGTCAACTGTAGAAACGTCCTAGAGTTTAGAGTGGATATACTCTAGGTTTCACTTGTATAGAAGATCATTCGATTTAGCTTTTATACTTTGACTACACGAGAGGGAAACCTATAATGTTCTAAGAAAATTATGAGATCCTGCGGTGTATTGTTGGTAGAGGAGATAGGCATTCGAATTTTACTTGATGGTTCGGAGGTTATAGGCACAGGGAGTTCCCCAACATCGCTGTTCGATAGAAAAATCACGTCTGTTAGGAAGAAGTTTGACAGGTCTCGAGCTTGACAATGGATGGATGACTAGTTTGTGGCCGTCTAGTCCGCCTATCTGGAACCTCTCGAAGTGGGATTACGTCGGAAAATGTTTTTTCTAATACAGCTTAATTCAATATGAGTGAGTTCTTTTCCACATACCGGAGAACTTACTATTTCACCACGAATTAATTTCAAAGGCCTTCCTTTAAATTTACGGTAGCTTTTTGCTTGATATTTTGCTTATTCGCTAAACTGCAATTTTGTCGCAGAGAGTGACATTCTGTGCGCCTCCTTTGCCAAAAATTGATGTTTTTTCTTCATTACTGGTTTTTTAAATTTGCACATATTCATGTCTCGACATTATTCTTGAAAGAACATTACTTATTTATATCCAAACGAGAATTGAAAACTATTATTTTGTATGATCAAATCACTACCACGTTGGCTTTTTATTAATTTCATTATAGTTACTTTAGGTACGAAAAATTGGTGGAATTAAAAGTTAATCTGAAATGTTGTTTCAAAGGCTTGTATAATAAGAAAATAAACAAATTACGGTCCAATATTCTAGGTATTCGAATCTAAAGACCAATACTTTATTACTTTACAAATAATTAATATCAAAAGGGATTAGGATTAGCATGATGCAAACATTGGGGAAACTCCGCATATCAAGTTTCACAGATTTCTGATCAATCAACACTGACCATGGAAATATCTCTAGAAAAGGGTGAGATCTCCCACCTTTCTACGATGTTCTAGAGTGGTCAATGAACTCGTAAGTGTGACATCATCAATCACACTCTTCTGTATACAGGGTGTAAATGAATAACTGCGAAAAAATTCAGGGGGTGATTCATTGTTGAAAAATAAGGTGGGTCTTTCATATAAAATTTTTCTCTAAATCACTTCGTTTTCGAGATTTTTTGAAATTGAAAAAAAAATTATTTTTTTGCTAATATCTCCGGAACCGTTGATCGTACAGAAAACAGCTTTCGTAAGCAATCTCTACTCATAGTAAGCTATGTTTTGTGCGTTAAAAATTATTTTTATTCATAATTGGTGAAGATTCTGAACGGGTAGTGTTTGTTCTTTTCACCATCTTCTACGCCACTGGAAAAAGTACGGTTCTGCCCATTTGAACCGCCAATGTTTTCTACACAAAAAAGGTACTCCTGGTTATAAGCTCTAAAGTTAACCGTTTTCGAGAAAAATCTACTTTTATGTTGAAAAACATGGTCAATTTTTGGTTTTGCTACTTGTGTAAAGAAATTCCGTTTAATTGGTAAAAAATAAATTTCATTTCAAAGAATTGACAATGTTTTTCAACATAAAAGTTGATCTTGAAAAATCTTGTCTTCCGGTTGGATTCCGCGTCACAATAGCTCGACGTGATGCCGACGTTTCGCCAACCATTACAGGTGGCATCTTCAGGGCAGGCTTGAGGCTTGAACTGAAACTGGTTTCACTGGTTTCTGTAGCCGTATTTATTGTAGGAAATTCCTTCACGCTACATAGTTCACTGCCTTTATTCCGGTGATTAACTTCGTTCCGGCACCTGACCCTGCCGTTGTGCGATCATGTGCGAAGTGGAATTTTCGAGGATGGGTTTCCAAATGTTGGGAAGGTAATATCTTGAGTCACGGTTCAGATTATTCGGATGTTTTAGGATTTCTATAGCTTCAAGGATTTTTCGCTAATAGAAGTTTGGGGCTCGGACTAGGATTTTAGTATCTTCAAAAAGGATTTGATGATTTGTGTCAAACTTGTGTTCCGCAAGTGCAGATCTACTGGTGTCACGAAGCCTTGTACAGCGCTCATGTTCTTTCACACGAGTAGCTGCTGTACCAATGTCTCACCAATGTAGACAGGGAATACTATAAACACCTTTTAAGTGGAGAGGGGGATCTTTGATAGGTTTGTAAAACTGAGATAATTTTGGAAGTGTGGGAAAACGGGTAGAAATATTATGTTTTTTGAGGATTTTGGAAATTCGATCTGTTATATTTTGAATATATGGAAGATGCCGTTGATTTTTCTCGAAAACGGTTAACTTTAGAGCTTATAACTGGAAGTACCTTTTTTGTGTAGTAAACATTGGCGGTTCAAATGGGCATCTCAAAACCGTACTTTTTTCAGTGGCGTAGAAGTTTGGGAGAAAAAGAACCACTACCCCTTCAAAATCTTCACCAATTATGAATAAAAATATTTTTTTATCGCACAAAACATAGCTTACTATGAGTAGAGATTGCTTACAAAAGCTGTTTTCTGTACGATAAACGGTTCCGGAGATATTCGCAAAAAACAAAATATTTTTTTCAACTTCAACACCCGTATCTCGAAAACGAAGTGATTTAGAGAAAAATTTTATATGGAAGACCCACCTTATTTTTCAACAAGGAATCACCCCTCGAATTTTTTCGCAGTTATTTATTTACACCCTGTATAATACAAGGACTTCAGCGTATGTTTTGAAGCCAAACATGTGAATAGTACTTCAGGACAAGTCGAATCTGTGCTTTGTAGATTATGAGAAGCTGCTGGGATCTGAAGTAGCTCTTGGCACGGAATAGAAAACAAAGTTTCTGTGAAGCGGTTTTCGCGATGATTATCCCATAAGAGGGTGCTGTTGGTTGTGATCCCGAGCATGAATATGGAAGATGAATAGTTGTACCAGATATAATCATATCAGGGATTGTGAGATCCGCTTTCCTAAACAAGACGCAAGCTTGAGTTTTGATTGCATTGAACTACTTAGATTATCAGATCCCCATTTCATAATCTTTACTAGATCTCCAATAATTGCGTCAACCTGTCTCTGTCTCGCTCTTCTGACTTCACTGGATGGTATAGGGGCTCCAGATGAGAAAGCGGTGTGAAGTGTACCATCATCTGCAAAACTGTGGTCATTTTCAGCAGATCGTTTATATGAAGCAAAGTGGGTGCGAATAGATCCCTGTGGAACACCAGCGTTGAGAGCCATTGTATCGGAGGTTACTCCGTCAACCACCAAATGAGAAACTCGATAGTAAGTGATTAAGTTGAGGCGGCATGTTTCCCAAGAAGGCTTTGGTGCCAGATTCGGTCACAGGCTTTGGAGATATCCAATGCTACAGCTAGACATTTCCCATGTTTTTCAATAGATTTCTACCATACATGTGTTACGTAGGCAAGCTGGTTTCCTGTTGATCTCTGCTGACGAAAGCCATATTGCCAGTCACGATTTTGGAGCTTTCTGGTATTCGATAACCTCGATGTAGATTGATTTCTCCATGACTTTAGAGATCACAGATAATTATAGTGCGTGGGTCTATAATTATTAGGAATGGTCTCCTTTCCTTTTTTCGGAATTGGTTGGACTCTAGATGTTTTCCAGCTGGAATATACGGGATTTGACCTTTCAAAATTCTATAATGATTATTCTGATCTTTGATTTTTGATCAAATAAAGGACTCGCTTTCGAGATTAGTTCAATTTTTTCTCAATTGTCATTTAAGTTCACAAAGGAACTTGTCAATGACGTAAACAAATCAATTTGTATAATACTACCGAAGTCTGAAGGAACATTATCAAGGCATTCTACTAGGTATTAAACTTATAACCAACTTAAATATTATACTTAAAGAATAAAATAACAGTGTATTACTAGAAATTAAACAGGATAGATGTAAGCAATTTTACAAAAATAAAATAGCAATAGAAATTAAAGATGCATTACAGTAAAAATGGTTTCTTTGTTTTGGATAATCCACTGTGTAATTAGTTTTTTGAATCGAAATTTTGAGTTTATAGCTAATATGAAACTCGGGAGGGTATTTACCAATAATGGAATAAAATACACGAAAAAGCATTGACCTATGTTATTATATGCTTTATAATTTTGATGCAAGTTACGAAAATTAGCCCTAGTATTATAAGTGTGTCCAGGTGGCGGATAGGGGAATGCTCATGGCCCTGTTGCCAGCAGGGTCAAGGGTAGGAGTAGACATGCTCCCGCGGACCAACAGGCACCCAGACCCCGGATAGAATGTGGGACTCCCAGTCACATGTTCCTGACAAGAGGGTGACGGATAGATTGCGGCTGATACGGAGAACCATATGTTCCGGAAGAGTAAGTTATCCCATCATAGATAACTTACTGAAACACACAGGAAAAATCGACAGACTGATTCAGTACTGAAACACAGGTACCTCAATATTGGGAAAAACAATATTTTGGTACAAAACGAGACACCACAGGAAACATCCATAGCGCGATGGAGTACTGGAAACCCAGAAAACCAGAACAACATGGTTAAAACGAAACAGTCCGGAAATATCAACGAACCGATAGAGTACTGAGACTGAGGGTACCTTAATATTGCGGAAAAGCAATATTTCGGTACAGATACAAACAGGAAAGATCCATAACGTGTTCGAGTACTGGAACCCAGAAACCGTAACATCGGTAAATACGAAACATATAGAAATTTATCCACAGAGGATAAATCACTAAAACAAAATACCGTAAAATTGGGTATCAACCATATTACGGTATAAACAAAACGTGATCATCTACGTATACAACGAATGTAGATAATTACGTTTAACCAACGTAATTATCAACATTAAACACCAAATGAAACTCAGTTCGATTTAACATCGACAAACAAAGAGAAAGACGCAGTCCATATCCTGAAGCAATGTGATAAACGGTCCCGGGATATGGATGAAGATATGAGAGGTTTTAGCAGGTATGCTCTAACGAACTTGAGTGAGTCCTGCACTACCTGAAGCGATAGATAAAAGCTGACGGTGTGCATCAAGCATTTCCTCTCAACAGAAAAAAAAAAAAAAAAGGTGTATGAAATCTAATTTTTTCTTGAAGTAGTGCATAAAGCATTGCTTCACAATACAACTGAGGAATAGTAAGTGCTTTAGAGTCATTGAATACGCTACCTGAAGTGTAACGAAACGGTTTTTTAAGAATAATTTTTATATTCGTTTCTGTACTTTTTCAAGTTTCAGATATAGCGTTTTCTTAAGACCTCCCCACCCCAATATTCCCTAACTTAAAAGAGATTCCACTAGAGCTGAGTAAACTATTTTCAAAGTTCTAAAGTCTAGAAAGTCTCTAATTTGGTAGAATTTGTAAATAATCGACCTAAATTTGGACACAGTCTTTTCCACGTGCACATTCCAGCGAAGATGAGAGTCTATGTGAACACCTAAGTATTTTATACACGTTGCGATTTCAATTTTAATAGTATCACCTATGTCTATGGAGTTAAAATCTGGTAAGTTACGGCGAAAGTACGTAAAAGGCACTATTTTAGTTTTCTTATAATTTACACTTGATGAATTAGCGTTAAGCCACTGACACACGTTTTTTAGGTCTTTCGATACTAAAAGTTTAAGCGTTTAATTAAAATAGGCTTCCCTACGGAACCCTATTCTGATAATCTCGTTTCTGGTGTGCCTATCTGTTCGGGCGGAATCTTACAATTGATTTTGATCTAAATTTCCGATGAGGTAGAGACTTGAAACTTTGAACATAGCTCAGAACTGGACGACAATTCAATATTAACTCGCTATCTTGCCTGTCAGAATTAGTAATCTCTGTTATAATCTAATCTCAACAAAATATTAAAAACCGATGAAAAATTTCACACACACACAAGACTATTGAAACTCCTTACTATTATACGTTTTTATACTTTCACTACATGAGAGGGAAACATATAATGTTCAAAGAACAGGGTGGAATGTTGGGAAAGGAGTTAGCCATTCTAATTTTTCTTGAAGGTTTGGAGGTTATAGGCATAGGAAAGCTCACTAAGTGAAGAGTTCCACAACTTCGCTGTTCGATAGAAAAATGAGGTCTGGTAGGAAGAACTTCGGCAGGTCTCGAGCTTGATAATGAAGGGGGGACTAGTTTGAGCTCGTCTAGTTCGCCTATCTGGAATCTCGTGGTGGAAAAACATACGAGATTTCTGATGCACACCGACCATAGAAATATTTATAGAAGAGGGAGAGACCTTCCACCTTTCTGCGATGTTCTAGGCAGGTCAATGAACTCGTAAGTGTGACATCATCAATCAGACGAATAGTTTTTTTTTGGATAGAATCCAAGAGATTCAGCGTATGTTTGAGAGCCGAACTCCAAACATGTCAACAGTACTCCAAGGCAGGTAGAATATCAGCCTTGTAGATTATGAGGAGCTGCTGGGATGTAAAGTAGCTCTTGGCACAGAGTAGAAAGTTTTTGTGAAGCAGTATTCGCCATGGACGTCACATGACCGTCCCATGAGATGATCTCGAGCATGGTTATGGAAGACTTCATAGGAATAGTTGTACCTGACTCATCATATTATCTATTGTAAATAATAGTTAGGAGCTTAGAGAGTAGATGTAGTTGAGAAAACTCACAAGAAAGTTCATATCATTTGCATTGCAATAAAATTGTTAGTGACTTTGATGAATCATACGGGACTTGGTCTAACTTTTGCACATCACTAAGCACTAGCAATTTTTGGAAATATCCAGAAGTCTGCTGATTCAGATCTATAGAAGGCATCTTATTTGTCGGAATGAGATTAGACCTCTTATGATTTCCTAATATAGTATTATCGTATTGAATCATAGATATTTTCATATTAATATTATATTATTTACTGACCATAGCTCTTCATCAATAGGACTTTTATGGATTTAAATATCTTACTGGAATTTTATCTGTCAAGTTTTCAACCCAGATCTTCCTGATTATATTCTTTAATTCATATCTCTCACTCTATTCTCATGGCACCTTTATGAATCATAATAATATTTTCCTGAAATACCTTAAAGAAAGTAGAGGTCACAATCGATTTACTCACCTACCCAAGAACTTTCTGATAAGGAAATCACGAAATCTGTATTATTCTCAGTTTTCAATAATTCGGGATTCAGAATGGCCGAATAAGCCAGGGATATTCCGAAAACTACGTGAAACGAGGCGGCCAATGAAGCTGCAAGCACCTGAAAATCGGAAAGATTGTTACATCGATATTGAATATTTTTGCGAGTAGGGGAGACCGAGGCTAGTTGGTACAGTTTTTTAATATTTTTTCAAACGATTTTGTAATCTATATTTGAAAGTTGTGAATCTCTTATGAATGTAACAGAACATTGTCACATAATAATTCAACTGAATACAAGTTCTTTTGAGGTGTTGTCAATTCCCAACCTGCCCCAATCCAGGAGCGCAGGTTGGTATATCTGATAAGAATAATGCGAATGAAAAATATAATGCTCTGAATCCAATTTTCTTTGGGCAAACTATTCGGTAACGGCTCTAAGCAAACAAGACAAAAGGCTTCATCTTCTGCATGCTGTTACACTGTATCATCATGCCTCGTGATAGTGTACTAACATGGCTATAGCCATGTTGAATATTCACAATAACCTCATTTGACAGATTTAAAAGGCTAAAATAACGATAATCTGTGCACTTGCCGAAAAGTGTATGGTAGAAATGGTATTTTGTATACCTTAAAATGTACTCGCAAGTTAAAAAATTGCAAATATTTGAATATTTTCTCTATGACGCACCGTAGCGAACTATATGTATTATGAAACGCTGAACACAGAAAGAGAAGACCGTGCCTTAAATTTGAACGACACTTTTACATGATCTCTGAATTATAGTGAGTGTACCAATCTGCCTCTGTACCCAACTAGCCCCGGTCTTCCCTAACCCATCATACACACATCAAAAAAATGTAGGGGTCAGCGATATTTTTAGGGTTTCGTCACTTGGTAATGGGAAATTCAATACAATTTTTGTTACCCACGTAGAACATAATCTTTCACCACATAATTTATTTATAATTTCATACAAAGTTTACAAATCAATTGGGAGCTTTAATCTAACTGAAAAGAGTGAAAAATTCGAGTTCAATGCACTTAGGATTCTGAGCAAAAAAAATTGTCACTGGTCAATGTCTAATATAGAGTGTGTCCACCGCGATTGTTCAAAACTGCCCTACATCGATTTGGTAAGCTGAGAATAAGGTTATCGATGCTTTCCTGATCAATCGCATTCCATTCTTCAACCAGAATATGGAACAATTTATTTCGTGTCTGGAAGAAAATGTTACGCCTTAAAATTCTTCTGCCAAGCAAATCCCACACATGCTCAATCGGATTCAGGTCTGGCGATTGAGCAGGCCAATCCAAAACACTTATACCACTCTCATCCAAGTAATCTCTTACGATCGCGGCGGTATGAGGGCGCGCATTGTCATGCATGAAGATGAAATTTTCACCTACTGCAGCTCCATACGGAATGACAAATGGTTCTGATATCAGGTCCCTATATCTAAGAGCATTTACAAACCTCTCCAGCAATACGAGGTCGCTTCTTCCGCCAATGCTGATACCATCCCAAGCCATCACCGTTCCGCCTTGGCAGCTGTGAACTTCCTGTGCAGTCCTAAGTCTCCAAACATTTCCAGGTTGTCTCCATACACGAGTACGTCTAGTATCTGGATGTAAACCGAATCCCGATTCATCACTAAACAACACAGGAGTCCATTCTTGCACGCCCCATTCGATGTGATTTCTAGCCCAGACTATTCGGGCCTCGCGATGTCCTCTGGATAATGGTGAAGCTCTCCATGGACGCCTGGCACGTGAATTGGACTCGTGTAGTCTATTTCTCACAGTTTGGTCACTTATCTGTATATGGTGAGCGTTTCTGAGTTCCAAACTTACTTAACCTGCCGTGTGGGTTGGATTTCTCAGAGCTTGAATTCTCAGAAATCTGTCCTGTGCCGCCGTTGTTATTCTGGTACGGCCAGTATGTTGCTCTCTAACATCACCAGTTTGATTATAACTAATCCATAAACGACTTATAGTGGACTGGTTAGTCCCTAATTCATTGGCAACAACCCTCTGCGACATTCCAGCTTGAAGCATTCCAATGGCCCTTA
Organism: Endomychus coccineus; assembly: GCA_958510875.1. Classification (NCBI taxonomy): domain Eukaryota; kingdom Metazoa; phylum Arthropoda; class Insecta; order Coleoptera; family Endomychidae; genus Endomychus; species Endomychus coccineus. The sequence goes on along the minus strand of OY294070.1, from coordinate 19,467,809 downwards.
AGTGCACGTCTCTCTGAAGGTGATTACGTTCCATAATTTAGACAAACAACACTACTCAAAATTTTCAATAATTCGCTGGTCGGATAACATTGATTTGATCTGATGAATGAAACAAGGAACGACATGAAGAAAATGAATAGTCGTTGGAAAAAAGAGGAACACATGCCATGATGTTCAAAATGATAAAAAAGTATTGTGTAAATAACAAACAAAGATCTACAACGCGATAATGCCACGTGGATCTCCGAGAATTAACAAACAATCCCAAAATATGCTTGACCATTCGATTCTTTTGATGTGTGTATTTCCTATAACTTTTACTACGTATTTCAGCTGACATTTTTTTATTTTTTTTCGTAAAAATACTTGAACAAGCGGATAATCTATCTAATTCATATCATTTTTTTCAAAAGGTCTAGGTAGATCAGTGGTAGAGTCGTGACTTAGTTGCAAGCGAGGTGTTGGATCGAGTCATAGCTACCTATATTGATCTAAAAAGTATTGATCTGGCCGTTTAGTTTCAATGGCGCATAGCCAATATTGAGTATGACAGGTTATAAATATTAGAATTCAACGGAGCTTTACATGTTTCTTGTGGCAAATTATATTTTGCAACTATTTCTTAGGTATCCTTATGTGATTGTAGAGTGTTTTTACCCGTAAATAAGGGCGTATAAAAGTGTTATGACTGAGTAAAGTGCGTTGCAAAATGGCTTCCTAAGTGAATGTTTATAAATTTCTATCGGAACAGATTACACTGCAAACGACTTGCAAGGAAATGTATAGATATTCTGCAAATACTGTGATTTTATCCTCACTTTTAGGTACAATTAGTCCACAAGCAAATGTTTTCAAGAAGTTCAAATGTTTTAATTTTGCCGCGTCCAACAACTATAAAGACAGTTTCTAATTTGAACTTAACCGATCCGGTGGTTGAAGAACATACGTCCAAAATAAATTTAAATTTTTAAATAAAAATGAAAATAACATGATACTTTCATTTGATGAGATCCATATTGAACCATTTTTAGATTATAAAGCCGGAAATATTGTTGGTATCGCTTGCAATAAAAGCATTTGTATTTATAATTAATGGTGTTAATTCCAATTTCAAAGAGGTTATCTCTTCTGTATCAAAAATAAATCATGGATTATTGTTTATGTTTATATATATTATAGTTCGTATTGTTTTAATGAGTTTATTTTAAATTACATATTGTTAGAAAATTTTCAAAAGGATCCATTTAAAAACAGTTTTTTTTTACCAAAAACAGCAAATGGGGTGCAACTAAGGACTCAGTTCATATCTGGCAAACACGTTTGAACAAGAAGTCCTCATAAATGTAGTAAAAAATAAATAAAAATTCTGTTTTATTGTTGAATAAACAGATTCCTATTCTGATGTATCTAATGCCCATGATGCCGACAAAGAATTTAAAAAAAAGTAAAGAAGTGCCGACAAATCCTTCTTCCTTGTTTCTACATCTGCTCCGTCAGCAGGCATGTGATTGTGGGCTCAAATAGTTTAATGTATAATTTGCTAACACTCATCAAGAGCTGTAATATTATGAAAAATCTTTCACATTAGGATCATGCTGCTTAAGTCTGGTCTGCATATGGACTTATAGTAGAGTCTAATATTTGAAATTATGTTACTTTATCAATTTGAGAATAATTTAATATAACTTTTTCGAAAAACAGTATGCGGCGTTTATTTTTCTTCCATTATCGGAAACGTCAGCTAAAATTGATAGTAAAAGTCTTCAAAATGGATTGCACCAATGTGGTGAGAGAAGGGAGAGGGTTGTTCTGGCTTGTATTTCACAGTAACTTACTTGTCGGAGAACGGTTTTTTTGCTTGAGGCATTGTATCGACTTGCTTCGAAATCCTTTCTACTACGTTCTGAATCCTTGGCGATTCTAAAAATAATCACAGGTAACTTAAATACATTATAAAACTAGCAAGGCTATATGAAATATAAAAGCCCACTCAAGAAAAATCATGAAGCTTTATCTTGATTCATAAAAGAAATCAACATTAAGATAATTAGCTTTTATATATTTTCATTAGGGAAGCATTTTCTTTTTTGGAGGAATATAAAATAATGGATATCAATCTTTGTCAGTTTGAGGAAATTATTCCGAATTAAGTGATAAAATTCATATGGAAAATTCGCATGCTAAAATTCAGGAGGTGCTTAAACGAAAAAAAAGAAAAAATATCATATCAACATACATCGGGAAATGCTTCAATAAAGAGCTACAGCGCATTATAGTTTAACAAAAGAATCACAAAATAATAATTGAATAACAGAAATTAACTGATTAATATAACAAGTGCTGGAAATGTCCGCCATTTACGTCAATGCAACTTTTTCGTCGATTGCTCATGTATGTTCGTATTCGTTCAAATAAGCCTTATTCCAAATTATCTCACATTATTGCTCTATTACCCTTTGTTCAAGATGATCCTCGTTTGCCATTAGAACCAAGTAGACCATTGATTCCAAATAATCCCAAAGAAAAAATCTAAGGGGTTTAGGTCGGGCGAACGAGGCGACCACGCAGCTGAACCGTTACGGCCTATCCACTTCTGAGCATTAACTAAATGATTTCGAACTCGAACACCAAAACGGGTGTTTCATCATGCAGAAATTAACTTGCTAATCTAATTGCGTATGGCACATTATCTAGGAAATCTGCCGTTTTCGAAAAAATTCAAAAATGTCCAATTAAATGAATGTCGATTATCCCTGTCCATACATTTATCGGAAACATTATTCTCTATTACATTTCTTAACTGCTATCCAGTTATATTTGTGACCTATAGAAAAAAATCTAGCGGCGTAATGTCTGGGGATCTCGGCGGCCAACGAATAAGAGGAATACTTCGTCCGTACAATGATTAGGAAAATTAACATTCAACCACTGTCTCACATTGACAGAATTGTGGATGGGTGCTCCATTAAGATGTAAGTGTAAATTGTAGCGGTAATGGAGAGTTCATAAAAAAGTATGGTCTAATAATCTTTTCATTTAAGATGCCACAGGAAAAATGTACCTTTGAGGAGTTTTGTCTCTTACACTTAAATACCTGATTTGGATTATGTTCGCTCCACGTTCGGCTGTTTTGTCCTGATACAATCCTGCTGGTCGTAAATGTAGCCTCATCCGTATAGAAAATATTTTTTTTAAGTTAAGGCTTTTCTTGCAGCCATGAACAGAATTCCATTCTTACACCAGCGCATCTCCAATGTGGATTATCATTAAAATAATTAAGAATCATTTCGTTTCCTCTTTTCTCAACTGTTCCATGTTGGTCAAAAGATGTGCTAATATTTGCAACGGTCACATGGTCAATACTACATTCTGGATATCGTTGATTAAACTCAATAGCTGTTTCATGAAAAGAACGTTTCCGTTTTCACTGTTTCTTTTGAAGAATAAAATATTCCTTATGCCTTACTTATTTGGAATAGTGATAACAATATTACAAACTATTAAATTGTTATTGACTGACAGCTCTCAACTAAGATAACATTTTTTGTTTTCACAGCACACTAAGTTTTTCCACCCAACTGTAATCAAATGATATGATAAAAGAAAAGTGAAAATCGTTTGATCGGTCAACGTTTTATTTGTTTTAATAATGCTTTAAATCATAAGAAATGTAATAAAAAATCAAATTATTGTTTCTTGATTATTTTAATGATAATTCATATTCAAGCTTTATGGATGCTATTAGGAATTCACATTATGTATTTCTAAAATCCAAATAATAGCTACTTTTCTTGAACACATTGTATTTTAGAACACTGAAAATCGGTGCAGGTAGGTTTAACATTATCCTTAATAAGAATTCGTCAACCGTTTTTCTCTAAAAAATCCCTGATAATACTTTCTCAAGTAGCTGGCCATGATTACAGGCTAAAACTAAAGTTTTCCACTAGTATCAACTAGTACCAACCTAACAAAAAAAGTTTATTAAAATCCGTCAAAAAATACAAGAGTTACAAGGGTGGTAAGTCCTTAACGTGGACACACTGTATATAGTCGACCAAATAAATTTTTGGAGGAAGTTTGACGATTCGGTAGTCTGAGAGCTTCACTACTACAACCATTTGCTTTGCCGTACATGAAATGCATATCGGCAATTTCAGAGATGGTGCAAGTACTCTGCTATAATGAAATCACAAAATTTTCCAAAAAAAGCTGTAGCAAAACTAAAAGTTGAGTCAAAGTGACACTATTGACAGCAAAATTTGATTGTTACCCTTAAGTTTCAGAGCTTCCTTTGATTCTGTTCAGTAAATTAATTTATTCTTTTAAATAAGAGAAATGGTTCGTCCGAAAAAATTTTTCAAGAATAGCTTTTTGTAATGAAATTAACCCAAAAACCATAAATATTGTTAAGATAAAGAATGATGCGATTGAAAATAAAGCAGAAAATGTATTGCCCCTGGTAAGGAATTTCGTCGACTGGTACCGTATAAGAAATTCTTGCATCGATAATAGTTGAATTGCCAAAATTGATAGTTTGGCATATTATGGTTCCTGAGATCTAAAAAAATTAGCCCCCCTCTTTAGAGCGCCATAGCTCTATATTGAAGCATTTTTTCTTATTATTTCGTGTTTAGGAATTCTCCTGAAGTTTGGCTTGTGAATTTCCAGGCACCCCGTCTAATGTTGTTTCAAAAGTCATATATTCGATGTAATTAAGTGAAGATACAACACGAATTAAAAAAAAATCTGCCTAGATAAACGATGCAATACCACATTTTTCGGCTTCATCTATGCTCGTACTCATATTTCATTTCCTTCATTATACAATGTAATTATTAATTCTATCAACTTTGGTATACAAAATCACCCAAAATAGTAATAAAATTGCTGAATCATCTTACTAAATGCTTTTTGTTTGGCATGATTTTCTTCATCAAAATAACTCAGTGTTCATAAATTGCTCATCGTTGCTTATATTTAATAAAAGTGACACATTGTACTTACTTTAAACTCAAACAGCTGGCGCTGAAAAATTAAAATAAAACAATTAGAATTCATTTATGAATTAACAGTCAACCGCAATATCATTTAATGTTGATGGTAATTCAACTTGATGCTAGATAAGAATTTTGAAATTGGCCGCGACCATGAAAGAATAAAATTGTAATGTTTCTTAATAGAATCTTAATATGTTAATTACAAATGCTGAGTAAATGAAACACGAAATTCGTTTGAAGTGAAGGCCAGAAGGATTGTAAATTTAACGTTGCCAAAGCAAATCGAAGATAATCATATTTCGATTAAATATTGCAAAAACATGGAATCGGTTTTTTCAAAATTATAGGATCTTTCATTTTAGTAAATTATAGGATGACTAAAGTCGCTCATAGACTTTGATGAAATGTGTTCGTATTTTTTGAAAGTTCTACTAAGTAGAGGATTCTTGATATTATACTTATAACATTGTTTTGTTACAATTTCGATTTCGTGATTCTGTTCGTTTAGGCGACGTTGGCATTTAAATGAAATTGGTGCGATAAGGACGCTTTGTGTTAATACAAATAGTTTTAAGTAATCAGGTTATTGAAATAATAAGTCTTCTGATGATGGTCGCAAGACCGAAACGTACGTAAAGACGAAAATATACAGCATAAGTGTTGATGTGACCTATTTCCCGAGAATTTATATATAATAGGATGACTAAATATAATTCTTATTGAGCGACCTGGTTGCCCTATATAAAAGCTATTATAATCCGGACATATCAACTTATAAACTCCGGATTTCCCACAATTGTCTGTTTTATCTTGAGTGTTTGGCCGGAACTCCTGGATCTTGCTTAGAAAGTATATCACACCTCTAGGTCAATCTGAATTTATAAATGCAGTAAAGTTTTGTTTAGAATGCACTTATTTTCAACACAGTGAGCAATATTTTGGACAAATATTCGGCACAGCAATGGGATCTTCTATTTCAGCTACTATTGTTAACCTAGGAATGGAATGCCTAGGAATCTGTAATAAATTCATTAGATTTTCAACCCGTATTCTTCAAACGGTATGTAGATGATTGCCTAATGTGTGTTCCCGATGATAAAATTCAATACGTCATTAATAAACTTAAACATAGCCATAGTAGCTTAATAACGAAATTAGAAAAATAAGTGGTTCAGAAGTTTTCGTTCAAATAGAAAACAATGTGTTCAAATAGAGATGGAAAAAAGTGATTTTCTCACTATGAAATGTGGAGTGCCTCAAAGCGGTTCCTGGGGCACCTATTCTTTTCATTGTTCATATGAATGACCTATTTTCACTAATTAAGGGTGTGAACTTAACTGCATATGCTGACGATATAGTAATCTACATTACGGGAATATCTTGGGAACTAGTAAAGGCTAAGGCTGAAAAAATTCTTCAGACTATAAAATCTTGGATGGATTATAATTTATTGAAACTAAATATCAAAAAAACTAGATTTCTTTGTTTCTCCATTTACGAAAACTCACAATCTCTTTTTAATAGACTAACATTAAATAACACTTCATGTAATTATATATTTAAATTATATAAATTAATATATGGAGGATAGGCAGTGGAAAAAGCAGGCGGGGGGGTTTGTTGCTCAGGTCGATCTGAAATTTTAGGCGAAGTGTATTTCTTTATGGCTTTTTGAATGTTGTAATGGGAGAGATTGTTTGATAATAAGGCAGATGAAAGATTTTCCGATCCTGATAAGTTGACAGCTCTGTGGACCAAGGAGATTATGACAGATTGCTTTTGGATGGGGTGGTGGTGGGAAAGACCATTGAGGTATCTATCGATATGAGTGGGTTTTCGATACACAGAATTTCCTAAAGTACCGTCAGTCTGTCGACTAGCCAATACATCTAGGAACGGGAGTAAACCTTGCGATTCGACTTCCATGCTGAAAAGAATCGATGTACAAAGGTTTGTGACATCAGTAGATCTGCACTTGCGGAACACAAGTTTGACACTAATCATCAAATCCTTTTCGAAAATACTAAAATCGTAGCCAGAGCCCCAAACTTCTATCAGCGAAAAATCCTTGAAGCTTTAGAAATCCTAAAACATCCAAATAATCTTAACCAACTTTCCCCACATTTGGAAACCCATCCTCGAAAATTCCACTTCGCACATGATCACACAACGGCAGGGTCAGGTGCCAGAACGCAGTTACCCACCGTGATAAAGGCAGTGAACTGTGTAGCGTGAAGAATTTTTCCCACAATAAATACGGCACAGAACCAGTAGAACCATTTTGAGTTCAAGCCTCGAGTCTGCCCTGAAAATGCCACCTGTGATGGTGAAATTGGTGTGATAAGGACGGTTTGTGATGATACAATTAGTGTTAAGAAATCGGGTTTTAGACATTGATACGTCTTCTGATGATGGTCGTAAAAATGATAAGAATATGTAGTAGTGTGACCTATTTCCCGGGAATTTATATATAGAACGTTGTATATTATAACATATTTCGATAAAACCACCCATGGAGATCCTTCCAATATATGGTTTTGCTACCTCATAGTGAAGACTGAGTGTTTCATATGTCACAGAATTCGGTCTCCGTTAGAATGTTCCGTCGAGCAACTTGGGCCTATGTTTGGGGCCATCGAGCATTTCGGATATTCCGAGTAGGAGTGCTCACAAAACTTGCAGAATATTTCGTTTGCATGGGTTACGCTATTGTCCATATGGTCAGGTCTGCCGTTCTGCCAATTTCAGTAATTGGCAGGATTTTTGATTGATGGCAATTACTAACTTTCAAACGGCAGGAGGTCAAAATAGGAGCAGAATTTCAATTTCGAACATTTGACTTCAAAAACCATGTCGCGTCGGACCACAGATACCCAACTATTAGTTTTACGTGAAGTTCTTGTCCCGAGGACTCTACCCATAGATCTATTATCCTAAGGAGACGAAACATCTCATTCGTAAAACTCCATTTGACTTGTCGCAATGATTACATGAAGTGTGACAAAGAAAACCACCGACTCTTTGTCGTCGGATCGTAATTACTCCTTATTGGCAATGATATAACTATGACTGAAAACTTGGTACCACTTGTAAGGCAACACCGCTTCGAAATACCTACGAGAAATACGGAAGCTGTCAAATTGGGTAGTACAAGTACAGAACAAAGTCCCCATTCATAAAGGGTGCGCGGCATTGTCGCTTTCTGAAGAAATGACGCAATGTAATGGAATAGTTCTATATTTAAAAATTTTAATATTCTGTAATTCGATTGAATATTCCATGTTACCATAAATTATGGAATATTTTTCAGAGAAAACGACATTTCAACAGTATTGCTTCTAATATAACCAATAAATAATGCTATGGACGTTTTTATAATAATTACAAATCTCAATCCGGCACACCGAACAACTAATCCGGCAAACAGCACATTCAATACGACCATACTTGTAATATACAGCGGTCTGAGTGGCCCGAAATTTTGGCAATGTCTGATCGTGTTTGAATGTGAACAATTCTGTCTCCTTGATAATAGGTCTATGACTACTACCGTCTATGACCCCCATGGGCGAGGGATTGGAATCTCGCTCAATCAACGCGGTAGGACGAATTCTATCTGCCAGTATGTCCGGGGAGAGCAATTCCTCGAACCCAACTGGTAAGAGCGGGACCTTATTCAAGTCCCCACTGACTATGCATGGTCAGTTCCCGAGCTGAAAACGCAACTCACCTGTCGAAGGTGAAGGATTGTAACAATGTTACTCTCCAACACCAGCTAGCCACCATGCGGCTTTTAATCACTACCCTCACGAAGCCTGCACCAAGAGGTCAGATGGAGTTTATACACCCCGGGGCCTCGGGCCTCCGACTCCCGTGGTACCAGTCAATGCAAGATCACTGGTCCGATTTCTCGCAAAATAAATTCTGCTACATTTGAGTCGAAAGCGCCAATTTGGTACTGTTAGACCAGCTCCAGTCGAACGATCACAGTGTTTTCTCATGACGCTGGGTCTTGTACTGAGTCATTCACAGCAACAATTGACTAATTGATCGGTTCGTTCTTGCAAAACAGCCAAATATCAACTGACTGCTTATTCAATGATTCATATTTCAACTTCCTACAGTAAAAACTAAAGATTAGAACTTAGTCATGGACTACGAATTTGATTAACGTTTATTAAGAAGTGAAATAGCAGTGTTATTCTTATCTTTGATTATAAATAGCCATTTTCCACTGCAACACATCAGAATATGAGTAACACCATAAACCGAGAAACATACACATTGGAATTTGTAAATTCTGAATTATATTCATGGTGGTATTCAAATTTGTCTCAATTGAATGTATTATAATAATGATTTTTTACTCTGGTATAAATAAATTATATGTAATTTCTTGGAGGATAGGTGACATTAACACATATGACAACTATATTTTCGTCTTTACGTACGTTTCGGTCTCATCAGAAGACGTTTTTGAAAACTTATTCACATCAACTAAATTGCGAGATTTCTTGAACTAATTGTGCCATTATCGCTTTAATTTTAATTAAAAATGTCTATGTCGCAATAACGAAGACATGAATAATTTTTTGTTCGATACTTTGACTACACGAGAGGGAAACCTATACTGTTCAGAAGCATCGCATGAGTCAGCAGTGGAATGTAGAGGGGGGAGATATCCATTCGTATTTTTCTTGAAGGTTTGGAGGTTATAGGCATAGGGAAAGACCTCACTAGGTAAAGTGTTCCACAACTTCGCTGTTCGCTAAAATAATGAATTCTGACAGGAAGAAGTCCGTCAGGTCTCGAGCTTGACAATGAAGGGGTGACTAGTTTGAGCTCGTCTAGTCCGCCTATCTGGAATCACTCGTGGTGGAACAACACACGAGATTTCTGATGAACATCGACCATGGAAATATCTATAGAAAAGGGAGCGATCTACCACTGTTTACCATGTTCTAGAGAGGTCAATGAGCTCGTAAGCGGGACATCATCAATCAGACGAATAGCTATCTTCTGGATATAATTCAAGAGATTCAGCGTAAGTTTGGAAGACGAACTCCATACATGTACTCCAGGACAGGTCGAATGCTTTGTAGATTATGAGGAGCTGCTGTGATGTAAAGTAGCTCTTGGCACGGAATAGAAAACCAAGTTTCGTAAAGCGGTTTTTCCAATGGACCTCACATGATCGTCCCGTGAGAGGGTGCTGTTGGCGGTGATCCCGAGTAGTGTTATGGAAGACTTCATAGGAATGGTTGTACCTGACATCATTATATTAGGGATTGTGGGATCCGCCTTCTTGGTGGAGACGCATTCCAAAATTTTTGCCGGATCTCCATAAATTGCGACAACCTGTCCCTGTCTCGCTCCTCTGGTTTTATTGCATGGTATAGGGGCTCTAGATGAGAAAGCGGTATGAAGTGTACCATCATACACAAAGCTGTGGATGGTACAGGTGGTTATTTCCAGCAGATCGTTGATATGGAGCGGAAAAAAAGTTGGTGCCAAGACAGATCCCTGTGGAACATTAGCGTTGATAGCCATTGTATCGGAGGATACTCCGTGAACCACCATATGGAGTGATCTATCTGAGAGAGAACTCGATAGTAAGCGACAAAGTTGAGGCGGCAAACCATATGACGGAAATTTCCCAAAAAGGCTTTGGTGCCGGACTTGATCAAATGCTTTGGAAATATACTATCATACAGCTAGATATTCCCCATGTTTTTCAATAGATTTCTGCCATACATGTGTTAAATAGACAAGCAGGTCTCAGGTTGATCGCTGCTGACGAAAGCTATATTCTGTGGCTCTCTAGGTCTAAAAGGTATTAGAAAACCAATACACAGTAATTTTTTTATAGTTGAAGGCGTCATTCTCGAAAACGAGGCAAAGCGGTCTGACAACCAAAATCCCTTTGCGACAAGTAAATGAACATTTTTTTCCAATGAGAATTGTACCAAATTTGGAAAATCGTTGGGGAGCTAGGGTACATACAATAAAAGTCATTAATAAAATAAATTTCTCAAAATTTACATTGTCTCTTAGGGTAACATGATATATTTTTATATATTCCTCGTCTCATTGAAAATTCGTTGAAATTTTGACTGATAGTGTATAATTTACAAATAAATCACTTAAAAGAAAGAAATTGCATGGTTTTAAATAATAAATAATTGTTAAAACCCGTTATTTTAATGAAATCTGGCAACACGAATATACACACTATATATAAAGAAGATATTCACGTACACACGTTTTGTGCATTGCACGCGCCTATCATTTGAGCAGCGTTGTCAGTTTGTACTTTTTTATTTTTATTCTCTTTGCTGTAAATGCTCTACATTTGAATACGTATACACAATTTTAATCCTTAAAAAGGAGTGCGTAGAAATTTGTGTGTTCAATTAATCAAATTTGAATACATTTGACGCAATGATTGTACATCGGTTCTACGATTCACAGACTCATCGTCACGTTTTATGTGAATAATCTGCAGGATAGATATTTTATAATAATTGGATCCTTCAGCTAAAATATTAACAATTTTATAATCGAACTGATATTTCTAATCAAAACAATTTTCAGCAAGTGCTATGGATTTTTCTAAGTTTTGGTTTTTAGTGCTATACTTGCGGCCATACATTATTTTTACTTTCCTCACTATACGTAGTATATGGTGTAAGGGAAGTATAGTAATTGGGCAAAAGAAAAGTTACGGATTTTCGCCGATATATTCGTTTGGAGCATTTCTGGATCGATGTAGACTATTTTTGACATGGTAGCGGTGAGTATGTTCGTGCGTAACCCACCGTGTAAACGATTGCGCTGGTCCTATTGGTCCTTTAGGTATCAACGGTTTTAGATTTGAAAAATCTTTTTCATATTTTTTTTAACATTTCCTAATCTTCTCTGAGGTTTGCGGAATGTATAGTCGAGTCAAATAGGTATTTCATTACGAAAATCGAAAGATATGGACCGATTTTGATGAAACAAAGTGCATTCGATTCGGGATGACGTCTAGAAAAAAGCTTAACGGTCAGTTTTCTGTGCAAATTTGTTATTTTTTTTTAAACGAAAATTTGATCAATTTTCTGGCTAATTATTGGGAAAAATCACTCGGGGGTTTTAGGGGTCGCTGATTATGATTCTGAACTCAGATTGGCCAAAATCGATCTTCCCAGCTAGTAATTGGTCAGTTTAATTGGACAAAATTGATCATTTTTTCTTAATTTGATCGCAAATAGACAGGAAAAATTACTCGGGGGTTTTCGGAGGCGCTGAGTACGGTTCTAAAGTCAAATTGTCCAAAATCGAACTCCTCAGCTAGTAATTGGCAGGTTTAATTGGACAAAATTGAGCAATTTCCAAAATTTCCTCAAAACTAACCAGAAATCCTCAGTTAGGGGTTGTGGAGGTTGTTGTTTTATGTTAAATGTTTAAAAATTTGTTAAAAGGGGTCGTTACTAATTTAAATCATAAACATAATCGAATTCTAATTTTTTAATTTGAAATAAATTCCCGCTCATCTAAAATTTTTTTCTATCTTCTCTACTCAGTCTTTTTATATTCCACACAGCATCTTTTACATATACTATGGACATATAGGTCAAGCAGATGTGGATGTCGCAAAAAAATATGAACTGTCCTGTTGCTTGTGCAAATTGTATGGGAAATTGTAGTAACAATTTCAGTCTGATCAATCCAATTTCACCTGGAGATGACGACGAAGACGATGATGAAGTAGATAATACCAATGAAGGAGAAGGCATTGAAAATATTCAAACACGCAATGACAATTATTATGATTATGATAGTGATTATGACTGATTTTACTTGTACTTACTGAAATATGCATTTTGTAAATAATATTCAATTGATTAAAAATATTGTAAATATGTATATGCTGCCAATTACCAGCTGAGGAGTTCGATTTTGGCCAATTTGAGTTCAGAATCGTAATCAGCGACACCGAAAACCCCCGACTATATTTTCCCAATAATTAGCCAGAAAATTGGTCAATTTTTCGTTTAAAAAAATAATAACGAATTTGCACAAAAAACTAACCGGTAAGCTTTTTTCTAGACGTCATCCCGAATCGAATGAACTTTGTTTCATCAAAATCGGTCCATATCTTTCGATTTTCGTAAGTTGGCCTGTTTTAATACCTATTTGACTCGACTAGTATGGTAATGTAATAAAATTATCTTTATTATTCTTTTAATTCATTTTTTAATGATCGGGTTAAACATTTTTGTTTGATAGCCATCCGTTTCCAGTGTATTAGAAAAAAAATTTCAAATTTTTATACAGCTTTCTGGGTATCACAATTGTACAGCGCGATCTGTGAAGCTGTTTATAACATTTTTTTATAACTTGTTGGTGCAACTGAACTATAGTGAAAATATCGTTGAGACAAACCTTCTTTTGTTAACCACGATTTTTTTTTCCATCTGACACATGCCTAATGTTCATATCTAGGAAATTTATGATTTTGTTTACCTCTATTTCACGGGTAAATTGATGTTTACAGTGGAAATTGTTGAATTTATTTGTATTTGAATTGTCTCCTTGGGAACACACATTATTCAAATTTATACAATTTTAACTAATTGAAAAGACTTACAAATTTCTACGCACTTCTTTATAATGTTTAAAATTGAGTACTTATATGAAGAAAGCTGTTTCAATAAATCAATAATATCGGTACACCAAAGATCTATTCTATCGTAGTCATAAAATTTTAAACATATCTGTTTAACATTGTACCTACTGGGCGCAGAGGGATATTTTTTTTCGTTTATTTGCCTCGTCTTCGAGATATGATGTCTTCAACTATAGAAACATTACTGTGCTACAATTTCAATTATTCTAGTTTTGTTTGTTGTTACGACGTAGACATTTTTAATTGAAATTGATATGATAAAGATGCTCAGTGCTTAGTACGATCAGTCCAAGATATCCCGCGCTTTGGTTCATGTGAATTATTTTACACACGCGTTCTGAAGAAGGGTTTAACGTAGAAGGGGAGGGGTTCTAGTAAAACATACATGAGACCCCTTAATTTTCACAATAGATTCATTCCGTAGAATATTTTGAAAGAAGCAATCGGTGAAAACCAAATGCAAGAAAGAATTGTTGTTTAGTTGGGTAATTTTATTTTGGCCTTTCTATACGGTATTTGATATAAAACGAATTGAAAGCTTAGAAAGTAATACTATCATCTACTTGTGAAAAAATACGTACCTGATGTCTTCCATAACAAATCGAAGGTGACCAAAGGGGTACTACGGACTGAATCTGAAAAACAAGTCTCAATCAAATTTTCGCCACTACAGTGATTTCTGGATGTAAACGCAACTTGCAAAACACAAGAATGTCATCAATAAAAATCTTTTGTAAACATTTTTTATTATCGGTTTTCTTGCAAAACGTTCGTGCGTGATGGTACTTAGTACAAAACGTATTCCTTGTCGACTCAACCGCTGACGACTATGAACTGACTGAGTCATGTGGAAGAGAGTAAGCAGTTAGTGCACTAACCCGTGTGACGGCATTGCAATACGAGAAATTGCGATCGAAAATCTACATGTACTCGTATATATAGTGACCCAGAGTCCCGAAAAAGTCCAATAGCTCCATTGCTATAGGAGATTTTTTTTATGAAATAAATACGCAAACAGAGCATACTTGGAAAATATTTGCATTCATTTACAAGATGGTCGTTATTATGTAACACACCAGACTTATCTTCTTTCAATGGAACACCCTATATTGTGATCATTATTTCGAAAGCCCTCATTAATCTGAGAAGAATGATATAACATACCGTGGGTCTCTTGTTAATGGTTTCCGAATAAGTAGACATTTTAGAGTTAAAAGGGATTTACTTCAAAAAATTACTCTGTGCTTACTGATTGAGATGAAACCGCGATTCTTACGCAAGCAGTTTTTCAATATGGTGGAAAATAGTATGCATCAGCATAATCAATGACTGCCTCCTACTGCAACGCATGCATCAATCCCCCTTAACATCGATTGACGAATTCTTTCGAATATACCTTATGTCTAATTAGTGATGCGAAACGATTCAAATATCCTGTTTCTTAGATTCTGTTCATTTTGGACTGCACTTTAGTTTGGTTGCGTGCCTATTTCTGGATAAGAATTACCCTAACAGTTGGATGGGATGAGCGGAACCGCAAGCCTGGCCTCCCAGATCACCTGATTTGTCTTTTGAATTACTTGACGTCACTAGCTTGCAAAACTTCAATCCAAAATGAACAAGATCTAAGAAACATTATATTTGGATCTTGTGCCATCATTAATTAGACATAAGGTATGTTGGAGAGAGTTCGTCAATCGTTGTTAAGGCGAATTGATGCATGCGTTGCAGTAGGCGGTGGTAATTTTCAGCAATTATTGTAAATATTGTCAACTTATTTGTAGAAGTGGTTTGGTCTTAGTCTTGTTAATGATCCAAGTTAGTCACATCACAATACAATCCATAAAATACACATGTTATCACTCATTTTTCAAAATTCAACTTACAAAATTCGAACGCAGGCTTAGCTTTAACCCCTTTTTTCTCCTAAACGGCTGCTTTTAGCGACAAATACTAAGTACCTTTTGTATGTTAAAGTAAATGTAGAATAAGACTGTTTAGTACATACAGTGTGACACAAAAAAGTTATGGCTATTTTAATTCAGGTACAACACTGTATGTGGCGCCCTCTTAACATTAAACAAAAAAGCAAGTGAATAATTGAGTTGCTTATCATTAATACTCCCAGTATCCCAAATTTCGTCAGATTGCCATGTTATTGAACAAAAATTTAATCAAAAAATGAAATAAAAAAATTTTTTTTTGGGCGCCCTGTATCTCAAGAGCCGAACTGTTGCGGACCTATGTTCATATGAACTTTTTATCTTGAAATTAGTCAAAGATTCATCCTTTAACATTTGTACAAGTATTTTATAAGCACTCTGTATATTCATAATTTTTTTCAATATTCAAAATTTTTGTATCGTTGTAGTCGAATGAATGGTTTGTGTGTTTTATATGTTTACTAAATGCAGTGGATAATTTTTTTGTATATTTATATGTCCATTCAATCTTTTATCGAGGTATTGGGAAGATTGGGCTATGTATACTTTTCCGCAATCTTATTTAGGGATGGAACATACAGAATGGTTTATCTTTTTGAAAGGTTTGTTGCTTTTCAATTTAGTTTACCGCGACGACAAAGAGTGTCGTTTGTACAAGTGTTTGAATCATTATACTGAAACAAAAAGTTTTTTTGGGAAAAGGTACGGTCTTATTTCAACCGTTCGTAACACTTTTATATTTGAAAAATGAACATTTCGTGAAAAAAATTTCCGTAAGAAAAGTTTTCTATTTAATTTTCAAAATTTGTTTTAACATTTAAAAATGGTATTAATTAGATATGATAATTTTACAATAATACGTATAAATTTTACCCAATTTACTTTTGTTATCGCGAAAGCGCTACAATGTCGAAGAAAACGCTTGTTTTCATTTGATTTTCGGAAAAACTCGGACAAAACGCACTCGGGAAGAACGTTGTGGTTAAAAATCATTGACTTGAAATTTTCACATGTGTTCTCTGCCTTTTACATTTCCCCTCCACCACTTTCCGGAACTTTCGAGTGCTCTTATGGCGAAAAATGTTAATTTGTCAGACAAATTCGCAAGACTATAAACATCTTATTTTGGGCCAAAAAAGGAAAGTTCATTATTTTTTTTCTATGTATGCCTGAATTCTACCAATTACAGAATCCGTGATAGGGGTGTTTTCTACCACTTCCGATCATTTCCGCATTTGATTTTTGTTTAGTCTTTTCTATGGAACCCATTGCACAAGGTTTCATCGAAATTCATTTTTTAGAATTCAAATAATAGTCCAGGCAATAAGCTGGGAAAAAGGTCATAATAAAAAAAATATGTAGTAAGCTAGAATTTCAATTTTTTTTTTCATTTTGTTCCTAATACCCCATATATCATTCATGGGTTGACCTGTCTACCCCCCAAAACGGGGTTTCACTCTCAGAGGAGCATTCTTATAAAAACAATCCAAAAGTTCAGAAAATTAATGAGTTAAGAGCCGAAAATAACCCCCAGTATGTTTTTTGGGTCGCTGATCACGATTCCGCAGTTAGTTTCCTCGGAAAACTCCCTCCAGATTGGAAATTTGGAAAATTTGTGATTTTCCTGAGACGGTTATGAATAATAAAGTATAATTTTGTTACAAAAATGACCCTTAGTATGTTTTGTGGGTCGTTGATCACGATTTTGCTGTTAGTTTTCTCGGAAATATTCCTCCAGATGGGAAATTTGGGATTTTCCTGGGCTTTGGGAATGATGAAATATAATTTTGTTACAAAAAAGATGACCCCTGGTAGGTTTATTGGGTCGCTGATCACGATTCCGCAGTTAGTTTTCTCGGAAAACTCTCTCCAGATGAGAAATTTGGAAAATTTGGTATTTTCCTGAGACGGTTATGAATAATAAAGTATAATTTTGTTACAAAAATGACCCCTAGTATGTTTTTTGGGTCGCTGATCACGATTCCGCTGTTAGTTTTCTCGGAATACTCCCTCGAGAGTGAACAATTCTGAAAATTGTAATTTCCTATGCAGTTTCGGGGAATAAAATGAAAAAAATTTCAGGAATGTATTATTACTTTTTCCATTTTTTATTAAAGATCTACTTTTCTAAACTTCATTATTCTACATATTTGTTTGCATCATTATATATATTTTTATTATTATTATTATCATCATACATTTTTTTATTCATTTACCTAATTTTGAAAATATCAAATTCATTTTATAAAATTCTATTATGATTATCATACATCATACTAGGAGTCATTTTCGGCTCATAATTCATAAATTTTCTGAATTTTTGGATTTTTTTCATAAGAATGCCCCTCTGGGGGGTTGAAACCTTGTTTTGGGGAGGTAGAAAGGTCGACCCCCGCGGTCTTGATAGTCATGAATGATCTATGGGGTATTAGGAACAAAATGCAAAAAAATTTTTGAAATTCTAGCTTACTATATTTTTTTTTATTTTCCGGTTTGTTGCCTGAACTATAAGAGATTTTGATCACTTTAGCGCTTCGTTGACTGGACTAATTATACCTTGTTTATAATTGGTGCAATTAGTATTTTTAAATTCTCCCAACAGAACTATTGATTTAATTAACAGGTTTAATCCAAGTTACATCAACACTGTAACAAACAGTTCTTGAAACAGCCTAGAGGTTGAATGGCAAAACGAATTATATTGTATTTAAATAGATTATATTATCGAACTTATACAGCTACAAGGTCAATAAGTTGAAATTTAGGAGTTTATCGTAAAAATGTAAGCGATTTATTTCTATTTTCTACTGTCGCCAGGAAGTAACAGACGCAATTTAAATTTGCTTTTTATCCCAACAAAATAAACTGTGAATATTTTCGGAAGCTACTTAAAAATAAATCTCTATCGACCTAGACATGTTGACGCGGATGTTGCGAACGAAAGTGACGTGTAAACTCGCATTGTTTTCGACACGTGTCGTCATGAATGTGTCGTCCTATAATTCTCCAATGAAATTTTTATGTATATAATAGGTACAGTAAATGATAGATGTTACCTAACTTTTTATTTATTTTAGTGAGAATTATCACTATTTCCCTTACAATCCGCTTGAAGAGCTTGAACAAACCATTCATAAAGTAAAGGTGAACAGGAATATTCTGGTAACGAACATATACGAGGGCAAGGTGAGAAGTTCCTGAAAAATAAAATAAGAAATGATTTATTTGGTCAAAACTTATTTTATCTCTCAACATAATCTCCTTGCTTGTAGCCCGATACCCTTCGTCCAACGTTTTTCTAATCCTTAGATCCGTTCCATATAATACGATTTTGACAATCCTTCAAAATAGGCGTTTGTTTAAGCAATGAACTCTTCATTCGAGCCAAATTTCTTCCCGCCGAACTATTCCTCCAAGTTTGGAAATAGATAAAAATCGCAAGGGGCCAAATCTTGAGAATATGGTGGATGACGAACCAATTCGAAGCGTAATTTATGCAATTTTACCATTACGACTGCAGTGGACTGCGATAATATACGCCGGTGATTGTTTTGCCCTTTTCAAGGTAATCGATATGGACGATACCGTGTGCATCCCAAAAAACTGTCGCCATGACTACGTTAGTCAATTAACCCACTTTGGCCTTTTTTCTCAGGTCTGTTGTGATGGATCCATCTTTCGTCCACGGTTAAGAAACGGCGCAATAAGTCCTTCTTATCGCGTATGAAAGTAGCCAAACACTCCTTTGAAGTTGTCATTCGGTCGCGCTTGTTGTCAACAAAAAATGCCGGAAATTGTGCCAGTACTTACCTTTGTGACCTATCGAAGGCTTTTGACTGTGTCTGTCACAGCACTCTATTATGCAAGCTTGAAACGTATGGGGTAGGGGGCATCAGTCTGGAACTCATTCGGTCATACCTACAAAATCGTTGTCAGGTTGTAGATGTCAGCGGAAATTTCTCTGAGCCTGCAACTTTAGAGTGGGGCGTGCCGCAGGGCTCCGTCCTTGGTCCCCTTCTCTTCATAGTTTACATAAACGATCTCCCTACGGCTCTCTTACCTCATAAATCGGCTTCATTTGCAGATGGTAGCTCCGTTACATATCACTCAAATCAGGAACACAAAATTGGTTTACCAGAAATGAACTAAAATTAAATCTGGCTAGGACACAAAATATTATTTTTTCGGCAAATCCAATACATCAAACTGACGAGCCTGTACGACTTTTAGGATTCCATCTCGATCCTGGGTTAAATTGGAAGTTCCACATTAGCACCTTATCAAAAAAACTCTGCGCAATTATTCCTTCTTCGACGACTTAAAACAATTATTTCACATGACTGCCTTTTAAATGAATGTCACGCATTTTTCCAGTCCTATATTACTTATGGGGTGGATCTATGGGGAAACTCTGTATATGCATACAAAATTCTAATTTTTCAAAAAAAAGCAATTAGGATAATAGCTAGCATTAATAGTAAGGATTCGTGTAGACCTTTTTTGTCAAATTTAAAATACTGACACTTGTTAACCTGTTTATTTTACATCATGTTCCGTACATTCATAAAAATATCAACTTATTCGTTTCAAATGATAACGTACATCATTATCCCACTCGTTTGGGACAAAATCTGCGACCCCTTGAACTTAACCTGACGGTCTCTCGGAAAAATTCCTGGCAGGTCCAACTCTTTAATAAAATTCCGCTGTCTCAGAAACCTGCAGCACAGAAAATACAAGAGCAAACTTAAAATGTTTCTCACTGCTCATTGTTTTTACTCTAACAACGAATTTTTGAATTTTGAGGAGTGGAGTGATTTGCTAGTCTAGTATATGTCTTGTTTATTTAATTTTTTATGTATTATATATGTAACGTTGTAATTTTTTTTGATTAATTTTTTATATATATTTATCTTATATTTACATTGTATTGACTGACTATTATGCCAAATGTAAATCCAGCAATGTGGTCAATAAACTTTCTTTCTTCTTTGCAAATGCGTCACCCAACTGGCAGATAGCTTTCTCATATTCAAAAATGTATGCAAAATGTTCCGTAGCCGTTCGGTTGAGATGCCCATAGCCTCTGCAATCTCGTGCTCTTTAACTCGCCGATCGTCCAATATCAAACCATAGATTTTATCGACGATTTCTGGAGTTCTAACCTCAATGGGACGACCAGAACGTTCGAAGTCCTTTGTGGTCGATGGTGAAGAGTCCCCATAATATTTAACGCACGATGGTGGCGCATTCGAGCAACAAAATTAATTTTTGGCGAAAACGGTTCATCAAATTTACGTTCTTCATACACCGTTGTAAAGAGGCTTCCAAGACCTTTCAAATGACGTATCACTCAACCCCTCTCCTCCATTCAATTTTGAGGGGCGAAGCGCCCCCTATTAGGGGGTTGCTCGTTCAAGTCTCAAATATACGTCAAAAGATGTCCCCCAAACAAAATCATTCGACGTGTTTCGGGAGATTTTTTCACTCACTATGGGATAAGAAATATACGGGGTGGCTCGTCTGAGATGGAACACCTTGTATGTGGAGCTCTTAACTGTGATAATTTTGCTACAGGAAAACCAACTACGTATCTACTAGATGACAAAAAAAGAAAAATTGACTTTTTGTTTGCTTTCCGCTATATGATTAAATAGAATTTAGAAGAAATTCTAAAAATTACAAACTGTATTTAAATCTGCATTGAAAATTTCAATTCAGTTTGGACCACTTACACTACTAGCTAAGATACGAAATTGGTACCCTTTTGTCGTCGATGTTCAAGGAACCTTTGCTTCAAATGTGGTGAATTTTGGATCCCCCTACTCGAAGTAGAAAACTGAGATAATTATGATTTGCACCAAAATAAAACTATTTCTCCTGGTCGTATATTAAGTTTTCTCTTAACATTTTAGTTTACTTCACTAATAACCAATTTTCTTTTCTTTCGAACCATACTCTAGGGTAGTAACAAGAATCAAGGTTAGCTTAATGAATTACAGTGTAACTTACAAGTAGTTGATTGCAGTATATTAAATTATCCAAAACACACACAGAATAACAATACGAACTTATCAGTAACACTAGATCAGTTGCACATCAAAAAATTATATTCACGCAAAAAGACATTTTAAATTTTATTATAAGGAAAATGGTGTGTTGATAATGTAAACGTTTTACGAATTGTTAATTGGAATAATGTAAATGTAATTCACACTGTTTCGATAACAAAGTGTGTAAATCATAATAGATTAGAGAATACACGATGGTCAGCGAATAATAGGATTGGAGGGGTTCTCTGAGGTCAGTAAGGCAGGCTGATGAATCACGTGCATAATCATATGTTCAATCAGCTGCATAATATTAATTGTAGGAAGTATAATTAGCAATTTAAAATTGCTTGTAGCTCCAGACAGTGAGACAGTGAAATAAAAACTGCTTAATTTAGATAATGGTTATATTTTAATTGGGATTCGATTGATCTGTCAACAGCTATAGTCCAGTAATAATTCAGGCTTTTCTTTCATCGGGTTGCTCAATCTCCGCATGCAACTGTTACTTCCCCAAAATCGATTGTTTCATGCTAATAACCGCATGTTTCCAAATATCGATGATATTTATGCCAGTATAAGCAAAGATTTTGATTTGCATAATTTTGAAAAAGCTCAATAACCAATTTAATCCACTCAAATTCACTGTAGGAAGAAGAAGAAGAAATAAACAGCTTCCTTTCCTTGATATGAGCATTATCAAAGATGTCACCATTTGGAATTCGACATATTCTGAAAACCTATACAAGCAAATAGATATACAGGGTGTCCTCGAACTGCGTGGCTAAAATAAAACCGAAGATTCTTTGATTCGAAAAAAATTTGATGAGCCTTTTTACTTTTGCCTCAAGTGTCTTGTTTAGCCGGTAGAGGGCTTCAAAGTTGCAAAAATAATTTTGTTTTTTCGGTATAACTTGAGAACGTGATGGAGGACTTTTACGATATTTGGCAGGTGAATTACTGTCAATAATATCAGTTTTTGAGAGTGGAGCATAGAGCCTTAGAGACCATAGAATTGGCTCAAATTCGAGGATGTAACGGGAAAACTGTCCACAACTTTTTTGTGGTCGATGTAATTCACTCTATATTTTTTATGTAGATAGCTTATCTAATTTGAAAACTTTTCTTACTTTTAGAAAATTTTGATAAAATCAACGGATTAGCTTGAAAAAAATAATTTTCGAGTCTCTGAAATTTTGGCTTACTAATTTTACTTGATTAAAATACCTTAGTTGCCTTTCCTTTTCTAATGTCATTTTGGCATTTGGAGAATTTATTCTCAAAACTGTCAGTTTTTACTTTGCTTTCCGTAAAAATTTTATAAAATTATGGCTCAAAATTTCACTAACACTGAAATGGTTAATATCTCGGTAAAACACGAATAATAAAAACAATAGAAATGGGGAAACGATGTGATTATTTAGGAAAAACAAATGCTAAATTAAAAGAAACAACAAAACTTTTTGGGAAATCGCTAAGGCATCAATTGTTCGGAATGTTGCCCATTTTCCTGAATACACAAATTAATTCGTTTCAAGAAATTGGATTGAACTCTGGCTAGTACTTCAGGATCATTCTTCAATAAATCCGCTTCATGATTAATTCGTTGCAACAATTCATCTCGTGTGTTCACTGGAGCTGCATAAACTTTCGACTTCAAAGCGCCCCATAGAAAGAAGTCGCAGGGCGTCAAATCAGGGGAGCGGGCCGGCCAGTTCACTGGTGCATCGTGTCCTCTACCTATCCAGCGATCTGGATATTCCGCATTCAAATGTCGCCTCACAGCTAATGTGAAATGAGGAGGTGCACCATCATGGATAAACCAGGCCACGACGAATGTGTATGGGCAAGTCTTCCAACAGTTCAAGTAGCCTTTGTTCCAAAAAGTTCAAGTAGTTCTCCCCGTTCAATCGATCGGGTATAACGGTAGGGCCAATAATAAAGTTATCCACAATTCCAACCCAAACATTGATTTTAGTTTGATTCTGAAAATATGTAACTTCCGTTTCATGAGGATTTTCATCAGCATAGAAATGTTCATTATGGAGGTTAAAAAGACCACATCTCGTGAAAGTATCTTCGTCCGTGAACAGAATTCTTCTACAAAAATTGGGGTTTGCGTTTTGTCTTTGGACAATAAGCCGACAGAAATCTAGCCGATGACCTGGATCCATTGGTCTTGAACTGTTTTAATATGATAGGGATACAACAGTTCTTCTTTCAGTACATTATGAACTAATGATTTTGAGGCTCCAATACGAAGTCCCAAACGTAGTGTGCTTATCCCAGGTTCAGTTTCAACCGCTTCCAGTATCGCTTCTTCGAGCTCTAACGTCCTTCTTGTCCGTCTGCGTCCAGTTTTTCTGTGATTTGCTTCAAATTTGCCAGTTTCGCGAAGGTTTGCCGATTTGGAATTCTGCGATGCGGATATCTTTCCCTTCTCCGGCCATTGCAACGACAAAGTCCATAAATCAATAACATATCAACCATTTCAGTGTTAGTGAAATTTTGAGCCATAATTTTATAAAATTTTCACGGAAAGCAAAGTAAAAACTGACAGTTTTGAGAATAAATTCTTCAAATGCCAAAATGACATTAGAAAAGCAAAGGCAACTAAGGTATTTTAATCAAATAAAATTAGTAAGCCAAAATTGCAGAGACTCGAAAATTAATTTTTCAAGCTAATCCGTTGATTTTATCAAAATTGTCTAACTAAGAGTAAGAAAAGTTTTTAAATCAGATAAGCTATCTACATAAAAAATATCGAGTGAATTACATTGACCACAAAAAAGTTCTGGACACTTTTCCCGTTACATCCTCAAGTTTGAGCCATTTCTATGGTCTCTAAGGCTCTGTGCTCCACTCTCAAAAATGGCCATTATTGACAGTAACTCACCTGCTAAATATTGTAAAAGTTCTTCATCACGTTCTCAAGTTATACCGAAAAAACAAAATTATTTTTGCAATTTTGAAGCCTTCTACCGGGTAAACAAGACACTTGAGGCAAAAGTAAAAAGGCTCATCAACTTTTTTTCGAATCAAAGAATCTTCGGCTTTATTTTTGCCACGCAGTTTGAGGACACCTGTATAATATGTTTCAAGTCAAGTATGCACCATTGGTAACATCGTTATTATTGTCGTTTTAATTACCAAACTAGTGGCATTTTCCTCTGTTAGTTACATGGTGAAATCAAAATAGCAATTATTGAACATGGCATTATCGAGATAATCTGAAAAATGACCCTTGCTGCGGCTTGTTGTCGTTCAGTTTGAATGACAAGAAGCCGTAGCAAGCTATTGTTAAGCAAGACCTGAAGATGGCAGATGTTATCCTGCCGAAACGACGTCAAGACCAGTGTGGTCTCACGCATCAGAGAGAATTCCTTGTTTAGCGATAGTCACTTTCGGCTGTTTGAATCTCCACCGCCCAGAATAGCTGCCTACCACCACTGTGGAGGAGGTTGAAAAGTTCTGGAAAGGAGTGTATGAGTCACCGCGTCTAATTCACCTAGACATCTCAGCTCAAGCATACTTCGAAGCGTTTTGCGCTGAACATCAACTTCCGTAGACAGAAGTGTTTGGAAGCAGTAAGCGAGGATGAGGTCCGACAAGCTATTGACGGTACCAAAAACTTTGCTGCTCCCGGCTCTGATGCCATCAACATATGTTGGTGGAAAAAAGTTCCTTCCACTCACCGCCGTCTAGCTTAAAGAGGAGCTGCAAATTCCAAGCTCTGCTGTCGAGGCGTACACTGTGCTGTTTCCAAAGAAGGGAGACTTGTCTGATCCCAAGAACTACCGATTGATCACTTGTCTCAACACCTACTACAATTTATTTATATGAATCTTCTAGACTAGGTTGTTGAGATCGATCGGTCCGGTAATCAATAACATCAGCGAGCAGCGTGAGGCAAAGAAAGGCATGGAGGATTGCCGGGAGAACCTGGTGAAGGATGGAGCTATATAAAATAGGAACTTATCCATCCTTGGTAATTATAACTCGTACGATTATCAAACATGTAATCTTAATGTCAGCGCTAAAACAGTATGGACCATTTTAAGGCAGAACCAGCTCATTC
The DNA here is from genome assembly GCA_958510875.1 of Endomychus coccineus. NCBI lineage: Eukaryota > Metazoa > Arthropoda > Insecta > Coleoptera > Endomychidae > Endomychus > Endomychus coccineus. The sequence goes on along the minus strand of OY294070.1, from coordinate 19,442,067 downwards.
AACGTGTACATGCTCTATTACCACGTGATTTTCCTCTTTCATTTGATTGGTGTCGGTGGCTAGAGGAAAATCATTTAACTTTTCCAAATTTCTCGGCTAATATTTTGTTTACGGATGAGGCAATGTTTTGATTGAACCATATTTTCTCCCAAATCGATCGGACGGTGAATCCTATTTTCGTATTAATGTGCTACCTGAACTCCTAGTTCAGCTGCAGCTGCAGAATCGAATAATACACTCCTGTAACACTATTCGTAACAGGGCCGGTGTTCTTGAGCGAGTTAGGCAGTCATTGAGGCGACGATTAGTAACTTACATTAGGGCCAATAGCGGTCATTTTCAACATTTTATTTAATTTCATAATTTTTTGTAGTAGTTAACAGTTCTTTTTAATAAAGAGTTGTAGATCGTTAGATTACTTGTAATCTGTGTTCGTATTGGCATTTGCAAAGGTGGTGTACTAAAATGAGGGGCGTAAATGGGGTAAATTTAGCACATATGACATAATAATATGATTATACAAACTTTTTTCATAAAACAAATTTTTGTCGAAAAACGTTCGATGTACAAGAAAAACTCAAGAGACCAATATTTTTAAGTACGGATGAGAAATCAAGACACATTTTTTACACAAAAAAGCAGTGGCGTACCATTTATTTTAAGCAAATAATTCAGGGGCCTGAGCATACTGGCGCCACTAGTTTAAGTGGGAAAACAATTGTTAATGGAAAAAGACTACCTTTAACCTAGATACCACATACCGAAATTGATTGAAAATATCTAAAGTGGCTTCCAACATATTAGGAAAAATTCTATTTTTTCTTTTTAATTTTTAACATCCTGTAGATCGGAACGGAAACACTTCAGACCGCCTCGTAGTCTATTACGTATTAACAGTGTAAGGTTAATAAATTAATAGTTAACTACTTTTTAAAATAATTATTCAACGGTGATCGACGGTGGTTAATAACGCGACAATCCTCGCTATTTCAGCGGTTTATGATGTTACTACACAAGGCTATGTATTTTCTACTTGTAGGTGTTTTATTGAAGATTATGTACTTGTATGCCTTGAAAACTATCAAACATTCAAACATTACATGAAACAATGACTCGTGCTAAGAAATATTCTCTTTGTTATGTTTTGTTGAATGTATCATTGTCGTAATCGCGTTCAACAACTCATGTATATATCTATGGGTGTCAATGTACGAACAGTGAGTTAGCTGATAGTATGTTGTAAGAATGATGTTTCGCGATTATTTGAATGGGCAATACTTGAATAAGAGTGACCTTTTTCAATGAGGGTATTTATTCCAACTGTGTTGATTATGTATTATACGAGGGCAATGTGAAAAATGAAACAAGAAATGATTTATTTGGTCGAAACTTATTTTATTCCTCAATATAATTCCCTTGTAGCCCGATATACTTCGTCCGACGTTTTTCTAATTTTTCTATCCCTTCTAAATAATACGATTTTGGCAATCCTTCAATTAAGGCGTTTGTTTCAGCGATGACCTCATCGTTGGAGCCAAATCTCTTTTCGCCGAGCCAACATTTCAAGTTTGGAAATAGATAAGAATCGCAGGGGACCAAATCTGGAGAATATGGTGGATGACGAACCAATTCGTAGCGCAATTCATGCAATTTTGCCATTGCAACTGCGGACCTGTGCGCCAGTGCGTTGTACTGGCAGAAGAGCACTTTTTTCTTTGCCAAATGCTGCCGATTCACCTTCTCATCGGCGTCGAATCGATCCAACAGCTCTGCATAATATACGCCGGTGATCGTTTTGCCGTTTTCAAGGTAATCGATATGGACGATGCCATGTGCATCTCAAAAATCTGTCGCCATGACTTTGTTGGTCGATGAATCCACTTTGTAACCTCAATTGGACAACCAGAACGTTCGGCGTCCTTTGTTGTTATACTACCACAACGAAAATCAGTAAACCACTTGTGAATCTTTCCAACTTATGGTGAAGAGTCTCCATAAGGTTTAACAAGTGATGCTTTGGTTTCCGTAACGTTTTTTTTTCACGCAAGAAATAATGTTTAATCAAGACGCGAAATTCACTTTTTTCCATGTTCACAAAAAACTTCAATGAGTGGAACAACAGAACTAAAGGACATATCAGTCTAAAAATTTTAATGCGTTCTAGTTAAAGATGGTGCGTCACAAATGTAACATGCGATCGTGGCGCCATCTGTTTAATTTTTAGGGACTTTTCAACCTGCCCTCGTAGTTGTTCATATCGTTTTCGATTTAGAAACGAAGAAATAAGTATACATGTTCTTCATAGCCATTAAAACAATATACTTACATCGAAATGAACTCACAGCAAAATAGCTCAGTCATATATGATAAAAAAGGGGGTCAACCTACGAATGAAAGATGCTAAGCTGCAATCTTGTATAAACCTTTGTTTTGGCATTTTATAAGTTGGCACAAAAGTCTCATATGATCTAGTGTCCGCGAGTCAAGACATTCAATGTCAAAGGTGGCAAAAATAGGTATTTTGTAAATATCTCGCTTCCTATGCTTCAAATGAGCATACATTTCTTTACAAGATATGTATAAGCAATTTTTTATAAATTCAACCGTTTTTGAGATCGGTGGCGGCTCCTCGAAGGAGGCTAAGGAGGCTCAGCCTCCTCAGCAATTTATCATTTATCTCAATGATCATTCTCCATTTTATTTCCTGTTTCTCTGATAATTTTTAAAATTTTACAATTAATTCCCCGTTCTCAGTAGTTATTTTTAATCTGGCAACAGTGCCCTGAGGCTAGACTCTCTATATATCTCAAACGCTGAGCATGTGTTGTTCAACGCAGTTGCCGTTTTTCCGAGCAGTCCGATCGCCAAATAGGCTAAATCAGCGAAAATGGCAACACCCTCTGGAGGCTAGCCTGCGGCAGCCGCTCGCAATCTATGAAATACGACACGTTTGTTCTGCCGACTGCTGAGTAGGTCAGTCAGTGCTTGTTTATGTGTTGTCACGCCACGCGAAGTAAGGTTAGATTGTTGTCTGTTGTAAATTTAAAATAATGAGTGTTAGTGAGTTAGTTGGTGCCTTTTAGAAAATCCATTTAGTGGATTAACATATGATAAAAGTGTTTTTTGAGTTATTAACAAAGAGTTCTTTGGTTATTAAACGTCAATATGAGTAGTCATTCAGTTGCTGAAAAGATTAGTGATGACAGGTATGTTTCAAAATCGATAATTTGATACTGATAATTGTAAAAAATATTTATGGTTAACGGGATCTGAGGTACACAATAAATTATATTACTGGTATTGCTTGCTATTTACATCTGATACAACTTCATGTTGGAGGCACTTGGGTTATGATGATTTGAAAAATTTAGCTCGTGGTATAGACAGACATGAAAAATCGCAGGAACATATTACATCGAGTATTAAGTTTAAATTAACCGGTAAACAGAATGTTGTTAAAGGAGGAAAACATATAATTTGGTAGACATGAAATTTTAGATACTATTAAAGGTCAAATTGAGATTCGATTTTTCGATTTACATGAATTGAAGTTTTTTGTATAACTTAGTTCTAAAATATAATTTTTTTGATAAAATAGCACTGCACAATGACTTATGCGTTATATACTCGGATAAAGATATTTTAGGCCAGTACGACATTCACGCCGATATCATAAAATATATGATAGACAATGATTTGCAACAAGTTTTACCTCAGTTTTATAAACTACTTTGTTTGACAGTCACCATTCCTGTCACGTTGGCATCAGTGAATAGATCATTTTCTACTCTCAAACGAATTAAAACTTACATGCCAAATACAATGGGCCAAAATCGTTTATACAATGTTAGTTTAATATCTATTGAAAAAGATTTAATAAAACACTTAAAACAAAATGATACATTCTTTGATAACATTATTGATCATTTTTCGCAAACTAAAGACCATAGAATTCCGTTAATATATAAAAAAGTTTATAAAATTAATTAAAAAAAAACAAAATATGAAAAATTCTAAAAAAAAGAATAAATATTAAAAATCCAAAAAAAATAAAAGTCAAAAAACGAACAAAAAAATGTTTTGCCAAGAGAAACTCTATACCTCTTGGTTCTTGCTGGATAACAATTAATTTTGTCACTGAAGTAGCGGTTACGGTCGCTGTGCAAAGGTTAAAAGGCTGTAAATAGAGTATATTTTTACAAAAACGTTTTATGTCCAGCCTCCTCTATCAAAAATTCACGAGCCGCCACTGTTTGAGATAGAGTGCGAAGAGTTTGGAGAGCTCAGCCATACATATCATGACGCAAGGTCAACCGTGAGTTCCAATAAGTAGTACGGTTTATAAAGGAACTATTCACTAAAAAAATTATAATTAAGAAGAAACCTTAATTATTTACTATTTAATATATTATAATTATAAATATTATTCATAAATCAGATACAATAATACTTTCATATGAATAATAAAAGGATATACTTTAGGTACAACTCAACGCATCATTGTATCCAAATGATCTCGATGAGAAAATCCTGAGAGGTTCACATACGAATGTAATAGATAACGTGGAAGATGATAATGGATTGGAAATTTAAGTTGAGCGACCGGAAGAAGTCGATGATGAAGAAGAAGAAAATTAAGTCATATATTAAAGTAAAAAAAAACAACATGTGAACTTAAATTGTAATAAATGAATGATACATGATATATGATTGCTCGGGCTAGGATCTACTGATGTCAGGAAGCTTTGTACAGCGCTCATGTTCTCTCAAACGAGTAGCTACTGTACGACCTGTTTCCCCAATGTAGACTTTACCGCAAGAACAGGGAATGCTATAAACGCCTTCTAAGTGAAAAGGAGGAAGGTGATCTTTGATAAGTTTATAAAACTGAGATAGGTTTGGAAGTGTGGAAAACCGAGCAGAAATATTATGTTCTTGAGGATTTTGGCAATTCGATTTGTTATATTCTCAATGCATGGAGGAGATATGGCGGGGAGGTTTGTGGTTCAGGTTGATTCGAAATTTTAGGCGAAGTATATTCCTTTATGGCTTTTTGAATGTTATAATGGAAGAAATTATCTGATAATAAGACAGATGAAAGATGTTTTAATTCTGATTTCAAGGATTAGGGTTGAGATAAGTTGACAGCTCTTTGGACCAAGAAGTTTATGACAGATTACTTTTGGGCATGGTGGTGGTGGGAAAGGCCATTGGGATATATATCGGTGTGAGTGGGTTTTCGATACACAGGATATCCTAAAGTACCGTTACTCAGTCGACTTAATAATACATCTAGGAACAGAAACGATTTAAAGTATTCCACTCTATTATTTTATTATTTATATGAAATAAGTAAATATTATTGAACGAGTATCTGCTTTATGGATAATATTTACAAATATAATATATTAACTAGTAAATAATATAGGTTTTTCTTAAGTATATTTTTTTTAGTGAATAATTAAGTGACCTTCGTTATGATGGCGTGATGATATGTGAAACCGTTTTTGCTACCTTTGACCTCGAATATCTTCGACTCGCGTACACGGGCTCTCATGAAACTTTTGAGCCAACTTATAAATTGCCAAAACAAAGGTTTATATAAGTCTAGAACATATTATCTTTCGTTCCGGGGTGAAACCCCTATTGTGACTGGACATTATAGAGCTGATCTCGGTGAAAGTGCTTTTATATCTCCTCGAGCTGCTGCAAACCGTTTCTCACGTCTTTTTGAGGTCATAGGGAGTCACAAAAATTTCAGACGACGTATTTGTACATTTTGGCACAAAACACCACTTTGTAGCTGGCCTCTTCAATTAATCGTTTTAATAATAAGTTAAACCGATTGCAACGGATAAGCTAATCAAAGTGCCGGGTGTCTAGTAGCTGACGTCATGCATCCTAGCCTCGCAGTAAGTTATGTTTTCTAGCCTCGCGCTAAATAAGAATTTTTAAAGTATTATAATTTATTTCGCTCTTAAAATTTTAGGCTGTAACTGCGGTTAGTTATTATGTACAGCACAGTTATTCCATTCCAATTGAAAAGAAAAATTTACAATCTTCTCTAATCCCAGATAAGTAGGTGAAACTTCTGGGATAAGTTAATAATACATATCCCCCCATTAAACTGAAACGGAAATGTTCATGACCGGATCTAAATTTACTCCGAGTTGTACGGAAAATAAATTCTGTTTTTATGCACATGAAAAAGCGTCTAGAAGATATCTTGAAGTAAGTAACGGAAACGTGTTATTTCATTAAGCTTCATTATTCGATTGAGAAACATTTATGCGTGTACTAACCTTTGCCTATCGCTTGAAAACAATTAAAGATTTCGTCACAGAATTGCACACACACAATTCGAGCAATATTATGCGGTCGAGTGTACTCCTCTAACTATATATTGAAACTGAACTATTAAAAGTTTTAATTATTCGCTATGTATCAAGAATGAATATTTATTGCATGTCGAGATTACAAAGATGGCTTATCTGGTACAATAGAGGTTAATCAGAGATAATACATTGAGTGATAAAATTTCATTATAACTAATTCGTTTTGTTCAAACCACACAATGCAAACGCTGATTATCTAGTCTAGTCTAGATCTACTCAATTGACGATTCGCTACTTTTATGTAATCAGTATTACATAATCTAATATTTTTCAACAATCGATGAAAGCGCGTGTGTGTGTGAGTAAATTGGCACTTATTAGTTTATCTTAATCCACAGAATTTCAATATAGAACTGTTTTCCGTTTGCTAGTATGGACCAGGAATTCGTGTACTGTTGCATTTGCCACATGACGTAGACGTGAAATGATTCGAGCGGTACGACTAATGCCGAGCGCAGTTCATTAAATGCCAATCCTTGACTCCTGATTCTGGTAGCCAGCAATGGCCAATTTGAGGTTAGAAAGTATGCATCGAGAGTTCGGTCCTTCGGTGGCTCATATCAATTTGTGAAATAAATTTTGTTTTGTGAATATGATTTCTCACCATGTCACCGAGTGTATTACAGTCATTTATATACTGAGGGTGTAATGAGATCTATTATGACCCGCGGCGTTGTAATAACGCCCTATGCTTTAGCCGAAGGCTATTACAAAACAAACGACATCTTATGACCAATAAGCTCGTGGTATAGGTATACAAGATTTTATATGTACGACCGTTTTTTCCCCAGGAATTGCACTTAGGCCCTTTCCTCTTTTCGCTGTTTATGAATGGCATTGGGGGCTGTTTCGTCTCTATGTGGATGATCTTAAAATCTATAAATCTGTTACTTCCATCAATGATTGCTTCTCTCTTCAACGTGACCTCAACGTGAATATTGTACTATAAATAAACTATTTTTGAACATAGATCAATGTCATCAAATCACGTTTGTAACGTGTAAATTCCACTTAACGGCTTAGAAATGGCCGCTGTGGTACAATCGGTTAACTCCTGTGACGTCAACTATGCTAGACCGTATACTCTAAGGGTCATGGTTGTTCGGTGTCAGATCCGTAGTTACCGCGTCTATTCCGAGGTTGTTCTGTAAGACAACGAGACGCCAGAAAGAAAGAGAAAATGGCGTTACTTCTGGTCAATCGTTCAAGCGGGAAGTGCGTTGCTAGGTTATTTCAACAGGGAGGTGATACCAAGCTTGTGTTTGGAACCAAATTCTGGGAATATTCTTCCGTTGAAAGTAAAGACATCAATTACCAATTTGGATTGGAATAATTGGAAATATTTGAGTAATTAATGCACCTTAGGGGATTGAAACTTAGTTTCAACGTGACTGGTTGTGAACGGAAGTAAAATTTGTCTTATTGGAAGGAAAACCCTATCGTGATAGAGGTTAATATCTTTGTGATTCCATTTGATTTATTCACTGACTTCAGGAATTAATTTGCCTTCATAGGTGGTATCTGACAGGACATAGGCTAGTCCTAATTTGTTCAACAATTGTCATGTATTTTGTTCATGTCTGTCTTCTGAGGATGATAGAACAATAGAGGTTTGAACATTTCGTGATTTCATGGTTCCTTTTTTCTGTTTATGTTGTGGAAAATTCAACAAGTGTATTGAGGTTGGCTTGAATCTGCTGTGGAAAATATTACTTAGGAGTCGCTGATTTACTAGTGATGTACAATCGTGGAAACGGTACTACAACTGTGGCAGGAGCCCCCTATATCAAGTAGAAGTATTAATGCATAACCAAGCGAGTACAACATCCGGCACTCACCAGGTCAGGCTACTGATTTTGGTTTTATGTAACAATTGAAATAATCATTGAGTATTTGTATATGGTGTAAATTCAACTGTTCACTTGATTTAATGTTTTAAGCAATTACCTTCATCCATATTTTCAATTCATTCGCTTCATATCTCATTAAGTCAGTTCTGTCATAACCTGTATCAATATTAGTATTTCAATAACTGGTAAATTTCAATCATTCTGGGTACAGGTCACATCTAAAATTATAACTCACCACAGTCTTCACTGTAGCTGTCGGCAACCAAGTTGTACCCTTACACGTTTTCCAAAATATTTGATGTGTTTGAAAAAAGAAGGCTTTTAGGAACTTAGGCTTCATATTGCGCACAGCATATATTCCTTAATATTAGTATATAATTCTCTGGTTCGTAGTTTCCTAGAATTCGCCTCTCTAGTATGGAACCCACTGTATATCAGTTACATTGATAAATTGGGAGAAGTACAAAAAGATTCATTGATTCCCCAATTTGAGATTCTATAAAAGACTTCATTTTAACACGTATGACGATAGCCTTAGGCATTACAAATTATTAAAACTAAATTCTCGTGGGAATGTTTCAGGACTAATTTTGCTTTACAAGATTTTGAACAATATTATTAACTGTAGCTCTATATTAGGTAATATTCACTTTAATGTCAGACGATACAGTTCCCGGTAGCTTACACTGTTCTACCACCAATCCTTTGTTACAAATTATGCAAATAATTCGCCAATGTGTTTGCTACAAAAAAATTACAATTTGTTTTTCACACACTTGGACTTGTTCCATGATTCTATGCATAGACTAACACTATATGCCATTGGCGTTTTCAGAAACTAAGCAGTACAATATGTGAAAATGAATTGAAATATAGGTATTCTCTTCTTTTTTCTCTTTTTCTTCTCATCCTAGTGTTAGGTGTTAGTTAATTAAATTCATTCGCTTTTTTCGAAACTACGTAACCCCGTTATTGGAAAAGTGTTATTCTGTCGGGTTGCCTGTACTAAATAAATATCAGTTTCGAGTTTCAGCATTATTTCGCCATCGCCAAATAGTTATCAAATACAATTAAGATGCACTTTAACTATAAATACTTACTGTGATCGGTCATCAATGAACTTAGAGGACTATTACTATAGGATTCATAAAAGTGAAATCAACATAGTAGTATTTAATTTTACATTATTTGTTTCCCAATTTAATCTACTTTGATTATGACTTCTTGGCAGCTGAGAGGTTCTTAGGACTTTTTAGCGGACAAGGGAGTTAATTTCGTACTTATTAGGTCATCGAATTGAAATCATGTGATTTCTCTAGTTGAAGTAAGAGGTCGCAAGGCAATTAAAAGATAATAAATACGAATCTTTCTCTATGTCAAGACCGATTAGGGATATTGTGGTACCTACTAAATAAGTATCGATAGACAATATATCGGAAGTTAAAGTATCGATACAAAATAACGTATCGATCAGAGGAATATCGATCCTTCCGAGAATCGATACATATCGAACATCCCCAATACAGACGTATTATATAATATTGGTTTGAATAGAGGAAATTTTGTTTTGTGAATGTGATTTGTTACCATGCCACTGCGTGCGTTATAGTTATTCATATACTAAGGATGTAATGAGAGTTATTATGCCCCGCGGCGTTGGAATAACGCCCTACGCGTTAGCCGAGTACCTACTTTTACAGCCTAGATGATGATCATTACGCCCGTGGTATACGTATACACGAGTACGAACGTTTTTTAGGAGCCATTACAGTATTTTTGGTGGATACGGGTGATTATTTCTTATTTATTAGTGTTTATTATTCCAACATAGTCGATTAAAATTAGATGTTCTTTTGTATAATTCATAGATAAGGTTTGCATTTATAACAAATTTGACAAGACCTCGGTAAATATTATTTATAGATTATGAGTAATGTGAAACGATTGTTGTAGTTTGAACATTTGCAATGTATTAATAAATATTTTGTAAACAGTTTCTATGATTGGAACAAATGAACAATATGTCGCCTATTTAAGTGTTACCACCAGAACGAAATTTAATATCCTTGAATTAAATTAAATATCCTTTATTTAAGTGAGCTGGGAACTTGTTGTAAAGTATACTGATTTCATTAACATTTGAATGATAATGAAGAAGACCCCCCCCCCCCTGCCTATATTCGCCGCTCGGAAAATTTGGTAGTTGAGTTTATTTATGAACGTTTCCAAATTTGGACAAGAAATCCAAAGAATGTGGGTCAAAAATGGGGTGGGATAGGGGGAGCACCCCTGACGCTACACCACTGGACAATTTTGACGAATGTCTCTGGTGTCAAAATATAGGTATCTATCTTAGGAGTATTTGAATCGAATTTGATGAAACGCTCTCAGTGTTTCATAAACCATTGGCAGGGAGAGTAAAAGGATATTGAAATCTTTATAAAACCAAACATAATATGGAAGAGGTAATTAATTTTCCACTCTTAATTAAGGCTTTACAAAACGAAAATAAAAGGTAAACAATAATTTTATTTTATTTTTTGTTGTTTATATTATTAGACTTGTATATAATATTGCAAAGAAGGGTTTAAGGAGCTTCGGTAGAGATTCTTTTGTTATGATAAAATTGTTTTTGGAGGGTTTCACTAGACCGTTTTTTAAATATATCCAGTCAAAAAAACAACATTTTAACATGAAAGCTTATGGGGACTTGGTTAAATGTTGCAATTTAAAAAGAAAATAGGAACCGTTTTTTTTTAATGGAATAACTTTATTACAATAATATTCTGTGCAAGTTTGAGCGAGCCCAACTAATTATTTATATGAAAAAATAGCTGAAAATATGGTTTAGGTAGACAATTTGTCAACGCTGTTCGTCGACGACAACTATACGATTATTATTGTTACATGTATACAACTCCGGCCGGCAATATTTACAGCGTTGTCAGGCACAAATAATGTTGTGAGGAATTTCGGAAGTTATGAATTAAATTTACACAATATGTAACGTTTACCTTAATGCTGACAAATTGTTTCATTACATTGTGGCATTCTCAAAGCTAGGAATTATCAACTACGTAAACGCCGAAACCATAGATATAGTCGGGAGACTTATCAGAAGTCTATAGGATAGGACATATATTGCCCAATTTGACAATTGCAGTTTCCTGCATCGGAAAACAAAAAAAACACAAAACATATCAATTTATCAATAATTAAATGGATTCCCACGTATGTAAGTGAAAATATTTGTGCTCAGCAGCAGAGTGAAGCTAGATTTGCAACGGTTACAGGAATCATTGCGAAGGTAGACTAAAATTAAAATAAAAGAACCACCCAGGTGTGAATTATATATAAATTCTCGGGAAATAGGTCACATTAACACTTATGCTTTATATTTTGTCATTTTTACGTACGTTTCGGTTTCACGACCATTACCAGAAGACTCATTATGTCTAAAACTGGATTACTTAAAACTAATTGTATTGCACAAAGCGTCCTTATCGCACCAATCTCAATTAAAATGTCCACGTCGCCGAAATGAACAGAAACACGAATAATCGAAACTGTAACACATCAATGTTATAAGTATACCCAATATATCAAGAATCCACTGTTAAGCAGTACTCTTAATAATCGCGAGTTCATGTCAACAAAGCATATGAACGTCTGGAAACGAGAACATTAGGTTCAAGATTCCACTTTCAAACCAGATGTTAGATTTACGAGCTAATAGAAAAAGGTTTGTCAGTTATTGGAAATATACTATGACATTATACCTATGATATGAACATTAGGCATGATGCAGATGAAAAAATATAAACTTTTACTAAAGAAGTTTGGTCTCAACGTTATCTTCATTTCAATTCCGTTGCACCAACAAGTTATAAAAAAAGTGTTATAAACAGCCTTACAGATCACGCCCAAAAATCCCAAAAAAGTAAAAATTGTTCGTAATACACTGTAAATGAATGGCTACCCAAAAACATTTTTCAATCCTATCATTAAAGAAAGAATAAACAAAATCTGTAATGGATCTTCATATATAAATAACATAAAAGGTAATACAGATAATTTTATAACATTACCATACATTCCGGAGACCTTAGAGAAAATTAAGAAATGTTTGAAAAACGTTGATTTAAATGTCGGGCATAAGCCTACTAACTTGTGTTGGAAAATATTTCTCAAATCGAAAACCTTTGGTACCTAAAGATAAACAAACCCACACAGTATACAAATTAAACGGTTTAGATTGCGATGGGACTTATACTGGAATCTCTAAACAATATTTACAAAAAATAATGTATGGCCATGAGTAAAGTACAAGAAACAAAAACTTAGAAAATTCCACCGCCCTTGCTAAACACTGATTTGATTATGACCATCGATTCGATTACAATATTGTTAATATTTCAACTAAGGAAACCAATTATTATAAAACATCTATTCTGGAGATGATTCACATAAAACGTGATGATCTGTAAGTCATAGGACAGATATTCAGACACTAAGTCAGATTTATACTAGCTTAGTTAAATAAAACCCTTGCAAATTGCTACATGCTTCTTTATAATGTTAAAAGTATATTTTAGGTAGAATGTCTTAGTATAATTGTCCAATAACTGACAAACCTTTTTCTATTAGCTCGTAGATCTAACATCTGGTTTAAAAGTGAACACTTCAACCTATTGTTCTCGTTTCTAGTCGTTCATAGACTTTGTTGACATGAACTCGCATTTATTAAGAGTACTGCTTAACAGTGGATTCTTGATATATTGTACTCATAACATTGATGTGTTACAATTTCGATTATTCATGTTTCTGTCAATTTCGGCGACGTGGACATTTTAATTGGGATTGGTGCGATAAGGACGCTTTGTGTAATACAATTGGATTTAAGTAATCCAGTTTTCGACATAATAAGTCTTCTGATGATGGTCGTGAGACCGAAACGTGAGTAAAGACGAGGAAATATTAAGCATAGGTGATAATGTGACCTATTTCCCGAGAATTTATATATAAAACAAGGACCACCTGTAAATGATCGAGAATTTCCAGATTGTTCGAAGGCAATAATTTGCCAATGATCAAAATGGTGTTATCTGTATATGTTTAATTAATACAGTTTAAATTGTTTTTTCGACGTACATTTCTTCTCTGTGATGGTATTGTGCTGAGTACATTAGTGAATAAAAAATAAAAACACGGAATAACTCTTATTGACGTTGACAGAAATACAGCGTTGCCACATTCATGAAATAATTCAATAACAGAAGAATACCTGAATAGGAATCCTTTTAGATATTGAAATGTCTCAACATCCAATATTTGTAAATTTCAATAAACAAGGGAGCACGACGGGAATAAGGCTAAATGTCTGTGTGCGTAAGCTACTGTAGAGTGGATTGCGTCATTTTTTTGTCTTAGGTATTTGAAATTTTGCATATCAATATTGTAAAATTGGATTATCACTATATAAGATTATGTAGTGGGTTATTACATCCTAATGATTATCATTTGGTGATTATATTAGATCTGTTTGATCGTAAAGACGTAGGGTATTGTTTATGGGTTGTAAATTTCCAAAAATCATAGCAGTTAAGTTTCGAGCCTTTATCAGCTGTACATAAAATATATAAACTGAATATTTCAGGCAAGGAATGATTATAATGATGTGCAAATGTGGATACTGTTTTTGAAAATCTAAAGCATCTTCTATGTTCATTAAGCCTAATAGAAAATGAGCGTCTTGTTTGGCCTATATAAAAGAAATCACATTTCTGATATTATAGCTCATGAACTCAGATTGAGTTAGAATACAATAGTTAAGTCAAGATGTTTCATTTTATTTTGAAAAAATCACTGGAAAAATCCAAAACATTGTGAAACATAATGACTCAAATATTCCACTTAAACCAATTCCAAATTAGGACATATCTTATTCAAAAATAAAGACAAAACAAAGATAATTCATAAATCTGTAGTTTATAAGCTATCATGTCAGAAACTCGATTCCCTTTATATAGGCCAAACAGGACCCTCGTAAATTATTATTCAATCATAAATCAGACGTATATTTTTTTGTCTAAAAGTAATTTTAACAATACTCACTTAAACACGATGATCTTCACAAACCCGGTGTAAATATCAACAATAACAAAGAGGATGCGCACAAACTGTATAATAAAGAGACCCACTTGAGGAATTGTGTGTTCAAAACACTTCTAAATACACCACATCACAAAGCAGCATAGTCTGCATTCGATGCAGTGAATCAGCATTGGCACATTTACAAAATAATTATATGAGTATACTACACTCAGTGAAACAAGGTACCTACCTCGCAATGTGCACCAGATGTAAACGAAATTACTCGGGACTTACGACTCTAGAGGCGAGAAGTGAAATTCAGTGTTACATAAAACGAACAAGTCGCAACTTTTCATATGCAGCTGATGTAAATCGGTTAATAATTTGCCATTGGCGAAAGTATCTAATTCGCATTGGAGCGTGGCAATTCGCATTACATAAATTAAAATTTGGTGTAATTGAAATTCAATGATTGATCAATGAGATAAAACGCACTTCAATATTACTACGCATACACTCTCGGTTGATTTCGATTTGAAATTCATAGAAGTCTATTCAGTGAAACGAATTCACACTAATAGTCCAAGAGCCCAGTGGATTTTTATTCTCCGGACGATTTCAACTTATTTTTACTATCCTCACTATATAAGTAGTATATAGTGTAAAGGAAGTATTGGAATCGATCCAAATAAATTTTCGAGGACATATCCGTTTTGAGCTTTTCCGAATCGACCTAGACTACTTCTGACATGCTGTTTGTACGTGCGTGCGCGCGTTTGTGTGTGTTTTTCTCCGAACGTAAGAGAAATCTTTGAAAGTCGCTGGGGAGCACGTATTAGTCTAGGAGCTAGACCGACATTGATGGTCTGAACATTAACCCGATGGCACTATGGTTTATCGTAAGAGGACGGTTCAATGACCAATTTTCCCCGGCTGCTAGATCTCGAGATACGGCATCCGCATTTTTTTTTTTGACTCGAGGTTAACCCTTTCCCAGTTGCGGTTACTTGAAAAGCATGTCATTTTTATACACTTCCACCATGTGCCATCATTTTTTATCGTGTCCGCTTATCAGGCCGACCAGTTAAAATTGAACCGGACGAAAATGGACTGCAAGTTAACCCCCCCAAACCTGGTGGGGAATGTCCATTGGTGTTGGCAATTGTTAACATACCCTATGCCATCAAAAGTTATCGGTCCATTTACGAGTAGTTGGCCCTTATTTGGACCAAAAATGTTTCTCTTTTTCATTTTGTGGCTAAAACTTGCAGGTTACAAGGTAACATGATGGCACCATGTTAAATAACTTTATTGGAGGTCAAATAAAGATTTAAAATTATTGCCATCACCCCTTGCCTATTTAAACTCCCCAAAATCCCCTAAGACCACCCCCAAAAAAATATGAATAATGTGACCAATTTTATCATAAATTAGTAAATTTTTGAGATTCTGGCTGGGTTTAAAATCGGAACGGAAGTTTTTTTGTTTTTGTTTTGCTTTGTGGGGTGGTTTTAGGGGGTTTCGGGGGAGGGGGGTTTGATAGGCAAGGAGTGATAGCAATAATTTTAAATCTTTAATTGACCTCCAATAAAGTTATGTAACATGGTGCCATCATGTTATCTTGTAACCCGCAAGTTTTAGCCACAAAATGAAAAAATGAGACACATTTTTGGTCCAAATAATGGCCAATTACTCGGAAATGGACCGATAACTTTTGATGGCATAGGGTATGTTAACAATTGCCAACACCAATGAACAATTTCCACCAGGTTTGGGAGGGTTAACTAGCAGTCCATTTTCGGTCCAATTTTAACTGGTCGGCCTGATAAATGGACACGATAAAAAATGATGGCACATGGTAGAAGTGTATAAGAATGGCATGCTTTTCAAGTAACCGCAACTTGGAAAGGGTTAATCTCCAGTCAAAAAAAAAATGCGGATTCCGTATCTCGAGATCTAGCAGCCGGGGAAAATTCGGTCTGTGAGATGAATTCGTCATTGAACCGTCCTCTAACGATAAACCATAGTGCCATCGTGTTAATGTTCAGACCATCAATATCGGTCTAGCTCCTAGACTATATTCCCCACTAAAACCATCTCCCGTCTATCATTTTGTTGAACCCTGCGCGGGACCACCGCTAGGAATTATTTCACAGAGGGAGGAAGCAATCATTTCTTCGTCATTTTCCAGAGACATGCGCTGTCGTAGAACTTCTTCTCTCTCTCTCTCTCTCTCTCTCTCTCTCTCTCTCTCTCTCTCTCTCTCTCTCTCTCTCTCTCTCTCTCTCTCTCTCTCTCTTCGCTGTTCCTATTGGTCTTATATGGATTCGAAAGTTTGCAGATATCTATAAGGTGCTATTTTGTTTTTGGGTGATATTTTTGACGTCCTTCCTCAGTTATTTCCGTGGAAATATAGTACCTATTTTATTGAATCATAATGATGACAGGTCATCATCATCACCGTCAACAAAGGGCTCGGGCTTAACCCCCGGGTGCACTTTGTCCGCTAGGTTGGGCCCATTGTGAGCTCATTCTATTCCAGCCAGCAGGTTTGTGGCCCGCCAGAAACCCAGAATACTGCTTTCATAAGTTCCTCTGGAAGCTGTTTCGCTTCGCCGAAGTGACGGTGCCTGTGGAATGTCAAAGCTTGTGTCGAAGCAAGAGCTTCAAGAGCCCTCAATGGAGCCGACCTCATACCACTCGTGACGCCTACACAAGCTGCTGCAGTCGATCCACAGGGCGTTGGCACAAAGAAGTCTTCGTCTCTGGCCGCCACAGATCAGCGGCATAGGTAATCATAGGTCTAATCATAGCCGTGTAGATCCAGTGAAGGATTTACGGCTGTAATCCTGCTACTGGAGGTACTTCCCAAAAGGGCGCAGAGGGCTTCCTGCGCAGCGGGTAGAGCTCTCGCCTCACACGCGACAAATCCCGGGACCGCGGTTTCTGGTACGTACGCAGCTTCTCTATCATTTTCTCCTCAACTATCTCTATCTTTTGATCGTTTGAATTGATCAAAATTGATTTAATTGAGTAATTGAGATTATTATCAATTGGTTGAAATAAGTTTTCACTTATTAGAAAAATTTCATTTTTCATGGCTCCGCGTCCTCAAGCAGCTACTGGATAAGCAGTGGCTGTCGGTTTGGCGTGGTGACCTCGGCATGGGGCAGGCGAAGCTCCACATTAGGGAGTTCTCGCCTAAACTCTCTAAAACCCTACTCTCTATGAGCAGGAGAGGCCTTAAACTGGTGACAAGACTCCCCACAGGACACTATCATCTGAATAAACATCTACACATAATGGGCATTGTTGAAGACCCAGCTTGTAGTAGATGTGGAGAGGCGGACAAAACTGCCTCTCACATCTTAGCAGGATGTCCAGCACTGACTTCTTTTAGACTACAACACCTCGGCAGCATGCAAAATATTAGCCTTCGGCACTCCCTTAGGTCTGCTGGACTGATTCTGGTATCAAGGGTAGGCTGTGCCAAAAAACCGATATAGTTTGGTTTCCCTCTCTTCGAGTATATCATTCCCCGTTCAAATTCATTCAGGTCCACCAAATCGGCTAATATTTACAGGTGCATCAAGTCCAAAACGTGTTTTTTGAAGTTTTTCCTTAATTTTTGAGAGGTTTCATAACACTGTTCTATAATAACGGGATGTTGTCTGATTGAGTCCATGATTTTTTTCGACTCGGCCTACGAGCTGTCAAAGTGGGACATTTTTTGACACCAGGAACATATTTTTCTTAGGGTGGTGGGAGGGGGTGGAATGGATTTGGTATCACATTAAATAGTATCATATTAAAGGGAAGGTTCTAACCTTTCCAGAACTCAAAGATTCATCCATTTTCGACTAAATGCAACCGAGTTGAGGCACTCTGAATTTTTGATATTTTTGGTGCATTTTTCCACTCGAGTGTAGATTATTATAACTCATGGGCGATTTTCTCTGAAATTATCAATTCAATTAATGCTAAGTGATACTAGACTACGTTAAAAGAGCATATGACGCATCACGAACCAAAAAATATGAAGTGTTTTAAGTTGAAAGTTGAAATTACAGTTTTTAGGCCTTAAAAACATGGTTCTTTTGCCAATATATCTGTGGGAAAGTGGATGTGGCCACTGAAAAGCATTAAATACTTTGTGTTTGAATGTAATAATGTCTCCAAAATGTCAAACGTCCCGTTATTGTAGAACAGTGTTATGAAACCTATCAAAAATTGAGGAAAAACTTCAAAAAACACGTTTTGGGCTTGATGCATCTCTAAATATTAACCGATCTGTTTCAAATCTTGGGGACCTGAATGGATTTGAACGGGGAATGATATACTCGAAGAAGAGCGAAATAAAAAAATATCGATTTTTTTTTTGCACAGCCTAATCAATGGGCGCCCAATGGACCCAATCAAGCGATCTAAGTGCTCCGGTCTTGTCCGGTCCCGTTTTGATTGATTGATTGGTGGTATGATACTCAATCAAGGTAACCAGTCAATAGAGAAAAATGCGCATATTACTATGTATCATAGTCTCATACCTAAATTAAAACAGACAAGTACCGATGTTGATGCCAGGTTGTTTATATTTTTAAATGTCAATTGCACGTGGTTATTAAGTGTATAATTATTCTTATGGATAGTTTCTGTTAGTATTTACATAAAATAAATTATTCAGCGTTGACTTTTTTCCTTCATCCATATTTCAATCTTAAAAGCGAATGACATTTAATTACGATAAGTGTTTCACGTAGCTATTGGCAATATGTTAGAGTTTATGTATACAAAATGTGCATTTTTTCTGTCCTATCGCTTTTCTGAACGTGGATTTGTTAATAGCATATAATAAATATACTTCAATCACCCTTTGAATCTATTATGCGTATTCAAACCTACACTCATCCCGCAAAGATCTGTAATATATTTGTAAATGAGGTATAATTGAATAATAATACTAATTTTTCTATTAGTGTGGTTGTTTTGTTTGCTGAGGCATTGCCTCCCCTGCCTACCCGGAAAAGCCGCCATGATTACAACTTAAAAATTAATTACCTTTTCATTCATATGAACTTTAGTATTTTTGAATGCCCAATTCGTTGATATACCGCAGTCCCTTAGGTCAAATCAGATTCGATAACCTCAAGTTTTCATATTTCAAACCCTATACATTTATATTTGTACATTTTGATCTTCACTCACCTTTATATTTCCTATTTAACTAACACATAACACATTGAAATACAATCAGCATTGCATTCGAGACAGTACGATACGAACTGTTTTCCAGTGAATTAGATCAACGATGAGATCAGTCTGAGAAAAAACCCATAAAAAAATATATCGTATTATCGGAGTTCTATAATATTACGCCTGGTATCGGCATCTTATAAACCAGTACCCAGCAAATTAGCAGAGGCTGTTACCGCACATTTTACATGTCAATTTTTATTATGTAAGAATACCTAATAATTATAATGCGAAAAATCTAGTTCTCCATGTGATGTGGATGTAACAAACGTTCAAACCGATTAAAAACAGGTTTTTGGTTGATAATATGTTACACTTACAGGACAAGGAAGGATATAATCCTAACTTATTTCATTATAATAACTTTATTAACACCTTAAGAAAACATGCGGAAAAATTAATTTTTAATTTGTCAATTCAATTAGGTTTCATGAATTAGTGAAGTTGAATGTATATATTATCAAAATTAATCTAAATGAAATATAAATACACTATACGTCAAAAGTCTTGGCCCCCCATTAAGTCTTGTTAATGAAATGTTTTGTTAGAAAAACAAAAGATATCTATCAAAGTATATTGTTTGTTCAATCTATTTCTTGTGAAAGGAAATGTGTGAATTTGTTGAAAAAAATAATTGAATAAAAAAGTAATGAAACATGTTGTACACTGACTAATAGTCGGTATGACCTCCTCCACGTTGGAATAACATGTTGACAGTCTGTGCATTGAAATAATCAAGCGGTTTATAGTGTCTTGTGGAATATTGTTCCATTCCTCTACCGCCGCGACGACTAACTCATCTGCAGTCTGAGGTGGGTTAATTCGATTATGAATGACTCTACTCATGTAATCCCACATGTTTTCAATCGGATTCATATCCAGCAAGTTGGCTGGCCAATCCAATCTATTAATAAGTCCTGAAGTATGTCCTGCACCCTTCTTGGGCGATGTGGTCGGGCGTTGTTATCCATAAACACAACATTTTCGCCTAATTCGTTACGTATGGGATAGATAATGAGCGTAATAACCTGTTCGACGTAAATTTGGCTGGTCATATTATGTGGAATGTGGATTAATGGGGTGCGGCGGTTCAACATTATTCCTCCCCAAAACGTTATAGTACCCCCTTGAAAGGGAGCAACTTCCCGAGGAAAATTAAGACGCTGTTGACGCCCTGATTCTCTCCAGACTCTTTGCTTTGATTGTCATCACTCACCAGTTCAAATCTGGTTTCTTCTGTGAATAACTACCACCTCCACTGCTGCAAAAGCCAACCCCTGTGCTCTCGCGCCCATCGGAGACGGGCTGCACGATGTCTTGGAAGTAGAGTGGGGACCCGCAATGGTCTCCTAGCACGTAAATTTGCATGATGGAGACTTCTTCGAACTGTGGGTGTCGATATAACACGACGAAACGTACGATGAAAGTGGCTTCTCAGAGCTGAAGCTGTGCGGTGTCTGCGAGCATATTGCACCAAATAACGATCTTCCCTTTCGTTAGACACACGAGGACGTCCACTACGTGGTCTGTTTTCCACTGTATCGAATTCTTCGTACCTTTCGAGATCTGATGATTAGAGTGCCCTCCATCGTGTAAAGCAGTGATTCTTGCTCGATTAAACCCAGAAATTTCACGACCAGGCATGATAATCCAAAAAATCAAAAGAAATTAATACACTAGTCACTTGGCTGAATATGCTTTCACTGCCACTGCTGTCAAAATAATAATGAAGTCAGGATTCATTATTGACATCTCTTTTTTGTCTCTTTCATACCTTAAATACATGTTACTTTTTACCACAATAAGAAAAATAATCGGGCTTAATCGAATCATTTGATATATAGGGGGTCCAAGACTTTTGACGTTGTGTGTAGTTGACTTGATTACATTGATTCTACTTGTCTATTTCAACGTAGGAACGATGCATAATAGAGATGCCGTAGAGACTAGACAAATCTGGCGTCTCGCTGTGCTCCGTTTCGCTTGAATTTTATCTCGACTATGAAGTCAAGGCGAAACAAAACCGGTCGAGACAAGGCGAGATGTGTTCGATTTTTGAATTTTAAATCAATGTTTTATAGCTGTCCTCATTAGTCAAAATAAAATAGCTAATGCCTCCTAATGTCTATGGTGTAGGGTGTTTCATTACCGATAGTGAGGGTACAGCGAAGTTGTTTTATTATGAGGGTTTCTACTGCCAAGCTCAAGTGATGTGGGGTGCTGTACGGGAAATTACGATACTTGTGAACGCGTTAGTGCTATATTGCTGAATGATGAATGAGAATTGACAAGTTGAGGGAGCTGTTCTCTTAGTCTTGGGAGAACTACTTGTGCAGCGTAGGTAATATAGTATTTATGGGTACTAGGAGGTCGGTCAATATGCTGGGCATATACCCAAAGGGTTAAGACGGAATGAGTGGGTTAGGCGAAAGGAGGAAAGACGTTGCGAATAAGAGCGAGAGCAGCAATTTGCTTTTTTTTTCTATATACTTTGACTACACTAAAGGGAAACCTATAATGTTCGAAGAGCATCGGTGAGCGAGCAGTGGAATTTAGGGAGAGGAGATAGGCACTCGAATTTTTCTTGAAAGTTTGGAGGTTATAGGCATATGGAAGACCTCATGGGTATGGCATACTTTATAGGAATAGTTGTACCTGACATCATATTGAAGATTGTGGGATCCGCCTTCCTAGAGAAGACGTACAGCTTGTGTTTTGGTTGCATTAGGCTCTCCTGGATTTTATCAGACCCTCATTCCAAAATAATTGCCAGATCTCCATTAATTGCGTGAACCTGTCTCTGTATCACTGCAAAGCTGTGAACGGGACAGGCGGTCACTTTCAGTAGATCGTTGATATGAACCAGAAACAAACTTGGTTCCAAGACGCACACCTGTGGAACACCAGCGTTGATAGCGATTGTACCGGAGGATAATCCGTCAACCACCGCATGGTGTCACCTATCTGAGAGAAAACTCGATAGTAAACGACAAAGTTGTGGCAGCCAACCATACGACGGAAGTTTTCCAAGAAGGCTTTGGAGATACCGCTACACCTAGCATGTTTTTCAATAGATTTCTGTCATACATATGTTACCTAGAGAAGCAGATCTCCTGTTGATCTAAGCTGACGAAAGTCACATTGCCGGTCATTCTCGATTTTGCAGCTTTCTAGGTATTGAATGAGCTCGATGTTGATTGCTTTTTTCATCACTTTAGAGATCACAGTGCGCGAGCCAAAAGGAGGGAAGGCTTCGTTCGCTACACTCTCTCCGGCTTTCGCATAGCCGATCAAGAGCGCGAGCCGCAATCTGTCTAGTTGGTCGTTTTCTCATTTCGTCATGTGGTTTCACCAGATCTCCAATCAGTGCATCGACTTGTCTCTATATTGTTCCTCTGTGTAAAAGAGAAAGCGGTATGAAGTGTACCGTCATCTGCAAAGCGTTGACTCCGAAAATATTGTTGATATGGAACAGAAACAAAGTTGTACTAAGACAGATCCCTGTGGAGCACGCCACCGTGGATAGCCATAGCCATAGTGTTTTATCTGAGATTAACCTCCATAGTAAATGACATAGTTGGTGTGACTAACATATAACGGAAGAGGCGTTCGTGCCAGCCTCGATCAAAGGCTTTGAAGATATTCAATGCTACAGCTAGAGTATCA
Source organism: Endomychus coccineus (assembly GCA_958510875.1). Lineage (NCBI taxonomy): Eukaryota > Metazoa > Arthropoda > Insecta > Coleoptera > Endomychidae > Endomychus > Endomychus coccineus. The sequence continues at coordinate 19,418,813 of OY294070.1, read as the reverse complement.
CCATATTTTACCATGGATGCCTGCCATATGTGTGTGATCTGAGCGATTCTTGATGAAAATGTGTAACATTATCCATTCATGCATTTAGGAGAGTAAGGTGGAAAGTCCCTGAAAAATTAAACAGATGGCGCCACAATCGAAAATCCCATGTGACGTTTGTAAGGTACCATCTTTAACCAGAACGCATTGGAATTTTCAGACTGATATGACATCCAGTTCTGTTTTGAAACCCATCGAAAGCTAGCAACCCTGAAGATTTTGTAATTATGGAAAAAAGTGAATATCACGTCTTGATTTAACATTATTTCTTGGGTGGAATTGACATTACGAAAACCAAAGCATCGCTTGTTGAATATTATGGGGACTCTTCATCATCGATTATAACGATTCACAACTGATTCACTGATTTTCGTTGTGGTAGTTTGACCACAAAGAACGTCGAACGTGCTGGTCGTCCAATTGAGATTACCATGCCAGAACTCGTCGATAAAATCCATATGGCTATGGTCATCTCGACCGAACGGATACGGAACATTTTGCATATATTTTTGAACATATGAGAAAGCTATCTGCCAGATGCCGCATTTGCTCTCTGTTGGCGACCAACAAGACCTTGTGACAACTTCAAAGGAATGTTTGGCGATGTTCAAGCGCAATTTGAAGGTCTTTTTGCGCCTTTCGTAACCTTGGACGAGACATGGATCCATCACAATACACCAGAGACCAAACTACAGTAGAAACAGTGGACTTGCCAAATGGGTGTATCGGCCAACAAAGACAGTTTTTTGTGATACACACGGTATCATCCATATCGACTACTTTGAAAAGGGCAAAACGATCACCGGCATATTTGGCAAAAAAAAAGTGCTCTTCCACCACGACAACACACTGGCGCACAGGTCCGCAGTCGCAATGGCAAAATTGCATGAATTGCGCTACGAATTGGTTCTTTGTCCACCATATTCTTCAGATTTGGCCCCCCTGCTATTTTTATCTACTTAAAGACATGAAGAAATGACTCGGCGGAAAAAGATTTTGCCCAACGATGAGGTCATCGCTAAAACAAACGCCTATTTTGAAGGTTTGCCGAAATCGTATTATTTGGAAGGGATCGAAAAATTATAAAAACGTTGGACGAAGTGTATCGGGCTATAAGGAGATTATGTTGAGAAATAAAATAAGTTTTGAACAAATAAATCATTTCTTGTTCCATTTTTCAGGGACTTTTCACCTTGACCTCGTATATCCTTCAATAATTTAATATCTGTCGAGTTAATTGACAGAAAAGTCGTGGTTTAGGAATTACATCATGATTAGTGAAATAAAAGCGAATTCATTTTTATGAAAGTCACTCTCCTGATATCCTAAAATTCATCAATACATATTGGCTGATATTGCATCAGAAATCTATTATCTCATAACCACTTTTGAATTTGTAAACAAAAGGTTTTGGAGTATCGCAGAATTTGCTAACAAGGATTATGATGTAATAACATGAGAATCGAGAGCTACCCAATGATCATTCAGATACAAATCTACACACTTCTGATATTTTAATAATTGCTTTTATTATTTACTCAGCAATCGCAGTTTTTGAATACAAATGATTCTATCAATTGAAGATTCAGCGATGGAAAGTAGAAGAAAGCTATATGAGATAGCTGAAATAATCCGATATATTCCGGAACATTTAATTTAGAAGGAAGATATGTGAAATAAATACGTTTAAAAGTTGAATTCACTCAATATATTATATTTTATAGTATTGAGGGAAAAATTGAATATTGAATGTGAAAAATCTTATATTTACGAAGGCAAGGTATAAGTTCCTGAAAAATGAAACAAGAAATGATTCATTTGGTCAAAACTTATTTTATTTCTCAGTAGTAATATCCCTGGGACATTGATAATAGACGAGATAATTTTATGACAATCGAAAGATCGTTCCGTGGTAACAGCCCTCAGCCTTCGGCAACGAGCTTGACAAATTTGTCATAAAATTATGAGGCATTTGTCAATGTCCGGGGGATATTCGGAAGAAAATTTTTTTACAAAAAAATTTATAACTCAACACAACGAAACATTTATTTCAGAAGTTGGAGAATAAAACTCAAATTTTACACAAAACTTTTAACATTTAATTTAAAAATGCTGACAAATTGTTTCACCACACTGTGGCATTATCAAAGCGAGGAGTTATCAACTAAAGCTAAATCTAAAAGTATGTCCTTAAATATCAGGGATCAGAATGTGGTGCAAATTGAGGGATGGGGGTGGATAATGGTGGGAGTGTGTTTACAAAATTGTTAACAAGCGGTGAATTATATGTGTCGATTTGATCATTTAATATTACATTATTATTGTTTTTTGCGTGTTTCAAAATTTCTATGGATTCTAATATATTAAGTTTATGTCCTTTTTCCTGAAATTGTGGTTATGTTCTAACAGGTGATTTGCGTAATTAGAGTCTTCTTTTTTGAGCCTGTAACTTCTCAAATGTTCATTGAACCTTACGCTGAAACTGCGTCCAGTTTGTCCTATGTACAAAGCACTACAGTCATCACATCTCAGTCTGTAAACTCCAGATTTCTTTAAGTTATCTTTTTTAGATTTCGAGTTATTAATATACGAGCATAGGTTATTTGTTGTTTTAAAGGCGACGTTTTTATTCTGTTTTTTAAGGAATTGAGATATTTTTAGTGAATGTTTACCTAAATATGTTGGACATGTGAAATTTGATTTTGTATTATTATTAATTTGCGGATAAATTATGCTTAAGGCTTTTTTATTGAGTTTATTTTGGAGTATTTTATTAATTATCTTGACATTATAACCGTTATTTTTGGCAATATCTATGATTCTGTTTAATTCTAAATGTATCATACAGTTATATGCTGCTAGCTTGTGTGATTGTGGATGTAAAGAAGTGTTGTGTATTGTGGTATCTGTGTGGGTGGGCTTGTGATAAATAGCGAAAGAAAAGTAATTATTTGTGTGTGAAATTGTCAGATCTAAAAAGTTTAAGGACTTGTTGTTTTCCATCTCTAATGTGAATTCTATATTTGGGTGTTTAAATTAAATGTTAAAAAATTTGTGTAAAATTTGAGTTTTATTCTCCAACTTCTGAAGTATTATGAATTTACACTACGTAAACGCCGAAACCATAGATATAAACATTTATTTATTTATTAAAAGTACAGTTAGTGAAAGTACAATTATTAAAATTCAACTTAACATTAGATGCGTTGCTGTTCTCTACTATAGAAGATCTATTACCACACATAATATTTGTGATCTTGTTGTGGCGTTCTTGATCGAGATTTAAGTATGGTTTTATAGAATTTTGTTTGCTATTACCAGTAATTTTCAGCAATTGTTGTTCTTCTATACCACTTTTTGCCAATTCGCTAACAACAGTTTTGTCCTTTACATTCTAGCCAATTGCCTCAGCAGCAGATTTAGTCCATCCATTTATTGTATTTCTTCCAACAGGTACATTATCGTACCATTTGTCAGTTTAATTTTTCCAGTGTCGATTTGGTTTTAAGAACAGTCGTGGTGAGTTAATATTGTCGCCTCGTTTTGATATCAGTTTATGAAAAATACGTACTTTTTCTTTCACTATTGGAAACCAACCGTTTACTACTTGTACAGCTTTTAGAACCACCTTGGCACGTTTTACTCAACACCGGATTGTATTCAATGCGATTTGTTGGAGTCATCGTTATTTTTCCCGATTTGAAAAAAATCCACCAGACAAGCAACTGCCTCTCCTCCTCGCCACGCTAATTCTACAGCAGCAATATTGTAAAATTTACGCATAAGACCTTCAGGAGTATTTTCATCCCATAGCAATAGTATTTTGTTAACTTCAGACAAATTTAACGAAGCTGAACTGGACTTACGTTGACATGGATCTGCTTGTAGTTTCTTCCTGATTGCATCGCGGGCATCTAGGAGCGGTTTAAATACTATACTGTTAAACGGGTCAATCATAATATTATAGTCAGTATAGTACTTCACCGTTGCTTCTTTAAATTCGGTCCCGCCCAATCTTTCAGTATCAACGCCAATTCTTCTAAGCTTCTATGTTCATTTAATTCATATTCCCGTTCGCAGCAAAATGCCATAACTATTCCCCAAATATATTTGTGACTGTAGGTTGTATTTCTGGGAATTTTTTCTTTGATTAGCACATTTATATTTTGAACATTCGCATTGCCAAAAGGTGACATTTTGAAATTTATTTGGAATGAAGTTGTCAAACTCAGTCGTGTAGTCATAGTGATTGATAATTGCATTGAATGCAATATTAACAGTGTAATGTTGACATGATTGGGTGAAATTTTTCATATCACACAAAATGACAAAATTTGAATGGTTTGTTAGAACTGTCAAAAAAATTTCAAAATAATCTCCTTGTAGCCCGATACACTTCGTTCAACGTTTTTATAATTTTTCGATCCCTCCCAAATAATATGATTTCGACAATCCTTCAAAATAGGCTCCTGACATGAAAGTTAGGTTGACATCCTCACAACAAAATGTAATGAAACATGAGTAGTAAAAAACATGTCAAACATTCAATGACATGGAGTATAATTTAACGCTTTAACAAATTTCAGGTATTTAGCTGAAATATATTTCCTGTTCGTACGAACGTTTACGCGATCTTGATGAAATTTTGGACACTTAACCTTCAAAATGAAACGAAAGCCACTGTTTACAAGATAGTTCGAAAAACTACCCCCACCCTCTTTACAATCCCCAATGCATGCAATTATCGATCTTGATAAAATGTTGCACACTTGACCTTCAAATCAAGAGGAAAGTCTTGATGTTTTTTTTAATACTACTAATACGAAAGTACAAAATTTTATTTCAAATAATTATTTGTAGTGTCGTTTACGATCATACTGACATTTGACGGAAATGTTTATATAGAAAATAAAATAATGTGTATTTATTATGTTGACTATCGGGTTACATTCATACTAAATTAATAATAAATTGGTTACTTCATATGTCAGTTTTGACTTCTGTCAGCAGTGCTCGGTGACTGCCTGTATTTTTTTTTTTTAATTTTATCGATATTCTTATATAAGATCAGTATTTTTAAATTTTCTGGAATTTTCTTTAAAATTGGACTTGTTTTTTTTTCGATAAGAACTTTTTCACCCCTTCGAGAAAAAGGGCTTTCCTTAGTTTTTTGGAATAAATTTATAAATTGATAGAGATTTTAAAATTCTGAGAAACATTTATGGTCTTTCATGAGTAACCTGCTCACGTAGTGCACATATGACTCACTATCTGAAAAGAATACTACGGGGCAAAATATTTAACGATTCTGTAGGTCGAGCAACTCCGGGTATAACAACTAGTAATACAATGAAGGTCCAAGTATTGACCCCTTGTAAAACAATTCGAAAGAACTTTCAATGTAATGGCATAGATTCTAATTTGACGTCTTTCCACATCTGTTTCTAATGATTTGCAATATATGTTCGGGTTCTACGGGTGAGCAAAAGTTGATAATCTATGCATCACAGTTCAATTCATATTAGCATTACATAGATATTCACCAAGAGTCGATTCGATAACACATGAGGGAATTGGACCTTATAGAATATAGTTCGAGTTCATGAAAAAACAAAAAGATTATAAAGACAGTTGAAGAATCTTAATTTTCTCATTTCTTCCAATAATTAAAGAAAACTATCTATTTATTCACAGTTTATTTATCACAATTTCACAGATTTAGAATGGCATCAATTCGATAAACAACAATTCGCGTATAAGTTATACGTGTAAGTATATAAATAATGTCATGCTAGCAAATACAAAAATAGAGAAGTTAATTTTCCTCAAATTATTCTAGAATTTCGTTCACGCTTTCAATAAGTTCTCACTTTGAGCATTGCCATTCTTGATGATGTTTCTGGGTTTTGGACGCAAGATTGCTTTTTTCTGTTTCTTATTCTTCGATTGGCAGATATACATGGTGTTTTTGGAGAAGTATGTTTGAATGTCGGCTAATTTCGTGTTGTGCGTTTCCGGAAGGAAAACGTAAGCGTATATTGAGCCAATTATCGAGATACAAGCGAAGAAGTATTGCAGGCCAGCTGCTCCTCCTAGCAAATTGTTCAGTGGGTAATATAGCTGGATTGAGGCGAACATCAGTAAATTAGCTAGAGAGATGCAAATGCTGTGAGCAACACCGCGGATTTCGATGGGAAATAATTCGGCTGTCATTGTCCATGGTATACTCAGCAAACCTAACATGGATGTTACCACGTACATTCCCAGACAAGCCAGAGGAATCCACGTTAGAGTTGAAGTTCCTGCAACATGAATTAATGCAGAAAATGAACAATGAGAAATATACAACTTGAGAACACTATATTATATTATATTATACAACGTGTTCTGTCTAAAACGAACATGAGAAGTATTTTGAGGTTTAACGATGGTACCAATTTGAATTATTACAAAGCCATAATCGATTTTTTTGTTCAATGAAAATATTTTCAAGACGGCGCATTTCCGGTTATACCGGAAGTGGACACCAACTTTGTTATTTCAACCGGATTGTTATAGTTCCTCGTGGTTTTTTGAGATGATTTCCATCACCTACCACGAAGAGTACCTACATAAAAAAATCTGTTCACGTTTTAGAATAGGGAAAAATTTCAAAATCAGTGTTCATGTTTGTGGATGTTCACGTTATGCTACATTACCGAGACTCTACTGTATGTCAGCTGAACATAATTATTTTAACTACACCATTTCTGAAGAAAGTTAGAGAAAACATTGAAAATCTAAAGAAAAGATTAACACATTAGGAGTACCCCAAATTGAAGGTAATCTACAACTTCAATTATTACTCACATCGTCATAATTAATGATGCTCAACACTTGTTCTTATACTAACCTTGTTTGATCCACATAGTGAAAGTTCCAGACACACACATACATATCGTCATACCAAAAGCACTTATTATAATTAGTGGTCTTCGTCGGAATGTGCGGAGCATGTAGGTATTAATCACGGACATCAAGCATCTGATAACTCCAAGAACTATGGACGCCATGTAAGGATTTATTGTACCGCCAACTGCCTGGAAAATACAGAAGCGGTTATGGAGGAATTTACCTCATCAATGGTATATGAAGACATATTTCACTCATGAACAACATAATCCACCACGTCATCACAATATAAATCTAGAACAGGGGTCTCCAAATTTTCCAGCCTAAGGGCCATACTGACCCAGTACGCGCCCTGAGCGAGCATACTCTTGTTAAATTCGCAAATTCAATTGAAAATTTTCAACAGAAAAATTTGAAGCTTTGAAGCGCGGATTGAAATCGCAACAATCTTTGATTACAAAACTCAAAACTGAACAAGAGGCTGTAACTCGTTCCTACTTGGAACTTAGAAAACCATCCATCGATAGAGAAATGATCAAAGAATGCGTAATTGCAGTAGCCGGAGTGTATGAAGAACTTTTTGATATTGTATTCACGGCACGACTACTGGGGAAGTTATTTTTAAGGTAGTTGAAAATGCCATTTATAAGAACAACCTTCGATGGAAAAAACTTGAAATGTATTACTACTGATGGAGGCAAGAAAATGTGTGGTAAAAATGAAGGAGTGGTTGCTCTTGTGTCTACGGCTGTAGAGTCTTACTGTCCTACATTGTATCATTCAATATAATTTCCGAATTTCCGCGAGGTCTAATTTTGGTCTATTCTTATGTATTTTGACACGCTGAACACGATGGTGTAGTTTGAATTTGAATTAACCCTGTGCTCGAAAAACTATGTTCAATGTTTGGACGCAAAAATGACCATTTTTCGATTTATTGCGTTTTGAGACAAAACTGGGTTGTATGAAAAAATATTATTGGACAAATTAATACGCAATTTTTGGCTCTGGTCCGAAGTCGATTCGAGGTCTTGGGCCCATTTGGTGTGTTTTTACCACATTGACAAATTGAGTATATGTCAAAGAGTTGATTTTTCATATTCTGTTTCGGTGAAAAAAGAAAAAAAGTATTTTCATTTCTCTTCTTTCGGTTTCTGGTATTTTGCCATACCTCATTTTTTGCCGCCAAAATCAGCCATTTTGAAAAAATCCGTCTTTTAGGAGTTTCAGACGAAATACTCATGAATCGATCTAAAACTAAATTCATTCAAAAGATTTTATTATTCTGCACCTAATATCCAAAATTCAAGCATTTTGGTCCAAAGACATAACTTTGGCGCTATTTTGAATATTTTGGACCACCGAAAAATTCAAATTTTTTGAGGTTAGACATTTTTCACGAAATTCAAATTCTAGGTTCTATTAGAGGTTTTCATAACGAGTATTTTAAGTCCAAGCAGATCAATTTGGGTTTGGTAGAAATGAAGCTATCCTAATAAATGTGTTTGGGCCTCTAGCGGGCCAAATTTTGGGCCTACCGAGAAAAATCTTGGCGCATATTACGAACAAATACATCTGCTATTTAAGTTTGGAACAGCGTACGGAGATTCTTTCATAATTCCAAGTTATAACGAATTTCATCATAAAAAACTAGCGCGGAATTTCATTTATCGGCAATAAGCGAGGGTCGGTACAATAGATTTCGGGCGCGAAATTATAGTTTTTTTAATATTTTAAAATGCACCTGAAGGCATAATCGTTATTTTATGCTATTTAGGGAAATTGTTGAAGTGATTTGGTTATAAAAATAACCAAGTGACGTCATGTATTTCTTAACGTGAACAGCGTTTATGATATTTTTTTAAAGATAGTAGTGTATTATTCTTCTGTTTAAGCTCTATGTGTTATGTGTGAGTTACATTTCCTCAGAGACGAAATTAGTTTTTTTATATTTGCGTGAGGTTCATTTGGAGCCATATTTTAGATTTTATCGTAGAACAGGTATACTCTACAACTGTTCAATTTTTATCATCTGAAATGTGTAAAATATAAAACCAACAATAGTTAGTTCATACTCACCTCAAAAAACTGGATGGAGTAGAAAAGGATTACATAAATTCCTGAGAACTGTTGGAAGAAAAACAATCCAAATAGAATGAATATCGGCTTATATCCCGTCGGTAAGAGAAATCCTTTGAGTTTTCCTAGGAAACCTTCTCCAGTTTTTGCTTCTGCCGTTAGTTTTTTCATGTGTTCTTTCTGGAGTTGGGCTAGTTGTAATTCTGCTAAGGATTCAGTCTGTAAATTTTAAGTGCTGCTACTAGTAAAAGCATTTACCCAAATTTTTATATCAATGAAGAACTGATGTTGACTGAACAAAAAACAATCGATGAGGGAATGAATTGAAAATTATGTAAATATTATTGTGGTTTATGTACATTTTACTATTTATTCATGTGAATACTTTTATATATAAATTCTTGGGAAATAGGTCAAACTAATACATATCCTTATTATTTTGGTCTTTACGTACGCTGATAGAAGTTTGGGGCTCGGGATAGGATTTTAGTATTTTCTAAAAGGATTTGATGATTACTATCAAACTGGTGTTCCGCAAGTGCAGATCTACTGGTGTCACGAAGTTACAGCGCTCATGTTCTTTCACACGAGTAGCTACTGTACGACCTGTTTCACCAATGTAGACTTATTGTAAGAACAGGGAATGCTATAAACACATTCTAAGTGAAAAGGAAGAAGGTGATATTTGATAGGTTTGTAAAACTGAGATGGTTTTGGAAGTATGGAAAACCGAGTAGAAATATTATGTTTTTTAAGGATTTTGGAAATTCGATGTGTTCAATATAGGGGGGTGGTTGTGGCTCAGGTGAAATTTTAAGCGCAGTGTATTACTTTAAGGCTTTTTGAATATTATAATGGGAGAAATTATTTGATAATAAGGCAGATGAAAGATGTTTTAATTCTGATTTGAAGGATTGGGGTTGTGATAAGTTGACTGCTCTGTGGACCAAGGAGTTTTTGGCAGATTGCTTTTGGGCAGGGTGGTGGTGGGAAAGACCATAGAGGTAATTATCGGTAAGTGGGTGTTGATACTCAGAATGTCCGTCAGTCTGTCGACTAACTGATACATCTTGGAACGGGAGTGAACCTTCCGATTCAACTTCCATGGTGAAAAGGACATTGGGATGTAATGAATTTACATGATTGAGGAAGGGAACAAGATTTCTCCGACCATGTTGGCAAATAACAAAAGTGTCGACATATCTAAACCAACATTTCGGCTTGAGAACAGATGAGTCAATAGCATCTTGCTCAAAAGTTTCCATGAAGATATTAGCTATGACTGGAGACAGTGGGTAACCCATGGCATCTCCAGAGGACTAATTATATCAAGCACAAAGCGTCCTTATCGCATTAATTTCAATTAAAAATGCTCACGTCGCTTTGTGCTTGATACAATTAGTTTTAAGAAATCCCGTCTTCTGGTGATGGTCGTGAGACCGAAACGTACATAAGGCGAAAATAATAATATGTGTTAGTGTGATCTATTTCCCGAGAATTTTATATATAATTCATACCTGGGTCAAGAATCATTATTAATGATGTAAATATTTCAAATTTCAGCTCATGTTCGTTTATTGGCACCACTTTGTTGATGTTGCCTTTTATAACAACAAATATTCTATTCTCATATATTATTAATTAAAGATTTGAAAAAGAAATTGAAGAAATTTGAAATTTATAGATAAACTGGACGCAGTTTCAGTGTAATGATCATGGCAAAATTTGGGATTGGTCTGTTGGAAGCTGCCGATGCTCCGACTAAAGCAAGATGCGATAGAGCCTGCTGTCAGGTTCCTAACAACAGACTTCCTCATAACCCAGAGGACGGACTGGGGGAATAAGGACTCCGGACCACTTCCTCCAGGGCTATTCTTGTGATTCACGGACGGGTCTTAGACTAGAGAGTCTAAGTACCCGAGTCTACTTGTGCACGCTCAGAAGGAACCTGCCTAGGTGATCACGTAACCGTTTCCCAGGCCTGTGCAATCCGTGCCCTGGGAAATCTGAGACTACTATCGAGGTAGGCAGATTCATATCTGCACTCACAGCCGAGCTGCCAAATAGTGACTTGTAGACTTGTTTTGGGGTGCAGGGAGACCCTGTTTGAATTAGCCGGAAGGAACAAACTTACTCTGACCTGAAATGAAACAAAGTGACCAATGAATTGGCCAAACGGGGTTCCCTAAAGCCTCCTGGACCCGAGCCAACGATCGGAATCTCATCGACCACTGGGCTCCACGCCCTCAAAGACCTACTGGATAGACAGTGGCTTTCGGTTTGACGGAGTGGGTGAGGGAGGCAAAACTCCACATTGCGGAGTTGTCGCCCAAACGCTCGAAATCCTTCTCTCTATGAGCAGAAGAGGCATAACACTGGCATTGTTGAAGACCCAGGTTGTAGTAGATGCGGAGAGGCGTACGAAACTGACTCTCATATCCTAGCGGAATTACCAGCACTGTCTTCTCTTAGACTACAACATCTCGACAGCGCATACATGCCTCCTGAGGTCATAATAAATAGATATCAGTTCATGCAGAATGCCTTCGGCGCTGCCTTAGGCCTGTTGGACTGAGTTGTATATCAAAGGTCGCACAATGGGCCCAATCAAGAGGTCTAAGTGATCTGAATTTGTCCGTCCCTGTTTTGATTCATTGCTTGATAACAAGAAGATGTTCAAAGAACTAATCGACTGTCTGATTTACAGAAGAAATTGATTCTCTAATTAAGCCTTCAACATTCAACCATTTTGCAGAGTAGGCAAATGAAATAGGTTGTTAGTGATAAAACTTTCATATTAAGTATTTTTTTGGCATTTAAATACGTGGTTTAATACACTTGAAGCAGAGAAACATAAGAATGTCAGTCTACAGAAAGTAGAATTCTGGCAAAATTCAAAAGTAGAAGTTCAGGAGATTCTATGTGCTACCCCGTAAAATTGCCAAACGTCATGTACAGGGTGTCCTCGAACTGCGTGGCCAAAATAAAGCCGAAGATTCTTTGATTCGAAAAAAAGTTGTTGAGCCTTTTTACTTTTGCCTCAAGTGTCTTGTTTACCCGGTAGAATGCTTCAAAATTGCAAAAATAATTGTCTTTTTTCGGTATAACTTGAGAACGTGATGAAGAACTTTTACAATATTTAGCAGGTGAGTTACTGTCAATAATGGCCATTTTTGAGAGTGGAGCACAGAGCCTTAGAGACCATAGAAATGGCTCAAACTTGAGGTTGTAACGGGAAAAGTGTCCAGAACTTTTTTGTGGTCAATGTAATTCACTCCATATTTTTTATGTAGATAGCTTATCTAATTTGAAAACTTTTCTTACTCTTAGAAAATTTTGATGAAATCAACGGATTAGCTTGAAAAAATTAATTTTCGAGTCTCTGCAATTTTGGCTTACTACTTTTACTTGATCAAAATACCTTAGTTGCCTTTGCTTTTCTAATGTCATTTTGGCATTTGAAGAATTTATTCTCAAAACTGTCAGTTTTTACTTTACTTTCCGTAAAAATTTTATAAAATTATGGCTCAAAATTCCATCAACACTGAAATGGTTGATATGTTATTGATTTATGGACTTTGTCGTTGCAATGGCCGGAGAAGGGAAAGATATCCGCATCGCAGAATTCCAAATCGGCAAACCTTCGCGAAACTGGCAAATTTGAAGCAAATCGCAGAGAAACTGGACGCAGACGGACAAGAAGGACACTAGAGCTCGAAGAAGTGATACTGGAAGCGGTTGAAACTGAACCTGGGATAAGCACACTACGTTTGGGACTTCGTATTGGAGCCTCAAAATCATTAGTTCATAATGTACTGGAAGAAGAACTGTTGTATCCCCATCATATTAAAACAGTTCAAGACTTATTGCCCATGGATCCAGGTCATCGGCTAGATTTCTGTCGGCTTATTGTCCAGTTTTTGTAGAAGAATTCTGTTCACGGACGAAGATACTTTCACGAGATGTGGTCTTTTTAACCTCCATAATGAACATTTCTATGCTGATGAAAATCCTCATGAAACGGAAAAAACATATTTTCAGAATCAAACTAAAATCAATGTTTGGGTTGGAATTGTGGATAACTTTATTATTGGCCCTACCGTTATACCCGATCGATTGAACGGGGAGAACTACTTGAACTTTTTGGAACAAAGGCTACTTGAACTGTTGGAAGACTTGCCCTTACACATTCGTCGTGGCCTGGTTTATCCATGATGGTGCACCTCCTCATTTCACATTAGCTGTGAGGCGACATTTGAATGCGGAATATCCAGATCGCTGGATAGGTAGAGGACACGATGCACCAGTGAACTGGTCGGCCCGCTCCCCTGATTTGACGCCCTGCGACTTGTTTCTATGGGGCGCTTTGAAGTCGAAAGTTTATGCAGCTCCAGTAAACACACGAGAGGAATTGTTGCAACGAATTAATCATGAAGCGGATTTATTGAAGAATGATCCTGAAGTACTAGCCAGAGTTCAATCCAATTTCTTGAAACGAATTAATTTGTGTATTCAGGAAAATGGGCAAGATTTCGAACAATTGATGCCTTAGCGATTTCCCAAAAAGTTTTGTTGTTTCTTTTAATTTAGCATTTGTTTTTCCTAAATAATCACATCGTTTCCCCATTTCTATTGTTTTTATTATTCGTGTTTTACCGAGATATTAACCATTTCAGTGTTAGTGAAATTTTGAGCCATAATTTTATAAAATTTTTACGGAAAGCAAAGTAAAAACTGTAATAAATTCTCCAAATGCCAAAATGACATTAGAAAAGCAAAGGCAACTAAGGTATTTTAATCAAGTAAAATTAGTAAGCCAAAATTTTGGAGACTCGAAAATTATTTTTTCAAGCTAATCCGTTGATTCTATCAAAATTTTCTAAGAGTAAGAAAAGTTTTCAAATTAGATAAGCTATCTACATAAAAAATATCGAGTGAATTACATCGACCACAAAAAAGTTCTGGACTCTTTTCTCGTTACATTCTCAAGTTTGAGCCATTTGTATGGTCTCTAAGGCTCTATGCTCCGCTCTCAAAAACGGCTATTATTGACAGTAACTCACCTGCCAAATATTGTAAAAGTCCTCCATCACGTTATCAAGTTATACCGAAAAAACAAAATTATTTTTGCAACTTTGAAGCCCTCTACCGGCTAAACAAGACACTTGAGGCAAAAGTAAAAAGGCTCATCAAATTTTTCTCGAATCAAAGAATCTTCGGTTTTATTTTAGCCACGCAGTTCGAGGACATCCTGTATACAGGATGTCCCATTTTAATCCGCCAGTAGCGATAATTCTGAAACATTGCATTGAATCAAAAAGTGTTCCAAATGAAAAGTTAATGGTTCTGAGGGGGACATCTGATGCCGTAGACTTTGCCCCCCCAGCCCCCCAAGGGGGGCGGGAACAGGGGGCAACTTTAAAATCTTAAATGGAAACCCCTATTTTTTATTGCAGATTCTGATAGAGGGTTAAAAAGTATGTAAGTTTTATCCGAAACATTTTTTTTATTGGTCGAGAGGTGGCGCTGCAAATGTAAAAATTAGGTTTTTTGTCAATTAAATTGCGAAAATCGTCACGTAATTAACTGTTATTATTACTTAAGACTTTATTTTACCGAGTGAAGTTTTAACAAATTAGGAGAATTTCGTTTCGCAGAATACTGGGCTGCGTGAAGTAAACACAACGCTCGGACGTGCATAAATTGTACATTTTTAACGTCGCACTTGATTGTTTTGTTTACATTCAAATGTGTTTACATTCAAATGATTTCTTGGATTTTTTTTATTTTCATTCCTTTTTTAAATTTAGTTTTTAAAAATGAGTTCAGTACGCAAAGCCAAGTCGTTGAGTAATCATGGACTACTCACCGACCGAAATTGTGGACATCCTAAAAGTCATTGGAGAGTCGCTGAACAATTACACCAATGCAGTAGAACTGTATCGCCAAAGATTCCCGGATCGTCGGTGTCCGTCTCGCAGTACAATGCGAGGGCTGGAACAACGTTTGCGCCAAGGTCACCTACAACGACACCGACCTCGAGCGAATCTTGTGGATGACGACCCCCGCACCATCGCCATACTTGGAGCTGTACACCTCAATCCCCATATCAGTCTCCGAGAAATCCAGGCAGAAATCGGCATACCGAAATCGACGGCTCAACGGTTACTCCGCGCGGCAAAGTTCCATCCGTATCACATCATGCGCGTTCAAGAACTTCATGGAAATGATTTCGCCAATCGTGTGGGTTTCTGCAACTGGGCTGTGCAGCAGATCGACCGCGACCGTTTATTCTTCCACCGAGTCCTGTTCTCCGACGAGTGCACTTTCCAGAATACCGGATTCGTCAACATCCACAATGCCCATTATTGGAGTGCTGAAAACCCCCACTGGGTTCGACAAGTGAACGCACAGCAGCGATGGAGTGTCAACGTGTGGTGTGGACTTCTCGGCTCGCAGATAATCGGACCATTCTTCTTCGACAGGACGTTAAATGGCGCGAGGTACCTGGAATTTCTCCAGAACGATCTTCCTGTGCTGCTAGAAGAAGTCGATTTGCGTACCCGGAGGACGATGTGGTTCCAGCAGTTAATTACGTGACGATTTTCGCAATTTAATTGACAAAAAACCTAATTTTTACATTTGCAGCGCCACCTTTCGACCAATAAAAAAAATGTTTCGGATAAAACTTACATACTTTTTAACCCTCTATCAGAATCTGCAATAAAAAATAGGGGTTTCCATTTAAGATTTTAAAGTTGCCCCCTGTTCCCGCCCCCCTTGGGGGGCTGGGGGGGCAAAGTCTACGGCATCAGATGTCCCCCTCAGAACCATTAACTTTTCATTTGGAACACTTTTTGATTCAATGCAATGTTTCAGAATTATCGCTACTGGCGGATTAAAATGGGACACCCGATATGTGTAATTCCCATCTTTTTTAAAGCAAAACTTGCTGTCCAAATCGAATTTCAGAATAAATTATTATTAAAAGTTTTTACTATATAATACCAACTTTTTGGAGATGTAGAATGTAGGTGCTTGTCTTCTGTGAAACAGTTTTTATAAATTTATTCATAAAATAGAACACATATTATATTCCATCTGCTGCCGTTGTGGAACGTCAAAGGAAACGATATTTTGAGGCTTAAATATCATCTCTTTTTGATCAAAATTTTAACATGAAGTATCTTGCTTTTTATTATCAATCTTCTTTTCCTGAGAGAGTTATAACTCTTCCGTAAGTAATCCTTCAACTATAGTACAATCCTGACAGTTTAAACTTACGAAGTTGAAGGAACCAAGAAAAATGGACAATCGACATATCTTGTGAATCGAAAGATATGGTTGTGAAGAATAACGGAGAAAGATAATTTCCAAATGTTGTCGTTAGTGCAATTGTTTCAGATTACAACTATATTGCCTCGATATTTGTCGAAAATCAATGCTAAGTTGATTCATGTCATAATATGTAGCAAGCTTTCATTCAAACCTAACCTATCATTATGGTTAACCTTGAATTATCGCCATATGGAACAAAAAAAGTGAGGAGGTTGAAAGGAAAGTGGAAGCCTACCTTATTTTCTGGTTGTGGTTGGTACTTGTTTATCCAATCTAATGATTTCAAGGCGTCTGCGTTTCGTCCTTTGGACACTAACCAAGCAGGACTCTCCGGAATTAAAAATGTTAACATACAAGGAACAGCAGTGTAGGCAATACTCATCCAAGCTATGTATCTCCATCCAATAAACCATCCTTTCAAAAAGGTAAGTACCATACCTGAAAGGATCGATAGCTCATGAATGATTAATTTTGAAGGAGAAAAATATTTCTACATCATATCGCTTCCTCCCTTTTGTTAATTGAATAAAGTAGAACAAAAAAACTAGCCACTACTTACCTAGAGATGCTATAGTTGGAGCTAAAGACAGTAATGATCCCCTCATGTCAGCTCTTGCTATTTCTGTGATGTAAACGATAGCTGGTCCGGTGCCCAAAGCTAAAGAAATTCAATTGTTATCCATAACTAATATTCGGCTCAGGCGATATATTGAAAACTAGACAAAGTCTCGGTTCTCTAGGTTGAACAGTGGCAACACGTCTATCAGTTCCAGACAGCTGTTTCGCTCTTGAGGTAATCAGTGGAACGAACTAGACGATGAAGTCACTGATCAACTGTCTCCAGTAAATGTATAATGATGACAATATCATTGCGTCATCAACTGTACGTGTATACGTATATATAGGGTGATCCAGTTTATATCATCAGGATTTCACCAGCCAATAGTTTATCAAAAAATAAAGGTAGTTGGTATAATAGCTATGGTCGAAATTTGTTTCCTTTTTGATGTACAGGGTGATAAAGAAAATGAATTACTTTAAATAATCTGTTATAAATTAATAATGAAAAAAAGGTATCCTGAAATTTTGCACATACCTTCTTCTTTGTATTCTTCTTTACAACACAGAGGCGTGCGAACGGGTTTCCTCAATAATACATTATTCAATAAAACGTACGCCACTGTTTTTTTAGAACATCAACTGCAGAGAGGATTTACCATTCAATTTAGAACCTTAGTATCTTACAATTTTTTGATAACTCAACTTAAAACAAAAAAAAACTTTAAGCATTATCACTTATGTTTTTTCGTATTACAAAAATTCTGATTTTTTTAAAAGCGCGCTAATTTTCCTTTTTACACATGTTTGAGGCTTTTTATTTTCGTTATTAATATCAGTTATGAAATATAAATAATAAATAAACATAGTAAATAAACAAATCCAAACAACAACATACATTTCACTTCTAAATCAACCTTAGACAGTTTGCAATTTGCATTTTGGCATAACTTGTTACTGTCAATCCATGAGTGATCTAAGAAAATAAGTTACGTTTGAATTATAAAAATTGTGCACGTAAGTTTAATTATTAAAATGCCTTTTCGTTTTTGTAATCAAGAATAGGTTGGACATGCATTACGTTTACGGATTTTGCGATGGAAACTGGGCTGCTGCAGCTCGACAATATCGCTTGCGATTTCCAAACAGACGATAGCCATAATATAATGTATTTGTAAATGTGCACCGTCAATTTGTTACTCAAGGATTGAAATTTACACCTAGAAATTCCAATCATCGTATCGCCAACGAGGTAATAAGAAACAATCGCATCTTGCTTGAATTCAACATAGATCCTAGAACAAGTCAGAGAATAGTTTCGAGAACTCTTAGAATTCCGAAAACAACTAGTTTACGAGTATGGAGACGACCTTTCCATCTACAACCAGTTCAGGGATTGCATCCAGGAGATGAAAATCGCAGAATGAGATTTTGTCATTGGCTTTTCGAAGCTGATCATAATGATGAGAATTTCATTAACAATATTTTATGGACAGGCGAGTTATGTTTTACTCGAAGAGGAATAGGTAACTTCCACAATCAACATGTGTGGGCTCATGAAAACCGCCACGAAACCGGGCCACATAATTTTCAAAACGAGTTTAGTATTAATGTTTGCATCGGGATTTACAATGGCAATCTCTTTGGCCATTACATACTACCGGACCGCCTTAGTTTTCGAAGACAGAGTCTTAATATGTGGGAGGAAATTCCTCTTGTTATGCGAAGGCAAGATTGGTTCCCACTTGATGAATGCCCAGCTCATTTTGGCCGAAATGTTCGTCAGTGGCTTGATAGACAATTTGTGGGACAATGCATTGGTCGTGGGGGTCCCGTTGTTTGGCCTCCGCGATCACTAGATTTAACTCCATTAGATTTTTATCCATGGAGTTATCTTAAAGATACCGTCTATGCGATCCCAGTGCCTACCCGGGAGGAACTACTCCTTGAATTTCAGAATGCTTATGCAAATATTAATAATAATATTTCACTAATTTTAAACCATTCCATCAAAAGACGCTGTCGATTGTGCATCCAGCAAAATGGTTCCCATTTCGAACAGTTCTTACATTACTTAATTTAATTGTGAATCTTGTCTAGTTGATATTAGAAGTATGCTTAATATTGTTGTTAAGCAAAATAAATTTATTTTGAACTATGTGGATAAGTCTTTTATTCACAAATTCAGTAATTGGTCACATGATTCTTTTTTGAGTTTTTTTTGTTTTGAGTTGAGTTATCAAAAAATTGTAAGATACAAAAAAGGTTCTAAATTGAATGGCAAATCATCTCTGCAGTTGATGTTCTAAAAAAACAGTGGCGTACGTTTTATTGAATAATATGTTTTTGAGGAAACCCGTTGTTCCGCCTCTGTGTTGTAAAGAAAATAATTACAACCACTATTCAATGAAGAATACAAAGAAAAAGATTTGTGCAACATTTCAGGAAGCTACCTTTTTTCATTATTAATTTATAACAAATTATTCAAAATAATTAATTTTCTTTAACACCCTGTACATCAAAAAGGAAACAAAATTCGACCATAGTACATTATATAAACTACCTTTATTTTTCGATGAACTAGTGGCTGGAGAAATCCTGATGATATAATCTGGACCAGCCTGTATACAAATGAAACATGAATATAATAAATAAAATAAGTAAGAAGATTGGAATAACGCCTGCAGTTGTGACATCGGTCTGGTCCGGACATGAATCTAGTTTTGTTTGAATAGCTTATATACACCAGATCAGTGGTTGCTCAAAACGAATTCATTGCATATATTTTTTATTTGTCATTTTTTTTTGTTCACACTTTTGCTTGATTTCTCCCAAAAAGAATTAGATGCTTACCAAAAGCGAAACCGGTGATAACTCGACCAATAATTAACATAGGCACGTTATAAGCTGTTGCTATGATGATCCATCCTATTATACCTGGTATAGCGGCTACTTTCACTGTATGCAAACGGCCAATGCAGTCCATGAGTATACCACTAACGGGTGCTGCAATGGGTGTGGCAACGACAAATATACTAGCTGAAATAAAATAATATTATTGAAAGCTGAAACACTCAAGGAGATTCATAAATTTGTTGAGGATGACATCATGTGTTAAAACGTTAAACAATAATTGTTGTATTAGAATCCCGGAACAGTTAGAAAGTTTATAAATTTCTGTAGATGTCGCTCACTTTAGTGCCACCTGGGATAGTTAGCAAGTTCATGAGAGTTGTGATACCTCCTTGAAGATGCCACCATAGCCGTCTCTACTACAGGCCAAGACCTTGACCACGTGACGATTGTGTCTCATGACCAACTCAGGCAAATAATTAACGACGTATAAATTAAGAGATTGAGTGAAGTTTTATACCGTGACAATTTAAAATAGGCAGCTATTTATTTGTCATCAAGTTCCTTGACGATATCTTGGAAAGAAATTTTTCTAATTTTTATCTCAGAATGCCTTTGTGTGGCGGCATAAGATAGAACTTTTTATTCAACATTCGGTTTTCCACAACACCTGCTTGATGGCAAAATGGACTTTTTATACGCTTTGACTACACGAGAGGGAACCTATAATGTTGGAAGAACATCTTGTGAGCCAGCGGTGAAATATTGGGAGAAGAGATAGGCATTCGTATTTTTCTTGAAGGTTTGGAGGCATAGGGAAAGACCTCACTAGGTGAAGAGTTCCACAACTTAACTCTTCGATAAAAAAATGAATTCTGACAGGTCTCGGGCTTGACTGTGAAAGGGTGACTAGTTTGAGCTCGTCTAGTCCGCCTATCTGGAATCTCGTGGTGGAACAACGGACGAGATTGCTGATGAACATCGACCATGGAAATATCTATAGAAAAGGAAGAGCTCTCCCACTTGTCTACCATGTTATAGAGGTCAATGATCTCGTAAATGTAACATCATCAATCAAACGATAGCTCTCTTCTGGATATAATCCAAAAGCTTCAGCGTACGTTTTGGAGCCGATATCCAAACATGTGAATAATACTCCAGGACAGGTCGAATCTGTGCTTTGTAGATTATGAGGAGCTGCTAGGATGTAAAGCAGCTCTTGACACGGAATAGAAAACCAATGGACCTCACATCATCGTCACATGAGAGGGTGCTGTTGGTGGTGATCCCGAGCATTGTTATGGAAGTCTTCATAGGAATAGTTGTACCTGACATTATCATATTAGGGATTGAGGGATCCGCCTTCCTGGAGAAGATGCAAGCTTGAGTTTTGGTTGCATCAAACTATTAGATTATCAGATCCCCATTTCAAAATCTTTACCAGATATCCATTAGTTGCGTCAAGCTTCTCTGTCTCGCTCTTATGGTTTCGTTGGATGGTATAGGGGCTCTAGAACAATGCATAGATATTCTTTTGTTCCCAATACAAATGCTTACGTTTGATTAGAAAAGACAGGAAAACAGAACTTGATGGATATGTACTGGTGTTTCGAAAAAACTTCCAAAACGTATCCAAGATTACGTACCTACTTTTCTTTCAATCAAAAGAAAGAGATTAACCCTTGAACATCGCGATGAGACTGATTTCCTGAACTGACTCACAGAGGATAATCTCTTAAAACATGACGACTCCAATTCAAAATTCAAAAAAACTTCCGAAAACTGCATTTTGTTTTTTTTAATTTTTTAAAGAAAATATGAATGATGTTCCAAAGATTGTTTCAGGTTTAGTGCCGACAGCAATTTGAAGAGTAGATTTTTTTGCAGAAAATAAAATTATTCATTCATCTAAATTTGGTTGGCTTGTAAGAAAAGGCGGACTTTGTTCAAAGTGATCTCAATTTGATTCTGACATCAGTCATATATGAATTCATTGAATTGAATTTACTGGAGCTTATAATAAATTATAGAGAGTCTGGATATTTAAGGTTGTTCACTAGAGATTTTTCCCAATGAGAAATGCACCAAATTTGGAAAATCATTAGTATAGTGGGGATTAAATATTCAAGCTCAGCTTCAGAGAGCTAGGGTACTTGCAACAAAAATTATTAATAAAATGAGTTCCTCAAAATGAACATTGTATCTTATGGTATCTAAAGTTCAATCGTTTCGAATTAAGGAGTGTAGGGACGAGTATTGCTATGGTTGGCTATTACTCTGACAGTACTCATTCTAGATAGCATCCCGGTTCTTACATGTTTCAATAGAACTGACTGAGAAATCTTCTGGGTAAGTATAAACAAGTTTGAGATTCCTTTGCCCAATTGGACACAATTTCGTTTAAGTACAACATTAAGAGATATAAAACTAAATTTTCTGAATTTTGCAGATAACTTAGATGATTTAACATGGGATTATAAAGATGAATAAACGTAAAACATTGAACCACAGGCGAGTTCGGAATGGTGATGTCTGTACAAGTGGGTTTCCTGAAGATATTGAAGTTTATTTTATTATTATATATAAACTTCAATATCTACAGGAAATCCACTTGTACAGACATCACTATTCCGAACTCATCGTTCAGCCCTCGGAGCCATAAATTAGCAGCATATCGCTCAATGATTCATAGAGCATTTTCGATACTATTGCCAAAGGAACACCTCACTATTGAGTTGAACACGATAAAATGAATAGCCATCAATAATGGTTTTCCGGTAGATCGAATAATTAAACTAATAAATCGCAAACAACAACAATTAACTTCTTATAAAATTTATCCGCGTATAAAACACATAGATGTATCCACTAAATTCATCTCTTTGACATATTTTGGTCCAGTAAGCGAACATATTGCTAACATTTTATCACGCCATAATTTTAAAATCAGTTTCAAATCTCAAAATAAACTTTGCCATCATATATACAACGCCAAAGACAAAACCAATAAATATAGTAAACCTGCAGTTTATAAGATGATTTGCCCAGACTGTGATGACTTTTATATATAGTCCAGGCAATAAGCCGGGAAAAAGACCATAATAAAAAAAATATATATAGTAAGCTTTCTACCCCCCCAAAACGGGGTTTCAATCCCTCAAAGGAACATTCTTATAAAAACAATCCAAAAGTTTAGAAAATTAATGAATTAAGAGCCGAAAATGACCCCCCGTATGTTTTTTGGGTCGCTGATCACGATTCCGCAGTTAGTTTTCTCGGAAAACTCCCTCCTGATGAGAAATTTGGAAAATTTATATATAATATATAATTTATAATTTTGTTACAAAAATGACCTCTAGTAGGTTTTTTGAGTCGTTGATCACGATTTCGCTGTTATTTTTCCCAAAAAACTCTCCGGATGGAAAATTCGGAAAATTTGAGATTTTTCTGAGACGATTATGAATAATGAAGTATAATTTTGTTACAAAAATGACCCCTAGTATGTTTTTTGGGTCGCTGATCACGGTTCCGCTATTAGATTTCTCGGAAAACTCCTTCTAGGAAATTTGGAAATTTCCATCTGGAGAAAGTTTTTTTGGAAAAATAACAGCGGAATCGTGATCAGCTACCCAAAAAACCTATTAGGGGACATTTTTGTAACAAAATTATACCTACTTTATTATTCTTAGGAAAATCTCAAATTTCCCGAATTTTCCATCTGGAGAGAGTTTTTTTGGAAAAAATAACAGCGGAATCGTGATCAGCGACCCAAAAACCTACTAGAGGTCATTTTCGGCTCTTAATTCATTGATTTTCTAAACTTTCGGATTGTTTTTTAAGAACGCTCCTCTGAGGGGTTGAAATCCTGTTCATGAATGATCTATGGGGTTTTAGGAACAATATGCAAAAAAAATTTTGAAATTCTAGCTTACTATATATTTTTTGTTATTTTCCGGTTCGTTGCTTGGACTAATAGGTAGAACTTGTCGTAATTTCAAAGTAAGATAGGAAGAACATTTTTGCTCGTTTAGACTCAACAAAACAGACTCAACCTTTGCTAATCATTTTTTACAAACTGGTCATATTTTCCTTAATTTAGATAGCCGAAGCATTTTACATAACCAAACCAGAGCTTTTAAATTGACTACATTAGAATCAATAGAGATTTGTGAAGGTTTCAAAAACTCTAATAAAAATATTCTCAATGATCAATATATAGGTCTAGTATCAAACTGATCTTTTCGTGTGTCTTTCAAACCGCTCTTAAAATAATTCTTAGAATATTAAATTATAATCACATTAATTCACAAATTGTTACTATGTTTACTATGTCATACTGTACTTTCCTAGGATCTACCTATTTTTGGAAATTCCGTTGATCCCTTGAGATCAACCCTACTTTACCCTATTCTATTTATACTTGAACTGTTTCATTGATTTCTTCATAATTTTCTATTTGTTTGATAATGGCACTTCGGTGTTGAAACTATAGTTACGTCTTCACGCTATTACAAATGAAATAATTTTGGTAATTATAGATTATTGTATTGCTTTAGACTTTCAAAAATAGGTTCCACATTTGCAGACTATTTTTTCCATGAAATACACAGCTTACATATTTTTACATATAACTAATAAAGGCCCGAAACTAAACTTTCTGGAACCTTAGCAAATTTACAAACACAAAAACAATACCCTACTTCTTTACGATTATGCAAAACTATGTAATGCATTTATTCCACGTATTATTGTCCTGAGTAGCTTCTTTACCTCACTAGTATTATTAGAATGTAAAAACCCACCATGTAATCCTATAGTAATAAGTTCATGAATGAAAGACCACAGTAATACAGTAATTCTTTGCTACCTACCGATAAGAATATTTATAGTTGAAGTCATGTATTTTAGTTGTATTTGAATAACGTCTGAAGATGGCGTAATAAGGCTGAAACTCGAGTAACAGAAGGTACAAATAAAAGTGATATCAACTATATTATATATAAATTCTCGGGAAATACGTCACATTAACACTTATCCTTTATATTTTCACGTCTGTACGTACGTTTCGGTATCACGACCATCATCAGAACAAGAAACAAAAACTTAGAAAACTCCACCGCCCTTGCTAAACACTGCTTTGATTATAACCATCAATTCGATTACAATAATGTTAATATTATAACTAAGGAAACCATTTATTATAAAAGATCTATTCTGGAGATGATTCACATAAAACGTGCCTCCAAATCTGTAAATCATAGGACAGATATTCAGACACTAAGTCAGATTTATACTAACTTAATCAATTAGAACTTTTGCAAATTCCCACATGCGTCTTTATAATGTTAAGAGTATATTTTAGGTAAAATGTCAATAGTATATTTCCAATAACTGACAAACCTTTTTCTATTAGCTCGTAAATCTAACATCTGGTTTGAAAGTGGATACTTGAACTTAATGTTCCCCTTTCTAGTCGTTCATAGACTTTGTTGACATGAACTCGCATTTATTAAGAGTACTGCTTAACAGTGGATTCTTGTTCGTTTTGATTTTACAATATGGCTATTAGCAACATCATTTCTATGTGACACATCTTTCCATTAGATATTGTTCGAATCTGGTGACTAATCAGAATTCCTGAATTTTACTTCATTTAGTTAAGAGCTGTCTAATCCATGTTATGGATAATTAATTTTTTACATTTATATCATTGTGACTTAGTGTGCAACACAATCTTTCAGGAAACAATCGTTCACAGGTTATTACTTACCAACCCAAGATCCTTGTTCATTGGTAATTTTGAAGTCAGTACTGTTTGGACTCGTTAATTGTGGAAGTAAAATGGCCGAATACGATAACGCAATTCCTACTACTATATGGTACGATGCTACAAGTGTTGCTGCTAATATCTGGAAATTAAAAATTATATTTCAGCATTATTTTCAGAGCGAAAAAGTTAATTTTGTATACTCACTTGAGGCAATAGAGTTTTTAGTTTCCTGCCCTGATAACTCGACAGAGATCTACAGCTGGTTATGATTTCTTGAAATTTTTCATCTTGGCTCTTCAGTTCGAGTATAGCCCTTGAATTTTCTTCGAGACTAAAATAATCACAATACATGAATTATTATAGCACATTTTGATGACACAAGATTAAGCATTGGAAGATAAAAGAACGACATTTTGGAAACCAAATATCGGGCTAGACTAATCTATCGGTAGACTCAACTCAATTTCCTTGCATTGTTTTACAAGAATTAGGTGTTTTCTGAAAATGCGGCCATGGCGATTGTGGCTCCATCTGTTCTATTTATCAGGAAGTTTTTGCTTTGCTTCGTTAGTCAACTCCACTTTCTCCAAAATATATGTACAATATACATTTGTTCAATCATTTGTGTAAGTTGTTTTCCCTAAAAGCCATCCTTCTCATAAAAAAAGAGTTTTTAGAAGTTTTGAAATGAAGCAAGTCTTAATTTATCCAATTTTGTTTGCATAAATGGATAATTTCTATAGAATACGTAATCATTTGTGTAAGTTATTACCCCTAAAAACCGTCGTTATCATAAATACAAGGATTTTTTAGAAACTTCTAAATGAACCAAGTCTACATGATTGATCCAATTTTGTTTGCACTGCTAATATCGCATTTGAGGCAAATGTACACATGAAAACAATTTGACCTTATAACTTTAAAATATTTACCCAAAATTGTTCCAATTAGTGAGAGAATTTATAATAATTTGCTAAGCCTCCAATCCAAACCCGCACGCCATTGTCGTCTATAAATCAATGTCAACTAAATGTTTATATTTATGCTAAGTTAGGGAGTGCCATGCAAAGTGTGTTTTGATTACAAATTCATCGAAAGAAAATGTATGTAGCAATTTATCCGACCATAATGACGTGAACAAAAACTGTATGAGAGATTGCATTCTTATCTCGGTTTTTATAATAAATTTATCGAAACTTTGAGAAGAACTCATTTGAGAAGACGAAAATGAGTATGTGTTTCTACGTATAAAACTATACAACATGCGAGGAAGATTTGCTTAGGATATGTAATTATTATTTGATATTTCAATGCCATTACTTACTTTAGACTGTAACTGCTTGTCCTGGAAAATAAAAATAACTTGTTAATATTACATGTAAACTAATGGAATTAGTTGTTGCAGATTCTTAATTCAACAATGAATGATCAAAGTAAAAGCATGTTAACCCGTTCCTACATCATGGGTCGTACTATATGGCACAAGTTCTATTGACCAAACTTTTCCCCTCAAATTAAATGCAAAAAATCGCAATTTATGTCATATGTGAGAAAGAAATGTCCTCATAGTTAGTAATTCTTACAAACAACGCATCTTCCACAACTATTTTATTTGACAGTTCATATGGATTATTTGCTTGAAGCGCAGCGAGAGTAGTGACGAAGCGGCTTGGCATCCACTCAAATTGGACACTGGCACATCCGGCCTTTCTCGGCCGTCTTTTAACCGAGCAATTATTTTTATACGACTGTTTTTCAACAAAATGTTCTAAAAATTTTTTGTCTGCATATTTTATTGCATCTGATAGCGTAGGTTAGATACTACAAGCGCCAACGTTACCGGAGGTTAGTTTATTAAATTTTCATATATTTTTGGAAATACAAGGTGAGTAAGTTATTCGAAAGTTTGTTTTTGTAATAGATTGATTTTCATAACAATTAGACAAATAAAGGAAACTCCCAGAGGAAGCGTTATCGCAAATTAGTTTTTACAATTTTTATAAATTTTTGCGAACTCTAGGTTAGTAGGTCATTTGAAAGTTTGGTTTTGTAACAGACTGATTCTCCTTGTCCTTGTATACATGCAGGAAACTCCAAGCCGTAACGTTTTCGCAGGTCAGTTCAATACATTTTTAAGTTTTTTTTGAGAATACTAGGGTTAGTAGGTTATTTGAACGTTGGTTTTTGTAATTGACTGATTCTCCTTGCCCTGATACAAGTGCAGCAAACTTCAAGCAATAACGCAATCGCGGGTTCGTTTAATAAATTTTATATACTAGATTATAGTCGAGGAAAAAAGCACAAAAAAAGCCGAACCGATTTTGACGTTTTTTCAAATTGATCCATTTAGAAAAAATGTTACCTGTTTTTGTTTTTGTATGACGTGCATTTCAGGAGCTGAAATTAATATGAAAAAAAATGCCTCCCAGATATAACCGAAATAGCCCTGAATTTCTTTCTCGGCGAGTTTTTCGGGTGGCCGATCACGATTTCGGTGCTAGATTCGAGCTACGTCGCACCTGGGGCTTAGGGCATCCTGGTACCCACGTCGTTACCAGGGGATTCATCAACATATCTTCTACGGAGTGAAACTTGTAAGGGAGAGTATGAATCTGGCACCGGAATCGTGATCAGCGACCCCAAAATACCCAGAGGGACGATTTCGGTTGCGTAGTCCCTGGAGAAGACCTCGGTAATCAGGGTATTCTGACCACCAGGTGACTATTGAGAATCATGGTCACCTCAAGAGAACCTCCCTAACAAGTTTAACTCTATAGAAGATATGTTGATGAATCCCCTGGAGACGACGTGGGTACCAGGTTGCCCTGGGTCCCAGGTTTGACGTAGCTTGAATTTATTACCGGAATCGTGTTCAGCGACCCCAAAAACCCCCGAGTAAGAAATTCTGGGCTATTGCGGTTATATCTGAGCATTTTTCTCATAATTGAATTTCAGCTTCAGAAGTGCATTCAAAGAGATGCATTTTCCTCTATAGAAATGTAAAATGCACGTCATACAAAAACAAACTGGTAGCGTTTTTTTCTAAATGACTTCCTGAATCGATAAAAAAAACTATTAACTATTAACTGGCTATTAGTAGGTTAATAGAAAGTTGGTTTCTGTAATAAATTGATTTCCATTGCTCTTGCACACATGCAGATTGATCTTAGTGCGTTATGTGGTGTATAAAAGGGTTCGCACTATAGATCCTGTAATACTGATTTTCGACACGGGTATGAATTTGTTTTCAAACATCTTCCGATGATGTCCTTGACACCGAAAAGTGCGTAAAGACGAGAATATGTTAGACAAAAGTGTTATGGTCCTATTTCCCAAGAATCTCTATACATATTGGCTGAACGTATATTTGTCCCGAAAAGAAAACCTACTTCTACATGACATATAGATTTCAAATTTGGCATAAGTTAGATGATGCTTTCAGTATAATGTAAAAAAATTAAAATTACCAAAATCCGCAAATGTAAATATATCGGAAATGATTTAGAAACCGTTATATTTTGACTTTTCTGTCAGCTTATATAATCGCGTACAATTTACATGACAGACAGAACCATAGATTGATGGATCATTATCACAGTCACACTGTTAATGACAGATAACACAAAACCAATTAACAAGATAGGTAACGTTTCCATCATATACAGCTGCACAAAATGATCGCGACAAACTATTCCATATCATAGATTTCACATGACATAGAGTATAATTTTACGTCTATAGTATTGAAAGTTGGGGAATGACATTACGGCGGCGCAGCCGACGCTTTTTTCGCGGAAATTAGCCCAAGGACAGCTACATTCAGCATACATTATACGAGTTTCGTGAAAAGAAATGTTTTTACAAAAAATGGATACGGTAGGTGGTGCTGGAGTAGAGATATTCACGAAAATGTCTATTTGTGGACTGGTTTGGCTCAAATTCATAATTTTGGGCCGAACAAAGTTTGACGGGTCAGCTAGTGTGGATTATAACATTGTAGATGAGAAACAATCACCCTCATCCACTAAAAATGTTAGACATATTCGTTTAGGTAGGAATTATGGGTCGAATATTTCTGCGCCTATTCGTCCAGTTAACAGAGGTATAGCTCCACCCAATTAATAATAGCCTTGATAAAATTATTTCTGTAAGACATAAAGTATCTACAATAATAATTGTTATCAATAGTGTTCTAAGATATTCCTAGCGCCGATACTAACTGGAGGATTTTTAAACTATTGCATAGCTTTTATCGCGGGCTTTGAGCGCGGCGACCGAATCAAGAAATTCCGTAACGAAAATAACCTAACACCCCCCACTCCGCCTACCATGTAGCTCGGCCGAGCGTTCGCTTAACGTGTATGTATATGATACGACTGTACGAAGCTCGCACGGATCGAGACGAGCTGCTCCGAAATCG
This sequence comes from Endomychus coccineus, assembly GCA_958510875.1. Classification (NCBI taxonomy): domain Eukaryota; kingdom Metazoa; phylum Arthropoda; class Insecta; order Coleoptera; family Endomychidae; genus Endomychus; species Endomychus coccineus. The sequence goes on along the minus strand of OY294070.1, from coordinate 19,388,865 downwards.
GACGAATACGTAAGCAGCTGTTTGTGAGAAAGTATATAGGTGTATAGGTATCTATCATATCTTTATAATGCCACACTCACCGCATGTGCGTGTAGGTATATATACTGTTGTAGATACTGTTCCAAAAGGTGGGGTAGCTATTTACCAAAATAATAATAATGTTACTAATATTATGACTCCGAATATTGAAATAAATATTGCACACGTTAGCGATGTTAATGTTAGGCGCTCATTTGTTGGAGATATTTGTACGTGCTTATGCAAACTTTGAAATGGCCTACACATAATCATGGTAGTAATTTACATTTCTCCGAATCCAAAATTGGACGAGGTAGAGCATTTTATTCATCGCACTTTACTGGAGTACACTGAAGAAGGGTCGAAAATACTTGGTACAAATGGTAGTAAATTTCCACTTATCTTGGCTGGCGATTTCAAAATCAACTTCGCTGATAAAAAATCAGAGCGGTTGACAACTTTTCTTTCGGAATTGAATTTGAAAATGAATGATGATCCACAAGAATCCACAACAAAATAGGGGGCCACCATTGACGCGTTATTTTCCAGATATTTAGAGGATATCAAGTCTCAAACTTATGTCTCTTATTTCAGTTACCATAAACCTATAGTTTCAATGATAACAAATTCCTGAATAACCTACATGTATTGTAAGATAATTAAAATATTTTAAACGATATTAACTTCTCATTTATTCAATGAAAGAAAAAAAATTGTTTTCTTATCGGTCACCACGCTCAAAATGTGTAACTTGAATTAATATCAAAGAAAAAAAAATACTGCATAAATAAAAAATAAATAAATAATTATAATTGAATAAGTTGATAAAAAATGCTATGCAATAGCTTTACCGCGGCAGTCCAAGAGTGCCACACTTTTTTTTTTAGTTTTACTTTTTGTTGACCTACGAGGTCCCTGACAGTTGCAAGCTCCATAGATGGTTGTCCGCTTTGCTTATTCGTTAATCCGGCACTGGTGTTCACATAAAGCATTAGGTTATCAATATCATAAATTAATCGTTATGTACATACCCAATAGGATCCATTTTTAGCTAAATATCACTGTGAGCTTTGGATGATAAAAATAATACTGATGTTGTTCACTTGGACATATTCTCTAATGGTTCATCTGTAATGGAATAAGAAAGTTATTGCACTTATTTTTATATAATATGGGTTCTAGTACATTACTTTAATATTAGTTGTACATGTAGATACTGTAAAAACTCCAATATATTGTGTTGTAAGTAATTTTTAAAACTTATAAATACCACACCTTGGATTTAAAATCGATAGATAAGTAATCAGATGAAAAGAAACAATATAACCTACTCTCGTTTCAAATAATGTCAAGAAGTGTAATGTATTTGATATTGTGGAGGGCGTAATTGCTGGTGATAATGATGACAGTCCACGATAGATGTCTATAAGCGGAAAAAACTAATATTCTACTAAACAATTTTAAACCATTTTTATAATGAATTGGAAAATAATATAGAATATTATTTTAATTTTTGAAGATAACACCATTAATGTTGAAATGAATGACGTCTTGCGAAATAAGCTATAGCCGATAAGAAAGAAATTACATCATAGCCGCATACAGTGTGATACAGTGTAGTCAAGTTGCCCAGGTTTTTTGGATACAATTATTAACCCAACCTGTCATTGACTGTTGAGACACTCTGTTGTCGAGCTGCAGCAACTCTCTCTAACGGCACTAATAAAAGATGAGGCCCTCCGTTTCCCAACTGTTAGGAACTCATTTGCATCGTTTCAGGTATTTATTCTGCGGCCACACCTCTTCAGATGGTACCGAGATAGCAGCGAGGGTAACCTACCTTTAGAATTTGAAGTATTGCTTGTCCAATCGAAATAAATGAAATAAATAGCGAGGTAGCTGCAGGGTTAATTATCTAGCCTTGTAATTTGAAGCATATCCAATCGAAATAAATTTGGTATCGAAAGAAAGATACCTATTGAAAAACTGGACAGGATAGGAAGACCCTAAGACCAATTAGTCTTATGTTATTTGAACTCAAGGCCCTAGAGAAACTAGTAGACAGACACATAAGGGACGGTGTACTGGTAGAAGGACCAGTGCACCGCGACCAATATGCCTACAAGACTGGCTGTTCAACATAAACAGCACTCCATCAACTTGTGGAGAGGGTGGAAATGGAAGAAATCCTTTTAGTGGCTTTCCTAGACATAGGAGGAGTTTTTGACTTTTTGATAACCCCTCCATTGATTCAATTATCATGTCCCTCAAACACAGAGGAATCGAGGAACCATGTGTCGCCTGGATAGAGTCAATGCTCCACAGGATGATATATGCAACCATAATGTAGGAGGGAACGACAGGCGATGAAAAAGTCGACGAACTTGCAAGAAGAGGGTCGGAGAACGCCCCAGATCCAGAACAGACAACGGGGGTACCAAAACGTACAGCACGAAGGTCTGTAGAAGACTGGATCATGGAAAACCACAAAGAATACTGGGAAAAAGTCCCAGGAAACAAACATTGGATGAAATATATCAAAGCTCCGTGTAACAAAAGAACAACTGAAATGTGCCAGTAAAATGGCACCTTAACAAAATGGAACTATGCAATGGCGACCTGACATGCAGACTTTACGGGAAGGATACAGAAACAATCACACACATATACTGTTTAAATGCGAGGAGCTGAACCGCAAAAGACAGTCAATTTTTGGAAAGCCTAACGGCGAACCAGAATTATACACTTCCCACTCAGTAAAGCACTTGTGCAAACTCGTATAAGGTACAAAAATACTCGAGTGGACACTGTAAAGAAACGAAACATAGGCGAGATAAAATGAGCCAGCAGGCCTAAGTGTCACCGGAGGCAATAGTCAGACAAGCCTACAAAGGGGGTGAAGATTTTAGTGAGAATGCATGAAAAGTTGACTCCCACAGTAGACCATGAGACCCAAAGGCTCATAATCTCCCCAAGGTTTTTCTTCACCTCCGCAAAAAAAAACCTGCTCTAATGTGTTTTTGAAATTATTTGTATGGAAAAGTGGATCGAAATGTCAATCCACTTTGCCACACAAAAACATTTTCATCACAACACTTACGTAGAATCATGCGTTCTCTAAAAGCTAGTTTGAGAAACTCCTTTTTGGGTTATCATTTGAATGTTTTACCCTTAAAAGCGTCCTGAATATCATCGCGCTCATGGACTCTTAAAATGAATATAGCGCTGCACTTATTAATAGAAATTGTTCAAATGAGTTGGTTGCACTAAATTAATAACTATGACGTCATTACTTTCTTATCGCGAACAGGATATATAGTCACTTTTACCACCCGTATGTTTTCCCCTAGGGCCTAGGAGGCTTAATCGTAAGCACCGAACTTCTATCTTTAAAATATTCTACCAATATTTTATTAATGTGAGCAAATGGCACCTATTATTTTTTGAATTGCAATGATGATGTACTAAGTAGTGATGAATAATAATGATAATTCTCCTATATTTATAATCCTAAATATAAGGTTTGTTTAAATTACCTACTTAATGTTATTGAATGTTAACAAGAACAATAATGTTTATTTAGTATTTTCAAATATTCAATAAATATACACAATTAAATCTGTAATTATTTCATATATGACCTTATTCAGTCATCACCTTTAATTTTTAGCACAAATGGGCGTAACTATCAAACGTCAGGTTAAAACAATTCTGGTAGATAATCTACATCTACCATAAAATACTTGCAATAACCTGCTAGTAAGGCCATTGAGATAATTTTGCAATCCCAAACGTTAATTGCATTTTCGCAGATACGCCCTTTTCAACTGAAGTGGCTGTATCTCTCTGACTATTTCACTCATTCCATTTTTAGTGAGGAAGTTTCCATAGCAACTCTCGTTTCACAGCGATAAAACATGCAAGCCGGCAAAACTTAGCAAGTTATTATTTCATCGATAATATTTTGACATTTCTCACATTCATAGATGGCTTGGGAAATGAATACCATAAAGAAAACAAACAACGTTCAGTTAATCTATGATGAATACTTATTTGTCAAATAGCGCAATACGTGTCAAAAAGTAGATTGGGGAATTCCAAAAATGAGCCTCCAAGATAGATTTGGAAATATTTCGTCGAAAGAAATACATAGTGACATTGCCAAACTAGTGCCTTTCAACACAAGAAAAACTAGGACATCTGCATGGAACCAGTTCACGGAATTTCTTCTAAAAAGAAACTATACCTTAGATAGAGAAACGACTCCAGAAAGATTAGCAGAAATTTTAGAGGATTATGCTTTCAATAAGAAGAAAAAAACGGTGAAGATTATGAAGAATCCTCTGTGAAGTCTTTATGGAATACCACGGCACAGATGATTCAAGAAAAGTTTTTCAAGGAATACGATAGAATGATCGATCCATTCCAAGGTTTAATTTTCAAATCAGCTCGTCTGGCCAGGGATTCAAAGCGCAAAATGTTGCAAACTTTACCAGAAAAAAGGAAATCAAGTTCTAAAGCTTTTTCAACCGAACAGTTTTTGAGAATGGTCAACTGTTACGATAAAGATAAGCCAGATGGGTTGCAAAAGAAATTTTTCCATATATGCTCCTTCGAATTGGCTTGGAGAGGCAATGAGGCAGCTAATTGCTCAATTCATTATTTTCAAAAAGAATATGATCTTCTGGAAAACTTCACTGGTCGGGTGGAATATAACCCAATATTCTCCAAAACTTCCCAAGGTGGTTCGAAAAACTTATCGAATAGTAAATGGTTATTGAGAAATAATGAAAACGAAGATTCATGTCCTGTTCGCTTATACCTTAAACTCATGGAAAAAAGATCGACAAATCCAAACAACTGACAGACTTTTTTTGGCTACACATCCAAATTGGGTAAGAGGAATTTGGTACAAAAACATGCCTGTAGGAATAAATTCAATATCGAAATGGACAATAACACCAGCAGATAATATTGGAATTAGCACAAAAAAGTTCAAAATAACAAACGATTCCCATAGAGCATCGGCCATTTCATCATTGGCCAAAAAAGGAGTTAATGAACAAGAGTTAATCAAAATTACGGGACACTCCTTAAAACCCATCGACTTATACATATGGACTGCGCGTGGCAATGATAAGCGCGGGTAGTGCCGGCGTGAGAGAGGGGAAAACGAAGAGGACTAATACTGTCTTTATCTACTTTATCTATCGCGTTTCTATTGGCGGCTGCGTTGCCATGGAAATGCAACTTGACTGTAGCTAGTATGTTTACGTCCCGAGCCGATAGATAAAGACAGTATTAGTCCTCTTCGTTTTCCCCTCTCTCACGCCGGCACTACCCGCGCTTATCATTGCCACGCGCAGTCCATATGTATATGTCGATGTTAAAACCATATTTACAACTAGATGCAGAACATCATTTAAAACTTATTCAAAATATTAGAGATAGCAATCATGAATCTGCCGCCAATCAAAATCATCACAGAACAGAATCAGAAGTATCAAATCTTTCATCAGATGGGATTCCGTCTGCTGCAATCGAAAGGAACAATTCCCAAATAATGAACTATAACAATTGTAACTTTTACTTCAAATTAATTTGAACATGTTCCAATTCATTATTTTAAAACATTGTTTGTCCCATGAATCGTTATTTTCTTGACTTTCTCAAATGTGACCATATTACTATTAGACATATTTTCTCGTGAAATAGTCATGTCGAATACCACTCGAAATGAAATTTAAGCAGGTAAAATTTCTCTCTTGTAACATTCAAGTTTGTTGCTTATCGGCAATTTCGTTCATGACATTTTTTCCAAAATCACTCGCCTGACGGCTCGTGATTTTGATACAAATGTCATTCACGAAATTGCCTAAGCAAGAAACTTTCATATTACAATCGAGAAATTTTGCCGGCAAAATTTCATCTCTAGTGGTATTATATATGACAATAATACAAAAGTGACAGCAGCCTCCTATTATTTGCTTGAAAAATTAAAGAAGTGCCCTCTCGATGCACTTTGATACAGTATATGTAAATTCTGATATGAGATCGACAAATCATGTAATGAAATCATGTTATGATTGAACGAAACTCTCCTTTGACAGTAATAACACATTGCAGTAAATAAATGTCGATATTTAATTTTACAATTTAATGTTTCATAACATGGATAAAAGTGAATATGTACCTACCTACTTTGAATCATTTGAAATCTAAATCTGCAATTAATCTTTAAGTGATAACAACGATCAAATATTTATAAATAAGTGGGTTTTATCTATAGAGCAGTCCGATCGAGATAGAAATATAGATTATTATTATTTCATAATAATAACATACGAGTAGTCGAGGGATCAGTCAGTCTCATCTCTAATGAAGGAATTATTGCAGACTGGGCAGATTAGCGGCTGCCTGATTTCGTAATATTGTTATATATGAAAAATGCTGAGTTGAATTAATTGGAATATTTTGGTTAGAAATAGATTCAAGTATTGAACGACGTTTAACGTACGGTATTATTCCAAAATTACTTATCACTTTTTATAACTTCAATATCGATCTAGTTTTATTATTCAATTAACAATAACACACCTGTAATATATGTCAGAGTAGGGCACTGTTAAGGACGGTGCGGGGAAGTTCCGTAGTTGGTTAGGTGAGATCCCTCAATGCGTGGACGATGAGGAAAGTATAGAGAAGTGCGAGGAAAGGAAGGGAATAGAGGCATTACGCATTTAGCATAAGAGGATATCAGATATAATATTAACGTAATAAATAGTCATTCTTGTTATTCTTTTAAAATATAATTAACTTTTATTTGATAACTGTTTCTTTAAAAACTTTAACATATACGTGAAAAAATCGGGGATTAGAAATTCGTCACAGTACGCAGGTAAACAAACAATTCGTCACAGTAAGCAGGTAAACATAAAATTCCTGTACGATACTCGTGACATGGCATTCTGTCGTCCGATTTTGTGACTACGAAATTCGTCACAAAGATAATTATTGATTTTAAAATTCTAATAGAATGAAAACCTTGTTGATGTAACAATTTTGTCACCATAGGCGTACAAGTAATATTTTTTGTTTACAAAAAATTAATATGATTGAGAAACCAAAATATGAGGTGGGTTTACTTTATTTATTCACTAAAATAGTGTAATAAAAAAATGTGTAACATAACATAACACTCGGAAGAAAAAAAACATTGACTATTTATACATAATAATACTACATATTTTATGGATTATATCCATATATAACCATCAAAATGGAGGCTAGTTATCTTTTGTTGATCCAAATCTAACAATAGTTTTTGCAAAAGATCTTGTCTCCCAATTGTGACCGAGTTTTAGATTTTCAAGGAGTACACTATTACTAGTACAGTCATTTTATGGATTGGTCGTACTCTTTTTTCCGACTTGAGGTTTGAAAATACAGAAAGTTAGGAAATATTCCGTAGATTACGAAAAAAATAGTGGCTGAAAACCTCCAATGAAGGAAAATGTCTTAATTTATATATATAAATATATACGTTTTTCCGTGTTTTTCCGGGAAAGAAAAGTTAAATCTACGAAAATAAGCATTTTAGAAGGAAAAGTTTCAAACAAAAGTTGTTCAGCTTTTTAAGTAGGAATTGACTATTCTGAATTTAATTTTCATCCAATTTTCCAAGCATTGGATGGGAAAACAAAATATTTTCGAATAAGAACTGTATATGAGAAAAAATTGCATTTGGCTGGTAAATTTAATATGGCATGATAATTTTATATTGGGGTATATATATCGTTACTGTAAATGATTATAATTAAGAATTTTCCAATATTTGCCCTAATTTCCCAGGTTAGGAAAATTTTATATTTTTTTTCAATCTTAGTGTATGATATGTCGATTTTTAGGTTTTATAGAGCAAGCGTTCGTGGTTTTATTAAAGTTGAAGAAGCTTCAACCCAAATGTTGGGTGCCAAAGTGGCTTCGTCGGGTATAAAATAATCCACCAAATAATCAGCAAAAACCGTTAACTTATCGTCACTTGGTTTTATCGCAAGTAACTCAAAAACAAAAAAATCGCTTACCAGATTTGGATTTAAAAATACCATACCAAAACAATAACGAACCCACTTTCCAGTTTCAGAATTTTTGTTTTTATATTCACCACTTAACCCCAACTTTTGTATTTTACACCACCAAGACTGAGTAAGATGGAAGCGGCAACCAATAATTGTAACGTTATCCCACACTTGACGAACTGCACTATGAATGGCAATTTCAAAATCAACCACTACTTTCTCAGGAATAAAACTTAAGTTGTTAAGAGAACAAATAAACTCAATTTTTTCAAACATAGTCTATAAGTTTCTTCCGATTTGTTTTTCAGTAAACTAAACACTAGCGGTATATAGTGTCCATTTATGTAACCATGTATGGTAAATAGTTCTGTGAAAAATTTTGTGCAGTATTGGAATGTGCCATCCATGTATATAAAACTCGACGTACATAAAAATTTCAAATTTATTTGGCAGCAGCATTATCCAAAACCAAATTTTCCTCTCTTGACGTTTTGTACGAATGTTCTTGCAGATAACGGTGAACTTCGTTGGCAGAACGAGGCAAAGTTGGCAATGTTTTGCGACGTCTGTTGTACATATTTTCTTCGACGCATTTCAAGTCCCGGGAGTTAATGTTATTGAAGAAAAATCTGAGGGAAAACCATTTGAAGCTAATTCTTCATGCAACATTTTAGTTAGTCTCTCTGTAGGTTCTGCTTCCGCTTTTCTATTGCAGGCAACACTAAGAAATTGTCTAGCAATTTTTTCTTCAGGTTGGTAATTATGTTGATTTTTTAATGTTGTTATAACAACAGTTTGTCCTTAGGTACAAGGCATTACAGTCATCACACCTCAGCCTGTAAACTCCAGATTTCTTTAATTTATCGTTTTTAGATTATTAATAAGGAGTATAGATTATTTGTTGTTTTAAAGGCGACGTTTCTATTCTGGTTTTCAAGAAATTGAGATTTATATATGTCAAACATGCGGAATTGGATTTGGTATCATCATATAAATAAGGTGTTTATTAAAAATTTAATGTTTCCCGATGGATTCCGCGTCATAGTAGCACTACACAATGCGTACGTTTCGCCAACCATTACACAATAAGAAATTTGGGGGTCTAGCCCACCGCTGGCCCGTCGAGTGGACTCTAAGCGTTCGTACTTGCCCTCTCCTATAATCAAACAGCCACTGCCCAGCAGAGACAAACGCCTCAATTGGAGAGGAGACGGTCTTTTGAACCATCTGGGCCCCTCTCCTTCTGCCTACTCGTGTGGTGTCAAAACAGCTTCCGTTTGACGAGTAGTCTCCAGTGGCGGCTCGTGAATTTTTGAGAGAGGAGGCTGGACATGAAACGTTTTTGTAAAAATATACTCTATTCACAGCCTTTTAACCTTTGCACTGCGACCGTACCAGCTACTTCAGTGACAAAATTAATTATTACCCAGCAAGAACCAACGTGGAGGTATAGAGTTTCTCTTGGCAAAACATTTTTTTGTTCGTTTTTTGTCTTTTATTTTTTTTGGATTTTTAATATTTTTCTTTTTTTTGGAATTTTTCATATTTTGTTTTTTTTTATTAATTTTATTAACTTTTTTATATATTAGCGGAATTCTACGGTCTTTAGTTTGCGAAAAATGATCAATAATATTATCAAAAATGTATCATTTTGTTTTAAGTGTTTTACTAAATCTTTTTCAATAGATATTAAACTAACATTGTATAAACGATTTTGGCCCATTGTATTTGGCATGTAAGTTTTAATTCGTTTGAGAGTAGAAAATGATCTCTCCACCGATGCCGACCTGACAGAAATGGTGACTGTCTAACAAAGTAGTTTATAAAACTGAGGCAAATCATTGTCTATCATATATTTATCATATCGGCGTGACTGTCATACTGGCCTAAAATATCTTTATCCGAGTGTATAACGCATAATTCATTGTGCCGTGCTATTTTATCAAAAAATTTATATTTTGGAACTAAGTTATCTTAAAGTGTATTGGGGAACTCTTTTGAAAAAGATTCGAAAAATCTTCTATTCGTCAAGTCAAAAAACTTCAATTCATGTAAATCGAAAAATCGAATCTCAATTTGACCTTTAATAGTATCTAACATTTCATAAAAAAGTTGTTTATAATGTAGTTTCTTGTCTACCAAATTATATGTTTTCCTGCTTTTCGCGGGAGGAGCCTCATCAGTTGAAAAATTTTCAAATAAAATATTAAAATGTTTCTTCAGCTGAAATGGTTGCTGACGTTTTTACAAAAGGACTCCCTGGACCTAGACATCAAGGATGTGTGAAAATGTTAGGGCTATTGAGCGTACTACGTCAGAACGTGTCTTGAGATCAAAATGATCAGCGTACAATCGCGAGGGGAAGTATTAGTACAAGTATTGTGTCACGGTCTCCGTCGTATTTTTCATGTGTCACAGAGTAAATAGAATCTGTGTGCGCTCTCTTACGCTGATTTTGAAAATGTTTAATTTGACAGATTGAAATTTTTCCAATGAGATGTTTCAAACGATCTCTTTTATGTTGTAAAATTTGAAAAATATGATCAGTTTGTTTAAATATTAATTTAAAATTATCAAGAAAAAACAAAAATTCTTCATTTTCTAAATAAGATTTTAAACCAACAGCTGCATTTAATGAAACCTGATCTGTTGAAAAGTCATCACTGTTTAATACAAAATCAAATGTTTCAATTAATTTGTCTTTATTTTTATGGATGGTGAATACTGCACGTGATGTAAAATTCCATCGAGTTGGAGCATTACAGGGAAATCAATGATTTTTTTTTAAACTTCGTCTTGTCAATACTACTATTAGTATTAACAATGATCGATTTTGATAGTCACCTGACATTACTAATCCTTTCAAATCCGGTAAAGGCCGTTTATTTAAAAGAAACACTTTTATCATATGTTAATTCACTAAATGGATTTTCTAAAAGGCAGCAACTAACACACTAACACACTAACACTCAGTTTAAATTTACAACAGACAACAATCTAACCTTACTTCGCGTGGCGTGACAACACATAAACAAGCACTGACGGACCTACTCAGCAGTCGGCAGAACGCACGTTTCGTATTTCATAGATTGCTAGCGGCTATCGTAGGCTAGCCTCCAGAGGGTGTTGTCGTTTTCGCTGATTTACCCAGTTGGCGTTCGGACTGGTCGGAAAAACGGCAACTGCGTTGAACAACACATGCTCAGCGTTTGAGATATATAGAGTCTAGCCTCAGGGCACTGTTGCCAGATTAAAAATAACTACTGAGAACGGGGAATTAATTGTAAAATTTCAAAAATTATCAGAGAAACAGGAAATAAAATGGAGAATGATCATTAAGATAAATTGGTGAGGAGGCTGAACCTCCTTAGCCTCCTTCGAGGAGCCGCCACTGGTAGTCTCATATCATCGGCACACCACATATCTTTATCCTGGCCGCAAATCAAATACTCAGAAACCTGGGATAGGAAGCACAGACACCAGACTTTAGGAGTGAAGCTATGTGGTGCAGCATTTACCCACGCAGAGGCCCACACCGTGGATGGACTACTTTAGGCGAACGCACTACGGGCACTGCTTGCTAGACTATATTCTTGTCCATTCTGGGCTATAGCCAATTTTCACCTCCTCGTGTTACCTGTTTCACCAGGAATGTGGACGAGTAACCGTTTGGCATCGTTCAAATAGCCTACCGCATTGTCTACCAGGGCCGTGAATTCGTTGCGACCAGTCTTCAGGGATAGGAAGGCACTGCTCCGTGACTTTTATGGGTGTAAGTGGTGCACCGTTTACCTGACGTTTCGTAGAGGTACCTTTTTTCGCCCCGCTCGGTCTGCAAAGGCTACTTGAGCGAAAACTCACATACATTGTGACGCAATAGGCACCGTGCTTGCTGACTATCCCTAACCGTCTGCCGAGGTATAGTCACACTCGCCTACTCTTGTTAGATTAAGCTACGTTTACGAGCCATCGCCGGCCTCGTTCAAGTTTGGCCTTCCGCATGTGTCTACCACGTCCGTGAATCCGTTCCGACTAGCACTTCGGGATAAGAAGGTCCGATATCGTGGCTTTAGTGGTGAAATGTATGTGGTGCCCAGTTCACCGGATTTTTTGCAGTGGCAACTGTTAGTTCTGCTCTGAGGGATTACTTATCTCGAGACATGCGCAAAGGACGTTGCTTGCTGAAGCTACTGCTAGTATCTGCCGGCCAAGTACTTCTCTCTCGAGCGCTAACCATTACAGGTGGTATCTTTGAGGCTTGAACAACTTGAACAACCTGAAGATGCCACCTGCAATGGATGGTGTAGAGTCGGCATCAAGGCGTGCTACTGTGACGGAGAATCCATCCGGAAGACAACAATTTTCAAGGGAAGTTTACTGTTCAAGACTTTCTTATTAAGTTTGTTTTGAAGTATTTCATTTATTATCTTTACATCATAACCCTTAGTTTTAGCAATATCTATGATTCTGTTTAATTTTAAATGGGAATTATTTCCACTTAATGGGTTATCAACTCTATGATACTTATTAATTAGTGTTATAAACCATCCATACCAACGGGCTACCAACTCTTCCAGAAGCAATCAGCTATCGCGATCTCTATGATCGGGATGACTACGCGTGTGGGAAGGGAGATACGCAATAATACGCATGCCTGTGGGTAAATCATCTCTTCTTGAACTGTAGCAGGGGAACAACATCACAGGCAATTCCCAATAGTTCATTACTATATAATATACTAGCTGACCCGGCGAACTCTGTTCCGCCTTAGAGGCAATAAATATACAAAATTTGTGATTTTATTAGGTTCAATTTTTTATTAAGAAATAAAAATAAAAAAAAGTATTTTAATTATTCTTTATTATTCATGTATTTTGGTGCATAGGTTGCACTCTGCAGTTAAGTACCTTGTGATACACGACATTTTTTGTTTTATTATCAGGCGCAAGAACAAACAACGCAGATGGTCTTCCGACCCTTGAACATGCCACATATAATTGACCATGGGAAAAACATGGATATTCCAGATTCAAACCACAAACTTGCAAGGATTGCCCTTGTGATTTGTTAATGGTCATGGCGGATGCAAGACGGATCGGAAATTGAAGTCTTTTATACTCAAACGGCATATCGTTTGGGATCATCGGGATCCTCGGAATGATAACTTCCTCACCTTCGAATTTTCCTTCAAGTATCGTCGCGTAAATCACATTGTTCATCAATTCACTTACAACTAAACGCGTACCGTTACACAGTTTTGGTTGGTTTATGTTACGGAGCCAACCTTTAGGCGTAAATTGTGCGGTGGTAAGCCAGGCACATCCAAGGAGTTTAAAAATTCAATTGGATAGTTGGTGACTTCATCTTCATTCATTACACAGTCAATAGATTTGAATGAATGCATTGTTCCAATGATCTCATTCTGAATTATGTAGTTTAGGTCATCTACATCTTTATTCTTAGCCGCTAAAATTGCTCGCTCACTCAACCATTCATTATTTCTTTAGTTAGTAATGATGTTTGGGAATACTTTGTTGATAAGTTCGTCTTTCGATGAGACAAAGTTACAGAAATTATGAGGAAATGAAATCAATCCGCTCGATTCGTCGACAGGTACTCGACCATCACCGATAGCCAGCAATTGTTCAGAGAAATCTTCAGCAGATGTATCATTAAGCAATGCAACTTTCATGTTTGTTGTCAGCTGAAGTTTCTCCACATAGCGCCATAGATTCGATGATTTGAGGCAAGCGGTTATTTCGTCGGCAACCGTTGATCTTGGAATTACTGGCAGTATTTGGCGGAAATCGCCAGACAGTAAAATCATTGCTCCTCCAAAACATCTCGAGTCATTGCGTAAATCTTTCATTGTTCGGTTAAGTGCTTCTAATGCACGTTTATGCGCCATTGTGCATTCGTCTCAGATGATGATTTTCGATGCTGATAAAACTTTGGCCATTGCTGAGTTTTTTGCAATATTACATGTTGGTTCTTCAATAGTTTGAAGATTTGACGGCAATTTTGATGATGAATGAGCCGTACGGCATCCTTCTAACAATGTTGCTGCTATTCCAGAAGAAGCAACTGCAACCGCAATGTTGGATCTCGCACGAACAGTGACTAAAACTACTGACATGAGGAATGTCTTACCAGTTCCACCAGGGGCATCCAGGAAATATAAACCACCATTTCCATCATCAATTGCCTTCATTAATTTATCATAAACTTTCTTTTGTTGTTGATTCAACAGGGGTACATTCGTTTGAACTACTAAATCTAATTCCTGATGATCATATTCACGTTCCCGTTCCAATTCTTGATTAAATGCGTCATCCATTTCACGATTTGGCGCTGGCATTCCTAACCTGACCAATAAACTACCGCACATAAGGTAACACATGTCTTCGATCAAGAGTAAAGCCCGATTATGTATCTCTTCATTCATCTCAAGATCGTGATTTCTGGAACTGACACGAATTTGATGTAAAATATCTTCTGATATATACTCCTTGTATCTGTGCCACAGATTAGATGGGTTCGATAGAAAGCATGTCGAAATGATGATAGCAAATAATGTGCGTATCTGACTTGGAGATGCAGATGTAATGGCTCCAACGATTGTCGTATCCCAATGAGTTATTACTAATATAATAATAATCAAATTTTCAACCAAACTTAACCATAGACAAAATTACGGTTATCTGTCATTTACGTTTTGTTATTCCAAGTCAGATGCGTTTTTGTTATACCACGTTTTATATTGACTTGTATTCTCTTTGACGTTTTATGTCATGTCACACGGGAGCGCGGTCAAACGGGATAAAAAGTATCCTATGTCCGTCTCCTGGTTCTAAGCTACCTCTCCACCAATTTTCAGCTAAATCGGTACAGCCGTTCTTGAGTTATAAATAGTGTAACTAACACGACTTTCTTTTATATATATATATATATATATATATATATATATATATATATATATATATATATATATATATATATATAGAATATAGATTCTATATGGTTATAATACTGTATCATCAATAAACTACACAAAAAGTGATTGTGAGTGCCTCAATCTAACTAGATTGGTCAAAATCTCATTAGGTATAGATAACTTACATTTAGAATTAAATAGAATCTTAGATAATGCTAAGAATAACGGCAAAAATATAATAAATAACTGTCCCATCTTGAGTAATAATGATAATAATTCATGTTCAAAAGTTCGTGGATGATTCGGCGAACACCTCGACCTGTATGCCATTTCTCTCACCTTCAAGCGTTAATCTCCTTATACGAGTTTCTCAACAAGAACAAGACATATACCCTTGGGGTTCCTCCTTCTCCTCGGCGTGAAAGAGACACCAGTTTGTCCACTTTGAGGATCTCGTTCTGAGTCTCCAAGTTGTTTTTAACCCGTATGCCTGAACCAGTCTCGGAAGACTATCTTGATCATGGCCACTTCCCCCAACGGTGGGAGTTTTTGAACTACGCTCTTCAGCCACTCCAGCGAGGTTTCATAATGGCAGGTGATTCGGGAATCTCTCCGACGTATGACCACGCACTGAATGTTGAAGCTGGTTCTTCCGAGTTGAACAGTTTTGTCGTTTAATTTATCGGTAAGGGCCCCCTCAATATTAGCAACCTTTTCCTTGGTTGATATACCCAAAGGATTGTTGTTGTTCATTATAGCTACTAGGAGGTGTTTTGAAGCGTAGGTACTCTATGTTACGTATTCCTCGCTCCTCTATATGTTTGTGATTTGATTTTGGGTTTCGCTTTATTTCCTCCTTCTTCGCACTTCCTGAGTTGGCCAGGAGATTAGTCAGAAGAAGTGGAAGAGCGATTCCGCTTCTTTTGGGGGTTCTCTCTGGGGGAGAAAACTTTGTTTACCATTAAAAAAGCATTGTCACCACTCCCACCGTCCTTCCTGCTCTAGTGTCATCTTCCAAGGATCCCTTTCTCTTATTTTTGAGCGCTGTCCTTGTAGATTACTTAGAAATTATATTTTTATTCATCCTTTGATTGTTGACAACGTACATTTCGTTAGCGTTTCAGTCATATTAAAACTATAACATCCTAATTGATGAGTTCCTGCGTTGAAGTATCCAATTTAATATTCGATCGTTCTAATGGAAATTCGTTCGAAGTAACGGAAAGTTAGGTTTTTCTAAATATAACAAGGAAAATCCATAAATTGCAGAATTTCATCAATTTCATTTTATGGAAGTTTACTTTATTTATCGCGTTTATTTTCTGTACATCTGGAATGGCGCGTATATTATTGATTGCGTTGGAATACATTGCAATGAATATAAACAAATCAATTGAAAAACGTTTCATCTTGATTATACAGTCCATTCCTCTACATTTATTAATTACATGATCGTATGAAACAGATAGATGTGTCTCAACAATATAATAATTATCTCATCAATGTCCTTAACTGCTTCTGCCAGCGCAATTTCAATGTCAAAACCACTGTTCGTTCCATTAAGAATAATTATGCTCTGTTATATAAGATATTCATTTTATAGTATATGAAACTAATTGAACAAGTTAAAGATGACTAATGAATCAATTCCACACAAGCCATCTACACAACGTAATCCAAGAGATAGCTATGAAAGTAGTTGGTTCTTTATAGTCTAGGAGCCAGAGCGATATTGATGGTCTGAACATCAACCCGATGGCACTATGGTTTATCGTTAGAGGACGGTTCAATAACCAATTCATCTCACAGACCGAATTTTCGCCGGCTGCTAGATCTCGAGATACAGCCTCCGCAAATTGTTTATTTTTTGACTGGAGGTTAACCCTTTTCAAGTTGAGGTTACTTGAAAAGCATGCCATTCTTATACACATCCACCATGTGCCATCATTTTTTATAGTGTCCGTTTATCAGGCTGATCAGTTAAAATTGGACCGAAAATGGACTGCAAGTTAACCCTCCCAAACCTGGTGGAAAATATTCATTGGTGTTGACAATTGTTAACATACCCTATGCCATCAAAAGTTACCGGTCCATTTCCGAGTAATTGGCAAGTATTTGGATCAAAAACGTTTTTTTTTTTCATTTTGTGGCTGAATCTTGCGATTTACAAGATAACATGATGGCACCATGTTAAATAGCTTCGTTGGAGGTCAAATAAAGATTTAAAATTATTGCCATCCCTCCTTGCCTATTAAATTGCTCTCCCCTCAAAGTATAAACAATGTTGGGTCATTATGTCCAAGATGTGACGTTGTGCATTCATTTCAGTTTAGGGAGATATCCCATTCAGAACACCATTTTACACTAAGAATAGATCAGATGAAGTTCTCGACGTAAAAGCATTTACGAATATCTTTCCATTATAAGCATAAAATACATTTTGCCAACTCAAGGAACGTAGTACGTCTAAAGTATATAGAGTGTTCCATCTCAGACGAGCCACCCCGTATATTTCTTATCCCATAGTGAGTGGAAAAGTCTCCCGAAATATGTCGAACGATTTTGTTTGGGGGACATCTTTTGACGTATATTTGAGGCTTGAACGAGCAACCCCCTAATAGGGGGTGCTTAAACCCCTCAAAATTGAATAGGGGAGAGGGGTTGAGTGAGACGTTATTTGAAAGGTCTTGGAAGCCTCTTTACAACGGTGTATGAAAAACGTAAATTTGATGAACCGTTTTCGTCAAAAATTAATTTTTTTGCTCGAATGCGCCACCTTGAATATTTTGGTTATTTGTACAATGTACAAGCTCATTTTTATTAAGCCTTTTTTACAAACTTAAACAATCTTCAAAAAATCACATTCGTAAAAAAATCGAATTGTGTTGTCATGCTTACAATGAAAAAAATTAAATCTGCGTGTTTAAATCAAATGTTCAAATTGTCCTCCATTGACTTCCATACAATAATACAATCTTGACTGAAAACCGTCACTAACATGGTTCAGCATAATTGGAGTTATTTGACGACACTCATTTACAATTCGTTGGCGTAGTTCGTCCAAATTTTCAGGCTGACTCACAAAAATCTTGGATTTAAGATGTCCCCACAAGAAGAACTCCAGAGGGTTCAGGTCAGGAGATCGGGCAGGCCACTCCATAGGACCTCTTCTTCCAATCCAACGACCGGGGTATTGCAAATTGAGGTATTGGCGAACTGGTGCGGCGTAGTGAGGAGGAGCTCCGTCTTCTTGGAAATGCAATTGTTGTTCAAGTAGTAGAGGATCGTTTTCTAATTGTTCAGTTATTAACGGATCAATCGCATTTTCCAACATTTCAAGATAAATTTCGCCATTTAAATTACCAGGAATAAACAGAGGTCCAATTAAGTGTTGTCCCAAAATTCCTAACCAAACGTTTAACTTTTCCCGATGTTGAGTGTGAGCTTCTCGAAATACATGAGGATTTGTATCGCTCCAAATTCTACAGTTATGCCGGTTAACCTCTCCATTAAGTAAAAAAATGCATTCGTCAGAAAAGCAAACGTTGTACAAGAAATTTGGGTTATTGTTGATACGCTCGACCATAATTTCGCAAAACTCTTGCCTTCGATCCCAATCATCATCATTTAATTCCTGAATTAATTTTGGTATAAGTTGGACATGTCCCAATACCGCCACAGCTGTTCCTTCATCATTAACAATTCCAATGGGTGCCCTTTTTTTATCCATTACTGAACCCGTCTCCACAAATTTTGAAATCAATTCCATTACGTACTTATGGCGAACGCTACGTTCAGGATGGTTTTCGTTAAATATCCTTGCAGCCGCTCGGGCATAATTTTGATTTTGGTAATAAAGGCTAACCACCTCAACACGTTCTTGCAATGTGTACACCATATTTTTTGAAATTTCAAACAAATCGGCAAAGTAGTAACTCGACAGATTGATTAAAATCATGAAATGATCGAAGAAACGTTAAAACCAGATAAACACCTTCTAAGAACAAAAAATGAAGGCAACATAAGGAAATGTTTTGCTGTTTTTTTATTTATTAGTTTGAAAGAATGTATTGTATGGAAGTCAATGGAGGAAAATTTGAACATTTGATTTAAACACGCAGATTTAATTTTTTTCATTGTAAGCATGACAACACAATTCAATTTTCTTACGAATGTGATTTTTTGAAGCTTGTTTAAGTTTGTAATAAAGGCTTAATAAAAATGAGCTTGTACATTGTACAAATAACCAAAATATTCAAGGTGGCGCATTCGAGCAACAAAATTAATTTTTGGCAAAAACGGTTCATCAAATTTACGTTCTTCATACACCGTTGTAAAGAGGCTTCTAAGATCTTTTAAATGACGTATCACTCAACCCCTCTCCCCTATTCAATTTTGAGGGGTTGAAGAGCCCCCTATTACAAACAAAATCATTCGACGTGTTTCGGGAGATTTTTCCACTCACTAGGGGATAAGAAATATACGGGGTGGCTCGTCTGAGATGGAACACCCTGTATATTAAAAAAGGGTGGGACTAAAAACGGATCCTGAGTTAATATTATGCAGCTGGGACGAGAAAATAAAACTCATCTCACACCAGTTCCTTAATGACTCGAATTTGAGCCATCCTGTACCTATATTTTACAGTATTATATTATCCTGGAATACATTGAAATGATGGCCAATTTGATGAAGTTTTAAAATACGAATTTGAATTTACGACAATGAAACGTGGGCTTGTGACGTCATACTATCGGAGTCTTTTGCTTCATTTGCTAGTCACAATAACTAATGAATAGTGATACAATTTATATTTTTTTATGCAAATCAACAGTTCCATAACATAATTTTTTTTGTATTGTTCTCAAACCTGCTAAACGCGTTATACAGAGTGTAATTGAAGTAAGTAGGAATAGCCAAGGCAATCTAGATCATCGTGACGTGATTATGGTAATCAAGGTTACTTAAGGATTAGCTGAAGTGACATGAAACACACAAAAAAATACAGCAACATGGCTTTCGATTAAAAAACACGTATGTCGAAAGTATTTTCTAAATTCAACTTGTACAGTAAACTTGTATATTATTAGTCAAGTGAAGGCCACTCGAAAATTTGCACGATTAACGCGGATGTATCTTTCATAATGGATAGAACTGAAATCACCATCATTGAGTATTCGCTACTGGGATTATGTTGGGCGGCCTTGAATGTAGAATATCGTCCGAGAAGGTTCATCTTAGGTGGTCTTCTATCAACTTACCGTGACAAAGAATCAATGCGAATGAACGAAGGTGAATGTCAATTCAGTATTGGGGATTGTTAACAATACAATGAAGATTTCGAATGCTCAATAAGCGTGAATATGAAAAAAAATATGAGCGCCATGTACAAACCGCACATAATAAATGAACGAAACGACGTGCTGAAAATAGCAACCTAATTCCTGTCAATATAACTCTACCAGAGATAAGGATCATAGGATATGACGAAGAGTAATTTATTTATTTATTGACGGGTAAACCCCCTAATCTGTACAAAATATATTCAAATTTGATGCTAAACAAAAAATATAAAAAAATTAATACTACAATATTCAAGTTTGTTCAACAAGCGTTCTAATTGCAGAAGTCTGGTGTAGAAAGAACATTATCTCCATTCAGCTGGAATAAACTATCATTATCATCTTCTCCAGAAGTTACAAAATCGAGCCTCTGAAGGAAAAGTTAATCTGGGGCAAGTAAGTTGACTTTTGCGAGACGGTGAAATATCTGGGTGTCCCCCTGGACAAAAAACTACTTTGGCGGAAGCAACTGGAACCTAGATACCAAAATGCTATGATAATCTTTTGGCAGTGTAAGAGAGCAATTGGCATTGGGTTTGGGGCCTAAGCAGCTGATGTGGATCTACTTAGCTATTTAGTGCAGCCAAATGGGTCGAAATCCTTGGGGAATGGACCGATTTTGATGGGACAAAGTGCATTCTCTTCGGAATTTTATCAGGAACAAAGTCTACTTCGTCTGAAGTTGAGGTAAAATGTTGCATTGCTTATAAACAATAAATTAACAATTTAATTAGCGTTTCTCATAGAGATTACATAAGAATTCATAAAAAATGATCGGGTAAAGACTATTTTTGGTTAGTGAACATATGAAAATAGTTAAACAAGTAGTTGAATTAACTTCATTTGTTATAAACAATTTATTTATTAACAAATGGACGAATTCGACCAAAACTACGAGGATAACTTTCGAATAATTCTTGCCTTCTGAGTTAGATTTTGTCGTCAATATCGTCGAATGTATATCCGCTAATTTGTTATTTTGTTATAAACAAATTATTTTTAATAATTATACGACTTTGACCAAAATGACGAGTTCATAGTTGTTTGCAGCTGATTTTGGCCCCTTGAGTTCGATTTTATTGTTCTTATAGTTCTTAAATGCATAGAAAAATTTTTTCATTGTTATAAATACAGTATTTATTAATAAATATACGAATTTCGCCAAAACTCCAAGCGTAAAGTGTTTTGAAAATTAATGTATTAAGAGTCAAATAAATTACATCAAGCAAAAAATTTAAAAAAATAGTATCAAGTCTTAATAAAATAACAAATTGATTAATAAGAAAATGTTCAAGAAAAAAATAGTTTAATTCAAACGTATCACGAATAAATTCCCGCTATAATGTCACAAAAAGAATAACAGGGAATTTTAAATGAGCACCGTATTATACCCTGAGATGAACGAGAATAAAATATTTTATATTTATTTGTTTCAAAATAGAAATTTTTCTATTAACATACATTATTATTTTTTTGATATAATTTATTTGACTATTGATACATTATTTTAAAAACATTTTACACTTCTAATGTTGGCTCAATTCCTATATTTATTAATATAATTTATTTATAACAATTCAAAAATGTGTCTATATATTTGAGGACTATAATAACAATAAAATCGTACTCAAGAGGTCAAAATTAGCTGAAAATGACTATAAACTCGACATTTTGATCAAATTCGTATAATTATTAATAAATAATTTATTTATTCAATTCAGAGATTTAAGTATGCATTTAAAGACCATAATAACAATAAAATCCTACTAAGAAGGCCAAAATTATCCGAAAACGACTATAAACTCGACATTTTGATCAAATTGGAATATTTAATCATAAATACAATTTGTTTATAACAAATTAGCAAATTTTTGAATATACATTTGATGATATTGATGATAAAAACAAACTCAGAATACCAAAATTATCCAAACACGTAGTTTTGGTCGAATTGGTCTATTTGTTAATGAATAAATTATTTATAACAAATAAAGTTAATTCAACTACTTGTTTGACTATTTTCAACTGCCCAGAAGAAAATACCCGAAATATTCTTGAGAATTTTTCAAAAGAAGTTTTGAACGGTTTCCTCCAGCGCACCAGATATGATAGATTTGGCAAATCGATTATCAGTAGTAATATCCCTAGGACATTGATAATAGACGAGATAATTTTATGACAATCGAAAGCTCGTTCTTCAGCCTTCGGCTTCAGCTTCTATGTTCATTTAATTCAATTGCTCGTTCGCAGTAAAATTCCATAAATATTTCCCAAATATATTTGTGATTGTCGGTTGTATTTCTGGGAATTTTTTCTTTGATTAGCGCGTTTATACTTTGAACATTCGCATTGCCAAAACGTGGCATTTTGAAATTTATTTGGAATTAAGTTGTCAAACTCAATCGTGTTGTCATAGTGATTGATAATTTCACATAATGCAATTATCAGTGTAATGTTGACATGATTGGGTGAAATTGTTTCATATGACACAAAATGACAAAATTTGAATGGTTGTTAGAACTGTCAAAAAAATTTCATATTAATGAAATACAGGGTGTCCCAATATTGCTGGGACACAGAGCTACCACGTATTCTAGAGGTCAAAATAAGTCGATTGAGCCCAATTTACCTGTATACCAAAATGTACCGTTTGTCCGTGAGAAGAGTTCAAAGTTTACTAAAAAAAATACATTTTTGTATGTTGTTCCGAAGTGCTTTATACAAATTTAATGAAATTTGGTAAATGTGTATTCTAGATGATTAGCTTACTTTTAGTAATCAAAAAAACCCAAAGAAAATTGTAGAG
The DNA here is from genome assembly GCA_958510875.1 of Endomychus coccineus. Classification (NCBI taxonomy): domain Eukaryota; kingdom Metazoa; phylum Arthropoda; class Insecta; order Coleoptera; family Endomychidae; genus Endomychus; species Endomychus coccineus. Next base: position 19,365,687 of record OY294070.1, on the reverse strand, counting down.
GGGTTGGAACCACCCTCACCCCTTGGCATTTTTTCCCCCATTTTTGTAGGGGTGGGAATACGGTTTTAAGACTTTTTTATCTGGAAGGCCTACTCATTATCTTCATTTTCTTACTCGTGTAAAAACTCCGTATTTTGCGTAGTTTTCAAGAAAAAAAAATGTTTTCGCAAACACTGATAACCGATTTTCGGGTATAGGTTTAATAAAATTATTAGACACAAATTACACAATACATTTACACAAGACAAACAATAATTTTTATAACAAGTGTTCAATGTGACCTCCACCTTCATTAATACAGAGGTCAATTCGACGTAAAAATTGAAATGCACTCTTCTTAAAACATCGTCATTTTCTCGTAGCGCATTTACAGCATTTTGAATTCTATTCCACAGTTGTTCGATGTTATTTATTTGAACCTCGTACACTTGTCTTTTTAATTCTCCCCAGATGAAGAAGTCACAAGGGTTTAAATCTGGAGACCGCGGAGGCCATTGAATGGGTGCTTCTTGTCCCCTACCTATCCACCTGCCACCAAATTGTTCACCAAGATATTCTCTTACTGCACGTGCAAAATGAGGTGGTGCACCATCATGCATGAAGAACGTATTTCTACGCAAGTTAAGAGGCAAGTCTTCTAATAATTCTGGCAAATTTTGTTGAAGGAAACGGAGGTAACTATCGCCTTTCAGACGATCAGGTAATCGTAACGGTCCGACTATAAATTCGCCAATAATTCCGACCCAGACATTAATTTTAAATTCACGTTGATAATGTCTACTTTTAATGGCATGTGGATTTTCATCTGCATAAACATGATCGTTGTGTAGGTTTGTCATACCGCGACGTGTAAAACAAGACTCATCAGTAAACAAGATCTTAGTATGGAATCCGTTGTCGACTACTCTGCGCTCCCGAATAGTTTGTAAAAAACTTAAACGTAATTCGTAGTCAGGTGGCAACAATTCTTGCACTGGCTGGATGTGAAATGGCCGAATTAATTGATCTCTAATGATTCGACTTACAGTGCTTTTTGGAATTCCAGCTTCTCGTTGCAATCTTCTAGTACTGGTATTAGGATTGTTATCAATCATTTGAAGAACAGCTTCTTCCGCAATAGGTGTTCGAGCTTGTCGAGGTCTTCCAGCGTTAACTCTTACTGGGGTCAACCTCCCCGTTTCTCGAAGACGTCTTTCGATTCGGGCAAAAGTTTTATGGTTTGGAATTCTCCGGTTTGGATACCTCTCTTGATACACGCGAACACTTTCGCGGCAGTTACCTTGACAATATCCAAGAACTAATAACATGTCGGTCTGTTCATTAAAAGGAAAATTCATAATTGTGGGACGTCAAAGGAACAGCAACAACAGCAATAACAATTAAACAAAAACAGTGATGACAATAAGAAATAATAAAAAAACAAGCAAAAGAGAACAAATAACTGACACATTTACTGTTAACAATAAACTATGTTTCCTGTCAAAATCATAACATTTGGTTTTGTCTTTGTGTCCGCGGCCAACTAAATTTTGTATTACAATTTTATTAAACCTATACCCGAAAATCGGTTATCAGTGTTTGCGAAAACATTTTTTTTCTTGAAAACTACGCAAAATACGGAGTTTTTACAAGAGTAAGAAAATGAAGATAATGAGTAGGCCTTCCAGATAAAAAAGTCTTAAAACCGTATTCCCACCCCTACAAAAATGGGGGAAAAAATGCCAAGGGGTGAGGGTGGTTCCAACCCCTCTACAATTTTCTTTGGGTTTTTTTGATTACTAAAAGTAAGCTAATCATCTAGAATACACATTTACCAAATTTCATTAAATTTGTATAAAGCACTTCGGAACAACATACAAAAATGTATTTTTTTTAGTAAACTTTGAACTCTTCTCACGGACAAATGGTACATTTTGGTATACAGGTAAATTGGGCTCAATCGACTTATTTTGACCTCTAGAATACGTGGTTGCTCTGTGTCCCAGCAATATTGGGACACCCTGTATACCTCACTGAGTATAAAGAAATACTTATAATATTGGATATGGGTGTTTCAATCATTAATAAATTAATTTTAATAATATCGCTGCTTAAAAATCATTTATTGTTCTTCAGTTAGATCTAACCTTGAATATGCTCCAATCCTATGGTCACCAAATTATCAAATTGACAAGAGAATAGAACGAATACAAAATAAATTCTTGGCAATCATCAATTTTAAACTTGGATTACGTCGCATTGTTCTGCAACACACATTCGTAATATTCTAAATTTAGATAAACTATATGATCGATGGGTAAAATCAGCTTTGACTTCCATGTTCAAAATATTCAATAATTTAATAGATCGTCGGGCCAACCTTGAACGTATAAATTTTCACATTCCATCTCGTTATACAAGACACAATTCTTTGTTACATGAAGATATTCACCTAACAAATTATGTGTCAAATTCGTCTGTCAATAGATTAACATTTCTTACCAACTCTCTTAATTAATTATCTCTGTCTGTGTTAATTCAAATTATCTCTGTCTAATGTTCATCTAGCACATCAAAATTATAAATTTTAATTTGATTTACATGGTTGGTATTTGTATTAGTTGAGATGGTAGCGGGCGTAATAGAAAGTTCAGTGCACTTAACCAAAGACCTTTGTACAATATCCCTGCTACGTTTTTCACGTGGTATTTCGCATACCCCGCTGCTCGACGGAATCCTAAGATGTGTTTTACGTTTAGATCCTTTATGTAATCGGCCGTGATGATTCCCTTGAAAAACGAGAATATCGGGGCGCCTATTGTGAAAATACCGTAATGACCGATAGTGTGCTGTGAAACTGATTTTTTTTTCAAAACTTCACTAGAAAATTTATTTATTTCGATTTTTTTATTATACAATTTTTATCTTACAATTTTTTGTCGTTGATCGTAATGTCAAAGTTTGTTTTGTTACATTTTAATTTTTTTTTGAACCCTTGTTGACAGTTGAAGATTTCTCCAAAAAAAAAATCGTTTCTATCACTGTTAGATTTGTAATGACGCATTTTTTTATTTTATCAATTAATTTTTGATTAGTCATTTGTATGAACTAAATTTTCAAAATATTCTAGAATGTAATTTTCTGTGTAAATAATCTTCCTTCACCTTTTCCCTTGAAAAACGAGAATATCGGGGCGCCTATTGTGAAAATACTGTAATAACCGATAGATAGTGTACAGTGAAACTGATTTTTTTTCAAAATTCCGCTAAAAAATTTATTTCTTTCGATTCTTTTATTGTACAATTTTTATCTTAAAGTTCTATGTCGTTTATCGTAATGTCAAAGCTTATTTTGTTTCATTTAAAAATTTTTTTGGACCCTTGTTGACACTTGAAGATTTCTCCAAATAAATCGTTTTTATCACTGTTAGAATTGTAATGACGCATTTTTTTATTATATCAATTAATTTCTGATTAGTCATTTGTTTGAACTGACTTTTCAAAATATTCTGGAATGTAATTTTCTGTGTAAATAATTTACCTTCACCTCTTCCGTTGAAAAACGTGAATATCGGGGCGCCTATTGTGAAAATACTGTAATAACCGATAGTGTACAGTGAAAGTGATTTTTTTTTCAAAACTTCGCTAGAAAATTTATTTCTTTCGATTTTTTTATTGTACAATTTTCATCTTACACTTTTTTGTCGTTGATGGTAATGTCAAAGTTTGTTTTGTTTCGTTTTAATTTTTTTTTAACCCTTGTTACAGTTGAAGATTTCTCCAAAAAATCATTTTTGTCACTGTTAGATTTGTAATGACGTGTTTATTTATTTATTTGACCCAAATTATCAAAATATTCTAGAATGTAGTTTCTATGTAAATAATTTTGATCCACCTTTACCCTTGAAAACAAGAATATCGGTGCGCCTATGGTGAAAATACTGTAATAACCGATAGTGTTCTAGAAAGAAACAAGTCTACTATTCACAATAGTGTTCTAGCGATCGTATTCATAATAATAGCACTAACATGACGTCTATGATATTGTATTTATCATTGTCGAAACCAGAAAGTAACGAATCATCATCTTGTTTGCACGTTTTGAAGAAAATAAATATAATTTTCAACTTATGTGTACCACTTCAATTATTATTGAAATCACGAGTCGACCCTGGCCAGTACGAAGAGTAATATAAATCAACATCTACATCGATTTCTTGAAATGTCATGTTTGCCATGTGCGCTATATTTGTTATCAAACAATAGCCATGTACTCGTATATATACGACAAATAAATGTTCTACTAACCCTTTAAGTAGCTTCGTTTAACCTATCCGCACTTCAATAGCGTTCAACTGAAGTGTTATTATAAACATAAACAATGAATTCAAGTCATATAACGAATTACATAACGTCTGCATGCACACATGATAAAATGATGAAAACGATAGGATATGTTAAAATAAATAACGTAAAATGAAAGGTTTACTTACAGCAGACCTGCAAAAATCGAGTTATCCGCGGTTGCTAATCCCTCTAACACCAAACCAACACCGCACCTGATTACAAACAAATGAACGATTGAAGTTAGATCAGCTGTGTTCAGCAATTTAGCATGTCCCCATAAGCGCCGTTTCCTTTCATCGACATCGTCGATAGTTACGCGAAGCTTCGCGAGGGTTCAGATCTCTCTGTGAAAGCACGGCAGCACGGCTTCGTTGAGAAACTATCTCCCCCGAAATATATTAGGGAGCGAACAAAGTAAGGGCTTTGCGATGCAGTGGCGGCGCCTGAAAACGTCTCACAGATTCTAATCAGTATTACCAATACTCTTTAAGTTTATGAATAGTTGATATTATTATGTCACTATATCTATATGTCAAAATGTGTCAATGAGCATTGCTTTTATTTATCAAAAAATATCCCTACCAGATTCTGTGAAGGATTGAGGGAACATATCATAAAGATAATTTGAAGCAAAATTCTAGATTTTGATTAAATGTAATTGGTAAATTATAGTTTTATGATACAGTTAAATATTGAGGAATTATCTAGAATTCGCTGTATACATTCTGACTTTACTCACGTATCACGTGTTCTACCAATAACCTCTATAAACGCAATGCCTCGGGTCGTCAGTAACTCGAGAGACGTGAGGGTGTAAATCGATTTGAGGATTGTAGATATCGCGAAAGTCTGTTTGAATAATAAAATAAACCTATAGTACTGACTTCAATCTTTTTTGAAGCTGAAGTAGTCAAACAATAATAATGAATTTAGGACCATTTTTCGAAGATTATTTATGCTTAACACGAAGCTGCCTTATTAATTATCAATTAGAATTAATTTAGATATCAAACATGTTGCTAAAATTCAAGCTTGTTATAAGAATACCCATGAACGTAAATAGAAATAGAAAACTCTTTGTTGCCTGTTATAACGGACAAGTCAAGTATGAGTTCATTTCTTAGTACGACCGCCACATCATAAATTAATACAGTTTGTTCTTTAAATCTATGAGACGAAAACAAAAGGTATAGTCTCTGAATACTTGTCCAGGAAGGGGCATTATAATTTATAAGATATCGACGAAGTCGAAGAGGTTCCTCATAGTTTGAATAGGAACTCATAAATTACGTATTTAACAGAAATGGTTCTGAAGAAAACGAGTGCTTTAGATTATATTGGTAGTTAAGGGTAGTTAAGATATATGTGCAGGACGCAGACGTTTCTTATTAAACATATAATTAGAATATTAACTTGATATAATTTTCATTCATACCTAAATTCAAGGAAGTCTAAATAAGGTCATAAAATTAAGGTCCCTGTCAACAAAAATAGAATAGTTCTTTTGCAATCAGCTCACTAGACTGGGGCAAGTCTCTCTCTTTCTCTCTCTCTCTCTCTCTCTCTTTCTCTCTCTCTCTCTCTCTCTCTCTCTCTCTCTCTCTCTCTCTCTCTCTCTCTCTCTCTCTCTCTCTCTCTCTCTCTCTCTCTCTCTCTCTCTCTCTCTCTTTTTCTTTCTCTCTTATTGGGAAAAAGTTACTACCCCCAAACATATTGGTCAAGGAGAAGTGGTCATTGAAGATTATAAAAAAACCAAACTCTCAACACTAAAGTCAGTTATACTCTAACTTCTTGAGTTAAATCTTGCTTTGACTATTTCACGAATCACTTAAATCATATTTTAGAAAACCCTCCAACTTTTTCTAGTTAAGCTTGCGTTGTGGTGTTTATGGTAGAATTTTCGCCAAGTTCATTTAAAATCAAGTCATATTGGTGAATTCCTTGAATAATTAAATCATAATAGAAGGGCTCGTTATTACACCACATTCACTCTGATATCAAGTCAAATGAATTGAATTGTAAGTAGATGTTGGTGTAAGAATCTAAGAAGAAATGAGGAGTGATCGGGGCATAACTGTCGGGAAGACAAAAGTTGTACTCAAATGCGCGTTATAAATCACGTATCACGCCCAATCTGTCCCAGCTAGGGGATAATGCTGCTCATCTGCGTCAATTATTTATCGCACTTATTAACTTTCAATGATACGGTCAATTTTATTCAAGCTGTATACGAATTTCCTGTTGGAACAAGGTTGCCAGACAAGAACTGAGTCCTTAGTTGCACCCCATTTGCTTTTTCAATGTGAAAAAACTTGTCTTCTCAGGGATCTGTTTGAAATGTAAATTTAATTGAGCTGATTGAAACAATACGAAATTATTTAAAAATTTCCGTGTACTGTGTGTGACCATGCAGTATGTGTCGTTGTTGTTAATTTATTTAAGACAGAACTGGACTTCTACGTATCAATAGTTATCTCCGATGATAAATGATAGAGTGATCTCAGATTCAATGAATATCCAAATTTTAATAATTTAACATGTTCTAGTTCATGCATGTTTTAAAGCATAAAATGCGGTAATAATATCCTCGTCTCCCCAATGAAAATTGGGTTACTGCATAATTTTATTGGGTTTTTAATTTAGCCAATTATTCTGTATAAATTTGAGAATGAGAACCTAATGAAATGGAATAGAATAATAATTTGGAATCATCAATTTCATGAAGATACACGATAACTTAAATTTGGGCGTATGTAAGGAACATTTGTCTTTCTTCAATAGGATATGGATCGCTTAAGTACAAATAAGGAACTGCTTTTATAGTTGTTGGATGCGAAAAAATTAATACATTTTAACTTCTTAAGAACTTGTATGCGTGTGGACTAATTTTATGTAAAGAGAGAATAAAATCATAGTATTTACAGAATATCTATATATTTCCTTGCAAGGCGTCTGCGTGTAATCTGTTTTTATAGAAAATGAAATTTCAAATTTCATTTAGGAATCCACTTTGCAACGCATTTTATTCAGTCATAACAATTCTAATACCCGTTTATTTACAGGTAAGAACACGTTCAAATCGCACAAGCACACCTAAGGAACAGGTACAAAATATAATTGTAATATTTAACATCTGTCACACTGAATACTGACCATGTGCCATGGCCATCATTACTAATCGGTACTGTCGAAAGCTTCGTCTCTACTACAAGCATTTTGTTGATGACACATTTACGCCCATGCTTTGTGTATGTAGAGGGTTGAACAACATTCTATGTTGTTCAAATTGATCCTTATGTCACTATTTAATTTTTTTACAAACAATATTACATAAAGAATATCAGCATTGCTAAAATACTCAATGAAAAGACAATTAAAATCAATATCGTGTTCACTAAAGCCGACAAAGGTAATACAATAATTGCAATAGATAAACCTACATATTTTGAAAAAATTGATCAATTTTTAGATCCAACAAAATTTATAGAACTAAAATCAGACCCTACAACGAAATTCCAGGCAAATATTAAAAATTTTCTCAAAAACATCCAATATATTTTCACTGAATATGAGAAGCCTCGTTTAATAAACATGAATCCTCGATCACCTTCTCTTTATGGTTTATTAAAAATTCACAAAGACGATACTCCCATAAGACCCGTCTGTTCATATATCAATGCACCCTGTCAAAAAATAGCGAAAAAGTTAGTCAACATAATATCAACATATACAAACTTTAAACCTAAATACAGTATAAAAAACTCTTTCCAGTTAATAGAAAAAATAAAAGATGTAGAACTAAAGACAAATATCAAACTTGTATCATTTGATGTCAAGAACCTTTTTCCAACTATTCACACACAATTGACCATCACTCTAATTGAAGATCTTTTAATCCGCAATAATACTTTACTGGCAATAACACAGGAAATATTAAGTTTAATCTCACTTTGCATAGACCAAAATTATTTCACAATTAACGATAAATATTACAAACAGAACACCGGACTCCCCATGGGTTCGCCATTATCTCCGTTGCTAGCAGAAATATTTATGAATTACTTGGAAACTAAGATTTTAAATTCCAATTTTCAGCACATTTTTGTATATTGGTATCGCTATGTTGACGACGTAATCGCTTGCTTTACAGGCAGTAACCGTCAAATAAATTCTTTTCTCACCTATATCAACAACATACACCCAATTATAGAATTCACATTAGAGATGGAAAACAACAAGTCCTTAAACTTTTTAGATCTGACAATTTCGCATTCACACACAAATAATTACTTTTCTTTCGCTATTTAGCCCACCCACACAGATACCACAATACACAACACTTCTTTACATCCACATTCACACAAGCTAGCAGCATATAATTGTATGATACATAGATTAATTAATGTCCCATTAAGTAAAGATAATTTCCATTTAGAATTAAACAGAATCATAGATATTGCCAAAAATCAAATTTCACATGTCTAACATATTTGGGTAAACATTCACTAAAAATATCTCAATTCCTTAAAAAACAGAATAAAAACGTCGCCTTTAAAACAAAAAATAAGCTATGCTCCTATATTAATAACTCGAAATCTAAAAAAAGATAACCTAAAGAAATCTGGAGTTTACAGACTGAGATGTGATGACTGTAGTGCTTTGTACATAGGACAAACTGGACGCAGTTTCAGCGTAAGGTTCAATGAACATTTGAGAAGTTACAGGCTCAAAAAAGAAGACTAATTACGCAAATCACCTGTTATAACATAACCACAATTTCACTCTTAATCCTGATATTCTACATATTCAGGAAAAAGGACATAAACTTAATATATTAGAATCCATAGAAATATTGAAACACTCAAAAAACAATAATAATGTAATATTAAATGATCAAATTGACACATATAATTCACCGCTTGTTAACAATTTTGTAAAAACACTCCCACCATTATCCACCCCCATCCTTCAATTTGTACCACATTCTGATCCCTGATATTTGAGGACATACTTTTAGATTTAGCTTTAGTTGATAAGTCCTCGCTTTGATAATGCCACAGTGTGGTGAAACAATTTGTCAGCATTTTTAAATTAAATGTTAAAAGATTTGTGTAAAATTTGAGTTTTATTCTCCAACTTCCGAAGTATTATGAATTTACACTACGTAAACGCCGAAACCATAGATATAAATATCAGCATCGTTCAGCCATCTTCCCAACTGTTCATGCCAAGACACTACGATTTCGATATTAATTATTAATTACGCATGCTCCGCTAGAGTCGCTCGGATCGCCTCTTTTCAACGGCCAATCTGAGCCGTGTCGCTTGGGCTTTTAACTGTAGTTTTTTGTTAAGAGATTATCTGTGGTTTGTAACGGACAGTCTGAGCTGTCATGGGCCAACACTCTTTGAGCAAACGTCACACGTTCGATTATTACCCCTTTTACTCCCATAGGAGTCGAATCCCTTCATCCGGGTGTCAATATGTCGTATCAACGAACCTACGTGACAAGTTTCAGGTTTATTCAGCTTATATTTCCGGAGATCGACCAATCCAATTACTTCCACAATGAAATGGCGGTTTTAAATTGTTAAATAATTATTGTAACAAGTAGTTTAAAGTTGAGTTCAAAATATACGTTAACTAGTTAACTGTTAACTCATAGAATAGAGTGAAATCGCTCATTGTTTTTCTTAACTTAAATAGGTTAATTGAATTCGCGTAGAAACATTTTTCATTCTACCTGTTCGTTGGAGAACTGCATTTCTAGTTCATATTCCTGCATATACCCATCTTTTTTCCTGTTTGATTTCAAAGAATTTTTTATTTATTGCCTCCACCTACTTTCACAGTTGTATAGATATCTATTATACTGTGCTGCAACTGTACATCTGTTTCTACATTGCAAGTAGATTATAGTTGATGAATGTACGGTTGCTGTAGACGTTTAGAGTTATAAGTGAGTGGTGTCATCGTTCAATACTTTCATGAATTAAATAATTGTGTGACTACAATATTTGGATGCTAAGAAATCAACAGGAATTATAGACATTTTTGATATATTCCTGTACATCAGTTAATCAATTCTTACCCTCAATCTTGTTAGGGCTAATTTATTATTTACAGAACGCAAACATGCACAATAGCACAATACAGAATGAAATAAAAATTGCTAGGAAGTAATAGCATAATATTGACTAGCATCTAGCGACTGCTAGCTGAACTAGACATAACACGTCATTATGAATACTGTAAAAGTATTATAGTTATGATAGTTACTGACTAGATGTCGCTAGAAGGCGTAAAACAGTTTGCGAATAATGAACTCGTCAGTAAATATTGCTTAGAATATAAAATATGACAAGGATATTATAATCTTTTTTGACATTACAACTCGGCCGACTGGGATGGTCTCCACATGTTTTTCTCCGAGTTTCCTTGGAGAAGCGTACGTTTTGAATCTGATGACACAACGCAATGTGTCACAGAGATCTCGGATATTATCTGGCTAGGAATCGAAACTTACATCATACCAACTAATCAGTCATCTGGTGAACGATGATACAATGAAAAGGGAACCTTCTTGCTGGAATATTTGCAGTCACTTTGGATCCACAAAGGAAGAACCCTTCTAATATTGCTGCCATCGATAGCCATATGCCTGAAATTGTCTTTCGTCAGTGCACAATTAGGCGCATTCTGCTTGATCTCGATACCAAAAAGTCTATGAGGCCAGACGGAATTCCACCTGTCGTTCTCAAGGAATGTGCGCCCCTCAATTAACACCAGTTTTCTGCAGGTTGTTTACCTTTTCATACAAACTTGGTTTCTTTCCTTCCAGCTGGAAGACAGATAGAGTCCAACAAATTCCAAAAAAAGGGAAGAAGACCATTCCTAATAATTATAAACCCATTGCACTATTATCTGTGATCTCTAAAGTGAAAGAGAAAGCAAACAATATCGAGCTCATACAATAGCTAGAGACCTCTAAAATGCAATATGGCTCTTGTCAGCAGAGATTAACAGGAGACCTGCTTGCTTACGCAATGTATGGCAGAAATCTATTCGAAAACATAGGGAATCTTTAGCTGTATCCAGGCCCGTAGCCAGAAATTTGGTTTGGGGGGGGGGCCCAAAACGTAGTAATAATTTTTTGGGGGCAGGGGGGCGGAAATGGTTGATGAGTGTCTTGCAAGGATATTTGTTATTAAAGTTGGACTCATTAGTGAAAAACTGCTTTATTGTTATTAATATCATCACTGTATTTTAATTGTCAGTCAAGCACATACACATCAATTGTCAAACTGAAACGTCAATTTCAGTAGACAAAATTTAAAATTTTAACTTTCGCGATTTCTTTGCTGCCATAATCTCAAGAACCTCATTCGGATCGATACCCAAGTTTCCATGAATTGACAGTACGGCGAGTGCACTAAGTCTTTCGTTGCCCGTTGAGTTACGTAAGTAAGTCTTGATTCTTTTCATTGTCGAAAATGACCTTTCCACACTTGCCGTTGTGACCGGAAGAGTTGCCAAAACTGTTAATAGATATTTGATTGTTGGAAATCTGCGCTTCTCACAAAAATCCAATACTTGTAAAGCCTCGGCATCTTTCTCGAGTCCCGATAATTTCTCACACCACAACTTATACTCAGCTTTTACAGCGGATTCTGAGACTCGATCATCAAAGTATGGCGAAAGATGATGCAAGTCATCTACTTTTTCAATTACAGCAAATCCAGGGAGAAGTATCTGAAGCTTGATAAGATTCCCGCGTTCTCATTAAGAAATTTATCAGACAAATTCTGAATCAGCGTATCGAGGCAAGGAATAAAAATAGCAGACAGAAAGTACGATTCAACAGAGTCTGTTTGATAATTGGAACGAGTTGTTTGCTTCGACGTGAGTCTCGGAACTTTCAGCTCCATATCGAATGTATCGTTTGTAAGCTTTTCAGCTGCTAAAAAAATTTTGCTGAACTATACAGTCTGCAGTTTTTCGTTCTTCTTGAAGCATATTCACGATTTCGTGAACATGCTCTACGGCTGATGCCAAATCACGTGACTTTTCTTGCAGTTGAACTGACAAAGGAAGCGTGAAGCTGAATTGTCTGTTACCAGTAAACTGTGTGGAAACCAACACTTGTCTAGTAAAAGCGTATTTTATGTTTCACAAGCAATTTTTGATGATCGGATTCGAGATAACCGATCCAGAATTCCAGATCTAAAAGTAATCTTCTGTTCAAATGTTTTAATAGAGATATTATATATGTCTCACAGGCGTGAAGTTGTCATAAAAAATATGGCTTATTATCGATAGACATATTTTTAAAACATGATTCACATTTTAGGGTTCACGGAATTTCGGGGGGGGGGCGGCCCCGTCGGGCCCTACGGCTGGCTACGGGCCTGGCTGTATCATTGGATATCTCCAAAGCATTTGACCGAGTCTGGCACCAAAGTCTTTTTGGGAAACTAGGGTCATATTGTTTGCCGCCTCAACTTTGTCGCTTACTATCGAGTTTTCTCTGAGATAGATTCTCCATGTGGTGGTTGACAGAGTATATTCCGATACAATGGCTATCAACGCTACTGTTCCACAGGGATTTGTTTGGCACCAACTTTGTTTCTGCGCCCTATAATCTGCTGGAAGTGACCATCTGTCCCGTCCACAGATTTGCAGATGATGGTACACTTCATACCGCTGTCTCATCTAGAGCCCTATACCATCCAATGAAGCCAGATGAGCGAGACAGAGACAGGTTGGCGCATTTAATAGAGATGTGGCAGTGATTCTGAAATGAGCATCTGATAATAATCTAGTAGAGTTTAATGCAACCAAAACTCAAGCTTGCGGCTTCTTCAGGAAGATGGATCCCACAATCTCTTATATGATGATGGAAGTTAGGTGCAACTATTCCGATGGAGTCATTCATATCCATGCTCGGAATGACCACCAACCGCACCCTTTCATGGGACATGGGACGGTCATCTGAGGTCCATTGGGAAACTAGCGTCATATGGTTTGCCGCCTCAACTTTGGCCCTTACTATCGAGTTTTCTCTGAGATAGATTCTCTATGTGGTGGTAGACAGAGTATATTCCGATACAATGGCTATCAACGCTACTGTTTCACAGGGATCTGTTTGGCACCAACTTTGTTTCTGCGCCCTATAATCTGCTGGAAGTGACCATTTGTCCCGTCCACAGATTTGCAGATGATGGTACACTTCATACCGCTGTCTCATCTAGAGCCCTATACCATCCAATGAAGCCAGATGAGCGAGACAGAGACAGGTTGGCGCATTTAATAGAGATGTGACAGTGATTCTGAAATGAGCATCCGATAGTAATCTAGTAGAGTTTAATGCAACCAAAACTCAAGCTTGCGGCTTCTTCAGGAAGATGGATCCCACAATCTCTTATATGATGATGGAAGTTAGGTGCAACTATTCCGATGGAGTCATTCATATCCATGCTCGGAATGACCACCAACCGCACCCTTTCATGGGACATGGGACGGTCATCTGAGGTCCATTAGCAAACTAGCGTCATATGGTTTGCCGCCTCAACTTTGTCGCTTACTATCGAGTTTTCTCTGAGATAGATTCTCTATGTGGTGGTAGACAGAGTATATTCCGATACAATGGCTATCAACGCTACTGTTTCACAGGGATCTGTTTGGCACCAACTTTGTTTCTGCGCCCTATAATCTGCTGGAAGTGACCATCTGTCCCGTCCACAGATTTGCAGATGATGGTACACTTCATACCGCTGTCTCATCTAGAGCCCTATACCATCCAATGAAGCCAGATGAGCGAGACAGAGACAGGTTGGCGCATTTAATAGAGATGTGGCAGTGATTCTGAAATGAGCATCTGATAATAATCTAGTAGAGTTTAATGCAACCAAAACTCAAGCTTGCGGCTTCTTCAGGAAGATGGATCCCACAATCCCTTATATGATGATGGAAGTTAGGTGCAACTATTCCGATGGAGTCATTCATATCCATGCTCGGAATGACCACCAACAGCACCCTTTCATGGGACATGGGACGGTCATCTGAGGTTTATTTACAAAGCACATATTCTACCTTTCCTAGAGTACTGCTCCCATGTTTGATGTTCGACTCCGAAACATACGCTGAAGCTCTTGGATTCTATCCAGAAGAGAGCTATTCGCCTGATTTATGATGTGGGAGATTCCTCTCTTTTCTATAGATATTCACATGGTCGGTGTTCATCAGAAATCTCGTCTGTTGTTCGACCACGAGAGACAACAGATAGGCGGACTAGACGAGCTCAAACTAGTCACCCCTTCATTGCCTAGCTCGAGACCTGCCGAACTTCTTCCTAACAGACTTAAGTTTTCTATGGAGCAGCGAAGTTGTGGAACTCTTTACCTAGTGACGGTTTCCCTATGCATATAATCTCCAAACCATCAAAAAAGAACGAATGCTTATCTCCTTTCCCAAACATTCCACCGCTGGCTCACACGTTGTTCTCCGAACATTAACATTATAGGTTTCCCTCTCGCGTAGTCAAAGTATAGAAAAACATCGATCTGGAATGCTGAGTTGGCTGAGGAATGACTAGTGAAAAGGACCAGCATCTAAGGCGAAAAAACAATCAAATGTGCGTGGATGCACCTATGCATATCTAAAGCTTACAAAGCTGTGGACGGAACAGGTGGTTACTTGCTGCAGATCGTTTATATGGAGCAGAAACAAAGTTGGTGCCAAGACAGAAACCTTTCTGTAATTATTGTCCCCTGTTCTACCAGTATGTACAGGTAATTTATCGGTTGCTATGATACTCTTTGGGATGGCGTACTATGCCCAAATATTGCCTTGCTTGTCTTTTGCGATATATTGCTTCGCATTCTGATTCAAAACCAAAATAAACATCTTAGGAGTGCAGGACCTATTCATCTTCCACTAGGACCCAGGACGTACATGAATTGAGGAAAATAGACAGGCCGACACCTTTGCACGCAAAAAAAAATTTGAAATATTGTCATCAAGCAGCGCAAATGATGTGTAAAATCTATCCGACGAAAATATCTGCGAGTTTAGCGAAAAGAACCACGATATATTTGCAATATGTGCAATCGTTGCTCTGACGTTAATCTTTTATGATGAAATGGCAAATGAATGAATAAAATAACCAAACAACTTTAACACATAATAAGTAGTGTCAGAGCTATCTTGATCAATAATCTTTTATTAAACATGTGGATTCTACCTACTTAAGTTGAGCATAATGTTATGCAGAAAACACGATCTATAATGTTAGATATTGTATTGTAATACTGTTAAATAAGAGAATGATGCACAACTATTGAATCATAAAATACAAAACTTTCACATTCCAGATTATGTAGGGATAGTCTCCATCGTCTTTTTTCTCTGTGAATAATTAGTCGTTTATACGGTGATTCTTTTCTTGTTAGTAAACCACCTTTTGGTTATCATTCGAGGTGAAATATCAGTTGATTAACAAAATTCCCAGTACCTAACTCCACGGTTGCATTAAAATTGTCCCAACTGGAGAATAAATTGATTAATTTATCCTAGTAGTCGAGGAAATAAAGCACTAAAATAGACCAAACGTTCCAAACTTGGCGCAGTTGGACGGATTGAGATGCGATTTTTTGCATTCGATTCGGAAAGTGATTTAGAAAATTTGTCCGTTATTTTTTTTTTGCGGAAAGAATTCATTGAATTTCTACAGGCAAAAATTGATTTCTCGGGGATTTTTGGGGTATTCTGGCGTCCTGACGTCCTAGATATCGATGAAATTAACTTAAAAAATATGTTTAATGTTTGTTAACTGTTCAAGAGGTTGCTAGTGATGATTATAACGTGAAAAAACTCTTCTGCAATACCTGGTGGTACCCTGAGACCGGGCAACCACGACATCTTCTAGGAATTTATTAATTTGTTAATTTTTCTTCATAAAATGTAACAAATTCTGGCTCTCGGGGGTTTTCAAAGTCGCCGATCACGACTATGACACTCACAATGTTCTGCAAATTACCTGGGGTTGTTTCCGTGTCTCTGTGTATCTACGTCATCTTCTAGGCATAAACCTTCTGAGTATCATAACGTGATCAGCGACTTCGAAAACACCCGAAAGCCAAAATTTGTTACCTTTATGGAGAAAAATTAACAGATTCCTAGAAGATGACGTAGATACACAGGGCTCAGAGACCCGAAAACACCTACAGGTAATTTGCAGAACATTGTGAGTGCCATAGTCGTAATCGGCGAGACTCCCGAGAAATAGAATTTGTTACATTATACCAAGAAAAATGAACCAATTCCTGGAAGATGACGTGGTTACCCAGTCTCAGGGTACCACCAGGTTTTGCATAAGAGTTTTTCACGTTGTAAACATCACTAGCAACTCTTAAATCATCTCTTGAACAGTTAACAAACATTAAAAATAATTTTTTAATTAATTTCATTGATATCTAGGGTGTCAGGACGCCCGAATACCGCGGGGAAGGTTCAAGGAGACCGCAGGGAATTGTCTTGATAGCATTTTCGTGTTCAGCGACCCCAAAAACCCCCGAGAAACCAATTCGAGTAAGTGGTTTTATCCATCTCAAAAAGTGCACTCAGAAAAATGCATTTTTTGGCTGTAGAAATGCAATAAATTTTATCCGCAAAAAAAAATAATTTTTTTAATTACTTTCAGAATCGAACACAGAAAACCGCATCTCAATCCTTCCAACTGCGCCGAGTTTGGTATGTGGAATGCTTTAGTTCCTCGACTATAGCATGATATAGGAACATTGTTCTCAGACAGTGGCGTAGACAGAGGAGGGGCCACTCACTCCAAATAATTTGATTTCTCAAATTAAAATACGATAAATACATAAATACTTCAAAATCATTTATATCAGATTCTCATCATTCCAAAGACGGTTTGTAACTTTTGAGAAAATCAAAAGAACAAACGACGTTTACAATTTGAATAAAAGCTATTACTAATTTAATTTCATAGATCCTTTTTAAGATAAATCATTTTTGACTTTTTATTGATAAAAAATATAGTTTCTTATTCAAACTCAACTTTTTCTTATTGAAATCGATGAGATTTATTGTATCGTATATGAAAATATAATAATTAATATTTATCAATGTATTAAATATATTTATTTGGTTGAGCCCCCTCCCCATCAGGTCAGATCTCTGGATACGCCACTGATTCTCTTCTTGTGTTTGTATACCACCTGTTGTTAATCTTTCGAACTGAAATATTAGTTGATTAACAAAATTTCCAGTACCTACCTTCACGGTGGCATTAAAATTGTTCCAACTGTATAATTAAATGATTAATTTATCCTAGCATGTTATGGGAACATTGTTCTTAGGCAGTGGCGTTGACAGAGGAGGGGTCACTCCCCCCAAATGATTTTTTTCTTAATATAAAATACTAAAATATACATAGCGTGAAAGAAATATTTGTAATATGAGCATATAATGATAAATTAATGAAAAATACGCAAATAGTATATACGTATATTTATCTATATCAGATTCTCATCATTCCAAAGACGGTTTCTAACTTTTGAGAAATTCAAAAGAACAAACGACGTTTACAATTAGGATGAAAGCTATTGCTAATTTAATTTCATAGATTCTTTCTAAGATAAAAAAAATCACTTTTTACTTTTATTAATAAAAATATATTTTCTTGTTCAAACTTAACTTTTTTTTTATTGAAATCAACGAGAATAATCATATTTGTATATGGAAATATAATAATTGATATTTATAAATGTATTAAATATATTTATATGGTTGATCCCCTCTTCATCAAATCAGATCTCTGGATATGCCACTGATTCTCTTTTTGTGTTTGTATACCACCTGTTGTTAATCCTTGGGATAAAATATTAGTTAATTGACAAAATTACCAGTACCTTCGTGAATAGATTAAAATTGTCCCAAATGGAGAATTCATTAATTAAAATATGAGATAGGAGCATCGTTCTAGACCTAATTGTTTTTAATTCTTTGCCTCAATCTAAATTATAAAAATTCAGTCAACAACATGATGTAGAAAGATATCGTCTGTATTATTTATCGTTCCAGTTGTATATATTATGGTCCGGTTCACAATTTGTGAATTTGCTTCGCCTGATTAACTGAAAGTATTCATGAATACATATATTTGAACAGGAGCCGTGACCTACATTCGACCAATTTTTCTTAAAAGCAATCTCGAAGTGGCAGTATATGTAGGGTAATGTGAATGTATATTATCTTCTTACCACCAACCAAACGTTGTTTTCCAAAATCGCATCTGTTTCCGGATATTGTTTTCATTGAATTCATTCGAAAATTGCCAATAACCAAAGTTCGGTTTCATGCATTATTTCAAGTTTTATTGGTTGAGATTGAATAGACGTCAAATGTAGCATTGCCGCAAACACTTCATCCTTTGTACAACGATTTTGCTAATTCGCAAACGAACAATCTGTAATATGAAGTCTGTTTCCGAAATAGTTGTTGTATGAAACGACAGAGTCGATAAATTAATCAAGCGCTATTCTTTATATTTTTAATTAAAAAAACATGACAATTCTGTTTTTACCAAATTCAATTATTACGAATCTATATTTTTCTTCATTATTGTAAATCACTTATTACATTAAGAAATAATAAATTTAAATTTTAAAAACTACTTTTAGTTTGTTATAATAAAATAAAACACTATTACTTTGTTTTTATCACATATGTTATAGAAACAAATCGAGACTATAGAGCTAACGGGAGATAAATAAATCTTAGCAAATTCTGCTAGGCTTGGATACCGTTTTGCGTTTGCTGACCACCACTTGTAAGCGTCTGCTGTCCGATCTAGGCGAACTAGGCAAACAGTTAAGTAATTTAATTTAATAATCAACAAATAAAGTGCGTTGTGACACGACCTACTCGCAAATAAAACAAATATGCAGTTACAGAAAGCACTTCAATGATGCAGGTCGGAACCTGTCGCCCGCGAAATAAACTAAACGTCGCCGAATACTCGCTTCGGCCGAGATCCTTGCCGAAGATTCGGTATTCGGCAAAATCACTATTCGTGGCACCTCTAATCTCAAGTGTTCATTTACGAACCAGATGTCATGATTTATTAGGTAATAAAAGAAGGTCTCTGGCCTTTGAGAAATACTTTAGACAATTCTACCTAAAATAAACTTGTAACATTATAAGAACTCAAGTAGGAATTTGCAAGAATATTAATTAATAAAATTAATATAAATATGACTTACTGTTTGAACGTCAGTCCTATGATTTACAGAATTGGAGTCACGTTTTATGTGAATCATCTCCAGGATAGATCTTCTATAATAATTGGTTTCCTTAGTTAAAATATTAACATTTTTGTAATCAAATTGATGGTTATAATCAAAGCAGTGCTTAGCAAGGGCGGTGGAATTTTCTAAGTTATTATTTCTTATGCTATACTTATGGCCATACATTCTATTTTGTAAATATTGTTTAGAGATTCCAGTATAAGTCCCATCACAATCTAAACAATTCAATTTATATACTGTGTGGGTTTGTTTATCTTTAGGTATTACAGGTTTTAGATTTGAGAAATATTTCCCAACACAGTTAGTAGGTTCATGCGCAACATTTATATCGTACTTTTTCAAACATTTCTTAATTTTTTCTGAGGTCTCCGGAATTATAGATTTTGTTTATTCTCTCTTTTATGATAGGATTGAAGAACGTTTTTGGGTAGCTATTCATTTCCAGTGTATTACGAACAATTTTTAAATTTTTGGGACGGTCCTCTGCGTGGGACAATTTTAACGCGCGCTGTAAGGCTGTTTATGACACTTTTTTTATAACAAGCTGGTTAGTCTCTCGTAGACATTTATGAAATGTGGTCGTATTTGTTGATAATTCAACTAAATAGTGAATTTTTAATATTACGCATTGTAGTAACATTGCTGTGTTATAATTCCGATTTCATGTTTCTGTTCGTTTCGGCGACGTTGGCATTTAAACGAAATTTGTGCGATAAGGACGCTTTGTGTTAATACAATTATTTCTAAGTAATCAGGTTATTGAAGTAATAAGTCTTCCGATGATGGTCGTGGGACCGAAACGGTAAAAATAAAAATTTTAAAACAGAGTATTATTGTGACCTATTTCCCAAGAATTTTTATATATAGTTAATATTGTGATAAGGAAATTTTGATGTGGAGGTGACAAACGGTACATTTTGTAACTATATAAGTTGGGTTCAATCGACTTATTTTAACCTCTACAATAAGTGCTAGTTTCATTTCTCAGCAATTTTGGGACATCCTGTATACACAGGGTGACTCGAGAGTCCCGAAAAAGTCCAATACCTCCGTTGATATTGGAGATATTGACAAGCCATTTTTTTCATGAATTAAATACACAAGCAGAGCATAATTGAAAAATATTTGCATTCATATACAGGATGCCTTTATTGAGTAACACACCAAACTTATGTTTTTTCAATGGTACACCCTATACTGTGATCATTATTTCAAAAGCCCTCATCAATCTGAGAAGAATGATATGACATACCATAGGTCTCTTGTTGACGGTTTCCGAATTATCAGACATTTTAGAGTTAAAAGGGGGTCTACTTCAAAAAATCACTCTGTGTTTACTGATCGAGATAAAACCGCGATTCTTACGCAAGCACTTTTTCAATATGGTTAAAAATAGTAACTATTATCAGAAATTTCTCAAGAATGTGCCAAGTATACAGAGTAAACCAAAACAGAAAAACACGCATTACTTTCTCATTATCAATGGAACATCCTGTATATTATTGCATTAGTCGAACGGTCTTTCAATAAGCTTTCCCACGATGCAAGGTAAGTATAGTCGAAAGTGAACATTCAGGCTGTTATTAAATAAAACAAACAAGAAACTAAACTTTCCACTGTAAACAATGCACTAAGTGACAAAGCTGATCAAAATACCACAAATTACTAATAAGTCACTACATGCAACTAATGAATAAACGTACAAACAGTGTATATTTGATTGCGACAGATCATGATTTGATAGATTTAACAAGTAATAATAATCTAATAAACAAAACAATACATTAACAATTGAAATGTTGGAATTTAAAGTAGGTTCTCAAAGATATGACCTTGTTGTTCGATACGAACATTTAGTCTCCATACCAAAATAATAAAATTCAAGAGCAAGAGCAAGAGCAGTTAACAAACACAACATGTATTATTTTGCGACTGAAAACCCCCATTGGATCCGTCATATTGATCATGTGGGGATCAAGGGTAATCGGTCTTTACTTTTTTGATTTGGTTATGAATCGGATTGGATAATTGGAATTTCAAGAAAATGATCTCCCACTTCTTCTAAAAAACGTAAATTTGAATACAAGGAGCCTGTGTGGCTGCCAGTAGGATAGAACGTCTGTACACCCTCGAATTGTTTGCCAATTTTTAAATCAAAGTTACCCGAATTATTGGAAAAGGAGAGGAGGAGCAATCGCTTGGCCTGTCCGTTCTTCCGATTTAAGCCCAACAGATTTTTTCTTTTGGGAATTTGTGAAAAAAAAAGTTTTCCGTGCTAGACCAACGACTGATGAAGACATTAAGATCAGAATAAGGGAAGCATTTCGTTCTATTGACCCATACATGCCATTGCGTGCTAAATTTTCTTTTGTACGGAGACTAAATGTTTGTATCGAACAACAAGGTCATATCTTTGAGCACCTACTTTAAGATCCAATATTTTAATTATTAAGGTATTGTTTTGTTTATTAGATTATCATTACTTGTTAGATCTATCAAATCATGATCTGTTCTCAATCAAATACACACTTTTTGTACGTTTGTTCATTAGTTGCATGCATGTTAGTACATTTTATGGATTGGTCATACTTTTTTTCCGACTTAAGGTTTGAAAATACAGAAAGTTAGGAAATTTCCCGTAGATTACGAAAAAAGTAGTGGCTGAAAACCTCCAATGAAGGAAAATGTCTTAATTTATATATATATATATATATATATATATATATATATATATATATATATATATATATATATATATATATATAACTTAAGAGATATAGAATTAAATTTTCTGAATTATGAAGATAACTTAGATAATTTAACATAGGATTATAATTCAGAAAATTTAATTCTATATCTCTTAAGTTACATACACGATAGTGGCCAATTAGGCAAAGAAACTTTAAACTTGTTTATATATATATATATATATATATATATATATATATATATATATATATATATATATATATATATATATATATATATATATATATATATATATATATTTGTATGTTTTCTTGGTATACTGGTTCGTATATATACTGATAATGAAATAAAAACTCTGCTTTGACGTTTCGACAACGTTTATTGCCTTTATCAAAATTGTTAATTGAAATTAGTGTTTCCATGTAATTTAGAAAAGAATAGATGATTTCGATTAATGAAATGCGTCTGCAGCCGACTTGTGTTTTAAGATCCAATTAAAACTGCAGAAAACATTGGATCGGTTGTGTGTGAAAGAGTAATGTATGGCTAACTACAATTTGAAATAGATTGAATTTGATTAAATACAAGACATTCCAATATTGTACAATTATAAATATCTATGAATTATTGTATGAATTAGTTACTCTATGATGAGTATTTCTATCATAACTATTCAAGTTTAAGATAATTCTATGGAATTTAACCTCAAAATTGTTATTCTATAGTGTCATAGTTAAATAATACTTCATCTTTTTTAGGTTGAATTTTAAATAGACAATGGAAAGTGGCACTTCAAATTAATAAAATTTTGTTAAGTTTGAATTAGATTATTGTACAGTTTCGAAAGATTGGAATCTATTTTGTCATTTACACAATTGTTCTTTTTAATTTGAATATATTTATATATATATATATATATATATATATATATATATATATATACTTTTGTTGATATTCTTGAACCATTTGTAATATTTGTATGTTTTCTTGGTATATTGGTTCGTATATATACTGATAATGAAATAAAAATTCTGTTTTGACGTTTCGACAACGTTTATTGCCTTTATCAAAATTGTTAATTGAATTAGTGTTTCCATGTAATTTAGAAAAGAATAGATGATTTCGATTAATGAAATGCGTCTGCAGCCGACTTGTGTTTTAAGATCCAATTAAAACTGCAGAAAACATTGGATCGGTTGTGAGTGAAAGAGTAATGTATGGCTAACTACAATTTGAAATAGATTGAATTTGATTAAATACAAGACATTCCAATATTGTACAATTATAAATATCTATGAATTATTGTATGAATTAGTTACTCTATGATAAGTATTTCTATCATAACTATTCAAGTTTAAGATAATTCTATGGAATTTAACCTCAAAATTCTTCTTCTTCTTCTTCAATTAAGTGAATGGCCTCAGCAGCAAAGGCTATCCAGCCAATAACAATATGATGTCACTGCTTAGTACATAGAACGGGGCTGTCTCGAGGAAGACGTCTGGAAATTTTCCATGGCCCCATTAGCTAGTTGGCAAGACAGTTAATTGTAAATATTTACGGAAAACTACGCAATCGTGTGTTTACTAGCTGAGGATAGGGAAGACATACATAACAGAACTGTAGACAAATTTATATAATTAGCTGACGAAATATTAAGAAGTGTGTTATTAATTGAAAATTCTAGTGCAAAAATACCAAGCAATGCTTTACCCAATGAAATATCACAAGCTGATGTTTGACTTCGATAGAAAATTAACTAGTGTTTTAATAACGTTTAAATCATTGCTAAATACAATTGTTTCTAATAATAAAGGACCAGGAAATCCAAGCTTAATAAGTTCTTTATACAGAATGTTACAGTTATCTATGTTGTCGGAACATTCAAAAAATATATGGCCGAGGGAACCAACTGCTCCACATGAACAATTAGAGGAGTCTATAACATTAATACGATATAAAAAGGCCGGATTTAGACAATGATTAGATCTTAGACGACATATTGTGGAAATATATTTTCTAGGTAAAGAGATGTTACTGAACCATGGCTTGTCGCAAATACTGCGAGCACTTCGGTTGGCCACGTAGATCTTCCCTTTATTCAGCCCCCTTCTAGACCATTCGTTACTCCAATTTAAACGGATGTCATTTTTAAATTTAGGGTAAAATTCTTTAGGATCAGCCAACATTCTTACATTTTGATTCGTAAATTTTCGCCCTTTATTTGCCAATAAGTCCGCTTTATCATTACCCGATATGCCAGTATGACTAGGAACCCAACTAAAGTGAATTATAAAGTTCAGCTTATGGATATCAACAATTAATTTACGTATTTTTAGACTAATCATGTCATTCTGTGAGCTTACTTCCCATTTAGAAATTTTTTCTAAAGCACTTTTGGAATCTGATATAATAATAACTTTTGATAAATTATGGTCTATAGTAAAAGTTAAAGCCCGTTCTATGGCAAGTAGTTCTAATGTACAAATCGCAAGATAAGATGGTACATATTGGGAAAACTCAATGTTAAGTGAAGGAATGAAGACTCCAATTCCAGCGGAGGTCGAATTCCGGGAAGCATCCGTAAATATCTTAACATAGCCCCTAAAATATTTATCACATAGCCTTTCAAGTTCAGAATTATTATTCAAGTTCGATTTCTGTAATCCAAAATCCGTATAGTTGATCGATTCATAGTGAATTCCCAAATCAAACATAAAGCACGGTAATAAATCAGATTTTTCAATATAATAAACCAACTGCTTGATTTTTTTAATAGCAAAAATGATGGGGGAAACAATCCTGTTATTCCAGTAGCCGTTAAAGTTCGCAATGTTGGAGATTCTTTCAATTATAGGGTCGTGATTAATTCTAGAAAGTTTAGAAATATATTTTAGTGCAAGCCAATTTCTGCGATCAACCAATAGGATAATTATGGGAGTAGATTTCATAAGCCCCAGGGCTACTCTCAAAGCTTGGTGCTGGACTCGATCCAGAGCCGAGAGGAGTGTTAGGGAGCAACGACCCATGAACATTGAGCCGTATTCTAAATGGGGTCTCACAATTGCCTTATAAATTGATAGAAGAGTAGATGGATGGGCTCCCCACCACGTTCTGCATAATGCCTTCATAACATTGACTCCTTTCAGTGCTCTGCCACACATGTGCTCTACCTGTTTCTTCCAGCTAAGTTTTGAATCGATAAAAACTCCGAGGTAATTAACAGCTTTCCGCCAAGGAATCATTTCATTATTGACAACCAGGTTAGCTAAATGATCAGTAGATAAAGATGTTTTATGACAAAGCAACGCCGCAGATTTGTTAGGAGAGAGAGAAAGTCCACGAGACAAACACCATTCAGAAATATTATTTAAAGTTCTATTTAGCTTCTGAATAACTTCATCAGTATTACTTCCAGTACATATAGCACAGGAGTCATCCGCGAACTGCACAATTTTGACTCCATCAACACTGCAAGAACGAAGAGAAGATGAATATATATTGTACAATAACGGGCTTAACGAAGATCCTTGAGGAACACCTGTATTGGCCTCCTGAGGTCCAATGATCACATCAGATGTAGGGTCTCTAATATACAATGCTCTGCCAAATAATAAATTTTTAATTATGAGAATTAAATCCTTAGGAATATGTAAATTGTTTAAGTCTTCCAATAAGATGAATAGGTCAACATTATCGTATGCTGCTTCAAAATCCAGGAACACCACGACAGTGACTTTATTCGTAATGAAAGAATGGTAAATTGATGAAATAACATAGGATAAACAATCGGAAACTGACCTTCCTCTCCGGAAACCAAATTGGAACGAATCTACAGGATAATTTCTTTCAATCATAAATTCCAACCTATTCTTTATCATTGTTTCCAGTATCTTAATAACACAAGAAGTCAAAGCGATGGGGCGATAGCTTGTTGCCACATCAGGAGGTTTACCAGGTTTACATATAGGGATTATCAGTGATTCTTTGAGAACACCCAATATAATTGGGTTCATGAGTAGGTCATTAAAGAGGCGCAGAAGACATTCTTTACCAGGCTTCGTTAATTTTTTAATCATTGAATAAGTAATCAAATCCTTGCCGGGAGAGGTTTCCTTTTTTTTAGAAATTATTGAATCAAGTTCCTGGAATGAAAATAGTTCAGAAGGAGTAGTATTAGTGAAGTCAATATCATTATCTGGAGGAATGATCGGTGAAGCCAGAATATTTCAAATTGTAGTTAGCCATACATTACTCTTTTACTCACAACCGATCCAATGTTTTCTGCAGTTTTAATTGGATCTTAAAACACAAGTCGGCTGCAGACGCATTTCATTAATCGAAATCATCTATTCTTTTCTAAATTACATGGAAACACTAATTCAATTAACAATTTTGATAAAGGCAATAAACGTTGTCGAAACGTCAAAACAGAATTTTTATTTCATTATCAGTATATATACAAACCAATATACCAAGAAAACATACAAATATATATATATATACGATTTTCCGAGTTTTTCCGGGAAAGAACACTTATATCTTCGAAAATAAGCATTTTAGAAGGAAAAGTTTCGAACAAAAGTTGTTCAGCATCAAATTTTACATAGGAATTGTCTATTCTGAATCTAATTTTCATCGAATTTTCTAAGCATTGGATGGGAAAACAAAATATTTTCGAATAAGAACTATATATGAGAAAAAATTGCATTTGGCTGGTAAATATGGTATGATAATTTTATATTGGGGTATATATCGTTACTGTAAATGATTATAATTAAGAATTTTCCAATATTTGTCCTAATTTTCCGGGTTAGGAAAATTTCTATTTTTTTTTTCAATCTTAGTGTATGATATGTCGATTTTTATGTTTTATAGAGCTCTGATAACGATTTTCAGTTCATTTTGTCGTGAAAAGTCATTGAAAACGTACATTCGGAAAATGGAAAACTTTTTTTTTTTTGATTATGGCGTGTGACAGATCAATTCTTATATTTTTTAGGGTTCTGAAAATGTTTTTTTACTTTGTTTCATCGTGAAAAATCATTGAAAATACATATCCGAAAATTTTAATTTAAACAATTTAATATTAAAAACGAGGTTTTTAGAATCAAAGTGTTTTTCACTTAACCGATTTTTTAATCAAATATATCAATAAAATAATTGTTTGCACGGAATACACAACAGCTCAGCTGTAAATATTTTATAATAACGTTTAACGTATACAATAACAGAGCACATGTGGCGTTATTTTGGGCATCATATGATTGAACGCTTGCGCACAAATTCTTTGCAGTGGTGCTACATACATAGTCCAGCGCATCGAAAGATTTAACGCAGTGGTGCTCGATCGAGAATTTTAAACGCGCGGGAGATCAAGAATTTTTTTAATTTTTTTTATAATTTTATGTAATTTGTTTCTTCTTATTGCTCTACATACTAACGAAAACAATTGAATTTCGTGACAAAATTAACTAAAAAAACGTTTTCCGAACCCTAAAAAACATAAGAATTGATCTGTCACACGCCATAATAAAAAAAAAAAGTTTTCCTTTTTCCGAATGTACGTTTTCAATGACTTTTCACGACAAAATAAACTGAAAATCGTTATCAGAGCTCTATAAAACCTAAAAATCGACATATCATACACTAAGATTGAAAAAAAATTAAAAAATTCTCCTAACCCGGAAAATTAGGGCAAATATTGGAAAATTCCTAATTATAATCATTTACAGTAACGATATATACCCGAATATAAATTTATCATACCATATTTACCAGCCAAATGCAATTTTTTCTTATATATAGTTCTTATTCGAAAATATTTTGTTTTCTCATCCAATGCTTTAAAATTCGATGAAAATTAAATTCAGAATAGTCAATTCCTATGTAAAATTTAATGCTGAACAAGTTTTGTTAAACTTTTCCTTCTAAAATGCTTATTTTCGAAGATATAAGTGTTCATTTCCGGAAAAACACGGAAAATCGTATATATATATAAATTAAGACATTTTCCTTCATTGGAGGTTTTCAGCCACTATTTTTTTCGTAATCTATGGAAAATTTTCTAACTTTCTGTATTTTCAAACCTTAAGTCGGAAAAAAAAGTACCAAATCTCAAAAAAATCCATAAAATGACTGTACTATGTAGTGACCTCTTGGTAATTTGTGGTATTTTGATCGGCCTTGTCACTTAGTGCATTGCTTACAGTGGAAAGTTTAGTTTCTCGTTTGTTTTATTTAATAACACATTTCGGATACATTCCTGACATTGGATACAATTTTTAAACATATTGAGAAACTGCTCGCGTAAGAATCGCGGTTTTATTTCCATCAGTAAACACAGAGTGATTTTTTGAAGTAGACCCCTTTTAACTCTAAAATATCTGATAATTCGGAAACCGTCAACAAGAGACCCATGATATGTTATATCATTCTTCTCACATTAATGAGGGATTTCGAAAGAATGATCACAGTATAGGATGTTCCATTGAAAAAATATGAAACGTGTGGCACTCGGGGACTGCCGCGGTAAAGCTATTGCATAGCACTACGCCACTAGAAAAAGTTGGGCAGAAAAACATCCACTACCCCTTCAAAATCTACACGAATTATGAGTAAAAAGAGTATCATCTTGATAGATAACTCTACTACCGGTAGTAGAGTTATCTATGCTGACAAGTGTCAGTTGACTTGTGAACACAATTTTATACGAAAGTTTTAACGTTCAGATCTCGATAGCGCTTCCGGCTCTGGGATTTTCACGTGGCCTATCGAAATGAGAAGGTCGAGTTGTATAAAAACACAATTGCATGAACGCCGGACGTCTTATGTAATTAGCTATGAACGTAATAATTTTGACATATCCTCGAGGAGCTTGCTGCGCGTAAGTTAGAGTTTATACATTTTACCTCTATTTTGTTAATTTGGGGCCGTTTCGAACCCCGTGCGGCCGGCGCCAGTTTTAATAAAGTATTTTGGGCTATGGGCCGCTAGCTTTTACCCGCTTTCGGTATATTTAAGTAGCTAGAAAATTCCCTTTCGTACGTCGCATGTCAGATGCGAATACCTCAAACTATTTTAATTAAATTTTCCTATTTAATCGACATCTTGGGGCCCGAGACTATGCTATTTAGTTGGCCCTGTTCATAAACTAACGACATGGAGCGAAAACCGCATGCGAAAAGTCCTCGTTAAGACGTTCTATGTACCGTAAATTTGCACTTTTCTAACTCGCGAGCTACGCGCTTCTCACGTGAACGTCATTCGATTTATCGAAAATTAACCAATTCGAAACAGTTTTCGACGCACTTTGGGGCTATCATGACCTTTTAAAAGGTTCAAAGTTAACATTTCGACAATTTTAGGCTCGGCCGAGCTACATGGTAGGCGGAGTGGTGGGTCTTAGGATATTTCGTTACGGTATTTGTTTTCAGTTTTTTTAGATTGTCGTTACGGTATTTATCTCTTGTTTTTTTTTCTTGATTCGGTCGCCGCGCTCAAAGCCCGCCGTAAAAGCTATATGCAATAGCTTAAAACATAAGTTTGGTGTATTACTTAATAAAGACCATCCTGTATGTAAATGCAAATATTTTCCAATTATGCTCTGCTTATGTATTTATTCTATAAAAAAACCGCTTGGCAATATTTCAAATAGCAATTGGATTTTTTCGGGAGTGTGGGTCACCCTGTATATGAATTGAAACTTAGTTTAGCATTTGAAATCTCTGATTAATAAGATAGTTTTCCAAGTTTCACTTATTCCGTCGTAGGTATGCCAGGAAAGGGTGTTTATATAGCATTTGAAAACACTGATTAAGAAGAAAGTTTCCCAAGCTTCACTTATTCCGTCGTAGGTATGGTAGAAGAGTGGATGAAATTCATTTTCATTTCTTAGGGAAAACCAAAGAAACAGTAAGGAGCGTAATATTGCGCTAAGAAAAACAAACCGTCGTAGTAGATGTCTTCATCTCATTTTAGCGAACTTTTATCAGCTCTTTTATATGATAATAAATTCGCAAGATAATTGATAACATTAAGAATCCTTCCTCTTGTCGCTGTTTGTGCAAAAAACCGTCTGCATAAAGTGTCATAAAACTGGAGTTGAAACGAATCCTCTCATATCTCAAGCATTATCATTTATCGATATACGAAACGACACTTTATGTCGGAGCTATGACATGTCTAAATGTACCAGAGTAAATGGGGAACTTGATTTCCATGAGATATACACAAATCTTGATTTAGCCTTTGCGAAACCGACATTAACTATCATTCTCATGGCCTTGATGCTAAAAGATTATTATTGTACTAGGTCAGCAGTTTCCCCAATTCTTCGACAATAATAGATGTATAGAAAAAATTACCGATCGTGCTATGCTCTCCGTCGAATTATTTTGATATATCCGAAAGCCGTTTGGGTATTCTTGGAAACTGTTTATCTCTAGAATAATATGTTCGATCATGTTGATTTCAATAAAAACTGCAACTCCCAGTTAAGTAATTTGTCTTAAATTTTCTCGTAAGATGTGAGCTGGCTCAAATTCAAGCCTCAACATGAGAATCTCAGAAATGGTAAGAGATACAAAGTCGGTTGAACTATACCAATGATGCACAATTTGATGTTTAACAAAATGCCATATTGAGATATAAAGAATGGCAAATATTTTCGGAGCTATTTGGACCCAAATTTCATAACATTATTATTTCTTTCTGACGTTATTGAAGAAGATATTTCAAAACAAATGATACCTTGTCGTTGCCACTTTTTATGGTCTACAAGATGGCGCTAGTGATTAGCGAAACTGGTCCGTGGTCTTGCATAAAAAGCATGAAAAACGAATCACATAGCCATGGTAGCCGATATCATATTTTCCCAGGTCTTGGTCTGTATACTATATGCAAGAACAAGACGAAGACCGACATTTCTGCGAGATTCCAATTATATTGTTCATAGATTCTGATAAATGTTAGGTGGTTGCTCCAACATTAGTGCGATAACGACGCCTTGTGGTGATACAATTAGTTTTGAGAAATCACGTTTTATACAGTGATACGTCTTCTGATGATCGTCGTGAGACCGAAACATATGTAAAGACGAAAATAATAAGCATATGTGTCAGTGTGAGCCATTTCCCGTGTATTTTATATATAATAATGTCAATATATTGATGTAAAAATATTAATTTCTTCTATTATTCCAAAAATTAAAACAAAGGTAACTATGAAATGCGCTTGCGTTAATCGTTAAGTGACCGTTGCCGGTGACTTTATCTTCGTTCGTAAACTATGGTCGCCGGATTGAATCAGTGACCGTCGCCGATGACGTTATCTTCGTTCGTAATCAGTGAAGTTATCAGCTCTTGTCTGAATGTTAAAACACGTGTCCAAAAGGATTTCTTGGTGAAAAAATGTGAAGAAATAAGTGCTTCCCCATACATTGTTGATGTAACAGAGTTAGATCGTACCCTGTGTCAGATGGAAAAATACACAACTTCCAACACACTAACATGTCTCAATCATCGCAAAGATGTGTGTTCTGTGCGAGACTTCCTGCAATAAGATGAAATCAATGGATTGTTCGTAATAATATGTATGATATTTATATATTACCGTAGAGATCCCTAAGTAGTCTTTTAAGGGTGTGATTCCTCGTTTTATTAAAACATTTCATATGAACATGGGGTCTAAAGCGCTTCCGTTCCGATCTACAGGCTGTTGAAAATTAAAAAGCAAATCTACTTTTTCCTAATATGTCGGAAACCACTTTAGATATTTTCCTTAAATTTTGATATGTGTTACCTAGGTAAAGGCAGTCTCTTCCATTAACAATAATTGTTCTCCTACTCAAACCAGTGGCGTCCATACGCACACGCCCCTGAATTATTTGTTTAAAATAAATGGTACGCCACTGCTTTTTTCTGGAGAAAACAATTTTTTCTTGATTTTTCATCTTTTTTTATTACAATTGGGCCATTGAGTTTTTCTTGTAAATTGAACGGTTTTCGAGCAAAAAAATTAAATCTACTGCATTACATATCCCGCTAAGAACTGGGCTACAATCTACATGAATGTCAAGGTGTGCTATGAAAATATGTATTTTATGACACAAATCGAACTTTCCAAATATGAAATTGTCGCAATTACTTATCATTTAACTTAGTATGTATTCTTTTTTATTCGTTCGGAAATAAATTTGTTTAGCTAATTGTATTAATAATGGCTGAAGAGATGACTCAAATGCATTTCTGCTATCGATTAGGAAATGGCAACTCATTGCAAGCAAGACGGTATACTGAGAGGTATCCAAAAAGGTGCTTGCTGTGTTCGAACACATTTATTAAACTTCATCGCCGATTACAAAAACTGGCACGTTCTCAAAAAGTAACATTATCGTCGTGGTAGGCGAGTTTCAGTAAGAACTCCGGAACATGAGGAGCACATCCTTCAAATAGTTGAATATTATTACAAGAAAAGCGACCTAGGTCCTAGCGACCTAAATGTCAGGGCTGAGACAGTAGCATTTTAAGGCAGATCGAGCTATACTCTACCACATCCAACGTATACAGGCTCTATTACCACGTGACTTTCCTCTTCAACTTGATTGGTGTCGGTGGCTAGGGAAAAAACATTTAACTTTTCCAAATTTCTCGTTTTTTGTTAACGTATGAGGCAAATTTCTCAAGAGACGGTATTACCAACTTTCACAAAAACCATGTTTCGGCGCAAGAAAATCCGCATGTCATATTGGGAACAAGACACCAGGTAACGTTTTCTGTTAATGTGTGGGTGGGAATTTTTGGTGACTATTCGATTGGACCATACGTTCCCCCAAATCGATTGGACGGTGACTCCTATCTGCATTTTCTTATTTATGTGCTACCTGAACTCCTGTAAGATTTATCTGTATCAATCAGATGTTCCTTCTGGTTGATGCACGATGTAGCTTATCCTTATTTTTTTGTAATTGTTTGAGAGTACCTTAATAATGCATTTCCAAATAGCTGAATTAGGAGAGGTCCACAGTTTTGGCCACCCCGATCCCCAGATATAAATCCTTTGAATTTTCATTTTTGGGGCCATCTTAAAGAACTAGTATGCACTACACCCATTGAGACTATAGAAGAGCTGCAGAATCGGATAAAACACTCCTGTAACAATATTCGTAACAGGTCCGGTGTTCTTGAGCGAGTTAGGTAGTCATTGAGGCGACGAGTAGAAGCTTGCATAGGGCCCAATGGCGGTCATTTTCAACATTTTATTTAGTTTAATAATTTTTCTTAGTAGTTATCAGTTATTTTTAATAAAGAGTTTTGTAGATAGTTACATTACTTGTAATGTCTTTCCGTATTGGCATTTGTCAAGTTGGTGTACTAAAATGAGGGGCATATGGGGTAAATTCTGCACATCATACTTATACAAACTTTTTTCATAAAAAATTTCAGTTATCACCACCTGAAATGTTTCACATTACATACTCAGGAAACACTGTTGCTAGTTTTAGCCTGGATTCTGGTGGTTATGGGATATGCAATGAAATTGATTTTATTTTTTTCTTGAAAACCGTTCTATGTACAAGACAAACATCTGGTTCGAAAGTGGACACTTGAACGTTTTATTTTGGTTTCAGTCTTACTAAAACATTGGTTGAGATGACTTCGAATATTATAAGTAGATTGCTTCTTGATACATATGTATATACTTAAAACATGTGTTACAATTTCGATTATTCGTGTTTCTGTTCGTTTCGGTGACGTGGGCATTTTTAATTGAAATTAATGCGATAAGGACACTTTGTGCTTGACACAATTAGTTTTAAAAAATACGAAAATAATAAGTTTATTGTTTGTGGGATCTATTTCCCGAGAATTTATTATACAGGGTGACATAGAAAAAAGTGCCGTGCATAGTGTCAGGCGATAGATGATAACTTATTTGCAAATACAATGTTATAATACTTGAATAATTAAATTTTAATATGAAAAATAATGATCAATCAAAACAAAACATTAAGTTTTTAAAAGATGTTCAAATTGTTGCCCTTGTACTTCAATACATTTTATCATTCTTCTTGTTAATGATTTCTTTGAAATATTCCTGGGTTATTACGGAAGATAGATTCCGATTCCATAATTCTTAGCCATAATAATTGTTCTTCATTATGTATTTCCACAGCATAAACATAATTTTTCATAAATCCCCAAAATGAAAAATCTAGGGGAATAAGGTCGGGACTACGAGCTGGCTAGGGTACAGGCCCCCCTCGACCAATCCATCTCTTTCCAAATCTCCTATCCAAATATTCCCTTGCCACTTGAGAAAAGTGAGCTGGCGCCCCATCATGCATGTAATACATTCTTCCAATAATGGCCAATGGTAATGTGTTTAAATCGTTCCCCAAGAAATTTCGATACAGTGCACCTGTCAATCGATTGGGCAATCGAAATGGGCCAATTAAGTAATTGTCCACTATACACAGTAAAAAAATTGACCGGTGTAAACTTTCACACCCCATTGTGGTGTAAGCATTCTTCACTATATGGTGTTAAGTGCTGAACCCGTCAAAATGACTCTACCAGAAAAACTCCGTTTCAACACCTACCTAAACTTAACTTCGATAATACACTGTATGGATTTGTATTGAATTCGCAAATGGTTAAAACAGCACCTATCGACCGATCAGCTCACTACTTTACGAGCTCAGTTCAGTCAGTTCCTCCCGCATTGGCCTTGTGTCGTAAATAGTCAAACCCGCCATTTTGCTGCTGAAAAATTTTTCCTTGCATGTGTACTGACTTTTTCACTTTAGACACATTGAACATTGATCAGGTTAGTTGTTTACGTGCCTTTATCAGTATCTCGCTCTTAGTTGATAGAGTGAAGTGAAATAATGTCGGTTTTTATCAAAGTTGAATCCCATAACCTTCAAAAGTGGATGTGTTTGGACAAAAATAAGAAATATAAAGACTTCATTCTGAAAGGTAAGAGTTTCATATTCATAATTTCTATACTAAGGTAGGTATATGCACATCTATGTACATCTGAATTGTGTCATAATGAAATCCTTGGCATGTATATTTTCATATTATATACACGACATACACGAATTCGCTATTGGGTTACAACTTGGGAATTTGGTTTGTGATCATGCGCAGTTACGATCTTGTTATATTAGAACAAATGGTACCAAAAAATCGTGGTTGCTGATGCTAAATAGAATAAAAAATTCGAAATTGAGAGAGGATGATTGAGAAGATGAAGGATAACGAGACGTCCACTTCAGTGTTGCTGTGGCTACGAGATTTTACATATGGTACCGTTTTGCCTAATTCTACATAACTACTATAAAATACAGCTGTCCGATTTTCTTGGTTCCACCATGTTCCAGCAAATAAGGCAACTCATTTGTCTTTTCTACATAGACAATACAATTGTTCAGTACTGAAGCCTCTTGTATCTAATGGGGTTATGAGTGTTGACAGTTTTGACAAAATGTAAATAAATACTTAACAGGGAAACAAAGACCTCAAAACCAATAATCCTCCATTTATTAATTAAATGTTTATCGCCATACATTACTTTTCTAGAAGAAAATATAAATCGCATAAATAATATGCAAATGAACAATATGTGCACATGAAATACAGAACAACTATAAATTAAACAAAGTAAACAGTCAAAGCACAGTATAATATACTGTGGTGAAAGTGGTATATGGTAAAGTATATGGTGCAAGACTTTTTAGGTTGTTTTGTCTCTGCACAGAATTATTTGCCGAAACATTGCAGTTTGAACTGTTTGTAGCCAATATTTTTTGTAGTCACTGTACCATAACCTAACTTTCAATTATAGAAACACTTAACCTAACTCGGCTTAGATTCACTGTTTGTCTTGAATCTACCATTTTTAATGAAAGGAGGTTTAAGAAATATAAAATGAGATCTCACTAGAAATCGAACCCAAGTGGCCTTGTTACCAACGCCAATCGACATTGACATGCCGATCGGCGTTGCTAATAAGCCGTCTGACTAAGGTACTCCAAATTGCAGTAGCGAAGTTCGAAACTAGACGGTAATCTTGGGTATTGCAGCACATGCACACTAGCGAGACCTTCTGAAAGATAACCTAAGTCGGGAGAAATCAGTCCAAGTTATTTCATTCATGTTTGTTTTTATAAGCAAACATTTTCTTGCAAAACCATTTATTGAGATATTTATCATATTATTGGGCACTGTCATCTTCATTTTCAGGTCTTGAAAAATTTGCGATGAACCTCTCCAAATCAGAAGAAACAGCTGTATCCGAATATGAAGGGACTGGTGAGACTGGCTGTCTCATTGATGAGGACGAATTTTCAAAACTCCTGGAGCAGGCGGAGAAAGGATTTAAATTCAAAATAATTGAATGCGCGGAGAACTGACACCGAATGAACATAAATGATTCAATTAATTCATTGGTAAACTGAATCTTTTAACGTAGAAGTAATGAATATAAAAAATTATTTATTTTCCGAAAATCAGACCTTCATAACCTTTTTGAATTATTGAAAAATATGTACATCTGGAAGTGGTGCAATAGTATAAATATGTGGGTTCCATTTAGCAATGCTAGATGTTGTGGATTCTAATCTTAAAAAATAAAAGAATAGATAGAAAAGTGCGTTTCTAAACTCCTATAGTGGGAAGCAAATACCTATGTAACAGGCTGTTTTTTTGTACGTAATAGCACTTATGTTTTGAAAGATTTCTACGTTTCAATAATGGATTTTGAAATTTAAATAAGATATCTTATTATTTCGCTTCTAAATAGGTAAAATATTATATTAACATTTTTTTGTGTAACTATTCAAAAATAAAAGATATTTATATATAAGTTACATTATTCTTTGCTATTTTTAAACTGATCAAATTTTTGAAGTCCACAAAAATAATCAGATCATGAGTTCTTAGCTGCTATCGCAATCTAATGGCCTAAAGCCTAAAGTAGGTTTTGAAGAAACACAACAGTGACAATGATATGATTCTGGATACTTTTGTGGTCTCTTTATATATTTAGTCCTCTCTACTCCAATATAGAAAATGTCCCGCCAATCTCAAAAATTGTGGTTTACTGAATCTAATAACCTTTCATAATTTTTTTTCTCGAGAAATGTTATTGTATTACACCATAATTGATTTGTTATTTTGATAACGTAACTTGAGCTAAAAAAAATTTCCTTGTGTCAAATTCAATATCAATTTGTTTCACAACTGAAATGATGATTTTGGTACAAAAATATGAACTTATTTTCAGCTTACATTTAGTTTTTTATTCTTGTCACATATGATTGAACTAGTAAATAAATGAAGAAAATATTATTGGTACCAACTATAATATGTCGCCACTTCATTTGGTGTATACATTTATAGCAATTTTTGGTGTTAAAATGACCACAAGAGATGAGTTGCACACTCTATTTGGTGTCAAAAATTCGAACTTTTATTAGTGTTAAATCGACCACATAAGATGAGTTCTATACTCCATATAGTGTAAAATATAAACAATTGATAGTGTAAGATTTACCATTTTAAATAGTTGTGTACTCTGTTTGGTGTTAAAAATCGACACCGTGAACGTTGAATTCGCATTATATCTGGTGAAAAAAATGCACCATAAGGTGCTCTTCATACACCGCAAAAGTTATATTTTTACACTTCCTCAGAGTCAAATTAACGCTTTAAGAGTTTCAAATTTGAACAATTACTGGTGTGAATATATTCACCGCTAAATGTCAATTGAACACTGCTTATACGGTGTTGATTTTACACTAAATTGGTGTGGATGAATCTGGACCACGCGGGGTGTTATTTTGGTGTCAAATTTCGCTTCGATTTTTCACTGTGTACCTGCCCACACATTAATAGAAAACCCATATTGATGACTTCGAATTACGGTTTGATGAGGATTTTCATCATTCCAATGGTGCATGTTATGTAGGTTCAGAATACCATCACGGCTAAAACCAGCTTCGTCAGTAAACAATATTGATGAAATGCTATTCTGTCTTTGATTTTGCAACCATTCGTAAAATTGTACACGAGGAAAAAAGTCATGTTCCAATAGTGAATGAATTTTTCGGAAATGATATGGGCGGAGAAGTTGTTCATTGAAAATTTGTCTTACTGATTCACGGTTAACGTTTCGTACCGCTGAACTTGTTTTCCTGGTGCTTGTTCTCGGATTAATTTCCACCATTCGTAAAACAGTTTCTTCGTTTCGCAGAGTGCGACGACTTCTCGAAACCCCACTATTAACTTATGGTTTTTTAAAACAGCCATCTTCTCCCAAACGCCTATGCACGCCAATAAATGTTTTAGCATTAGGAATCTGCCGTAATGGATATCTTTCTCGATAGATACGTTGAGCTTAGAAAGAATTTGATCTAGCTTCGCCGTAACACATAATCATGTCCCTGTATTCTTCAAAAGTGTAGTGAACCATTTTTGGAAGCAATTTTGAAAAATCAATAAGAAAATCAATGAAAAACTTAAGCAACAACACAGAATACCTTTAACAATTATTATATTAGTTTGGCAAGTGACATAGATTTCATTTGTTTTTTCGTCGCACTCTGCGAAACAAAGAAACTGTTTTACGAATGGTAATATGTATTAAAGTACAAGGGCAACAATTTGAACATCTTTTAAAAACTTAATGTTTTGTTTTGATTGATCATTATTTCCCATATTAAAATTTAATTATTGAAGTATTATAACATTTTATTTGCAAATAAGTTACTTTTGCGATTTTGAATAATTTTCGTGCATTGTCGGCTTTAGATGCATTTTTACCGGAAACCATTGCTTCTAGCGACTTAGACAAGGTATACCTTTCTTAAGCATAAAATATGGGAAAACAAATTTTTCTAGTTGATATTGACATACAGTGTGAGGCAAAAAAGTTAGGACAAATTCAAAGGAGATGGAACCCTGTATTTGGCGCCTCCTATCAGTAATCAAAAAACTAAGATCATATTTGAATTCAGCGTGATAAAAAAAAACCTGTATACTAAATTTCGTCCGATTATCACATGTTTATCCAAAAATATTAAAAAAAACCAAACAAACAATTAAAATTCAACACCCTGTATCTTTTGAACGAAGGCGTTGAGGACCTACGTTCATAGGAATTTTTTTTCTTATTTTAGTGTCATCTATCGCCTGACACTATGCACGGTACTTTTTCCTATGTCACCCTGTATATGTAATCTGGTGATTGTGTATAAATAAATAAATAAATAACCTTTACGAATTCTTAGTAAAAATAATGAATCATTTTCTATTCTATTAAATCGTTTCGAAAGATGGGCTGAAACTACATATACGTTGGAACGCGACCTTTTTCTCTATAGACGAGCATATTTATTAAGATAGATCCGTCTAGATTGTAAATGTGGTAGCTAATTTATTCCATTTCTATTACATTAGCGACCGATTCGTAAAATGTATTCACGTAATGTGGGTAATTCCGAATCGGTCAAGTACGTGAATCTGGAACCCAGTATCATAATTTTTTTCCTTTTACTCTAAAGTATTAATCGCTCCCCAGTTCGATTTGTTCAAACACGAACGTTATCTCGGAAAATGAATCAAAGAGTGGCATCGTTGCAGCCGGACAGCGTGTAGATCCGCATGGCACAGAAAAGGGTGGGGGAACTAGACAGGCAGACGCCGTCGTCCTGTGACGTCATAGTGGCGTCTGGCAAAGAGACCACACCACTACCAACCTTTATACGCATCAAGTACATCTCATTACACCAACCCTTCCCCTTCCAATATAACTCTTACGACGCAAATTACATCTTCGATAATATAGTTATGGATGTTGCCTGATGGGATGAATAGCCGAATACAGCATTACCTATTTCACGTTTCGTACAGGGTTCGGCAAAATGAATTATCCAATTTCAACCGATTTTAAAAATTTCCTAACTATAATAATAAAACGAACTAAAACTTATTTTTAAACTAGAAAGATGGTAGTTTTTATGATATAAATATAGTGCTTCGTAAATGATCGCCATTGTTCTCAATGCATTCTTCGAATTGATTAGCAAATTTTTGTACAATATTTTGAATAACGTGGCGTGGGATAGCATCCATTTCATTTCTAATGTTTAATTCAAAATATCTTCAATTTCTGAATTTATTTACGAACACTTCAAGCTTTAAATGGGCGTCATCAAACTTGGCACATCCTAATCTTTTATTCCTAATGCATTTTGAATTATATTTTTACAACTACAAACTCGGCATAATGCACCCCTGTAACAGGTACCTAACTAACTATATTTTGTTTTGTAGGTATATCAGTTTTCATAAGAACATAGTCATTGCTAGTGTAAAGTTGATGGTCTATGTACTCATAATTCTGAAAAAGTGTGAAAATGGCGAATATAAATCATAGCAATTCTTCGGATTTAAGTGAAATGTTTAGTCAAAAAAGATA
Source organism: Endomychus coccineus (assembly GCA_958510875.1). Classification (NCBI taxonomy): domain Eukaryota; kingdom Metazoa; phylum Arthropoda; class Insecta; order Coleoptera; family Endomychidae; genus Endomychus; species Endomychus coccineus. The sequence continues at coordinate 19,324,837 of OY294070.1, read as the reverse complement.
ACTTCTCTTAGTTTACGAGAACTTTAAGTTTAAAGAACACAACAGAAAGTTAGCTTCCGGAGAAACTAAGTGAAGGTGCAGAAAAATTTAAAACAAATTTTCATACTGTAGGTGAGACAAAAAGTCGAGTTATAACAAACCTCAGTGTAAATCATAACGATGAACCAGAACTAACAAATGTGTTGCAAAGAGTAGTTAAATTCATTGTTTGAAGAGAAAAGTCAAAAGTGATATAGCAGAAAAACCTTCCAAAATGATTAGAATTAAACAATTTGACAATAAGTGATCTACAATGTGCTAGAAGAAACATTTACACTAAACGTCGACAATTGTTGCCAGCTTTGCTAAAATCACATCAGACGTTCATGAAGCTTTGAATGAACTTCAACCAAAAACCAACAGAAATGAAGACTTCCAAAACAGAACTCTGTAGGAGGCGTAGTTTTAAGAGGAATCGCAAATATTGTGATTACATAAAATCAAATTTGTACCAGAAGAAATAGTAGTAGATTTTGGGATATCTGTTCATAATGCTGTGTTAGGAATTTATCCAAATGCTAAAATTACTGGGTGTCGATTCCACTTAACTCAAGTATGGTACAGAAAAATTCAAAATCTAGGTTTATCAAAAGAATACCAAGACAAAAATTCTGATATTGGAAAGTGGCTCCATTATTGTTTAGGTCTTATATTTCTGGAACCAAAGGACGTTGACAATTTTATTTTTTTGAGCTCTACGAAGTTGAGCCAGTAGATGAACTTTGATCCACGAGCACACTAGAGTAACTCCTACTAGCCAAACTCTTTTGGATAATATAGCCACAAACCTCCCTCTGGATTGCAAGGCAGGCGTCTTGAGGACATTATTTACAGATCACTATACGCAGATTCTGGAGGTATGTGATAAAAATAAAAATATTATCCTATCAACGTACACATATAAACGTAGCTTTGACCAAAAAAATGTTGAAAAATTTAAGTCGCTATTAAAAAAAGTAAATTGGGACATGCTAGCTCCAGACAATCAAAAAAATAATGAAAATACTCTCGATCAAACGGTAGATAATTTTATGAACGTATTAAACACAAATTTTACTAAATGCTTCCCAATTAAAAAATATAAAAACAACAAAAATAGAAATTCTTTTAAAACCCCTTGGAAAAGTCAAAAACTAAAACTAATGACTGAGCATCTTAAGTTAATGCATGATTTGTACATACATAATAGAATAACCAAACTGCAGTTTAACGAATTTCATTCGATCTATAAATATAAATTAGACTCTGAAGAAGTAAATTACTATACCTCCAAAATTAACGCATCGGCGAATAAGGGCAAATGTATGTGGTCTCTTGTACATGACTCTTTAGGTAAACCTTTGAAACAAAAAAGTAAGGAAGGGACAGCAGTGATCCCTGACAATATTGACCTTGAAAATTTACCGGATAAATTTGATAATATCTTTACTGAATTATCTCATTTATTGAATAAAGTGAACAAAGGAATAGTTAACGCACAAAGCGAAATATCCGAAAAATCTATGTTTTTCAGTGACATTTCTGAAGCTGAAATTGCCGCTGTGGTGCAAAAATTAAAAAATAAAAATAGTGCAGGGTGGGATGGATTATCGCCATGTATTGTCAAACAAATACTGTCAGAGATCAGGCAGCCTCTTCTAAAATTGTTCAACAGCTGTGTAAAGCAGGGGGTCTTTCCGAACGCCTGGAAGATCGCCCTCGTCATCCCAATTTACAAAAAGGGTGACAAAAATGATCTCAACAATTACAGGCCTATAAGCTTAATTCCGACAATTGCAAAAATTTTTGAAACTATTCTAGCCAATCGCCTATCAAGTTTTTTTTAAAGTACACATTTCTTCAACAATTTTCAGCATGGTTTTCTAAAAGGAAGGTCCCCACACACGACTCTGTTTGCCTTTGTTCAGCAACTTTACAATGCCCTAGACAAGGGAAACATAGTGGTTGGCCTTTTTCTCGATTTATCGAAAGCGTTCGATGTCATTAACCGGAAAATTTTATTACAAAAATTGCACGCAGCAGGCATCAGATCAAATGTGCACGATTTATGTGTAAGTTACCTTTCCAACAGAGGTCAAAAAGTTATTATAAAAAATGACAACGAATGCTATGAATCGGAAATAAAGGATATGCTGACTGGCGTGCCACAGGGCAGCGTGCTTGGACCATTATTTTTCCTAGTGTATATAAACAATCTATCCTCAAACAACTCCACAAACTTTAATATTGTAAACTATGCCGATGATAGTAACGTTTCAATAAAAGCCAAAGAAATCGCTGATATTACAAGCCACGGGAATGACTGGGACAATGTCAAGGATTGGTTTAATTCTAATCAATTAATTCTGAACAAGTCTAAAACATCATGTGTAATCTTTAAAACACGACAATCAAATGTAGAATCTCCACCTACCTTGACACTGTCTCAGACGGACCTGGAGGTTTGCAAAAAAACAAAAATGTTAGGTGTCACGTTTAATGAGCACTTAAGTTGGGATGACGAGGTTGCTTCTCTAGGCTCTAGGTTGAACAAGACATGCTACGCACTCAGAGTGCTAAGAAATAATTTTAATTTAGACATACTAAAAACTATATACTATGCGAATTTCTTTTCTGTCATGAAATATAGTATTTTACTATGGGGAGGAACTTCCCATATTGAAGAAATCTTCAAAATCCAAAAACGAGCTATCAGAATAATGACACGTCAAAAACATGACGAAACTTGCAGGGGTACTTTCAAAAAGCTTAACCTTCTCACGGTGTATGGGGCTTACTTTGAATGTCTTATGTTTTTAAAAGTACATGATAAATCTTCTTTTGCAAACGATAAAATAGTACATCGATATGAGACAAGAAACGTAAACAAAAGTTACAGATATCCCTCTCACAATCTTAACTTGACTGAATGTGGGACACATTATGGAGCAATTAAATTTTTTAACGTGCTTCCCGCTGAGTTTCGCGAAGGATCCCTTGCCATAGCTAACTTTAGAAATGGCATTTTAAAAATTTTGTGTGAGTGCGAACCATACTCTCTTCTAGAATATGATGGCTACGCACGCAACATGTCAAATTATGTATCTTATCTTTTTTTTATTGAATTAGTTCTTACTTATAATATAAAATATGTACTAGTAATGATGTATGCATGACTTTATACACTTGTCATAATGCATGCACATTTTTCCCTTCCCTTTGACTGTATCTCTAATACAAAAATGTTTGTTTTCTTTTCTTTTAAACTACATATTGTATCTTTTGAGATCAATAAACTAAACTAAACTAAACTAAACTAAACTGAAAGACATGAAACATTTTCTGATTACCTTGTCGAAAATTATTTGACAGATAATTCGAAATTTCCACCACATATATGGGCTGATGACTCTGCTGCATTAAATAAAACCACCAATGTTTGCGAATCATTTTATTCCCATTTTAATGCATCCGTGTACTAAACGCATCCTTCTTTATTTATTTTTGTAAACGAACGCACAAACTGAAATCTATATTAAATGCAACAGTGTTAACGAAATTCATAAATTAAAAAATTTAGCCACTAAGAAACGTCATAATTTTGTTAATTACAAAATTATAGAATATAAAAATAGTAAGTTGTCAAAACTGCAATATATTGAAATAATATCGCATTATTATGCAATTAATTAAGATAGTACAGTGTAAATATAATTTTGAATATGTTCTTCCTATGTACCTATATGTATTATTTATATTTTAAATTAATAAATTTTGTTTTAATATTACATCAGTCTATTTCTTGCAAGAAGAGGGCGGTATTATTATTCATGTGCCGAGTTTAAACATTTTAAAAGTGAATCTTTTAATCTCTGTGCCGAGCTTGACTATTCTTATTTCGTATACCCGAGACATGTGTCTATTTTGTATTACTCCCTTTAAATAGCCCCAAAGAGAATAATCCGCAGCTCCAAGATCTGGGAATCTCGCTGGCCATGGAATCGTATCATTTCTTAAAATTAGTATGTTTGGAAAGGATTCTTTCAAAATGTCCATACTTATTCTTGTCGTGTGTCTTGTTGCTCCGTCTTGCTAAACCAGTAATGTCATATTTCTTATTCAATTTGAGGTTCCGCCCAATTATTCTAGATGATGAAATGACACACCGAACAGTTACTTTAGGGCAAATTAAAGGTCGCTGATGATTTTTCGAGGATTCTGTTGGGCCCAATAACAACAATTTTGCTTATTCACATAGCCGTTGTGATAAAAATGTTCCTCGTCACTCTTGAAAAGGTAAATAACCTTGATGATTATCATGGATCAGACGACAAAATTCCCGTCTGTTAATCTGGTCACGACCATTTATTTCCTGAGCTTATATGATCTTATATGTATGAAAATTCATGCGTTTTAACATTCTTCTCGTGATTCTATCACTCGAACCAAAGACGGGAAGCATGTTTTACAGCGGTTTTCTTCGGACTAACAATAACTGCATTTCTTACCCCTTCTTCGTTACGTTCATTGCAGGCAGTTCTTGTTCTTCCACTTGACTTTTGCTCTGCACTAGATCCCAGTTGTCTTCATTTATAGCGCCAAGCCAAAATAGTCTTACGCTTAGGACAGCGACGGACGTCGAAAACACCTTCGAACATCGATATTCTTCGATATAACTCGAGCTTACGACACTACATGGCGATACGGAATTCTCAAAACACTACACACGTGGGGGATTACGGGCAAAATGCTAAAATTTATCGAAAACTTCCTCAGAGAACGCTACATCCGCGTTCGAATTAACAGCACAGTTTCATCTCGGAGAACACAAAAAAACAGCACACCACAAAGGTCTATCCTTAGCACCACTCTCTCTCTCTTGTAGCTATAAACAATATCCTCGAGAATGTCAAGTCTCCAGTGAAAGCAAGGCTCTATGCCGACGATCTTTTCATTTCTACTACTGCAAAATAGTATACAAAGAGCGATCAATAACCTTATAAGGTGGAACGAAACCAGTGGCCTTCAGTTTTCCTACGAAAAAACCAAATGTATAATGTTCTTCAAAAAGCACCACTACGAAACACCTCAACTGACTTTAAACGACCGCCGGATAGATTATGTCAACAATATTAGGATTCTAGGAATGTCTGTTGATAAAAGACTAAACTGGGAGGCCCACATCGATAACCAAGAAAATTCCTGTCAAAATGGTTTGAATCTAATGAGAACACTAGCAAATAGAAACTGGGGTGTGGACTATAACAGTCTTATATTGATATACAGATCTTCAATCAGATCGAAGTTGGATTACGGCTCTGTGGTGTACTCGTCCACAAAAAAATCACACCAGAGGAGCCTTGATTTAATTCACAACACAGCACTAAGGATCGCAACAGGAGCTTTCTGTACAAGCCCGACTGCTAGTATATACTGTGAAACAGAAGAACCGCCCTTAAATGAGAGAAGGAAATATCTCAGCCTATCCTATGCAACGGCTGCATCGTCTAATCCTCTCAACCCCACTAGACACAACATATTTTCTGATCGTTTCAAAACGATATATGCTTCAAAACCAAGAACAGACCCTCCCTTTTATGAAAGAATCAACCAGTACCTCTCTCAATACCAACTAACTATTCCCAAAACATTCCCGAACAACATCCTCACTCCTTCTCCTTGGACTGTCAAACTTCCTGATATCGACCATACCCTAACTCAATACCGCAAGCATGAAACCAACCACCTTATAATTACTCAAAAATTCCACGAAATGATCGAAAAATATGAAGACTATCATCAGATACACACAGACGCGTCCAAAACTGAAGACGGCACAGCATCAGCTTTCGTAACCCCAGATGATAAAATGACGTTCAAGCTCTATAATACCTGCAGTGTGCATACAACGGTGAACTTCTTGCTATTCTCAAGGCATTAGAGTACTCAAAGAACACTGACCAACGAAAAATCACCATTATATCGGACTCTCTCAGTGCAATTGATAGTACCCCCAGCTATTTCCGACAAACCCGAATTTAATCTTGATTAAGAACGAATTACATAGTTTACAACTTATGCAAAAAAACGTCAAATTCATATGGGTTCCATCCCATATTGGCTTTGAAGGTAATGGAGCTGTAGACAAATTAGCTGACTGTGCAATCCACGACAAATCGCTCCCTATGATTGAGCAAATTGTACATACGGCCTTCAAACAGACTATCAAAGAATCCATACTAAATAAATGGCAATCCCAGTGGAATGACATCAACTCCAAACTCCTCAGAGTAAAGGAACATGTCACCCCATTGCAATCATATCCCAATAAGAGAAAGGATCAGCTCGTCCTCACCAGATTGAGAATTGGTCATACCCGAATCACCCATGGATATCTCATAACCAATAGCGATCCACCAATATGCGAAGTATGCCATGCTCAATTATCCTTCATACATATCTTACAAGAATGTCCGAAATATAGCACCGAGCGACGCAAACACCAGATCCCACAATCAATCAAAATAATGCTGAACGCAGAATGTGACTTGGGAAAACTTACAGCATTCCTCACAGACATCAAAATCATGAATGATATTTAGTTCTATTTATTTGTGAACTCTGTTAATTTACTTCATTGTTATTTTATTTTGCTTTCCGTCTTTAATAACCTTTAAGGTTGATAAGACTAATAAACAAATAAATAAAATAAAATCGATCACTGAATTTAATTGATTTTCTCAACACAAAAGGCAACGAAAAATACAGTAAAGTTTTGTTAAGAATGCATTTATTGTCAATACGGTGAGCAATATTTTGGATAAATATTCGGCACAGCAAAATCTCCTATTTCAGCTACCATTGCTAACCTAGTTGTGGAATGTCTATAGGAATATGTAATGAATTCATTATATTTTAAATCCGTATTATGTAAACGATTAAATGTGGTTTACTAAAGATATCTTTACTTTAATTCAGTTGGACCAACAAGTATAAAAAAAGTGTTATAAACAGTCTTACAGATCGCGCTGTTGAATAGTTCCACCTAGAGAACTGCCCCAAAAATTAGAAAATTGTTCGTAATTCACTGCAAATGAACGGTAAGTCATCTATATATAATATAAGCGGTAATACAGATGATCTTATTACATTCCGGAGACCTCAGAGAAAATAAAGAAATGGTTAAGAAAGTATGATATCAATGCAAATGCCCAGCATTGGCTTCTCGCAGACTGCTACACCTCGGCAGCACACATATGCTGCTTGAAGCCATAAGATATGCAAAATTTTAGCGTTCGGCACTGCCTTATGCTGGACTGATTTTTGTATCAAGGGACGCACAATGGACCCAATCAAGCGGTCTAAGTGCATCGGACTTGTCCGCCCCCGTTTTGATTGATTGATGATATAAATGTTGCTCATAAACCTACTAACTGTGTTGGTAAATATTTAAAAAATCTAAAACCTTCAATACCTCAAGATAAACAAAGCCCACACAGTATATAAATTAAATAAATTAGATTGCGATGGAACTTATACAGGGATCTGTAAGCAATATTTGCAAAAAAGAATGTATGGTCATAAGTATAGTACTAGAAACAATAACTTAGAAAATCCCACCGCCCTGGCTAAACATTGTTTTGATTACAACCATCAGTTCGAATTAGTATCTTAGCTAAAGAAACCAATTATAATAAAAGATTTACTCTGGACATGATTCAAATAAAACGTGACTCTAAGGCTGTGAATCATAGAACACACGTTCAATTATTAAGTTAAATTTATACTGATTTAATTAATTAAAACCCTTTGCAAATTCCTACATGCATCTTTGTAATGTTAAAAGTATACTTTAGGTAGAATGCTCAAATAGCAAATATAGTCCAGGAAATAAAGACCTGAATCGACCCAAATGCGGAAAATTTTAGGTAAAAGACCGATTTTGATGTATGAGGGCTCATTCGGTCGTATACACAGGTCTGGTAACTCGAGGTTGTTTCCTATGTGAGCAGTGAGTCTGCTACGCGTCGACTTTCACGTAGTACCAAAAGACGCCACGTAGGGGAATCATAAAAGGCGTCACGTAAGAGTATCATCTTGATCTCTATGAAGAGTATTCTGTGACAAGTGTCAGTTGACTTGTAAACACAATTTTATACGAAAGTTTTAACGTTCAGATCTGGATAGCGCTTCCGGCTCCGGGATTTTCACGTGGCCTATCGAAATTAGAAGGTTCGAATTGTATAAAAACACAATTGCATGAAGGAAAGACGTCCTATGTAATTAGCTACGAACGTAATCATTTTGACATATGCCTCGAGGAGCTCGCTACACGTCAGTTAGAGTTTATACTTTTTACCTCGATCTTGTTAATTCGGGGCCGTTTTATGCCCCGTGCGGGCGGAGCCAGTTGTGATAAAGTGTTTTCGGCTATATGCCGCTAGCTTTTACCCGCTTTGAGTATATTTTAGTTGCTAGAAAATTCCCTTTGGTACATCGCAATCAGACGCTAGTAGCTGACAGCTGAGAATACCTCAAGCTGTTTCAATTGAATTTTCCTATTTAATCGACATTTTGGGCCCGAGACTATGCTATTTAGTTGGCCCCGTTCATGAACTAACGACATGGAGCGAAAACCGCATGCGAAAAGTCCTCGTTAAGACGTTCGATGTACCGTAAATTTGCATTTTTTTAACTCGCGAGCTACGCGCTCCTCACGTGAACGTCATTCGATTTATCGAAAATTAACCAATTCAAAACAGTTTTCGACCCAGTTTGGGGCTTACCCCCTCTTGATCCAAGCGCCAGCTGGTGGCTGAGCGAGGGACTACGAGTTTCACGACGCGTAAGCGACTCAAGTCAACCATAGAGTTTCCAGACCTGTATGTACCACCGTGGTTTTGCCCTATAGATCAAAGTCTATAATAGCTACATAGGGGTAAATGTCTCAGATTGTTAATAAACAATAAATATTGACCAAAAAATGATATGACATAACAATATATTTAAAAAAATTAAAAACTCTATTTTCCATCAATTTTTAGTGGGTAAAGTAGAACATTGCAGTTATTGGATCAATAAACAATGTAAATTTAAGGTTTATAATAATTTGTTAATAAATTTTCAGGTAATTTAAGGTCGCTGTTAACTGTTAATCTAATTAGTTAATTAATGATTTGTTAATTAACAAATACTTGATTATGGTTTGGTTCTAGTCTTATTCAAACGTTGCATGAGATGACTTTTGATATTAGAAGTAGATTGCTATGCAGTGGCTTCATGGGTGAAATATGTTTCAGCTTTCCTATCTACAACCCGCTAGCGATAAATGGACAACCCCCGAAATTCGAATAGGGGAGAAGGGTCGTGGATCTCATCAAATGAAAGTATTATATCATTTTCATTACTATTTAAAAATTTAAATTGATTTTGGGCGTATGTAAGGAACATTTGCCTTTCTTCAACTACCGAATCGCTTAAGTATAAATAGGAACTGTCTTTATAATTGTTGAATGTGCCAAAATTAATACATTTGAACTTCTTAAAAACTTATAAGCGTGTGAACTAATTGCATGTAAAAGTGTGGATAAGATCATAGTTTTTGCGGAATATCTATACTTTTTCTTGCAATTCGTATGTAGTGTAATCTGTTCCGATACAAAATGGAATTTTTAATTTTCATCATCAACATTCACTCAGGAAACCATTTTGCAACGCACTTTATTCAGTCGTAACATTCTAATACACGCTTAATTGCAGGCAAAAACATCATCCAATCAAACAAGGACACCTAAGAATCAGGTGCAACATTAAATTTTCCACAAGAAACAGGTAAAGCTCTGTGTTGCATGAGCAGATTCATTGAATATTCAACCTGTTCAGGTTTGAATTTATGCACAATTGTGTAAGATTCCTGCGAAACCTTAACGGAAAAATGCAAAAGAGAATTTACTTTACAGAGCGCAAGAAATTAATTATCTTCTCTGAGATATATGATGTTCATTGCAGTGTGAAATTTATTTTCCAACATTGCAAACTTATAAATCTGGTTATGATTTACAACGATGGATGGAACATTTAGACGTAATTTGATTTAATGTTGAATCTAAATGATGAAACTCTCGATTTTCCAAATTGAAAGCTATAATAGGAGTACAAAGTATTTGTTTGACACCATTTCGAGTGTTGTTTCGAGTCATTCAGAAGTGTAATGGATGCTTGAATGAAAAATGGATTGAAAAATGTATAATGTTATTTATAGGAGCACGCCATTCTCCTAACCACTATAACCGAATTGCAATGGAAAGGAGTTATTTGTTTTAGAAATGCCATTTCTATATTTTCGAACGTCCTTATTGAGGAATCAGTTTGTAAAAAGATTAATTTTCAAGAATGACACTTGTTTAAACGTTCTAATTCAAGACACCTTCAACGAGGCTCACATCGGGATCTGATTAAAATGAGCGTTCTCGTAATGCCTAGGCCGAAGCTTTTTGCTTCTCGTGTCACGTGTCACCTGGTGTGGATACACGATACTGAACTTGTATTTACAAAATTGGTCATGGCTTTGCACACTATTGTCACATTTGATACAGAATATTTCGTATCCAATTTGTTCTAACTTGCCTCCACAATGTGAAAATATGAAGTATGTGTCTTAAGCCAATCTTTAGGAAAACTAAGCAATTGAACTTTTGGCCCATTATTGTTATTTCCCTTGCAGCCAGGATGACAACATTTATTTGGCATGAGTATTTAACTAACAAACGTCAGTGCGGGAAGCACCAAAATAAACATTTACTTAGGAAGCCATTATGCAACGCACTTTATTCAGTCATAACACTCTCATACACGCTTATTTACAGGTATTATTATCATTATTAATCGAGGGGAGAGGGCATTGCGGTCCCTTAATGCCTAGGCCGAAACCCTTTGCTCCCCGTGTCACGTGTCACCTAGGGGAGCGGTTACCAGGAATTCCTTTACCACCACAACCAATTATCACCAGGTGGGGAACTTGGTTGAATGTTGCTATTTTTTTTATGCGAAATATTTTGGCAATTTGAAAGGAATTATGTTAGACATTGTTGATAGTTCCCAATGTGTTTAAAGATATCAGGAATTATTTAGAAATAATGCAGTTGCTCAACAATTATTTTTTATAAAATCTAATTATAGTTTTATTCCAAACTCAATACTAGCCCTATTAAATAGGTCTAAATCACTTGTCGAATTCGTAGAACTTATAAAGGACCTTTCAGAGAAGTGTGAAGACATGCAAGGAACTATGAGAAATAGAGTTTAGTAGAGTAGGAAATTTAGAGAACGTGATACAAAAAATGCAGGCTATAAATATCTAACAAATATTAGGGGAAATAATATCAAACGATTTTGATCAGCATTTGGAGTACAATATATTAAAGAAATTAAGATATTGTCCCATAACATCTCTTGATGTAGAACGCAGTTTTTCGCTGTATAAAAATATTTTAACTGATAAAAGACGTTCCTTTTCAATTGGAAATTTTGGAAAACATATAATAATAAATTCCTTCTAAACAGTGACGAAATAGTTTTGATTCTTTTATTTTATATGTTACATTCTGGGTTAAATTGGAGATTTTATTTTATTTTATGCAATTTGATGTAATATAAGAATGTCTTATAAAAAATGTCGTTTTCGTTATATTTATTATGTTCTGTTCTTCAGAAAAATTAGTATTTACTTTTCTGTATTCGATAATTTTTCCAGGGTGAAACGATTTTGCGTATTTATCATCATATTTTTCTATAATGTTTGCATATTGTTACACTTTTATTAGTTCAACCTTCTTTAATAAATTCCTATTCAACTATTACAATACTTTCAGAATACACCTGTATCAAATATCTTCCAAAACTTCTTTATTAAATTCCGAACGTCAACCAACTAACTAGATCATTCGGGATGACTGAACATAGGTTATAATTTAGTTACAGAATGCCCTACTATGTTCGGTGCTCCGGGATACTTTTCTTCTTCTTTTTCTTAATGGACCTTTACCTACTCGCCAGTACAGGTTCGACGTAGCATTGCTCCCTTCTCTTTAGTTATTTGTTCAGCACAAGCCAACAGGGTAGATCGGTTCCGCGGTAAGGAGCTAACCTCTCAATATGTACCACCTTGGGCTTACTCCTAGCTGACAATTGGATGCGGTAAATTAGGTCGTTGATTTTCTTGAGAACGATGTAGGGGCATTCCCAGTTTCGTTGTTGTTCCTGGCATAACTCTTTTCCACGTTTGGGATTGAATAGCCATACGCGATCACCTCTCGAGAAGTTTATATTTGTAGCATGCACGTCGAGTCTAGCCTTTACTTTATCGCTGTTGAGTTTCAAACGTTCACGAGCAAAATTGTAGACTTTTCCTAATTTTTCTTTCAAGCTTTCTATGTATATCGGAGGTGTGTGTTCTTTTGCTTCTTCACCAGGAGGCAGACTTCCAAAAAGAAGATCGTGTGGAAGCTTCATTTCTCTGCCAGTGACCATAATCGATTCGTGTTCGGAATTTCTATAGGCTAGCAGAAATAGAGGGATTAAAGTGTCCCAGTCCTTTTGGTTTTCAGAGACAAACATTGAAAGGTATTGGCAAATAGTTCTATGATGTCTTTCTACCATTCCGTCGGACTGTGGGTGGATAGGCGTAGTGCGTTTTTTCTTTATGCCTAATGTTTTCATCAATTCCTGCCATAATTCAGACTCAAAATTTCGTCCTTGGTCCAGAAGGACTCCGTGCCTCGCAATAACGTTAGTTACGAGAGCTGCTGCTACTGTCGTCGCTTCCTGATTAGGAAGAGGTGCTATTTCGGGCCATTTGGAAAAATAATTCATTACAACCTTCAGCTATTTGTTTCCTTCATCTGTCAAAGGAAGTGGACCGAGAATATCAATTGCAAGGCTTTCAAAGGGTTCTCCGGAAAGATACTGTGCCATTTTACTTCGGCTTCTTGTCTTAGTACCTTTTCTACTATTACACAGGTCACATTTCTTGCACCAATCTTCTACGTCCCGTCCACAGTTGACCCAAGAAAATCTTTCCCGAACTCGTGCCAGTGTTCTTTTAGTACCAAAATGTCCTCCTGAGTAGCTACTATGAAGTTCTTCCAACACACTTTTGATGTGTGATCTTGGCACTACCAATTGGTGAACTATATGTACTCCATCGGGGCTCTCCTATATTCGATACAATGTGAAGATCCACCATATTTGGCTACCTCTTGCCAAGTAGGTCTGACTCCAATTTAATGCCATTCTCGTATAACTTTCAAGTCATTGTCTTTCTTTTAACTTTTTCTAAATATTTCAAGGGAATTCTGATTATCATCACTTTCTGGCTTCTTCTAACTTCTTCGGCTGGATTCTCCTTTTCTTCAAGCCTTTTCCAGTACCGGCATTGACGTTCTAAGCAGGGTCGCCTAGAAAGTATATCTGCATTGTTATGGAGACGTCCTTTTCGGTATACTATTACAAAGTTTGATTGCTGTAGTCTCTATCCATCTAGCAACTTGACCTTCAAGGTTTTTAAAATTCATTAACCACTGTAAAGCGCTATGGTCACTTCTAATGATAAAACTTCTATTATAAAGAAAAGTATGGAAGTGTTCAAGGGCTTTGATAATAGCCAAAAGTTCTTTTCTAGTGACGCAATAATTTTTCTCTGCCTTTGCCATGGTTTTACTAAAATACGTAATAATTTTTTCCTCGCCTTCTTGCTCTTGTGATAAAACGGCGCCTATGCCGTGTTGGGATGCATTACAATTCAAAATGTTCAACAAATATGTGTGTATTTTGAGCATTTTTAAGAAAATGTGTGCATATTGTCAATGAAGGCTAACATAAATATGCGCATATATCAACATTTTTTTCCTGCATATAATCCGCGCTTCAATTATATCACTTTCGGATGGTTGATCAGCGACCTCACGTCTGCCTGGGACTCAAAGACGTGTTGCCACTATTCAACCTGGAGAACCAAAACCTTTTGTAGTTCACTATGCATTGATTTGATTATGTCTGTTTTAACGACCAGCTTAATAACAGGATCGAAAAATCGAAACTAAAGCAACTGTTCCAGCCCCATAGCTATGAAGGAGTCGATGAGTCAACTGTATTCGGTCGCAAGATGGAAACGCTGGAAAAACTATAAAGCTTTTATCTATTTGAAAGCTAAAGAAGCATTTTTCAATCCATTGTCCTAATCGTATCTGGAATTAGTTTTTTCATTTCATGGATTATACTCGTTGATAAGAATTATCCTAAATTTATTCTTCGGACGTACAGTGTATTACGACCTCCGACGACTCTGACATACTCGAGGCTCGTGTAAAAACTTTGGCAATGTTCAATTTTGGCAGCAGTCCGAACTTTACATGCCGTATATTATAAACAGTACATAGCTCACTTAGTTATATATGTATCCCATTCTAACTCAAAGTGATTTACACCCATCTTCTTCTCGTCTCCCGTTCGTCCATAACTCTACCCCGTGCTATACTCTCATCCCCAAGATCTCGCCCTCTTTCTCTCTCTTTCCGTCTCCGCTTCAAAAGGGTGGGCTCCTTACAAACCCTCTTCTCTCCATCACGAACTCAGGCGAGACAAACTATTTTGAACTTCTTTATATGATAGATTTGTATATAGTTTCAATAATTTATTCTGCGTCTGTCCTGCTAACTTGGCAAACTTTCAAATATAAAAATTCGGAATGAAACTAAATACACGTCAATTTTATATCTGCAAGGGAACATTACAACCAGACAATGACAGTAATTAATGTATGTCTCAATGGGACGGCATGATATTCGTCACAATTTGATTTTGGGGATAGCTGAAGGTCTCAGGTAAATTTTAAGGGCGGATGTTGATCATTACGGTCAACAGTCAACATAATCACGAACCTGGAGAGAAAATTGCTAGACAAGTTTTGCCTACAAAAGAAAAGCGGAAGAAGAACCTACAGAGAAATCAACTGAAATATTGCATAAAGAATTAGCTTCAAATAGTTTTCCCTCAGATTTTTCTTCAGAAAAATTGACTTTCCGGGCCTTAAAATGCGTCATAGATGATATGTACAATAGACGTCACAAAACATTGCCAACTTTGCCTAGTTCTGCCAACGTCAACAGAGGAAAATTTTGTTCTGGATAATGATTTCGGGAATGCAATTGTAATTTTCAGCTGCCAAACAAATTTGAAATTTTTATGTAAATCGAGTTTTATATACATGGAAGGCACATTCCAATACTGCCCAACATTTTGCAAATAACTATTTACCATGCATGGACACTAGTGTTTAGTTTACTGAAAAACAAATCAGAAGAAACTTATAGACTCTGTTTGGAAAAAATAAAGTTTATTTCTTCTCATAACAACTTAAGTTTTATTCCTAAGAAAGTAGTGGTTAATTTCGAAATTGCCATTCATAATGCAGTTCGTAAAGTGTGGGATGACGTTACAATTATTGGTTGCCGCTCCCATCTTACTCAGTATTGGTGGCGTAAAATACAAAAGTTGGAGTTGAGTGGTGAATATAAAAACAAAAATTGTGAAACTGAAAGTGGCTTCGTTATTGTTTTGGTATGGTATTTTCAAACCCAAATCTGGTAAGCGATTTTTTTTTTAGTTACTTGCGATAAAACCGAGTGACGATAAGTTAAAGGTTTTTGCTGATTATTTGGTGGATTATTTTATATCCGACGAAGCCACTTTTCCAGTTCAAATTTGGAAATTAATTCCAATTATTCTAATCCAAAGTAGTAATTGATGTCTTTGTTTTCAACTGAAGAATATTCCCAGAATTTGGTTCCAAACATACGCTTGGTATCACTTCCCTGTTGAAATAACCTAGCGACGCACTTCTCACTTGAACGTGTCGCCATTTTCTCGCCTTTCCGGCTTTCTCGTTGTCTCACAGAACACCCTCCAAATAGAAACGGATCTGACACCGAACAACCATGACCCTTGGAATATACGGTCCATGACCTCTTAGAATATACGATCTAGCATAGCTGACGTCACAGGAGCTAACCGATTGTACTACAGCGGCCATTTCTATGCCGTTAAGTGGAATTTACAAGTTACAGATGGTTTGTTAAAATTTCAAATAGTGTATATAAAATGTAATAGTATAGCCTATTCCTTGTAAATCTAAAAAATCAGCCACAATTCGGAGACAAGATTTTGCAGTGAAAACGCAGATTGTTCTTCATACATCTTATAAATTATCCTTAATAAATTCACATCATTCTCGTCAGTGCCTTTTATGGCCAAAGGGATGATTAAGGTTATATTGGAGTCAAAAGGTCAACGGTATCATATGAATAATACTCTACAATTAATTATTGTCGATGCAGACTTCTTCAATTTTTCTGGTCTTGCCAGGGGGTCTGTGGTTTCGTTATCCACTATGGCAATTTCTGCTTCTATTCCCTGATCGGACAAAGGAGTCCGGGATAAAGTATCACCCAGTCTATCCAAAACTGCCTCTCGATACACAACATTTTAATCATATTGCCGCAGTTGGATTACCCAACGGGCCAACCGTTGAGAAGGATCCTCCAGTTCTCGCAATCATTTCAACGCCCAATGGTGCACGGACCTTTAGTTCATAGGGATCTAGATTGTTAGTGACGAGTAAGTAAAGGGCATTGGCATAATGATAGTTGTTATCGAGGATCCGCGTTGGTTCATTAATAAACTGCTCGAGACCATAGGTAATGGCGAAGGCCTCATCCTGTCGCCCTGCGTCATCCGTCTGATTTGAAAACTTGTACCAAGCTGAGTTGTGAACGTTCAAATCCCTCATGATGATAATTTCAGCCGTTGGATAGCTCTGCTGAATGAGGTCAAGTTTCACAGAAAGAAATTCAAAGAGTTCACCATGAGCTGGTTTATTTGGTGATAAATAAAGACAACAGACTTTTTGTCTGTTTGTGATTATCAAGCATGAGTCACATTATATCGAATTCTTCTTTCGGTGGCATGAGAGAACATCTCTGGAATAGAGATAGATACCTCCTTCATATCTGAAACGAGTGTAGAGCTGGTAGCCAGGGGAGAGCATATAGGTCGTGTTGGTGGATGGATTAACCTGCGTCTCAGTTAAGGCCATTATGTATGATTTGTCTGTCTGCAGGTGGTAATGAAAATCGTTTATGTTTTTGCTAAGACCTCGGATGTTACTGAGGCCTATATTCAAGTTTATATTTTTCAATGTTGAACCCCCACGAGCATCTTCTTCCGCGCATCTCAGAGGCCAAGCTAGAAGGGTCTAGCTGTAGTCCATTATAACATCTAGGGATGGCAAAAATTATAAATATATCGATATATCGAAACAAATGTATCGATATTTTCAATATATCGATACTTTCTTGAATTTCGTAAGAATTTGACTAAATAAGTATTATTTTCACAAGTAAATAAAGCTACAAATTTAATGACATCGTTTATTCATGATTTTATGATATGAACAAGCTAAAAGAATATAATACGTTATAAATATAGGGAAAAATGCAAATAACTCTAATAAATAATTAAAAAAAACATAATTCTATTCCAGTATTCAGATGGAAGTTATTGTAAAAATAACAATTTAGATAATCTTTTTCCAGTTATTCTGTTGCGGGTTCTCGTAACATATCAGGTGCCCCGACATAATTAAAAATTATATTAGCAATCATCCGAGCAAGCTCAACAAATATACTGATCATGTAGATAGTAGAATTCCACCTTGATTTGACGTCTGAAATAAATTTTTCAATTTTGTCCTGCGGAATATCATTTTCTGATTGTTGTTTACGCAGTTGATCACTTGCACGTACACTGCGCTTAAACCATGTAACGATATTTCTAATTCTTAATAATAATCCGTTTAAGCTCTGCGTGTTTGTAATAGAGCTTTCACAAACTAAATTTAATGTATGTGCAAAACAGGGTATCTGCCTGTTTTTACCGAACGTATCGAAGACAGATTTTGCCACATTATCTGTTACCACCACTACAACGTCATTAGAATTTAAATCCCATTCAGAAATGATTTTTAAAAGCTCTGCAGAAATATAATGGGCCGTAAAAGATGTAATCGACTGAAGTGCCTTAGAAATTGAAGGCGGAGTAAAGCTTGAGCTAAAAGAGGCTTCTGATGCTTTTTTCACCGATGATGGTGGTGACTTGTTGCGGTGTCAATGCAAATTTTTCTGTCACCAAAAACACTTTTATGAATAGTTGAATGCTTTTGCTTTTTGCACTAAGATTCGAAGTGTTACCAGAACGTTTCAAAACTTTTGAGGAAATATTACAACGTGCCTCGACACGTGGTGGTATAATATCCAATAATAAGATACTGACACTATTAATCAAAAATAAAACTACTATTTCTTAATGAACCGCACTGTGTCATATAGAAAATGATGCGACAACGCTTGGCCCTTTTTTTATAACCTTGGGTGACTCAAATCTTTTGGGGGCTTACTTTTTATTGAAAGATAATACAAATATTGCGCATTCTATTATTACAAGTTTGTTTAAATTTCAGTAATCTTCTACTGAAAGCTAGATGGCAGGCCAGGACGGAGAACAGAAAATAATAGATTTCATTACTGTTTATTATTAGAAGATTCTGATCTGAGGTTACATCATACTCAAAATTATAAGAATATAGAGCAAAATACGGCAATATCGATATATTTTTAGTGATATATCGATAATTTTATCGATATATTTTAGCGAATTATTGATATAGATATATCGATATATTTCGCATAATGTATCGATATATCAAGTATATCGATACATCGTTGCCATCCCTAATAACATCCAATTCGCGACATGTACGAGTATATTAAATAGTGAATCATGATGGGGGAAGAATATGACTTACCTTGTTACATCCGAATCACATTGAACAGGAAATGTCGTTCTGTTGATCTCACCAATGGGGTTGATTGTGGGTTGTAACGTGAAGTTGCACTTAATTCGATTTATTGAGCTTAGCTTTGTAGAAATGCTTTTCTTAATATAATCACATGAATATAGAGGAGAATGTAGTTTTCATCACTCAGCGCCATCTGTCGTTCTAAACCTGCTTCTACCACAGAAATCCAAGTGAACTTGAAATCATCAAAATTCGTTGTTTATGAAATTTTTTCATAAAACACACAATACTAAATATTCTTAAAGAAAGAAACGATATGAAAACAGTTGTTATGTTGTATTCTGAATATTGCTTTTCTGTAATTTTTTTCTATTATAAGAAATCATTTGTGCGAATATTGTGATATAACAACTGCGTATAGCGTAGTTAAAACGAAAATGAAAAACGAATAAAATACAAATTGAATTTTATAATGTTTTTTACTCGAATATTTTACATCTTTCAATTCAGGAACATTTTGTTGATTTTTTCAATAAAAATTTGCGCAATTTTTCTATTATTCTAATGAGCTAATTATTATAAAATCATATTACTTTATCGTATTATCATTATTTGCGAAAGCTATTTAAGTAACCCCATAAAATTTCGAGATAATTATTGCTTGAATATTTTATGAAGTTACGATATTCAAAGAATTTTACAATCTCCACCATTTCTTAAAAAAATATGTTTCTCTGCGACAACTTTCTAGCAAAATTATTATTCATTCGAAAGTAGTTTGCAGTATCAATCTTATTGCCGGCAATATAATATGTTCGATTTTACAACAAGTTAAAGGTAAAAATTAATTTCATAATAAGCAGCTACAAGAGAACAATATTGTAAAATGTAGTAAAAACTGGAAATACGCCCTCTGAAATATATACATATATTACAAATTGATAAAACTATTGCTTCAAACATTGAAATTTATTCGTTTTAAATTCAGGAAACTTCTTTCTGGTTCACCATAAACAGAATTTTTCAAAACGGAACGCGCTGTAGAGATTGTAAAAATGAGTTAATAACATTTTATTATTAATTAATTATTATCAGAGTTTTGCTTACAGTTTCAATTATGTAACAATTTATAAAACGTTATGTGTAAGAAAACACATTTTCTCCTAAATATGGTCAAAATTTGTATATACATTGCCATTAAAATAGAATTTGTGTCAGTGAACTATCCTTATATTTTTATTAATACATTTGACCATATAAAGGCATTCTTGGATATTTTCGCTTGATGGTAAATTTATCATAATAATTGTAGAGTAAGGCATATATTTTGTGTTATATTTCTTGCAGTGGCATAATCAATCAAATCGTATTTATGTATATTAAGTAATAAACGTTATCTATAGCATATTTATTTTATAATTGACGTTCATTTGACTGTTTTTATTATTTGCATGATATCCGTTTCTGAATGAAAACGCGTCAGAGACGTGAGACTTTGAACCGACGTTTCGTTAATCATTTGCAGTATTTGGTATCCTTATGGCATGGTGGAAGTTAATCTGAGACTGATTAACAAAGATATTTATAGTTGAATAGTTTCATAGGCAAATGAACATGAGATGAACTTATTTTGGTACAAGATGAGCGTTATGAATACATATAATTGGCCTAAAATTAACAAATTAAACGGAGTCAATCTATCAGGTAGTGTCAATACCGGAAGGATGAACTAGGGCAACTCAATTGTAGGAGATAAATTTATAAATTTTTGGATTCCGAAAGTTTCGGTAATCATTTCAAGTGATATCCTTATTGTAAGCCGGAAGTTAATCAATGTCTGGTTTACCTCGATATTCATAGCTGAATAGTCTCGTAGGCAAATTACCTTGAAATGAACTTACTTGGGTGTTACAAACACACGAAATTGGCCCAAAATTACCAAATGAAATGGATTTGTTTTATCAGGCATAGTCAATACCGGAACGATGAAGTGGGGGGAAGGGGGCAACTGATTTGTTGAAGATAAAATTTATAGATTTTTTGAATTCCGTGTCTTGAACTTCACTTCCATCCAAATGAGAATGAAGATGTTCATTCTGACTAAATATGTCCAGTCAAATTAGGCACGTGTTTGAAAAAAGTAAAATAATCTGCCAAAAGTAAAACAAATTATATCTTGCGAAAATCTCAATGTCTATGGCGCTATATTATAAAAATATTGGAAAAACCAACAAATATGAGAAAAAGCGAAAAACCTTTCTTGTAAATACAAATCATCATCCAACTATTGAATTTGTACAATTGAGTGTTGTTTCATAAACAATACAGTGTCACTGCCAGTTTTTATTCTTTATGTATTCTACTCATTAGTATTTTTTATTGCTAAAAATTTAAGTAAAAATATTTGACATGATTTCCAATTTTATCAATTTATTATAATTTTTGTATAATGACTACAATTTATTGTATTTATTTTATATACCTATATTTGATATCTTCTAAATTTTGTATTTCTCGTCTCACCACTTAATATGATTATGCTGATATCTTTTCACAGGTTCACAGCAATAAACTATTATTATTGGACAAAATCAAAATAGAATCATCAGGAATTAAGAAATTATGCTAATTGAAAGTACATTCGTGATGCGCTTTTTCCAACACTGAATATTTTCTAATGACCTCAAACATATTTAGGAGACTAAATTTTGCACAAATATGGTTCATCACATTTAAAACATTTTTCCTTCATTGAATTCAACATTATAACGATTACCTTATGCCGTTATCACACTTGACAGCTGATGAATTCAATATACATAGAAGAATGATTGTATTCTATGCATAGGCTATAGGCTATATTTAATGAAACATACGCCTTGATTCGCAGGGCGTTTTGCCAAACAGAATTGGATTATATTTTATTTTAATGATGACCTTTATGATTGGCCTCCCATTGAAAGTGAGATATTAGCAAGAACTAATTGTTTTACGTTTGACTTCGAATGGTTTTTATAACGCACTCGTGATTTCACTATCGATTTTCAACCTATCATCGTTGAAAGTCTGCTGCCGTCGCTATCTGTATGAACGACATTTTTCCAGAATTAGTTACTTTTTCAGTGTTTCATCCGGTCCTGTTAACATCATTGACTGTATTCTATTTCAGCAATTCCGCTGTTAACAGATAAATTAGTACAGTAAATCTGTGGTAAATATGACTTTTGTGTAAAAAAATTAACGAAGCTATTTTTCTATATGAATCGTTAGCGGAGCATGTGACTAGCCAAAAAATTGTAAGTCCCACCCATAGGCATTTTCGGGAACATCATTATATTTTTGGACTTTCCACGAGAACAGTTTAATATCGAAAATTGTAGAGAACAAATTATCTACATTTTATCTCATGCAGTCGCTGCTCTATCACCCAACGTGCAAAAAGCCAAGGGCGCCAGAGTTACCAAAAATGATTTTTCATCTTTTTCAACTATACATTTTTTTACGTTATAGTGAAATATTAAAGTTATGGACCCGAAAAAAACCTACAACACTTTTTTATCTACGATGCACTGTTACGGAGATATAGCGTTTTTATTTTCTAATATACTGTTTTGGAAACACCTAACGATTGCTTTTAGCGCATGCAACACCACCTCGGTCTCTCATTCTCAAGACAAATTAAAACTCGTAGCGCTACTAGCTAAGGATGAGATTTTGTTAAATACTGAAGAAATTTTCAAGAAACCGCTCACCCATCAACAACGCGTCGAAGCTGTAGGACAATTCATTTGGTGGCATTGTATTGTATCATGGCAATTGCGATTTAAAAATTTTACTCAATCTGCGACAGACATTAAAGTTATTCTGTCTTTATTACCATCTTCACTTGATGCGGCGAATCTCCATAGCCAAAGAGCTTATTTTCAAGTGCTGGCTTGGTTGCGCAATGTCTTGTGTCCCTTGAATTGTGGTTCAAAAGAGATTGTGCAAGGACTTGCACCAGAGATGAGTACAAGCAAACTAGCGCCTGGAAACTTCTTGAAGCTAATCATCTGCGGATGTAGAAAAGCAGGTTTTGGGTGCTCACTCGCTTGCATAATGTGGATGGGAAAACTGCAGCAACGTGCCTTCATTCGACATAGAGGAAACTGGGATTGATGAGCCCCCATTACATCCACGACAATGTGCAAGACGTTGAAGAAGAGTCACCAGATGGGACATCATCTGACTTCATTGAAGAAGCACACGCCTATGAAGAACCGCCAAGGAAAAGAAAAAGCCAGAAAGTTATAAGAAACAAATCGTTATGGACTACTTAACTACAAAACTCTCTCAATCAAAGTAAAATATTACGAGTGAAAGCTTTTTTACAGTTGCAAAAATTTTTTTACATCAATATCACGTAATAATGTTCAATTGATGGTTAATCAGTAAATTGGTTATTAACAAAACCTTGTACAAGGCGCTTACACTGGCAAAGAGCTTATACTTTGGTAGGTTTTTTTTTGGGTCTTCGACTCTTACATTTCCGCTGTAGCGCAAACAAAATTTCTCGCGTCGATAAAGAAGAAAAAGAAATTTTTCACAAATTTGGCGCTCTCTGCCCTTTGCACTTTCGACATACCGTTCTCGCGGAATATCAAATTCAAAAATATTTTAATATTCTCAAAAATAATCAGGACACTTTTTAGTTTTAGGCGTGTCATATGACTCGCTAACGATTTATAAAAAAGAAGCTTCGGCTATTTTTTTTCAAAATTTTTTACAGATTTACTGTTTCGTACTGTACCTTGGTGACATAGGATCCTATGAGTGTTTGCAATACTAAAAGTTCTTTACTATTTCTTAGAACAGACAATCTAATTTGACTGGACTGAAATTGTAGTTCGAAGACCCCTATTCAGAGTTTCTTTACAAAAACAGATGCAACATATTTTCTACTGCAAAACCAATATTGACCTGTGTTTCCGCGAAAAAGAAAACGTATCGCAAACAATATCGGAATATCAGTTACCGAGGAGAATGTAAAATACACTAATTCTGTAAATAATACGCAAGAATGGATTAGCGAGTAGGTTCCGATTGTCTGCCATCCGATATAGCATGACCGAGCTCGATAACGAATTTCAAATAAGCTACAAACTGGCTGAACCATTGTAGAATGTCGGAATCGAATCCGTCGTGGTTTTTCTAAATGCTAGATCTGATTTTATAGAAGCATTACATAGTAAGAAGATATAAAATCGATCAATGTAATTTGGAATTAGAGTGGCCAATAGGATTTCAATGAACCGAATGGAAATAAGCGTGCAAACGTCATTGAGAAAGACTTTTATGATAATATTCGGATTTTCCTTCCAACCGCAACCTCGGGAAATGATACAGAATCGAATAATTCGAATTTTTATTCATTTGCAGGATATTCACACCATTTGAATTGTCTCGTATTAGTCGTTTTATTACTAGCTGTAACTTAGCTTTTCCCAAATTTGATCCTTAAGTAATGTTCATTAGTTTAAATTCAAATGGAAAAATGGTAAGATAGTGTAAACTGAATTGGATAACTTCCGTCTTGTAGATGTTTAATCCTACCCATATACAAGAGGTCCCAGTTGATACCTCCCAAACTTCACCAGTCCATAGTAGATCGAATACTAAAAGTAAAGCCTTCCAAAATTTGATTTAAAACTCGTATTTATCGTAAATCTATGTCCCTTATTATTTAAAATTAGAAACATTTGACATAATAGTCCAGGGACGTAACTACCCTTTTCTCACATCATATCTAACGTCACTTTCAGAAATGGACCAATTTTCGAGTTTCTAATTTGATTTGAAAGAAAAATAAGTTATTTATTTCCCCATAACAGAGTCGAGTTCATGGGACTTATTTTTTCCACATTGAACGAGGAATCAACGTAATGAACAATTTTTAGGAAATATGCAGTGGCGTAGAAAATAGGCTGTGGAAAGGACAACAACCTTCCTGTAACTACGCCACTGGACAATTTTTTCAAATGAAAGTTATATATTCTAAGAGCACTTGAACCAAATTAGTCCAAAATTGCTGCAGCGGCCAGATAGTTATGATAAAGAAACGATTTTTTAACTACGCCACTGGACAATTTTTTCAAATGAAAATTATATATTCTAAGAGCACTTGAACCAAATTAGTCCAAAATTGCTGCAGCGGCCAGAGAGTTATGATAAAGAAACGATTTTTTAAATTGACCTTCAATCAATCAATCAATCAAAACGGGGGCGGACGAGTCCGGAGCACTCATACCGCTTGATTGAGTTCATTGTGCGCCCCTTGATACAAGGGTCAGTCCAACAAGCCTAAGGCGGCGCCAAAAGATTTTGCATGGACTGATATCTCTTATTGCTTCAAGCGGCATATGTGTACTGCCGAGGTGTTGTAGCCTGAGACAAGCCAGTGCTGGACATTCTGCTAGGATATGAGAAGCAGTTCAATCCGCCTCCCCACATCTACTACAAAGTGGGTCCTCGTTTATTCAGATGACAGTGTCCTGTGAGGAGTCATGTCACCAGTTTTAGGCCTCTCCTGCTCATGGAGAGTAGGGTTTTAGAGAGTTTAGCCGAGAATTTCCTGATGTGGAGCTTCGCCTGCCTCATGCATGGGGAACCACGCCAGATCGATAGCCACTGTCTATCCAGTAGCTCCTTGAGGGCTTGGAGCCCGGTGGTCGATGAAATTCCGATCGTGGAATCGGGACCAGGGGCGCTCAAGGAGCCCCGTTTGGCCAATTCATAGGCCACTTTGTTTCCCTTCACACCAGAATGGGCAGGTACCCACACTAGGTGGAGTTTGTTCCTTTTGACTGATTCAACCAGAGTTTCCCTGCACTCCAAGACAAGCCTAGAAGTCATTCTGTGGGCGCGAAGTGCGTCCAGGGCCGCTCGGCTGTCAGTGCAGATGTAAATCCGCCTACCTCGGTAGTTTAATCTAAGGTTTTCTAGGGCACATGTCCGTATTGCACATACCTCAGCCTGGAAAACGGTTGCGTGGCCACCTAGGGAAACTGAGATCTCCTTTCTGGGTGTACACGAGTAGACTCCGGCTCCGCTAGACTCGCCAGTCTTAGACCCGTCCGTGAACCACACGAGTCCTTGTTCCCAGTCCGTCCTCTGGGTTATGAGGATGTCTGGTTTCTGAAACATGACAGCAGGCGCTATCGCATCCTGCGTCAGTCGAAGGATCGGGCAGTTCTCGGTTGCCCAATCCCAGATTTTACCATGACAGCGAGGCATCGACGCATCGACTCATTGGCCCAGACCAGCCAACCGATACGACGTACCCGCGGCCACTGTTTTGATATGGAGTTGTAGAGGAACGATCCCGTTGGCGAAGGCTTCCCTGCATGCCCATAAGGAAGCAACGGCCTTCTTTAAATCGACATTAGTATTTCTGAAAAGATTAAATAACATATGTCGTCTTATATTCCGATGCACTATCGACTGGTGAAGTTCAGCAGATTGCATTAGACCTGAAACACCCTGTAGAAACAAATAGTTATTCCGAAATTGTGAATTTGATAAATATTTGTTTTTTTTTCCTATCTTCCACCATGTTTTTGAGGTGCTGAACATGGATGTCAAGTTTGCCACCTTGTAAAGTTCCTGATCAAAAAAATTACATTAAAAATGCTATAAGTTTTTCCACATTTTTCCCTTATATCTGATGGAGCTTTGAACTTTATTTGAAAAATTAACACACCAAATTGAAAAGAAGAAACACAGTTTACTCTGAGGATGGCTACTTGGTAACAGAAAGGTCCTAAGTACTTTCTAGTGGATAAGGGTGATTGTTCCTTTTTATAGTGTTATAGTGTATCCATAGTGTGAACTCTTTCATAGATTATGAAATTTCCTCACATTTTCGTTCAGCACTCGAAAAAACACATAGAAAAATAGAGAGAAAAAACTCCTCCAAAACTTTAGCTCTGTTTCTGAGCGATAGTTGAAACCTCAGTAATATAAGCTATAGAGGTGTCTTGGATATAATAACACTACACTTTGTAGTGAAGACAACATCTGGCTATCCTTTACTGTCTGACTTATAGATGAGTGTCTTGAGGGGGACCTGGAGATTGGATCACTGAGTAATTTATTGAAACATACTTTGAAAACGAAACATTCTCGATTGAAAAATATATACCAATTAATTATATCGTTCATATTTTCTATAGAAATTTGTCGCATATCAATTGAATTATTGAACAATCTTATTACTCAAGAATAGTCGAACACACTAACAACACAAAGATAAACAAAGTTGAATTTATCGTATCAAGATCTAGTTAACCTTAATCAGGCCCTTTGTAAAAAATAAAGTGAGGCATTTATGAAATTTTCATATTTGGCATATTTTTCATATTATATGACATTTTTCCGAATTTTTCATATTTTTAACTATTTTTTAATTTTTAGCATATCTGTAACAATTTTACATACAATTCCTTCCTATACAATTTAACCAAAACATTTTATTATTCTTGCGAGTAAAGTAAATTTAAAAGCTCTCAATTTGTGTTGCTTGACTGATTTTGCATGTAGCAGATATAATTTTAAGAAAAGGACAATTACTGGTAAATCCCAATAATATTGTTGATGTTTAAAATATTCACTTAATCCGGAACTAGGTACTAAGAATTAATTACCCGGCACCGTTGGGGTCCATTTATTTGTTGCCAAACTAAGGGCACGAGGAGGGGCATAATTATTAAAAGTTTTCTTTAAAGTTGTGTCGACAATTTTAGAGTTAATTTAAATTTAGATTTTGAAGTCTGCCAGTGTGTCTATTTAAAATGGCGAGTGGTATCAAAGTGTCTATGTGGATTAAACCATTTCCAGATTTGTCTATGGACATGGGACAAGGGGTGTCATGAAGAGGGTTTATCAAATATGCACAAGGTGTATTTTACGTAACTTTTTAAGATTTCAAATATTAGGATTTTTCGGTATAAAGAGTGTTCCTTGCCTCTGGCTTACAGGGTGGGGCTAACTTTGATCGTAGTTCCATAACTCCTTTGAAACAAAACTAAACAATTTTTTTTGAATGAAACCGGTCAATGGTGGACAAAAGCACATATTCCAAAAAAAACAATTTTTTCGTACAATTCGGCTGGATAATTAAAAATGTATTTCAGGGTTACGTAGCGGTAATTATAACGGCTCCAAAATAATAAAAAAGTTGATCATTTAATAATTTATGAAAAACTAGGTTATATTTGCATAATTTATTATTGGGTTATCCTGTATACATGGAAATAATTATAGAATACGTGTTTTCGTCCACCATTGACCAGTTTTATTAAAAAAAATTGTTACGTTTTATTTCAAAGGAGTTATAGAACTATGACCGAGGTTTACCCCACCCTGTAGTCCAATATGATTTGAGAAGTTACAAACAAATTAAATTAAATCTTCATGTTTTAAAATATATAGGGGCTCGTATAATGTGGAAGCAAACGTAAGTTTTTAAACACCCTGTGCCAAACAGGTGATAGCCACTATATGAATTGGTTTGTCAAAGATGTTAGATACCTATTTGAAAAATTTGCTTTACATTTTTGTAGATTACGTCTGAGAAAAGGTTTCTAATAGAATGTTAAAAATGCGTCACATGTGGCTAAACGAAACAAAGTGACATCTGAAAGAAAAAAGCAACCGTCAATATCAAAGTGCTTTCAATCTAATGTTGCCAAAACTTCAAGTGAGCAAGAATTCCGGCAAGATTTATGTCGAGCATTAGTGACGTCAAATATATCTTTATCAAAACTGTCAAACGATAATTTTCAATTTTTTTTTGAAAATTAAAATATTAATTTTAAAATAATTTCATATTTACATTTCTTTTTTCATATTTCAACTAAATTTCTTCCATATATATGATCATATTTCCTACTTTTCCTTCTTCATATTTGCCTCACTTTAAAATAAACAAAACATGCTATGTTGGATTCTAAATAAGGATAGAAAAGCCCTCTCCACATCTTTTATTGCTCTGAGGTTGAAACACAATATCATTCGTAGTAAGCCATATATTTCTAATCGGTGCTATTGATCACCAATCACTACTAAAAATGATTTGAATAAAATATAATCAAAATGCCAAAACGATCACCCTCCTAACTCAATCCAGAATTCATAATCTAGATACAAAACGAAAGCATTGCTTGAATACTAGCTTTAACTAACTACGTTCAACACATTAAAATGAAAAAAGTTTACCTGATTTTACAAATTCGAGGGTTCCAAAAACTGTTCCACCACTCTTGATTTGTGAATCATCAACATTAGCGTTCTGTCAAATTTTTCAAACATGAAAATCAAGATCGTCTCGAAGGACCATTTCATTGTACACAAAAGATGACGAATTATACTTCGATTTGATTGATTATTTTTGGATATTTCGAATGTAAAGCTATGGTTCTAGGAGTATTACATTGGACTAGCATATTTTAAATATTTTACACATTGAGAATTATTCATTGTAAGTGCAAAAAAAATTTGTAGGATTATCCGTGAATATCCTTGTAAGCTTATTGTCATTTTAACATCTACAATTAAAAAGGCAGTGGACTATAATTAACAGTTTCTTGTACATCAATTCAAAATACAAAAATAACTCGTTCTTCACTATAAATTAAAGTTGATCAATAATACGAAAATATAATACTAACGAACAAATATATTTAAAGTTTGATATCATGGCTATCCTGAAGAATAATATTTGTAGTAGAATCTGTGATCATTGAATTTACACATCATTCTCAAGGTTCTACATTTCTCATTAGTTTGGAAGGTTTTCATGGAACATTTTGACTCAACTCAGCTTTTTTGAATCTATTAATTCAATGATACATCATATTTTAGGTTAAACAGGGTGTTTCAGTTTTTTCGTTCATAACTTCAGTAAACGATAGAACTTCTAAAAATATAGGGGTCTTCCATATAACATTTTTCTCTAAATCACTTCGTTCCCGAGATACAGGGTGTTGAAGTTTTGAAAAATTATTACATTTTCTTCATTATCTTCTAAACAAATGAAGATTTTAGGTTCAAACTTGGTGAACTTTAGTTTCACAGAATGAAAAGTTTTTTGGTGACAAAATATTTTCGAGACAAATACAGTACCGTAGCTATGAGGTTTTGCACCCATTTAAACCCCTTAAACTTCTACGCCAATGGTCCGTAATTATTATTGTATACAAATTTGAAAACTTTGATTTATTTTCTATAAAAAAGTATTCTTGATAAATTTTCCTTAGAGGCCTTCCCATTCGAGCTATTTTGATTGTTCTAATCAGTGTTATCTCACGGAATTTTATTGAAGGACTATTTAAAAAGTAAAAAATATTTAAATACCCATTTATTGGAACGAAAAAAAATAATTCATAACAAATGATCTATTTACTTCCTATTTAGCCATTCTCGTACTTGTCTTCCAAAATGGGCACGACAATCTTCCAATTGTATTCATGCATTTGTTCTCTCATTGAATGGTGTTTCCTCCCACATGTCTTCGTGGTTAGTTTCCGAAAATTCGAAGAATGCAGCGGCCGTTAGTATGTCTGTTGAAACGTATGGGCCAAATATATTGTTTTTGTGAATGTCAAGCCAGACACACTGAATTTTTTTTGGAAATTCCTAGATCTTGTACCAAAAGTGTTTTCATAATAGAACAAGAAGGTCGTTGAGAAATCTATGTCGCCGTTGTGTTGAAGTAAATGGATCTTTTTGAGCATTCATTATGAATAATTTTTCATCGTTCCCAATAAATAGGTATTTAAATAGTATTTTACTTTTTAAATAGTCCTTCAAAAGAAATTCCATGAGATAACTCTGATTAGAAAAATCAAAATAGCTCGAATAGGAAGCCTCTACGGAAAATTTATCAAGAATACTTTTTTATAGAAAATAAATCAAAGCTTTTAAATTTGTACACACTAATAATTGGCGTAGACGTTTGAGGGGTTTAAATGCGTACCTAACACCATAACTACGCCACTGTACTTGTCTCAAAAACATTTTGAAACCAAAAAAATTTCTGATCTAGTAAAACTGAAATACACAAAGTTTGAACCAAAAATCTCCATTTGTTCAGAAGATAATGAGGAAAATGTAATAATTTTTCAAAGCTTCAACACCCTGTATCTCGGAAACGAAGTGATTTAGAGAAAAATGTTGACCCCCATTATTTTTAGAAGTTTTATCGTTTACCGAAGTTATGAAGGAAAAAACTGAAACACCCTGTATAAATAATTAACTGTCTTAGACAATCAGCATTACATTCAATCCATTTAATTTATCAGTTTTATTGATGTTTGGCAGCATTCATATAGCAAAATTCTTGCTAATTAAACAAAAATAAATATTATTGCGATGCTAAAAGTAATGTATTTACTTTTTGATGAATTCGTTCAATGCAAATCCATAACATCACAAGAAAAATAAGAACAACGCTGTGCTACAGATGTTTCATAACGTGGGTTTGAAATAATTCACGGTAACTGTATTCAACAATAGTAGAATCATCAACAAGGTGGGAGAAGTCATAGCATATTTCTTCAAATAAAATATGAATTAGAGAGAATTACCTAAATCCATGATCCATTATCTGGGCCCAATAAGAATTATATTAAGGATAATTCGAATAATGGACGACAAAAAGGAAATCATGTTCACTTGCATGATTAGTTTCCACTGATTCTACACCAAATTTATTCTCCGAATCAGCCTAAAAATTAACAAAAACATCACAGGTTAACTTGGTAAGTAACGATATCACACAAATTATCTCAAATCACAATTAAAATTAAACATATTACTATCAAATAAATGTAAATATAATGGAATGATCATAAAAACAATGTAAAATGGAATGTACATAAAATAAAACATAGTTTGAATTCGAGGGAATTGGATTTGGTCAATTTGGCATTAGATATTCAACATGGAACCTTACATTATGCTGTATGGATCAGATTTCAATTTTGGATGTTTTACCGACAATCAAAATCATTATTGTTCCAAACTGTTCAAAACTATCATAATTTGCATTCAGAGCTGTGGAGTAAAAATCGGTGATCAGGGTAGTAGCTAGTCCAGTTAAAAGTATGAATAAATAGGGATCATAACTAAAATTTTATAGACTGTACAAAAATGCAAAATTCTTTTTGCATCGTGTCCAGGATGGCATACACATCGTTAGTCAGGAAAAAAAAGGGCGTTCGTGATTATTCCTATTAATAAACAATATATAAATAAAGATTCTTGACCCACGTATGAATTAATACACAATTCTCGGGAAATAGGTCACATTGACACACATATTTTTATTTTTACCCTCGTCTTTACGTACGTTTCGGTCTCACGACCATCATCAGAAGACTTATTAATACAATAACCTGATTACTTAGAAATACTGTAATAACACAAAGCGTCCTTATCGCACAAATTTCGTTTAAATGCCAACGTCGCGAAACGAACGGAGACATGAAATCGGAACTATAACACAGCAATGTGGCAGCGTAAAAATTAAAAATCCACTATTAAGTAGAATCATCAATAAATACGAACACATTTCATAAATGTCTGCGAGAGACTAACAGACAAAGAGTTCTATCCTCTTTGCTAACAGACGAGACCATCTCAAGTGTTCATTTAAGCGCCAGATGTCATAATTTATTAGGTGATAAAAGAAGGTCTCTGGCCTGTGAGAAATACTTTAGACAATTCTACCTAAAGTAAACTTTTACATTATAAGGACGTAAGTAGGAATTTGCAAGAATATTAATTAATTAAATTAGTATAAATATGACTTAGTGTTTGAACGTCACTCCTATGATTAACAGACTTGGAGTCACGTTTTATATGAATCATCTCCAGAATAGATCTTTTATGATAATTGGTTTCCTTAGTTAAAATATTAACATTCTTGTAATCAAATTGATGGTTATAATCAAAGCAATGTTTAGCAAGCGCGGTGGAATTTTCTAAGTTTTTGTTTCTTGTGCTATACTTATGGCCATACATTCTTTTTTGTAAATATTGTTTAGAGATACCAGTATAGGTCCCATCACAATCTAAACAATTTAATTTGTATACTGTGTGGGTTTGTTTATCTTTAGGAATTACAGGTTTTAGATTTGAGAAATATTTCCCAACACAGTTAGTAGGTTTATGCGCTACGTTTATATCATACTTTTTCAAACATTTCTTAATTTTCTCTGAGGTCTCCGGAATGTATGGTAAAGTTATATAATTGTCTGAATTACCTTTTACGTTATTTTTATAAAACGCTTCATTATAAATTTTGTTTATTCTCTCTTTAATAATAGGATTGAAAAAAGTTTTTGGGTAGCCATTCAATTCCAGTGTATTACGAACAATTTTTAGATTTTTGGGACGGTCCTCTGGGTGGGACAATTTAACCGCGCGGTCTGTAAGACTGTTTATGACGCTTTTTTTATAACAAGTTGGTGCAACGGAATTGAAGTGAAGATAGCGTTGAGACCAAACTTCTTTAGTAAACCACGAAGTTTTTATTTCTCCATCTGCATCATGCCTAATGTTCATATCTAAGAAATTTATGTTTTTGTTAACTTCTATTTCACAGGTAAATTGAAGTTTACAGTGGAAATTGTTAAATTTATTAATCACGTACTGAATTTTGTCATTGGGAACACACATAAGGCAATCATCTACATACCGTTTAAAAAATACGGGCCGAAAATCTAATGAACTTATAACAGATTCCTCCAGGCATTCCATAACGAGGTTAGCAATGGTAGCAGAAATAGGAGATCCCATTGCTGTGCCGAATATTTGTCCAAAATATTGTTCACCGTACTGAAAATAAGTGCATTCTAAACAAAACTTCACAGCATTTATAAATTCCGATTGATCTAGAGGTGTGTGGTTTTTAATCTCTGCCCAACGTTTTTTGATGCTATTCAATGCCAAATCGACTGGTATATTTGTAAATAAAGAAACAACGTCTAAGGAAATTAGTTGATGGTTTACGGGTACGGATTGATTTTTTATAAATTCATTAAAATGCCATGAGTCTTTCACATAAAATTCATTATTTCCTATTATATTATTGATCGATTTTGATAAAATTTTGATAAATTGTAAGTAGGCGCTCCTATATTACTAATAAAATAAAATAAAAATATGTGTGTCAATGTGACCTATTTCCCGAGAATTGTGTATTAATTAATAAACAATTAAAAATCATTTTCAATTAACAAATGGAATGTCTTCTATATCAAATGAAATTAGGTTTTTTTTCTCGTATTCCTATCATGTTTTCGTGGTCGCTGAGTATTATTTTATGATCATAAAATCAAAACCGACGACTGTTTTCCGGAAAACTCCGGAAAATGAAAATTTACCATTTCTACACGACATACCTTAATTATTCTGTATTTCGGAAAATTTCAGTCAGTTTTATTGGAATAAAAAGGTACCGTGATGGTTCTCGGTACAAATTTCACTAAGATAAGGAAAATTCTGAAAAATTGGTGGAAAATTGCGTCGTTTTCCTTCATATTCCTGTCTCGGTCTCGTCCAACGTGTCAAATTATATGTTTTTGTGGTCGCTATTTTATGGTTATAAAATTTCTGGAAAACTCCGAAAAATGAAAATTTCCCACATTTACACGACAATCTTCAATTGTTATTTTGTTTTTTAGAGAATTATTATGATAAAAAATTTCAAGTATCTTTCATTATATGTATAGTACCTCTTTCAACGCACGTAAAAGAAGAGCAGATGTTTTTTTTGAAACATCAATGATGATGCGGCATACGTGTAGGCACCATAGAGATCCTATACACAAGATCTCTATGACGTGGACACGTTAACGCGTACGGAGAACACAATAGCTCTCTTTGAGTGTGGAGGGAAAGGGAATGGCATACTGGCAATAGTATCTGAGATGCGGCTGTAAGATCTCGTCCTTTTTTCTATTTTAATTTATAAAACACGTGGACTCTATGAAATATCGATATGTATTCAAACTTAATAAATGAAAATAAAATTATGTATATTAAATTAAAGTATATGTGCTATCAAAAAAAATTGTCAGCTGAGTAACTTGAAAACATAATTCACAACAAAACGAACAGTTCGCGGGTTTGTGGTGAGTTCAAGATTCAAGATTTTTTTCTCAAAAAAAGTTGGTTTTGATAACATGAAATGTTTAACACAGGATTAACTTTAAACCCGTTTTTTTTTCCAAACGGCTGCTTTCAGCGACAAATACAGTACCTTTTCTATGTGAAATTAAATGCAGAATAAGTCTGTTCAGTCAAAAAATACATATAGTGTGACACCAAAATATAATGGTTATTTCAATCCAGGTGCATTACTGTATGTGGCGCTCTTTGACATAACAAAAAACAAAGTAAATATTTGAGTTTTTCACCATTAATACTCCCAGTATCCCAAATTTTGTCAAATTATCATCTTATTGAACAAAAATGTAATCAAAAAATGAAATAAATTTTTTTGGACGCCCTGTATCTCTAGAACCAAGCCGTTGCGGAGCCATGTTCACATGAACTTTTCTTCTTGAAATTAGTGAAAGATTCGCTTTTTAAAGTTTGTACAAGTACTTTTTAAACACTCTGTATAGAAGATGTTACAAATCATAACTGCAGTTTCGACAGACAACAGTTAAACTGTCATTATCTATAACTTACTGTTATCGTTTGATCATGACAGTTCAACTGTCGAAACTTCAGTAACCATTCAAAACAATATTAGTTGTAAAGCACGTAGTAAAAACAGTGTTGTTTATTCCGATCATAAATAGTAAATCTTCTCACAGCTACATGTAGTCCTGTAAAAATAGCCCTCAAAAATCGAAAAAATGAAGCTATTTCGCTACTATCGACCGATTTGGACGTTCTTGGTGTCAGAATGTCTGGGAAAGCACTCCCAACCAGAAGACTTCATTTTGAACCCGAGCTTTTGTTATTAATTAACATTTAAGCCTCTATATAATTAATGGTTGCTTTGGACCGATGTATTTGACAATAAAATGAAAAAGGAAATTGGCCGCAAATCGTTACTCGTGGGTTTTCGAGGTCACTGATCACGAATCCGAATCAGAATCGGAAAATTCGGAAGAACTCGACATTTTCATGGAAAATTACAACCACAATCTGCAAACGGTGCATCACTAGCGTAAAAAAAATCACTCGGTGGTTTGCAAGGTCGCTGATCACGATTCTGTTCCAGAATAGGAAAATTCTACATATTTGGCTGGAAAACTCGGCATTTTCATGGAAAATTTCTACAAAAATGTTGCATCAAGAACGTAAAAAAATCACTCGGGGGTTATCGAGGTCGCTGATCACGAATCCGTCGTCAGAATCGGGAAATTCTACTTTATTGACCGGACAACTGGACATTTTCATATGAAATTTCAACCAAAATTTGCAAATGTTGTATTAATAGCGTAGAAAAATCACTCGGGGGTTTTCGACGTTGCTGATCACTATTCTGTTGTTAGAATCAGGAAACATTTTAATGGAAAGTTAAAATAAAAATATATCATTTGAAATTTATTTCTTTCATTCCATAATTCATTCCAAAATAATTTTTTTTACAACAAGATTATATTTTATATAGATATATTGTATTTTATATCGATACTTTATCACAAAAAATTCAAGAATTTATTAACAGCAACCTCGAAATCTTCCCAGTAGATTTTTTTACGCTAGAGATGCACCGTTTGCCGATTTTGGTTGTGATTTTTCATGAAAATGTCGAGTTTTCAGGTCATCAAAGTAGAATTTCCCGATTCTGACGATGAATTCGTGATCAGCGACCTCGAAAACCCTCGAGTGAATTTTTTTACGCTCGTGATGCAACATTTGCAGATTTTTGTAGAAATTTCCCATGAAAATAGCGAGTTTTCAGCCAAATGTGTAGAATTTTCCGATTCTGACAACATAATCGTGATCAGCGACCTTGAAAACTTTTGGATTTTTTCACGATCGTGATGCAACATTTGCAGATTTCACACGATAATTTCAATGACGATATAGTGTTTTTCCTTGTAATTCTCATTCTTCAAGAATTTTCAAACAATTATTTTTTTTTACATTACCTTTGATTTTTGTAATTTAACATGCACATCGAAAACACAAATGCTGAACACGACACACACAAAATTACATTAAAAAAAAGAATACCTACAAAATTTTGTTTCGTTTTTAGGTTTTCTATAGTTTTCCGCAAATTTCATTTCTTCATGAATAAAAATTATCTTAAAAAGTGGGTGAAAATAGAGTGGATTAAGTGTTTAAGGGGGTAGAATGGGAGGCCACAGCAGCTTAGCTCAACCCTTACAAATGATCCACGTCGGCCACAGAACATCGTGCAAAATGATTTTTTCCGATACGCCCTGCTCTCTTTTTAGAAAGTTTCCCAGTTTATTGACTGGCCTATTGATGAATATTGCGAACCTCATTCCCTCTCCCATCTACAGATTCTTACTGCAAAGGAATACTATTCATAAGAACTGGAGGTAAGGTAATCTACAATGGCTATCCATTACTAGATATACAGAGCGTATAGAATGGAAGTTAGCATCCTCATTCAACTTTTGCAATTAGCAAGCCTGATATCTTACAATCACTTAACCGCTTAATTCCAAATGTAATATGGATATAGTCGGAATAAATTGATTTCGGACAATTGGAACAGTTATTACTATTCCAACTTCTGATACTGCGACGAAAACAGTACAAACAGCTGTCAACAGAACGGTATTCACTATCTAGATATACCAAACTTTTAATTCGGTTATATCAAAAGTACGATAGCTTGATGTTCCTACTAAAGGTACAATACGAACTCTCCCTGGCCCTGGTGCGACGTCACGCGGCTGATATAATCTGCCAGGTTCTGGTCGAATCACTTCAGTAGTTCCAGCACACCATTTTTGCATTCATTTCGCACTCATGATGGTTCACCAATTCCTGAATTCCGTGTTTAAGTAATGATTTGCGCCAATTTCCTTCCATATTTTTTTGTCAAATACGTTAGTTAATTATCGGTTCAAATCAACAATTAATTAGAGGCTTAATTGTTAATTAACAAATGGTGTCTTTTGGTTCGGGGTGTTTTCCTGAACATTTTGACACTAAGAACGTCCAAATCGGTCAATAGTAGCAAAATCACGATGTGAAATGCCTATTTTACCAGACTAATGAGACTCACTGGCACTTAATTTGCGTACGAACAACAAAATGTTGTTCAATAATAGGTAAGTACCTATTTAGATTCTGGGGATGCCACTTTATTGTGGAAAAGTGTAACTTTGTGTTTTATTCATACCTTATACTATTCGATCTGATATATTTATTAGTCACTGAAACTCCAGAATCACAAAATTGGATAATTCTTCATCGGGTATGTCCCGGAAATGATTGAAAATTGCTAATCCGCTTGCGAAACTAATTCGATTCATCTCCTGCGAAAGAAAGGGTGGAATGACAACTGAAAATATAATTGCGAAAAATTAAAATTCAAATCGAACGAGTCACTAAAAAATATGACAAAAATATGAACTATGGTTATGACTCTATTAAAAACAGTTCCGCTAATAAAGCATTCGACAAGGGATAGGAACCGGAAGTAAAATTTATTGCTGAGCGGGATATCAAAATTGAAAGCTTTGGTCTGAATGAATATTCCAATGAAAGATTAACATCTCATATTTATAAATCTGAATACCAAGTTCCAAATTGACGTTTTAATGGATGTACAGTATTTAAGTTTTGCATTTTCATGTCATCAAGCTCATGGATGATTATTAGGAAACAGTAACAGGTATACTTTCACAAGTTCAATCAATTCAAACATGATTCACGTTTCAACGTTCTGATCAATATCTAACACTAGAAAATATAAAATATTGTTGAAATTAGACTTCATATATACTTAACGTATTAAAGTCTAGACATGAATCTGCGTTAGGGTGAATTTATCAATTCATGTGAGAAGTTGACTCAGGTAAAGGTTTTTCCCAATAGATGGATTATGGAGTACCTAATCTGTATTATACTTCTGTATAGAACATACCATAGCGTATATGACAAAGTGAAGCTGTTTTCTGTGCAGTGGCGGACATGTTCCTGAGGTCTGAATCTAATCCAATACTACGTGAAAAGAATGTTGACGTAGATAGCTTGAAAGTTTTGAAGTTCGCATTTGAAATAGTATTGATTGGTGCAAGTTACGGTGAAAGCGAAGTGTATCATTTCATAAATAAATTAAAGATACGTACTTTAATACCAATTAAATATTCTGTGCATATTATTCAGAATTGGTAATAGTTGTAATTGTAATATTCTACACGCATATCACATCTACCTGTAAAATATTGATCCCCCAGGGGTTTATATCTCCTGTTACTTCAAAATGCTTGTATATTGAAGTGTGTGCGATTTGAAACCCAGTTATTTTGGAACTCATTAACCGATTTTCAAAAACAAAAATTCAAAGATATAGACTTCGACGAGTATTGTAGACAAATAGGAAGTATTCATATTTTCAAGGCCTACTATGGTCTGTTAAATGGGTCGAAGTTTCAGGAACGACCATTAGCCATTTTTTTTCGATAAAGTGACTAGCCTATTCGATTCTGGCATATCTCGAATACCTATACACTAAGTTACAGCGCAGTATCTTATACAGGGTGCTAGTTATACAATGACAAATTTCCAAATATATGCGTTTCTGACTAATCCTGTATTTTTTACACAAAATGTGGTGTAACCATTAAATGCAAGAACATTTCGCATACTCAGGTATGAAGTTTCAGTGTGGTAACCGTTAGTGAATGATGTCTCTATTTTAACCAAAATCATTCAATGAAAAGTTGAAAACTTATCATCCACAATTTTCTGTAGTATAATAAATTGTAAATTGACGATTATAGTAATACCCATTTATGTTCTATGCAATTTTTATAACGCCTTCGCAAATTTTTACAAAATCCTCATAATTTAATTTCCTACGTCCAATTGATATGAACACTACAATAAGCATTACACTACAATATTTTTTGTAGCAGGCCTTTGGTAGTTGACGCTGAAGATATCAACAGAAGACATTCAGATCGTGAACCAATTCATTGTATCATAGTCTTCGAAATTAATACAATATTCAATACAACAGGAAAAGTTGATAAAAACAAGTACCAAGGCAGAGAGAAAACCTAGAGATATACTTACGAATTTTACAGTATCTTCGAGAAAACCCCAGAACCAGCTTGACGCAGATTTCCCGAGATTTACATGTAAGTGTATCTAAGATACGTACACGTCTCAAAAAAAAAATAGAATTATTCCCTTCAAACCGAAAATCATGTACACCTTAGAACGAGGTGATGTAGAACGCAAATTGAAATTCTGTTTATTCTGCCAAGGTGAATATTTGAATGATGGAAAATTTTTGGGCAATATTCTCTACACCGATGAAGCGGCATTTACCACTAACGGTACAGTATCCACTCAGAATTCCAGGTACTGGGCAACGGAGAATCCACAGTGGTCGATAGATGCAAAAAGATAATTCTCACGAAAAATGAATGTCTGGGTAGCAATATTCAAAAATCGTATAATAGGTCCAGCATTTTTCAAACAAACACTAAATGGTGAAAGATTTCTTAATAATTTTTTGACCACCATTTTGTGAAATTTCATTGAAGAACTAACCATTGAAGATCGCAGAAATGTCGTATTTAAACTGAACGGTACCCCTATTCATAATGGGATTGCTGTACGAAGATGGTTCGATAATCATTTCAAGGCAGATGGACAGATGGATTGGGAGAAACAGTCCTTTTTTTTGGTTGGCCTCCTCGTTCACCAGACCTGAGTTCGTAAGATTTTTTTGTGGGGACATTTGAAAGAAAATGTTATCGAACCAGCTTGAACGGATTAAATCGAGCAAAAGTGTACGGAAATAACACCAGACCAATTGAGTCACCAAAATCTGAGACTGCGTTATGAAAGATGTATGGAGCGTGAAGGAGTATATATCGAAAACACCTGTCTTTGAGGAAATTGTTCTTTCAATTGTTGTCCATTGTTTGGAAATTAAATTTTGTTCATAATTTTTCAACTTTTGATTTATTGATTTAAAGTAGAGGCATCTTCCACTAAAGGCTA
The DNA here is from genome assembly GCA_958510875.1 of Endomychus coccineus. Taxonomy (NCBI): domain Eukaryota; kingdom Metazoa; phylum Arthropoda; class Insecta; order Coleoptera; family Endomychidae; genus Endomychus; species Endomychus coccineus. Next base: position 19,283,682 of record OY294070.1, on the reverse strand, counting down.
CCATAATGAAACTTCATACTTGAGTAGGCGAAGTGTTCTTTCATTTAATGGTCACATCACATCTTTTGTAAAATTCATAGATTTCCATACAGGGTTAGTCAAAAATGCATATATTTCGAAACTTGTCATTGTATAAATAACATATTGCGCTGAAACTTAGTGTATAGGTGTTCGAGATATGCCAGAATCGGATAAGCTACTCACGTTATCGGAAAAAAATGCCCAGTGGTCATTCCCGAAATTTCGGCTCATTTAGCAGACCATAGTAGGCCTTGAAAATATGAATATTTCCTCTTTGTCTACATAATAGAATAGTACTCCTCGAGCACTATATCTTGAAATTTTCGTTTTTGAAAATCGGTCAATGGGTTTCAAAATAACAGGGTGTTGCGGTTCCAAATCGCCTTCACTGTATATACTGTTATAGTGCAGTCGATGGAGCCGAGAAAATTGTCCAGATTACCAATCGTCGCAATGGATTCACGCCGGGTTATTAGCCAAAAACCGTTTGGGGTTAGATTAGAAAACAGTAAAACATGTCAAAATAAAAAACTTCTATAATTTTTTCGGAAAAATGCATCCCTTCTGAGTTACCAGCCTGTGAAAAAAACTTTTGTGAATGTCAAAAGGAATAATGGCCAATTTTGAAAAAAAATTACTTTTATACTTGGAAGTTGTTTGTTATGTGAAAATGAACATTTTTGTTCTCACCACTTTCTTTCCAAAAATCTATATTTTCCAAATTTTTCAAAAAAAACGAAGATAATTACTTTTTTCTTGAAGGGGTTTGAGAGGTAGGAAGGACATTTTTCGAACAATCTAAAAATTGGAGCGTATGTATAAGACCTAACTTAACATTTTTTTAATGGATATAAAAATCCATATTTTCCGCGGCAATCTGTAAATGGGTAAAATTAAGACTACTCTGCCTGGAGATGTTCTATATGGGCAAAGGTACCAGAATGTCTCGGAACACAGTTTTGCAGAATGACTGCGCGAACGCATTAATTAACTCATTAACTCAAATAGAGGTTCAGTGCTTCCATTTGAGATTTTAAACTCACCCCCCCCCCCCATTCCTTCATGAAGCGGGATAGACGACAGTTCCGATTGTCTTCATCATTCTTTCATTTTGTTGATACTAGCTCCAGCTGTCAGCAATTTAGAAAAAAATCTCCTGTTCAGTGCAAACATCATGGTTAGAGGACCTGTTTCATTTTCCAAGGTCTCTCATGTGGCTCTGTGTTTGTTAGACAAGACTACGTCAAGAGCTTCACTACCACCTTCAGATGGTCCATTCCAGGTCATAGCAAAGAAGAATGTACTGCTTAAACATACGAGGCAGAGAAAAACGAATTTCAATAGACCGATTAAACCAGCTTCCTTAACCAATGAATGTCTTGGTCCATATGCTGGAGAATATAACACAAAACAGTAGTTCAGTTAGTCAAAACATTGAACACACTATTCCTATCAGTCTAAACATTTCAAATCTATTTCTGAGGTATGCTTTGTTTCAATTAATAGAATAATAATTAATCAAAACTGGTATAGCTACAGACTCAGCCCCAGAAAACTATCGGCCCTTATTTGGAACTTTTAAGAGTCAGATTTGAATATAAGTCAAGGAAAGAAGATTCATTTGACGTATAGAGTTTCTTTGGGTCGTTGATAACGAATCTATCATAGAAATTTGGATTCCATACCCGCTAACCATTGAACCTGTCAATTAGCTGCCCACTTTTGTAGGAATTCGAATAATTGGCAGTTAATTTACAGTTTCGATAGTTGGCAGGCATGGAATCCAAATTTCAATGATGGATTCGTGATCAGCGACCTGAAAAAAACCTTTATGTCAAATTAATCCTCTTTTCCAGAACTTTATACTGTTTGCTTAAGTCTATCCCTTGCAAGCCCCATATAAGGGTACGGCTCTTGGCACTCTCACCAATGTACACGTCAATAGGCTTCACTTTTTATCTTCATATTGAGTCAGTTTGAAGAAACGAGAAGTTTTGCTCTCTTTGGCCCATGAAATCCCTGTGAAACCACTTTGCGCCAATAAGAAGGGGCCCACAATGAACCCAATCAAGCGGTCGAAGTGCTCTGAACTTGTCCCCCTCCATGTTGATTGATTGATATGGTCTTCATACATCTCAAGGAACGCATTCCCCAAGATTTACGATGTCAACAAGTCAACCCATCTTTGGTCAAATTCGAGACCTCCGCATAGAGACTTGCGCCATTAAGAAAAGCCCCATTAATTGTGGTTCCTATGAACCACAACGATAAATTCACACACTTTTTCACGTTGTCAACTAATCAGCACGTATTTGCCCTGATTCCTGACCTCCGCATAGGGACTTGGACCATTAAAAAGGTTAGTCTATACAGCTCGAGGATAAATTTACTTAACACTTTTTACGTTGTTAACGAGTCAGACCAATTTTCGTATTTTTGGGACGTACCCTGGGTAGGGGGCGCCCATTTTCAGTGAACGTGATGTATATTCGAGGTTCGAAGGGCTGTCAATCCGCGTAAAATTTCAATAACTTGCATAGAAAGTTGTTGTAAACTGTTTACCAAATCACACGGAAGCTTGAAGTCCACAAGAAATGCTTAGTGTAGGGAACGAGTAGCGTAAATTATGGAATCGAATTGTTACAAAAATACCTAATTGTAAGGAGCATTACTGGGATAAAATTTTAGAAAGAGCCTTACAAAGACTCAGGGCACATGTTCAGTCCACAAAGTTGTATTACCTACCTTACCCTAGAAGTCCTTTTTTTGGTAACAAAACTTTCACAATACGTTATTACTTAATGAATTATTTAGTGTCTATGAAATTTGTTTATACATAACTATGAATTTATTGAAAATGTCGCTGGTTTCTGTGAAAACCACATTAACGTCAGCTATTTTCCAAATCCGAATAATGTAAAATATAAACTCTTATCACTCCTTCAAATATCAAACTCAACATTCATTCAATTAGTAAAGTCAAAAATTACATCCTAATGTAGGATGTACAAAGAGGGAAATAGAAAAGCTGGAAGACCGGGAGGATTTTCAAATAATAGTCTTATACATGTCAATTTGAAAACTTACATCAATAGTCAATAATTGAGCAATTACTTGTGAGAAATTAATTAAACTAAAACTTAAGCATTCCGCGTATGTGCCCGAGAGAGCTAATTAATACATACAGTAAAATTCAACTGCGAAAAGTGACGCTAGATGACAACTTGCCCCACAGCATCGAAACTCTTTGAGGCGACTTTAGGTCATCTTAAAATAAAGTTATAGGTTACATTACGTTTCGATGATTCAAGACTAGATTGAATAATATAGGTCATATACATTTCTCAAGAGTGAACGCATCTTTTAGAGCTTAAAACTTAGTAAAACAATTGAGTAAAATAAGTAAAATAAACTAATATTTTTTATGATGCTACATCCTGTATTTGATTGCATCTCCTAAGAGCAATTAAAAACTTCCCCTACAATCACAGGTGCTTGAAAATGCATATATTATAATAATATACAGATGTAACTATAAAAGTCATAAATCAACTGAAAGTATTTAGTACTAGAAATGTATTTTTAAGTTTTATTGAGGCATGCATATATTTTGAGGTTAAGCATTTTCAGTTGCTCTGTGTCACTGAAAATGTTATGTTTGTATCTGTCAATTTTTCTCTTCGGAGCTAGCGCCATTTTATGAACCATTTTCAGATAGTTATAACTTACCGGGGAAAGACCACCCAGTTACTCCACCCATGGATGTTTACTTGAGAGTAGCGGAAACAGTACAAAATGAGGATCATACAATTTCCATCAGACAACACAGTTTGGTCTTCATTACTGAATTTGAGCAAGATGATTAAAGAGACTTTCGAACGGCACCAATAGAAACGAAATCCTTGGAAATAAGAGTATTCATGTAGAACCGAAAATTTTCTCCCCTATCTCTAGCGGTTATCATATTTTGAACTTGTCTTGGCTTTGAACAAGATGAAAGCAGGAGCTTCGAAACGTCAAAGAATAAATTCGAAAGGAGTTGGAAACGCCACTACCCGGAGGATCTACCACAGTTCTTCCTTCAGGAATGGTTTATCCAACGACACTCAACGTAAAAACACGCAAATCAAGGAATCCTGATCCAAGAAACATGACACCAATGCTAAGAATAGAGACAACATTTTATTTGTTTTGTTTGTGGTTTTGCTATTGAAGAATGTACAGAATGTACAGCAATGGGTACCGTTTTATGTGTGCCACAATAAATTTTGACTTGAGTGACGATAGACAATGAAACAGTTTTATTTCTTACCAGATTAATCTACCCAGTGTTGCCAGATCATCTATGGAGTGAAACTTGGCAGATATGTTCCTTATATGACGTAGGCATCCGTAGGCACAGTACAGTACACGTACAGTTTTATATGACAGGCAGATCCACAGATTAATAGACCATTATCAGAGTTCATACTGTCTAAACAGAGAACACAACCCCTCACCAATACAGGTAACGTTAACATGACATATGAATTGCATCTTGAATACTTAGTAGACTTCCGCAGATTGCTAATCTTGAAAATTCTTGGCTTTCACGTCACAATAGCACGACATTATGACATTCAAAACGCCATAAAGAAATGTACTTAGCCAAAAATTTCAAATCAACCTGAGCCATAGTCCCCCTCCTCCCATAGTCAAAGTATAAATGTCTGCTGGAGCCTCCCTACCATCGTTTCTCACTCTAGGTGACGTCACCTAGCTCCTCCAATCACAGCTCTCATCGGCTCGTAACAACATCATATGATGCCGTCGTCAATAACATTAAATAAACGAAATAAACGACCAATCAGCTTGCACTCGAATTTTAAAAAGAGTAGAAGGGAGGCTCCAGCCGACCTTTATACTTTGACTATGCCTCCTCCCTTATTTACTGCCTATCGTCCATAGATAAAATATAGCAGATCGAATTTTCTTAATCCTCAAGGAGATCACCCTCCACCCCGGTTCTTGCGGTAGAGTCTACATTGGTGGAACAGTCCCAATCTTCTATCAGCGCAGAATTCTTAAACCGATAGAAATCCTAAAGCATACAAATAATCCAAGCCTTGTGACTCAAGATATTACCTTCCCAACATTTTCTCGAAAATTCTACTTCGCACATGATGACACAACGGCAGGACCAGGTGCCAGTACGGAGTTAACCATAAAGGCAGTGAAGTGTGTAGCATGAAGGTTTTTTCCCACAATAATACCGCAACAGAAACCAGAAGAATCAAATTCATTTCAAGCCTCAAGCTTTTCCTCAAGATGCCACTTGTGATTCTTGGCGAAACGTCGTCATCAAGTCGTGCTATTGTGACTCGGAATCCATCCGAAAGCCAAGAATGTTCATGATACATTGACAGACACATAATGTCCGTAACAGGGCATAGATGTGCCCGTTATATAAAAGAGAAATACCAGTCACTCACTGATCCACTCATCACGAAATCCCCGAAACTGTAAAGCGGACCGACTTAAAACTTGGCAGATATGTTCCTTATACAACATAGGCACCGGCAAAGAACGGATTTTTCGAAAACCAAACGGGGTAAAGGGATTTGATATATTGTCACATTGTGGACAGCTAATTCAATCAAGTACAATATACATGACAGACAGATCCACAGAGTAATGGATCATTATAGATTATAAAAGAGGTAACATTTACATGACAGACAGCCGATACATTGAGAGTATACTTTTAGGTCTTTCCCCGCTTTTAACTGTTTCTACTCATTAAACATATTTTTATTAAGTATTCCAATTTGGGGAATGACATCATGGCAGCGGAGCCGACGCTTTCTTCTACGGCTATTGGTGCTGTTTCTGCGGGCTTTCTATACAATAAGAATACGAAAGAACATGAATGATGAATGTGCCAAACTTGAGAAAAATGTTAATGCACTAGCGAAAACAAAAAAATTCATTTGGAAAACCAAAAAGGAAGACCAATAAGTCCGTTATTTTCGAATTTCGGAAAAATGTTGTGGGAAATGGCATCAATGTTTTGATCCACAATTTATGGCCAATTTGTTCTTCAATAATTCTATTACTTTTATGCAAGAAGAAAGAATAGATATTTTCAAATTTTGCAAGGAACTGAAGAACTTTTCTACTGTTTTCGACATCAAATATTCCGAATAAACCAAAGACGAAATTTTAATGTATCAATGACCAACATAAAATTGACTAACGAATATGTAACTATTATTTAAATATATCCTTGCTTTTTGACATTCTCTCTGAATTATTCTTCATTAATCAATTCATTTCAACGTACGTTCCGAGGAAGAAATTTATATGTTTTGTATATTATTCGGACTTGGATGATTAGCCAAAAATTTGTTCATGAATAACTAGGAATTATTTAATGTCTACGGACACCCGCATTCGTCCACGACCATCTTGGGCATGTCCCTTTTAATCACATTCAGATCAGGTCCATAATAGATCATACTCATACTGGAGAACTTCAGCGGCGCGCAGCACGGCTGCATACCGCTTAGATGATGCGTTTTCCGCACTTCCTCGATCACGTGCGTGTGGAAATTGTTGAACGTGTCGGGTGTACGTGGATGTGCACAATCCCCTCTGCAATAGTTTGCGAAATATCCCGGTGGCGCTATCACCCAGTCCTCCCAACCGAGCTGTTTAAAACTAACGTAAAACCTCTGCTTACAACACTGATTGCCGGTGTTGGCCGAACAATCAATCGCTCTTCGTCGGACCCGCTTGGCCGAATTCGGATCGGTGTGGACGACGAGAAACGGACGGTCGCTGATGCTGTTCTTGTCGATTTCCTTGTTGAATATGTGGATATGCCAGTCGGTGCAACAGCTGCAGTCCACCAGGAGGCGGAGCGTTTCGGTGCGAGATTCAGCCAGCCATTTCGCTACAGTCTCGGTCAGGTTCAATTTCTGCCAGCCGCTATTCGATTCTTCTAGTTGTAATGTTATGGGATCCGATAATGCTCTATTGAAATCCTAAAATCAAATAAATTTAGCGTCAGACACTTTTTCATATCCTTTAAAATCCTAGTAATAAGTCAAAAATAGCAGGAAACAGGCCAAACTTCTGATTTCCCAGTTACAGGTGGATTTTGAATAATTATTTTTGCATATTGTTTGGTGTACACTGCAGAATCCACCAAACAAAAATAGATTGCCATTCTCGTAGTTGTCTGCCAAAATGGGCAGGACCGCCATGCAATTGTATTCATGCATTTGTTCCCTCATTGTTGTCTTCGTGAGTTTCCAAAAGTTCGAAAAAAGCAGCGGCCGTTAGTCTGTCTGGTGAAACGTATGGGCCAAAAATATTGTATTTGTAAATGCCAAGCTAGACATTGACATTGAATTCTTCTTGAAAATTCTTAGACCATGATAAGTTTTCATTTGCCCATAAGAAACTGGACTACAAAAACTTTCTTCAGCAAATATTGTGGACAGATAAAGCACATTTTACACGGACGTGGATTTATCAATATTCGCATTTTACGTTCATGGGCAAATGAAAACACTCATGGAACAAAATCTAAGCATTTCCAAGGAAAATTCAGTGTCAATGTCTGGCTTGGCATTTACAAAAACAATATTTTTGGCTCAAACGTTTCACCAGACAGACCAACGGCCGCTGCATTTTTAGAATTTTTGGAAACTAATCACGAAGACACCACACAATGAGGGAACAAATGCACGGATACAGTTGAATGGCTGTCCTGCCGATTTTGGCAGACAAGTTCGAGAATGACTAAATAGGAAGTGAGGTGAAAGATGGATTGGTAGAGGTGGTCCAGTTGCATGGCCTCCTCGATCACCTGACCTCAATCCTCTGGACTTTTTTGCTTGGGATTATTTTGAAGATAAAATTATGCCACGTCGGTTCATAATAGTATTCGAAGAGTTTGTGATTAAATTAATCATAAAATGTTAATTCGAACAAATAGGTCGTTGAGAAATCTATGTCGCCGTTGCGTTGAAGTAAATGGATCATTTTGAGCATTTATTATGAATAATTTTTTATTGCTACCAATAAAAACGTATTCAAATTTATTACTCATTAAATAGCCTTTCAAAAGAAATTCCATATGATAACCCTGATTAGAAAAATCAAAATAGCTCGAACAGGAAGCCTCTAAATGAAATTTATCAAGAATACTTTTTTCAGAAAATAAATTAAAGTTTCTAAGTTTGTCTACAATAGTCGTTTCCGACCATTGGCGTAGAAGTTTAAAGGGTTTAAATTAGTACAAAACCCTATAACTACGCTACTGTATTTGTCTCAAAAACATTTTGTAACCAAAAAAATTTATCATCCAGTAAAACAAAAATGTACCAAGTTTGAATTAAAAATTTCCATTTGTTCAGAAGATAATGAAGAAAATGTTATAATATTTCAAAACTTCAACTCCTTGTATCTCGGAAACGAAAGAAGATAGGACCATAGTTTATATGAACAATCTGATTATTTTTGTAAAATCTACCGACCCCTGCATGTACGGGAGGTCTTTCTGAAGCACCCTGTAGATTTAGAGAGCAAAATTTGGGGTTGCGCAAATGAGTGGGCTCCTAGATTTCATTCTGAAGTCGGATTTTTAATAGAAGGGGCTCCACCCATTTTTTTTGTATGGATTCTGCATTGTGCACCAAACCAAACAATACGCAAAAAGATGATTATGTTTGTTGCTGCACTTCAACCTCAATTCTTATGATACACAATGGATACGCATAATACAATCACGATTTTTAGTTCACTAATTATTATTTTCCCCTCTTCAAAATTTCAGACCATTCTTATTAAACTTTGAGAAGATTCAGGGGACCAAAATGTATTTTATAACCGATCTCGGGCTGCGCATTTCTTCTGGCTATGTATGCCACCTCTTCAGGAAGGTGGACATTTTAGAATTTAGAAAGTATTAAAGGCCCTCCACAATTCTAACGTTAAGTCCATTGTTACTAAATTATTCAAGGTTGAGTTGTACATTTATGATGAAAAAAAAGCATAATTACGAACGTTTTTCCACAAATAATTCAGCAACGTTATATTTTATCCAAAAAGGTTTCATGACAAAAATTGAAGAAAATGAGTAAATAAAAAGTTTCCCTGTCGATTATCTTAATCGCGTGATCTGTTTTATCAATGCTTGCTATTCTTACTGGGACATCTGCTTTCCGACAGATGATGTTGTAATATCTAGGTTCTCCAAACATTTTGTAATGTGGTACTTATACCTCTGCCGGAGATGATTGACAAGTGACTTCATCGTCCGCCTTGTTCCACTGACGAGCTCATGAGAAAAGCGAAACAGATGTCTGGAACTAATAGACGTGTCGCTACTGTTCAATCTGAAGAACCAAATCTGCATCTATTGATTTTAACACGAGATGTGTTTCTAATTCACTTTGCATTGTTTCGGGACAGTCACCTGGCGGTTGTATTTCCAACTGTTTCACCTCGATTCGTTGATGAGCGACTTCATCGTCTCACTAGGTCTGCTGATGAATTCACGAGAGATCAAAACGGCTGTCCGAAACTGATAGACGTGTCATAGTTCAACCTTGAGAATCAAAACTTTGTCTATCATATATTAACGCATCTAAACATCTGAAGTATTGTGAATTTATAATATGACGTGACGTCACAGACCTTGTATCAAAGAGGTGCTGATGAGAAACTCGTTATTTGAAAGGAAGAATGTATTGAATAACTTACTTGTGAACTAAGTGTAACCGATTCCGGTAAATGAGATATGATTTTGAAGACAAACATTTCAGTTCTGCATTTATGCTGTCGTGGCCTCCTTATATCAGCTTTCAACCACAGCGTCGCGCTTCTCACCTGGAACTCCTGACCCGCAACCCCTATTTCCGTACTGACCCTGAATTCTAGAAGACGATTTTGATTTATTCTAGATCCTGTAACAATGAAAAGAATATCAGAAAAAATATCCACAAATCATCTCATTCTTGATGTTTAGTTTGATGTGAATAGGGTTCCGAGGAATATTAGATAAAAAGGAGAATAACACTCGTTATTAAGTTGCTTACTAGATTATTCATTGTTTAAAATAATTTTTGTTAAATCGGAACGTTGTGGTCATATGAAAGTAGATAACTGGATATTTAGGAAAATAATGGTTCCGGTGTTATTCAGTTCCGCTTAATGGATTCAGTATGCTTTTCATTATCTGCAATGATAGAAAAATGGAATTTTTTTGCTTGATTCAATGAGAAAATGTGATTCCATGTGAAACACATTAACCTGATATATATACAGCTCCATTCATTTTATTTGATTCACTAGGTTTTGTTTTCATTAGATTTTTGATTATCTGAAATGATAGCACAATCTAATTTTTGTGTCTCTTTCCGCATGGTAGAATATATCGAAGCAGATAAAGGTAATTATACTTCCTGAATTCTTTTTAATACGACGAACATCGTGTGAGCCAGCAGTGGAATGTAGAGAGAGAGAAGATAGGCATTCGTACTTTACGTAAAGGTTATAGGCTTAAGGAAAGACCTCACTAGGTGAAGAGTTCCACTCAACTGTTCGTTAGAAAATGAAATCTCGTAGGGAGAAGCGCGGCAGGTCTCGAGTTTGACAGTGAAGTGTTGACTAGTTTGAGCTCGTCTAGTCCGCCCATCTGGAATCTCTCGAGGTGAAACAACAGACGAAATTTCTGATAATATCAACTATGTAAATATCTATAGAAAAGGGAGAGATCTCCCACCTTTCTACGATGTTCTAGAGTCTCGCTCCTCTGGCTTCAATAGATGGCATAGGGGCTCTAGATGAGAAAGCCATATGAAGTGTACCATCATCTGCAAAGTTGTGAACGGGACAGATGGTCACTTCCAGCAGATCGTTGGTATGGATCAGAAGCAAAGTTGGTGCCAACACAGATCTCTGTGAAACGCCAACTTTGATAGTCATTGTTTCGGAAGATACTCCGTCAACCACCGCATGGAGTGATCTATCTGAGAGAAAACTCGATAGTAAGTGACAAAGTTGAGGCGCAAAACCATATGACGAAAGTTATCCAAGACGGCTTTGATGCCAGACTCGGTCAAATGCTTTGGAGATATCCAATGATACAGCTAGAGATTCCCCATTTTTTTCGAAAGATTTCTGCTATACATGTGTTACGTAGACGACCAGGTCTCCTGTTGATCTCTGCTGACGAAAGCCTATTACTGGTCATTTACAAGTTTGTAGCTCTCTAAGTATTTGATGAGCTCGATGTTGATAGCGTTCTCCCTCACAGATGATAGTGCAATGGGTCTATAATTATTAGGAAGGGTTTTATTTCCCTTTTTGGAATTGGTTGCACTCTAGCTGTCTTCCAGCTGGGAGGAAACACACCAAGCTTATATGAAAGGGTGAACAACCTGCCGAAAAATGGTGGTAATTCAGGCGCACATTTCTTGAGAACGACAGGAGGAATTGCGTCTGGCCCCATAGACTTTTTGGTATTGAGATAAAGCAGAATGCGCCTAATTGTTTGCTGACGGAACTCAATATCAGGCATATGGCTATCGATGGCAGCAATATTAGGGTTGGGGGGTTCTTCCCTTGTGAACCTAAAGTTGAATTTTGCAAACATTCCAACAAAAAGGTTGGATTTTTCTTATGGTGTAGCAGCTACTGTGCCATCATCTTTGGTTATGAGAGGAAATTGTCTGGAAATGAAATTCACATCAATTGCTTTGGCGATAATTCAAAACGAACGTGAGCCATTCGGGCATTCGATTTTGGCATTATATGCTTCTTTCGAAACGTTTATTGTTTCATTGCACACATTTCTGGCGCCTTATTCCTTTCATCAGATTCAGCTATAGCCCACTACCTTTTTCATCGTCTAAAATGTTACCAAAAGCGAATTTGTGTAATAACTCTGTGTGATTTCCTTGACATCGAGTGAGCCTTTGTCAACGCGTCATACGTCACTATAAAGGCTTCTCTCGAGAAGGGGAATGTAGGCCAGCCATCATCCAGATGGATCAGGGAAATTTTATGAACCAGAAGAGATGAAATGAAGGTGAGGGAGAGAACACCATCCAAGTAAACACAACCAGGAGATGTCCCTATTGGGTATACCACTCCTACTATGGAGCTCAGTAGAGAATGATGTCCTAGAGACATTTACCCTTCAAAGGAATCTGCTGCCGAAAATATGCAGATGAAATAGCATTAATCACTAGCAGTCGAGGAAATAAAGCCGAAAAGGTTGAGTAGAAAAACGGCTGAACCAATTTTGATGCTTTTTTCTAATCGATTCCAGAAGTCATTTGAAAAAAATGTTACCAGTTCGTTTTTGTTTACATGCATTTCAACGGAGGAAAATGTATCTTTTTGAATGCACTTCAGGAGCTAGAATACAATGTGAAAAACAAGTGGCAAAATATAGCCGGAATAGGCCAGAATTTCTTACTCGTATCTATAAATAGAATTCGGTTTTTGAGGGAATATAAACAAGATCGGTTGAAACAGAATAACTACAAACTGGAGGAGTTAGTAACATCATTCCAAAGTGAAGAGATCTAGAAAATAGATGCGAGAATGGTGTTAAACCTCTGCAGTCTGCAGGTCATTATCCATCTATCCGAACTGGGTGTTGGATAACTGTACGAAGAAAAGATATTGAGATGGTATGAACGACAAATCAAGCTGTGATATATTGATCTCAGTTAATTATTGATTTAAATTGCTTGGTCAGCAACACAGTGACAAGACTTATTTCTATGTAACATATATGTTGCATAATCGCTATGTTTATACTTGAACAAATCTGCGAGTCTGTCTGCATTCACTTTCGTTTCGTTGGCGCCCTGCATGTATATTTTAAAATGTTATTGCTGCGTTTTAAGAAGAAGATTAATCGAAATTTTGAGTGGAGAGAAAATTTAAAGAAACAAGGAATTCATTCACTCTTCCTTGTAAGTATTGTTTACTGCATCGTTTCTTTCAAGAAGCTAAAGTGTGATCAATCTTGTAATGACAGCACGAACTGTTGTACGTACTTGAGAAAAGCATCCTTGCATATAAATGTGTACTAAGATCAATTGAGACGAAATTGTTGTTGCCAGTTAATTAATGATATTCCTCTTATAACCCACGCCATCCCTGACGTTCAAATACATTGCATCTAGGAATCAAGGAAAATCTTTATGCATTACGTTCATTTTTCTGGGTCAAATGCATATCAAAGATATACAGGATGACCCAGGGTTAAACCGCCAAGCGCTTATGAACGATTTCTTAGGTAAAAATAAGATTTTTTTTTAATAAGCATGTGTTCTAGGCCTATACTTTGCTCAAAAATTAACGGGGGCGTCGCATATAGAGAACTCTTACCAAAACTCAGCAGCTATTGTTTTCTGATCCAGAATATCAGAGATACCGTTTCGATCAATGTACTGAAACTCCTCTATTATGGTCTCTTTCAATCCACAATCACCTATGGACTAATGTTTTGGGGATCCGCTCATAATGTTAATGCTCTACGATATATGGCAAAAGCGTCAGGTAGGACACATTGTAGGAATATATTTATAGATTGGGGTATAATGACGCTCCCATCACTCTACATATTTTCGCTACTTCTATATGTTAAAACCAATAATTACTGGGAAAAATGCTCTGATATACAGGATCATAATACCAGACAAACAAATCTTCTCCATCAACCGATGGCTAGATCAACAGTTTGCCAACAAAACCCGCGCTACCTGAGGGTAAAACTTTATAATAAACTTGTAAGTAGGCATCAATATTTTTAAACATACACATTATCAAAATTTCGCAAAGAATTAAAAATGTTTCTAATAAGCAAAGGTTTCTATACAATGGAAGAATTCTACAATATTTAAACGTCTGTATGTACCAATAAATTATCTTATCTTATCCCAACTTGCTTCTTTGTTGAGGTACAGGTGTCAAAGTTTTTAGAAAAAGTCAGTTTTTTATTAATTACCTACTCAAAAACCTTTTGACTGATTCTTATGAAACATTGTATGCTTATTTGCGGTGATAAGGGGCTGATTTAATGAGATTAGAACAAAATTATTAATTCCAGTGGCGTCCCAGGGGGCGATCTAATTAATATTAGGATCATTGACGATTCCGCAGACTACGCATAAACGCATCTAAAATGAACTCCAACTCGTATTATTCGATGAACTTTGACACAGGCTGTCAAACTTTGACACAAAAAAAGATTGGCTACCTTTGATCTGATTTATGTTGAAACTAATTTTTCCCTATTACATGAAGGGTCTCAAAAAGATAAGAAACAAAAGAACTGTACTTTTAGTTGCTTAATCCACAAAAATAAACATGCGAAAAACAATGGCGTACAATGATTTGTTCTAATATCGATAAGATTACCCTCAGGGACGCCACTGGAATTAATAAATTCATCCTAATTACATTAAAAGAAGACCCTTATTATCGCAATTAATCATGCCAAGTTTTATCAAAATAAGCCAGAAGGTTTCTGAGTAATTAGTTATAATCTAATTTTCTGAAAACTTTGACACCCACTATCTCGAGAACGAATGAAGTTGGGATACATGCTTATAGGAAAAAACTCATTTTTGCCTAAGATACCGATCCTAAGTGTTTGGCGGGTTAATCTTGGGTCACCCTGTATAAATAGATGAGTTATTTTACTTAGATCCTACTAATTTATCCTTACATAGCAATTGCCAATGATTATTCTAGAACAACGAGTAATAATAATAATAATAAGAAATTCATGAAAAGAAAAGAAATTCAGGATATTAGCATTTTGGATTTGCATTTACATGTTCATAAAGATTTATATAATATCCAATTCAATAAACTTAAAATATAATATAATGGATTTTACAAAGTCCTGTGAGCGATTTATATTTATCATAATATGGTACGATAAGTGCTTTTTTTGCAATTGAACCTGTTTATACACAGTATATACCAGTAGCTTGTGTATCTTGTACATAGTAAAGTTCATCGCAACAAATTACGTTGTATTTCGTTCAGGTGAGACTGTCAAAATTATTGACGAACACGGTGTACGTAATTCTTCTTGAAAAATCTACAGCTTTGTGTACGTTGATGATACCTCGAAAATAGAAGTCTTATTTTATTCACAGTCATAATAAAGAATCAGAACACCAAGAAAACAAAACGTGCATCTACAAATTGTTCAAGAATATAAATAAAAAAATGAAAATGCATCTGCAGCCGACTTGAGTTGAAATCAAATTAAAACTGCAGAGCAGAAAACAGTGGATCGGTTGTGTGTGAAAGAGTAATGTGTGCCTAATTATCAAATTGATGTACTTGAAATGGATTGAATCTAATTAAGAATCTAAGATACTATTCTATGATTTTACAAATCTAAATGACTATGATTATTCTATGAATTAGCTATTCTATGATTTACATTTCATTCCTATTATTAACAACTAATTGAGTTTAGGATAACTCTATGGAATTTAATTTCAAAACTGTCACTATCATATCATAAATATAAACAATGTCAGATAATACATTAGAATCAAGTTTATCATTAACACAATTGTTTCTTTTAACTTGGATACTTTCCAATATCAAACGTTCATCATTATACTTTTCATATTCAAAATTTTTGTATTGTTGTAGTCAATGAATGGCTTGTGTCTTTTACATGTTTACTTAGAGCAGTGGATGAACTCTTGGTATATTTATGTCTATTCAATCTTTTATCGAAGTATTGCGGAAAAGTATACATCGGTTAATCTTTCTTTCATCTGTCTTATTATCAAATATTTTTGCCCATCGTAACAGTCAAAAAGCCATAAAGAAATACACTTCGCCTAAAATATATAATCAACCTGAGCCATATGGCTCCCCCGCCACCATCTTCCATATCTATAAAATATAACAGATCTAATTTCTAAAATCCTCAAGAAGTATAATATTTCTATTCGTTTCTCTTCATTCAGAAGGTGTTTATAGCAGCCCTGTTATTGCGGTGAAGTCTACATTGGTGAAATAGGTCGTACAGAACTCGCGTGAAAGAGCATGAGCACTGTACAAGGCTTTGTGACACCAGTAGATCTGCACTTGCGGAACACAAGTTTGATACTAATCATCAAATCCTTTTCGAAAATACTAAAATCCTAGCCTGAGCCCCAAATTTCCATCAGCGAACAATTTTTGAAGCGATAGAAATCCTAAAACATCCAAATAATCTAAGCCTTCCCAACATTTGGAAACCCTTCCTCGAAAATTCAACTTTACACAACGGCATGGTCAGGTGCCAGAACGCAGTTGATCAAAGGATTAAAGGTAGTGAATTGTGTAGCGTGGAGGTATTTTTTACCGCTACAGACACCAGAAGGATCAGTTCCAGTTCTAGCCTCAAGCCTGCTCTGAAGATGTCAGCTCCAGCAAACACCGTTTTTTCCGCGGTTCCCGAGATGAGTAACCCCTGGGGGCGTAACTAACAGTTGTCACTGCAAAAGATCCTGTGAACTGGGCACCCAATACATTTCACCACTAAAACCACGATACCGTACCTTCTTATCCCAAAGTGCTGGTCGGAATAGATTCACGGACGTGGTAGACACATGCAGAAGGCCAAACTTGAACGAGGCCGGCGATGGCCCGTAAAAGTAGCTTAGTCTAACACGAGTAGGCGATTGGGACTATACCTCGGCAGGCTGTTGGTGATAGTCAGCAAGCACGGTGACTATTGCGCCAAAATGTATGTAGGCTCTCGCTTAAAGTAGCCTTTGCAGACCGGGGCGAAAAAAGACCTCTGCGAAATGTCAGGTAAACGATGCACCACATAACGTTCACCCATAAAAACCACGGCGCAGTGCCTTCCTATCTCAGATGACTGATCGCAACGGATTCAAGACCGTTGTAGACATATGCGATAGGTCATTTGACCGATGCCGAACGGTTACTCATCCACGTTCCTAGTAAAACAGGTAACACGAGGAGATGAAAGTCGGCTATAGCCCAGAAGGGGTAATAATATAGTCTAGCAAGCAGTGGCCGTAGTGAGTCCGCCTAAAGTAGTCCACGGTGAGGGCGAATAAACAGCTGACTCTGCGTGGGTAAATGCTGCACCACATGGCTTCACTTCTAAAGTTCGGTGTCACTGCTTCCTATCCCAGGTTTCTGGGTAATGGATTCGTGGCCAGGGTAATGATATGTGGTGAGCCGATGATATGAGGCCGACGACTACTCGTCAAACAGAAGCTGTCTTAACACTACACAGGCAGGTAGGGGTAGAGGGGGTCAGATGGTTCAAAAGACCGTCTGCTCTCCAATTAAGGCGCTAGTCTATGTCGGGCAGTGGCATGCTGTTTGATAATAGGAGAGGGTAAGTACCAGCACTGAACAGGCAAGCGGGGAGCTAGACCCAATTTTTTTCATCGTATAACGGTGCTAGTATCGACCTTTGTGAAATACATGATGTTGTCAATTCGAGTAAACTTTAAATGCAATGACAGTATAATTTCACGTTTTTCGACGACTTCAACCGCTTGCAAAACATTCTCGGATCCTACAAGGGGACGTTCATAAATGACGTAACCCTAAGAATAACCGCTTTTGCTCCCCTACCCCCCTTTGTCGCACTATGTCACAATTTTTTTCTCCCCCCAAAAAAATTACGTCACATTTCAGTTAATACCCCTACAAATGGGATTTCTTTTTAGAGAAAAAATTTATTCTTCATTATCAAAAATTACATGTATTTTTATATACTATGTGGTGTAAATTATATAAAAATGTAACACGAAATAAATATATATATATATATATATATGCATACCGACAAATTCATGGCCCAGTTGATAAAAACGAGAGCCATATATTAGAAAACGCGCGCTCTAGTTCAAAAAAATATAGAAGACGGGAATAATTTTTTAATAAAAAGGTGTGACATCACGCTGATTCTCTCCCCCTACCCCCGTCATGTCACGAAGTGTCACGATTGTCTGCCCCCCCGCCCCTGAGCGCATTACGTCATTTATGGACGTCCCCCAAGTGATCTATGGATAAAAGTTAATTTGATGTAGTATGAGCCACAAAACTTACGGGGGAGTATTTTAAATCACCGTGTATATTATAGATATGGATTCTACATAGTAATATTAAACATAATAATACAATATACTTCGGTTTGACTATTATGAAATTGAAGCGAGAATAAGTCGATCATTTATACAACTTGTGTTTACATTATAAAAAATGTTAATTGAAGTGGTTTCCAATTTTTCATATGTCCGGCATTTCTCGATTAGACATAGACGGTTCTCAAGTTTTTTCCATCGCATAGACACTTTTTCCTAGTCTCACAACGACAAATAAATCAATTGGAGAGCGTTTAAGGAGAAGACAAATTCCGATATCTTGTTGAGAACTTTGTTGCCAGGAAGTTTGATAATTTGTCATTCTCTTGACAAGCTGTAGCTATCAACGATGTTTAATACGAGAATATCATGAATATCACGTGCGTTTGGACCCATATAATAACAGTTCAAGAAACTTCAGAATATTTACGAAATCTATATAGAATGTTAAGAAAGTTTAAACATGATGGAATAATTGAACAGATTGGTCAGTTATAATTCCTTTTTATGACAGAGTGCTTTTTCGATTTTTTACGGAGAAACTCGTACATGAGAAAAAAGTTGTAAGTTTCTCTACTTTTTACATTTCCACTCCCCACATTTAATTTTTTTACCTTTTCTGTTGACGTAATTACTGACCCATTGCAAAAGGTTTAATCGAAATTCATTTTGTAGAACTCAAATAAGAGGTGAAACCTCTTGACTGGACTAAAAGACTCAATAGTTAGTCAACTGAACAGAAAAATTAATCAAAATCGGCTAAATTATTATGGCACCTATGATTTTAGAAAGCTCTCTTCCTGTAAATAAATGTCTAAGTTATCAAGATCTGACATGTCCTTGGTTTCTTGAACAATTTATTTAAATTCACAGCACCTGCAAAGATTTACGGCTTATTTAAGATAACAAAACTGAAACTCAGTGTTGGAGCTGCTAGTTCAACTGATATTACTGTGTTTCGAAGGGATTATAATCTTTACCGCCTGTTTGGTTGAAATGCAAAATTCCGTACCTCACTAATTGACTATTGTTATCGGTTTACTTAGAAAAAGGTATTTAAATATGTAGAATTTGCATAGATGACTTATGCACATAATGATAATAGCGAAGCAGTAAAAATTCTGCGTGACATTGTCGATAACTCAAAAGAAAAATTAGAAACCCTAAAATTGAATATTTACCAGCGTGCTATCGATAGAAATAATCACCCTTACCCACTGAAAATACTATTAAAGTACAGAATGAACTAAATTATAGTTCAAAATATTGCTGTTTAAATACTATTTGGGGACAATAAGTTACCTTCAGCTGGAGATAAATTGGAATTTAAAAAATTGCTTCTTCGTTCATACATTTCCATCCTTTCTAAGTTACCTAGATATTTGTCTGTACTATGTTCCAAAAGTGATAATATGTTCGGCTATCGCTGATTTTTGACCATTATTTTTCTTTATATGAGCAAAATGTACCTTATAACGAGTTAAAATGTTCCTTCTAGTTGGACCAACATAGCACTTTTAACAAAAATTACTATAACCAAACAAGCGGATATGCAATGGGCAATCCTCTCTCCTTTTTTGGTCAATATTTTTTTAAGCCAACTTGAAACCTCCTTAAAATCAAATTTGAATCAGGTTCCAAAAGTTTGGTATAGATATTTCGACGACATTTTCGCGATTACTAGTAAAGATTTACATGCCTTTTTGAACACGCTAAATAGCCAATTCGATTGAGATTCACTGTCGAAATTTTCAATCACTTTATTAATCAAGAAATGAAATCCTCCCATTTTAGTGACGCAATGCCGAAACAATACAGTAAGTCATCGTTTGAAGAAAACGGGAAAAGGATTCATCGAACTCTATATTCTGAATATACAACCAACAAAAAAGAATAAAGAGAAAATCTTATTCGGGAGAGAGTCCAATACGTCAAAACGAATTTCAGAACTATAAATAAGGAATGTTATGAAATGTATGAACGAGAAATCGAGATAGACTTGCGTTATAAACTATCAATAAGTCAATGAAAGATGGCATCGAACTGGTGGCCTGTCGCAAAAACCAAATCCAAACAATTCGTAAGCTTTCATTACGTTATTTCAAATTTCTGCAATATCCGAATCTGTCTTGAGTTTACACTTGATTTACTCTTGTCTGTCTGGAGATGTTCCTTCAAATCGGTCGTTCACGTTGTTATAACTTGTTCACCGAATCAATGACATGAGGTCATACTACTTGGTTATGCTTACAATCAATTCGCTTTACCAATCTCATCAAAAAAATGTTGCGCTATCTTCGTCAAACCAGGTATATTCCATTTTAACAGTTGGCAACACATTATGGAGTTGCCGATATAACCTGCCGATTTATTAAATCGACTTGACAGGAGGTTGACAGTTCACAATTCGTTTTGATAGAATTAAACTTCTAAAGTACAGGACAATTTCTTCCCAAGACTAATTCTACGTACATTTACGTCGTGTGTTGTGTAAACTGCGAAACGTGTACATTTTTTCAAATCAGTATAATGAACTGGAAGATGTATTACTGTAGGCTATTCCTGGCAAGAACAACAGTAAAAGAGTTCTAATTCGATATTAATGAGCATGCGGTATGAATCATCACTTCTGGGGCAACTGAGAGACATTTATTCAACCTCACTTTCGGTCTCGTGCGGGGTTCCGCGCATTTTATTACCTACACTACTCCATTTTGATTGGTTAATAGCTCATTGATTGACCACCTGACACCTCATATACAGGCTACCACTATGGTAGGTAGATGGCGTTATACTTATGACATAAGACAGTTCATAGAACGAGAGTTGACAACTTATAAAGCGGCATGTATCAATTTTTTACTGTACACTGAATATCATAAAATTAATACGCTATGCGTCTAGACCTTTCATTTGATACCCATAAACTATAGTTGCAACAAAATGGACGTTCTTCTCATCTGTATAAGATGTATTAGATTTTTCCACTGAAAATTATAAAATTCATATTCTACGAGTCCAACCCTTTCATTTGATACCCATAAAGCTATATTTCGAAATATACCTCAACGCATTAGATCGGGTAAGCCAATCGTAATATAAATAATATGTTATTGTTGAGCACATCACGTAAATTCCTTATATGCAATAAAACCATATTTTCTGGTGTAACGAAATGTCGACTATATAATTGACACTGATGATGATTTTAAGGTCGACGATAACTTTTCCTGCAACGATTAACATTTCAACACCTGAGAGACGACTCTAACACGTCACAGACGTCTCGAACACGTGACAGACGCTATGACACCTCGTGTAGGATCCTTACAAACAGCTTGTATCTCAAACATGAACCTATCATTACAATCAACCTGTACAATCTACATACGCCACAGTCGCTTAGACAGCTCAACGATTGACAAGTGAAAGTTCACGTGATAGACACCATGACAGTTCACATACGTCATAGACGACACGAACACGTGATGGAACGCAGCTATCCGTTGACGGATATCTGTGACAGTTCATACAGACGCCATGACAGTTCCACCATGATAGTTCCGCCATTAAAGTTCGTAGTTTGATATACACTCGCCATGACTGTTCATACAGCCGCCATGATAGTTCACAGATATTCTATTAACCACATTCTATGCTCCATAGCTCTATATCCTAAATCTGCCACAGCTCCATGACTGGGTTAGATGCACCTTGATCAGGAAGCTGCGCTTCCTGCGACCACTATTATATATTTGTGATTCAAAATTTACTTAACCAAAATTACGGCCACATTATATATTTCACTTCATGCTGATTGTACAGCAGGTTCCATTCCTAGTAGTGCGCTAATATTTCCTCCGGGAACAAAGGGTGTCGATTATCATGGAGAATTGTATCAAAACAACTTCCTAAATTGGTTTGAATTTCAACTTTTTGTGAATATAGAAGAACCCTCCACCATCGTTGTGGATAATGAATAAACTGACCATGAAATGTGATATACAAAAATGGCTTAGTTGGTATAATATATCTAGATTATGATAACACTTTGCGGAACTACTGTTTTGGATCTTGGTAAAATACGATAAATCGTAACCAGTATACGAATAAGATAAATTAGCAGAAAAATATGGAAAACGAAGAACATCGTCTACCCTCTCACCATTAGATTTTTAACCTCATTGAACACATTTTGGGTAGAACGGGAAATTACTACAGGGATCACGTTGGCACAGAAGTTAGCTAGGCGGAAAAATGAGTGATTATGTGGGAAGAGACTAGGAAAACGAACACAGAAATATGGGCAAATACTATTCGACGTACAGATAACAATAATGTTATTGTTAATATGCAATTTTCAAAGGAATTATAGTCTTCAAGGTAGTGAAGTAGCATTTATCATTTTGATATACAATCACCGATTTGATTACTTACAGTTTGAATAACTTCCCCGTCACCTTCACCAAATTGTGACACTATAACTCGATACCTCCGCCAAATTGTTATTTTTCTCACTGCATGCACAAATTAACATTATTATTTTTTTTTCGTTTTGATACATTCCAGATGTATGCTTCAGAAGCATGATAACAGTTCGGCAATACACTCATCATATTTTATTGGAAATTAATCTTCAGACGTAAGCTCCACAGAAAAACTCTTTATAGAAACAAAACTGCAATTCATGTCTGAGCCAACTAGTAACATTGAATTTAGAATTAAGGCTGACAAATTGGTTCTCCACACTGTGGCATTCTAAAAGCTAGGAGTTATCAACTGAAGCCAAATTTAAATTTATGTCCTTAAATATTAGAAATCAATCTGAATGTCGTATAAATTGGGGAATAGGCGTAGACAATGGATTGTGTGAGAGTTAATTTACAAAAATTTTGACAAGTTGTGAATTATAGGCATCGATTGAAGAATGTGTAAAAAACAGGGAGCTACGACCAAAAATGATTACATGGCTATTACACCAGGGTCATTAAACCCAAGGCAGCACATGGCCCGGTGGTATGGTGGCCAAAGACTCGGCAGGCTGGGGCGATCCGAAGGCTGAGGAGCGTACAAAGGCAAGCTGCCACGAGAGCTATGAGAACAACCCCAACAGCCTCGTTTGAAGTCTTGCTGTACATATCGCCACTTCACATTTATATACAAGGCGAAGCCAGTAGACCAGCCAGAGGGCAAGCGCATATAAGCAAATTGCACGGTAAGATGTACAAACAGCTATACAATGTGTTGGCAACTGACCCCACAATGGGTATGCCATCGGATGAGATGTTTCCCAAGTATAGCTTAGAGAAAAACTTCAAAATAGTCATAACCGGCAGAGAGGCATGGAAGGAAAAACCTCCAATGAATGCAGAAATAGCCTGTTGCACAAACGGTTCAAAAACGAAGTTAGTTGCAGGAGCAGGAATATTTATAGCCAAGTCAAAGACAAGAGTCTCACTGAGTTTTGGTAAATACGCCCCGATGTTTCAGGCTGAAGTTGCTACAATACATCAGTGTGCCGAAGAACTATTAAGGCAAGAGTTTCAGGAAAAACCATCGTCATATACTATGTATGACAAGTTATATGAATCGATTATCTTCAAAAAGGAAAAACCATAGCATACCACGCATTATTATTTCACAAGTTGAAGGTAGACATTGCGGAAAAACGCCCACATTTGCTGAAAAAAAATTGTTTCACCCTGATGATGCGCTGTCTCACACCTCAGCGGTGCCATAGCGAAAATCCACGAATTGCGGTTTGAACTGTTTGACGACTCTCCTTACTCACTAGGTCTAGACCCAAGCTTTTTAAGCTATTGCATATAACTTTCATCGCGAGCTTTGAGCGCGGCGATCGAATCTAGGAATTCCGTAACGAAAAAACCTAAGACCTAAACACTAACATGTGTCAAATTAATTAATTAATTTGAAGTTTCTAGAAGCTATTTTATACAAATGTTATAACACTCTAGCGCTTTAGACTCCGGGATTTCCACATGGCCTATCGAAATTAGGAGGTTCGAATTATCTAAAAACATAATTGCATGAACTCCAGACATCCTATGTAATTAGCTACGAACGAAATCATTTTGACATATGCCTCGAGGAGCTTGCTACGCGTCAGTTAGAGTTTATACGTTAGACGCGCGTAGCAGAGACCTGAGAGTACCTGTTTCTATTAAGCTATTGCATATAGATTTTATCGCTGGCTTTGAGCGCGGCGACCGAATCAAGACATTCCGTAACGAAAAATAACAGGAACTCGTTTATGTTGCGCTCTCTCGGGTGACTAATATTGAAAAATTGTATATCACGACAAAAAACGATAATTCTACATTCAAGCTTTATAATAATCGAAGGCAAGCTGCATCGACTGCATCTTTGTTGCAAAAATTCAAAAGACTGCCTTTAAATAGTGTTCAGACGACAGATAAGTGTCTTAGATTTCATTAGTAATAGAAATGGCATTTCAATAATGACTTTCAATTGCCAAAGTCTAAATAGTCACAAATACGATTTACAAGATTCAGTTACGAGACAAACAAATGTGTTACTTCTCAACGAAACTTGCATGGCGCATGATAATCCGATTGAAATACCTAATTTCAATTGTACTGTTCAATTCAAACGAGATACTGTTCCAAAACGTGGGGTAGCTATTTACAAAAATAATAATAATGTAACTAATATTATGACTCCGAATATTGGAATAAATATTGCACACGTTAGCGATGTTAATGTTAGGCGCTCATTTGTTGGAGATATTTGTGCGTGCTTATGCAAACTTAGAAATGGCCTACACATAGTGATGGTAGCAATTTACATTTCTCCGAATCCAAAATTGGACGAGGTAGAGCATTTTATTCATCGCACTTTACTGGAGTACACTGAAGAAGGGTCGAAAAAACTTGGTACAAATGGTAATAAATTTCCACTTATCTTGGCTAGCGATTTCAACATCAACTTCGCTGATAAAAAATCAGAGCGGTTGACAACTTTTCTTTCGGAAAAATTGAATTTGAAAATGAATCATGATCCACAAGAATCCACAACAAAATATGGGGCCACAATTGACGAGGTATTTTCCAGATAATATCAAGTCTCAAACTTATGTCTCTTATTTCAGTTATTCAGTTACCATAAACCTATAGTTTCAATGATGAAAATTCCTGAATAACCTGCATGTATTGTAAGGTAATAAAAATATTTTAAACGATATTAACTTCTCATTTATTCGATAAAAGAAAAAAAAAATGTTTTCTTATCGGTCACCACGCTCAAAACTTGAATTAATATCAAAGAAAAAACTTGAATCAAAATATCAAAGAAGAAAAAATACTGCATAAATTTAAAAAAATAAATAATTTTAATTGCGTAAGTTGAGAAAAAATGCTATGCAATAGCTTTACTGCGGCAGTCCCCGAGTGTCACACGTATCTTTTTTTTTGTTCCCGAAGCTAAAGTGGCGCTTAGGGGGATAGAGGTTTTCGTCGAATGACGACCTCGTCAGGTCATGACCTCCTTCATAAACATGCAGGGAAAGACAGCGTGTACTATTGTAAGAGATGAGAGCATCAGTGGGAGAAGAATATAAACTCACAAGGAGACTGTAGAAAAATAAAAATGAATTTGAAGAAAAGACGTCCTGTATCTTTCTTAGGTCGGACATCAGACAACCCTCGTATGTATAATATGCAAGGATATGTCAATGTGACAGAAATCTGGAGAAAAACGTAATGTGAGATTTACATGTAGGAACGACATTTCCTTCAAAGAGTATGAGTTTATTCTTCCTCTAATTTCAGTCTGAACTGCGGCATCGGACGCAAAAAGAGCTCGTCTGACGAATTTCTTGGGTAAACTAGCAAACTAAACATTTTCTGATAAATTATCCGATCAATTGCACAAACAACGAGCTAAGAAAATTGTTATATATCTGGAATCAGAACGCCATTTCCGATATCTTCATCTCGTAAAATCCAATCGCTGAAACTTCTCTTGGAAACTTGTAAATAAGAGCAATCGTACGTTTAAAATTTTCCGGCGCGCACATATGACAGTTGTAAATGAAAATGTTCTGATGCTACGTCAATTTTCGAAGTCCCATTGAGGGTCGTAAATGTTTTAGCGTTTTCAGTTCAAGATTTTCATTATGTAGAGCATTGGATTCGGAATATCCTTCACAAATTCACGTTAATATTTCCATTTGAAGTCGGAGAGAGCATTTTGAAAATTCATAGCGGTCATCTACGAGATTATAAAGAAATGTGCAGGTTATTTACCCTTGCAAACAGACTTGGTGTATTTTCTTCCAGCTGGAAGATAGCTAGAGTCAAGCCAATGATAAAAGAAAAGACCCTTCCTAATAATTATAGACCCACTGCACTATTATCTGTGATCTCTTGAGTGATGAAGGAAGCAATCAGCATCGAGCTCATCCAAAACCAGAGAGCTCACTATCGAGTTTTCTCTCAGATCAGAGACTCTTTGTGGAACATCCTCCGATACAATGGATATTAATGCTGGTATTCTACAGGGATCTGTCTCGAAAGTAACTAGGTTTCTGCTCTATATCAGTGATTTGTTTGAGGTAACCTATTATGTAGTCCATAGCAGGAAAATCCATCGCAGGGGAATTTCATTTCAGGGAAATTTCATAGCGGATAAATTCATCGAGGGAAAATTAATGGCATAAAAATTCATCGCGAGAAAATTCATCGCAAGGAAATTTTCAGAATTGTTTGGATGCTAGTAGTATTACTAATCAGATTTCTAAATTGGGGTAAGACAGAAAAATGAAAACGCAACACGTAATATGATTTTGTTTAAATTTACATGTCTTTTACAAATCGTTCCATTTACAAAACAAATTGAAATTAAATATTTTCTCTCGAAACCTTATATTTTGTGAAAGTCCTATCAAGGAATCGAGTATTTCACGATTAGCATTATCATTAACTATGCGCTGGAGTGTTCCGTTCTTACTAACAACTAAATGAAAATATTATGCATCTACAGAAACCATTCAATTTGCCCTATATTATTCAGTAGAGATCTGCAGACACATATAACCGCTAAACATAACGACGTTGACAATAGTATTATCATCGGGGATATAAACATAGATATATTAGATTTGGAGAACAAAAACTGCGTACATGAATATCTAAATGACATGGCTGAAATCTGATTTGTTTCTATGATAAATGTTCCTACAAGAATTACCAACAATACATCTTCCTGCTTAGATCATATTTTTGTAAATATGAAACCCAACGAACTGGATTTCATTATACCATTTACATTACAAACAAACATCACTGATCATTTTATTACTGGTATGCAAATTGTTGAGCCTAGTCTAAAACAACAAAATGATGCTCATATTAAAAAGACTTTTTACAGCAAAGTTATAAACTATCATCACCTAAAAACTAAAATGGGAGCTTTAAACTGGAAAGAGCTAAAAAATGAAGATGACGTTACTAAATGCACGGAAATATTCTTAGCAATTCTGGATAAAAATATACAGAAATGTACGTATCACAAGCGAATGGATTACAAGAAGAGACAGAATTGGATAACTATCGGACTAATTAGATCAATAACAAAGAGAGACAAACTATACAAAATCCACTTGAAGTCCCCAGATGATGAGAATAAAAAACAAGCATACATCTCTTACAGAAATATTTTGAATAACCTAATAAGGAAAACAAAAAAAAAACTATTTCAGGAGTAAAATATTAAAGGATCCGCACAATCCAAAAAACATCTGGAAAGTAGTAAATGAAGCTACTGGAAGCTCTTACAATACAAACAAAATAAACAGGATATGTGTTGATGAAAATGAATTACAAAATGATAGTGAGATTGCAGAAGAATTTAACAAGTATTTCGTTAATATCGGTAAGAAATTATCTGAAAAAAATTATATTCCTTCTAACAAAAAACAATATCTCAAAAACACGGCACATAATATGTTTATCAATCCAACAACTCAATCAGAAATACAAAATGTTATTGACCAACTCAAAACAAATGCTACATCAGGACCAACTGACATAACTGCTCTTACCCTAAAGAGATTGAAACAATACGTGAGTAAACCTATAGCAGCTATTGTCAACAAATGCTTCACACAAGGTGATTTTCCTGAACAATTTAAACTATCCACGGTGGTGCCTATTTTTAAAAAAGGGGATAAAAGTAATATTGGGAATTATAGACCCATATCAATACTACCTACATTGAGTAAAATCTTCGAGAAAGTCTTAAAAAATAGAATCACCGGATACTTGGAACGTTTCAATCTTCTATCTAATGCACAATTTGGTTTCCGAGAAGAGAAAAGTACAACAGATGAAATTCATCTTTTAGTTGACAATATTTACCAAAACTTGGACAACGGTCGCAAAACACTTGCGGTGTTCATTGATTTGCAAAAGACCTTTGACACAGTCAACCACTCGCTACTATTGGATAAGCTTGAATCTTATGGACTTAGAGGAGTATGTCTTAAATTATTAAAATCGTATCTAACAAATAGACAACAATGTGTCAAGGTGAATGATGTTTATAGCAGTTATAAACTTATAAATTGTGGAGTACCTCAAGGCTCTGTACTGGGACCTCTATTGTTTAACATTTTTTCTCAATGACCTATTTAGTGTCGATATCGATGCTCTTCTCATAGCCTTTGCTGATGACACGGTGGTTCAATTAAATGATATAGAGTGGGAAGAATTGAAAAACAGAGCTGAAGACTATAATAGAATGGTTTACTAAAAATTTCCTATATATAAACATTCAAAAAACTTCATTCTTACCCTTCACAATTTATGCTGACACATTGCCAAAGTTCAATAACTTAGATGTATTAGTAAACAACAAATCAACTCACACAATATCAATAGCGGAAACAGTTACCTACCTAGGAATCGTGCTGGACAAACACTTGAGATGGAACAATCATATACATAATCTCATAAAAAAGATCAGATTCATATTTTCAAGGATTAGGATTCTGGAAGATTAAAAACTGTGTATAATGCTTTAGTTGGGAGCCAACTCAACTACGCTATAACTACATGGGGATCAGTGTCCAACAATTACCTGAATGAACTAAGCGTTCTGCAAAATAGAATAGTTAAATTAATTATGAGTAGGCCCAAACTATATCATACAGATGACCTATATAAGGAGGCTAATTTACTTGATATCCGTCAAATTTATTATTTTAACATATCATGTAGAATGTTTAAAGCACAAAAAGAACTGTTAAAGCCCCAACACTCCTACTGTACAAGATTCAAGGAAGCAGCATTCTCACAAGAACGAATGAAAACGCATAAAGGACAAAGATCTTTCCGATACATAGGAGTTACTATATTCAATACAATTCCACTAAATATACGAAATAGTCGCACACTTGAGTTATTTAAGAAAAACTTAAAATTATTTTTAATTAAAAGTGAACGTAGTAAAATTCATGACATTACCAAATAGAAAACCATGTACAGTTCATTCATATTATCATTACAGATAGTGATATCATACATTTTTTAACCACTACAGTCTTCACAAGTGATTGGTATTGGGATTTTGTGTTGTGTATGTGTGTTAAATCTTAATCTTTAAGAACTTACGCTATTATATTTTATTATTTTGTTATAAATTTTTATTGTTCCTAGTTAGGGATTATTATGATTATTATACTATTAGGCTATGTTGTTTACATTATGTCCACATACAAGCAAATTGCTTTCGTGGTTATTACTTATTATGTGATATTTACTGAGAAATATTTACACATTCATGCATTTTCTATTTTCACATAATAAATTATTCTATTCTATTCTTATTCTATTCTTATTCTATTCTGCTAAGTAGTTTGTTACTAAGTGGCATTTGTTACTAGGTGGAATCTGGGCTCCAGGGATGTATTGTTCGACTTTTGCTCCTTCTTTGAGCGATTGTTCCTCCTTTGAGAAAATCGAAGAACAGATGAAGAATGTTTTCGCGACGAAATGATAAATCATCCGTAAATCATAATTTCGGGTACAACTACTCCTATGAAGCCCTTGATACTTATGTTCGATATCACCACCAACAATACTCTGTCTTGGTACAATCATGTGAGGTCCATTGCGAAAATCGTTGCAATAAAACATAATTTTTTATTCCACGTTAAGAGCTACTTGATACTCCGGCAGCCCTTCATAGTCTACAAAAAACAGATTCGACCTATCCTGAACTATGTGAACACATGTTTGGTGTTTAGGTCTCAAACTTACGATGAAACGTGTGATGTCACATTCACAAATTCGTTGACCTCTCACATCTCTTCCTTTCCAATGGATATGTGAATGGTCGCTGTTCATCTTTCATTCCACCATGAGAGATTCCAGGTGGGCAGACGAGCTCAAGCTGCTCACTCTTTCATTGTCAAACTTTAAACTTATTTATACTTACCCAGAACATTTCTGAGTCAGTTCTATTGAAATATATAAGACCCGGGATGCTGTCATTGAATAAGTACTGTCAGATTGATTACCAATCATGGTAATATTCTAACCTATAATACTTACTTCAGAACGACTGCACTTTAGATAAATGTGCGTGAATAGTTGATCTATAGCACTATCCTATCAGAGGCTTATATTTACGAAAATATAAGATTCTGACGGGACCAAAGTGGTGTAATTGGTAAACAGCTTAGAATAGACATCCAGAAATGTGAGTACGGATCCCACCTATGGTTCAATGTTTGTTCACTGGTGAGTAGCTCCACCACAATCCGAGCGTAGAGGGAACAACCTCGATAAAAAGTCGTAGGTAAATCGGCTCGGTAACCCCACTCAATACCGATCCCGACCCGGTGTTGGGCTAACAACTCAACAGAGGGTACACCTTTTTTTCCTGATAACAAAAAATTGGCCTCCCATATCTGCTGTTTAACAGATGAGGAGCAGGGAGAGGTGGATGGGCCCAACATGATAGTTCCGACGATGACGACCGCGACTTCCGGAATTAGCCGACTGGGTATGGTCCCACGAAGCGACTCGTTCCGGGAGGGCGAAGTGAGAGACAGCTTGACCGGATCGAGAAAATCGAACGGCGCCTACACAAAGTCGAGGCTAAAATTCAGTCGGCGAGGCAGTAATCGTCTCGATGGATTTTATTTCTAGAGGCAGGGATTTCACGCCAAAAATTAGGCGTATAGCCTCCACCAACACACACTAAAACGTACAGTGTTGCAGACCATCAAGCAACATTGTGCGGATAGGATTCGAGCCCTATGCGTGGTAAGAACTTCCTCGATCGAATAAATGATATGAATAAAATTACAATATCTATAATCAAGGGATCTTGATGCCTGTTGTAAGAGCAGGAAACAATCAAAGTTTTGTATAAATCAGAGTAAGCCTGATTGTGAATGAAATATTAAAGATTCAATGCTACTCAAAAACAATTTAATTAATAACTTTAATTAAGACCTACCTTGTATTCACAGTAACACCAAAGATGATCAGTTATTATTCGCCACCGGTTTTATTCAGAGTCTCCCTTCCTAACTAATAACTCGGGTGTGGGGGTAGCAATATAGTATCCGTTGAATCCGCTTCGTATTAATTTAATACAGTTAACTATATCATTTAAGATAAAGTTCTTTAATGGGGAGGAAGTTCCTCTCTAGCCTTTTCAAATTACCAATGCCCACAATTTCTGTCCCCGACTGTGGAGGAGGTCGAGCAGCTCTGGAAATGAGTGTACAAGTTACCGTGTCCAATTCACCTACCCACCTTAGCCCTAGCTCCAAAATGTTTAGCACTGAACATCAACTTCCGCAAACAGAAGTGTGCGAAACAGTTAGCTAGGGTGAGGTCTGACAAGCTCTTGTTGGTACAACTTTGCTGCTCCCGTTCATGACGGCATTAACATATGTTGGCGGAAGAAATTTCGTTCCACTCATCGCCGTCTGGCCAGAGTCTTTGACTCTTGGCTTAAAGATCAGCGGCAAATTCCAAGCTGAGCTGTCGAAGGGTACACTGTGCTGCTTCCAAAGAATGGAGACTTGTCTGATCTCAAGAACTACCGGTCGATCACTTGTCTCAACTTCTGCTACAAGTTATTTACACGTATCTTGTGTGCTAGGTTGTTGAGATCGATCGGTCCAGTAATTAATAACATCAGCAAGCAGAGAAAGGCATGGAGGGTTACCGGGAGAACCTGGTGATAGATAGATATATCACTCAAGACTGCATACTCTACAAGAGCAACCTTTCCATAGCCTGGATTGACTACCGCAAGGCATTTGATTCAACATCACATGAGCTATTATTATACTCCCTCCAATGCCTTGCGATATCAGTCCCATTAGTGAGATGAATAGAAAATGTGTTGCCACTCTGGAAGAGTCGTTTTGTCATCACATCAGGCACACGACGAGTCTTGACAGAATTGGTAACATTCAAGAGGGATGTTTTCCAAGGAGACTCCATGAGTCCCCTCTTGTTCAACATACCACTGCTGTCGCTCTCCATTGCGCTAAGATGGACACGTGGATATTATTCTGGACCACCAGACGACCGATATTTAAACAAACAATTGTCTGTCAAACTGTGTTTTATTAGCAATAACATCACTAGTAAAGTGACATTTCTATTTGGTAAGGTGCTACTTTAATAAACGATTTTGAATTTAGTAAAATAGCACATTACCAGTCAAAATGCGAAAAATATTATTAGTAGTCATTTTATGGATTGGTCGTACTTTTTTTCCGACTTAAGGTTTGAAAATACAGAAAGTTAGGAAATTTTCTGTAGATAGTGGCTGAATACCTCCAATGAAGGAAAATGTCTTAATTTATATAAACAGGGTGTCCTCAAACTGCGTGGCCAAAATAAAGCCGAAGATTCTTTGATTCGAAAAAAAGTTGATGAGCCTTTTTACTTTTGCCTCAAGTGTCTTGTTTACCCGGTAGAGGGCTTCGAAATTGCAAAAATAATTTTGTTTTTTCCGCATAACTTGAGAACGTGATGAAGAACTCTTACAATATTTAGCAGGTGAGTTACTGTCAATAATGGCCATTTTTGAGAGTGGAGCACAGAGCCTTAGAGACCATAGAAATGGCTCAAACTTGAGGATGTAACGGGAAAAGTGTCCAGAACTTTTTTGTGGTCAATGTAATTCACTCGATATTTTTTATGTAGATAGCTTATCTGATTTGAAAACTTTTCTTACTCTTAGAAAATTTTGATAAAATCAACGGATTAGCTTGAAAAAATTAATTTTCGAGTCTCTGCAATTTTGGCTTGCTAATTTTACTTGATTAAAATACCTTAGTTGCCTTTGCTTTTCTAATGTCATTTTGGCATTTCAAGAATGTATTCTCAAAACTGTCAGTTTTTACTTTGCTTTCCGTAAAAATTTTATAAAATTATGGCTCAAAATTTCACTAACACTGAAATGGTTGATATGTTATTGATTTATGGACTTCGTCGTTGCAATGGCCGGAGAAGGGAAAGATCCGCATCGCAGAATTCCAAATCGGCAAACCTTCGCGAAACTGGCAAATTTGAAGCAAATCGCAGAGAAACTGGACGCAGACGGACAAGAAGGACGTTAGAGCTCGAAGAAGCGATACTGAAAGCGGTTGAAACTGAACCTGGGATAAGCACACTACGTTTGGGACTTCGTATTGGAGCCTCAAAATCATTAGTTCATAATGTACTGAAAGAAGAACTGTTGTATCCCTATCATATCAAAACAGTTCAAGACTTATTGCCCATGGATCCAGGTCATCGGCTAGATTTCTGTCGGCTTATTGTCCAAAGACAAAACGCAAACCCCAATTTTTGTAGAAGTGAACTGGCCGGCCCGCTCCCCTGATTTGACGCCCTGCGACTTCTTTCTATATAGAGTGAATTACATCGACCACAAAAAAGTTCTGGACATTTTTCCCGTTACATCCTCAAGTTTGAGCCATTTCTATGGTCTCTAAGACTCTATGATCCGCTCTCAAAAACTGCTATTATTGACAGTGACTCAGCTGCCAAATATTGTGAAAGTCCTCCATCATGTTCTCAAGTTATACCGAAAAAACAAAATTATTTTTGCAACTTTGAAGCCCTCTACCGGCTAAACAAGACACTTGAGGCAAAATTAAAAAGGCTCATCAAATTTTTTTCGAATCAAAGAATCTTCGGTTCTATTTTAGCCACGCAGTTCGAGGACACCCTGTATATACGATTTTCCGTGTTTTTCCGGGAAAGAAGACTTATATCTTCGAAAATAAGCATTTTAGAAGGAAAAGTTTCAAACAAAAGTTGTTCAGCATTAAATTTTACATAGGAACTGACTATTCTGAATTTAATTTTCATCGAATTTTCCAAGCATTGGAAGGGATAACAAAATATTTTCGAATAAGAATTACATATGAGAAAAAATTGCATTTGGCTGGTAAATATGGTATGATAATTTTATATTGGGGTATATATCGTTCTGTAAATGATTATAATTAAGAATTTTCCAATATTTGCCCTAATTTTCCAGGTTAGGAAAAAATTTTATTTTTTTCAATCTTAGTGTATGATATGTCGATTTTTAGGTTTTATAGAGCTCTGATAACGATTTTTCAGTTCATTTTTTCGTGAAAAGTCATTGAAAACGTACATTCGGAAAATGGAAAACTTTTTTTTTTATTATGGCGTGTGACAGATCAATTCTTATATTTTTTAGGGTTTTGAAAATGTTTTTTCACTTTGTTTCATCGTGAAAAATCATTGAAAATATGTATCCGAAAATTTTGATTTAAACCATTTAATATTAAAAACGAGGTTGTTAGAATCAACTTGTTTTTCACTTAAACGATTTTTTAATCAAATATATCAATAAAATAATTGTTTACACGGAATACACAACAGCTCAGCTGTAAATATTTTATAATAACGTTTAACGTATACAATAACAGAGCACATGTGGCGTTATTTTGGGCATCATATGATTGAACGCTTGCGCACAAATTCATTGCAGTGGTGCTACATACATAGTCCAGCGCATCGAAAGATTTAGCGCAGTGGTGCTCGATCGAGAATTTTAAACGCGCGGGAGATGATGAATTTTTTTAATGTTTTTTATAGTTTTATATAATTTGTTTTTCCTTATTGCTCTACATACTAACGAAAACAATTGAATTTCGTGACAAAATTAACTAAAAAAACGTTTTCCGAACCCTAAAAAATATAAGAATTGATCTGTCACACACCATAATAAAAAAAAAAAAGTTTTCCATTTTCCGAATGTACGTTTTCAATGACTTTTCACGACAAAATGAACTGAAAAGTCGTTATCAGAGCTCTATAAAACCTAAAAATTGACATATCATACACTAAGATTGAAAAAAAAAAATTAAAAATTTTCCTAACCCGGAAAATTAGGGCAAATATTGGAAAATTCTTAATTATTATCATTTACAGTAACGATATATACTCCAATATGAAATTATCATACCATATTTACCAGCCAAATGCAATTTTTTCTCATATATAGTTCTTATTCGAAAATATTTTGTTTTTCCATCCAATGCTTGGATAATTCGATGAAAATTAAATTCAGAATAGTCAATCCCTATGTAAAATTTAATGCTGAACAACTTTTGTTCGAAACTTTTCCTTCCAAAATGCTTATTTTCGAAGATATAAGTGTTCTTTCCCGAAAAAACACGGAAAATCGTATATATATATATAAATTAAGACATTTTCCTCCATTGGAGGTTTTCAGCCACTATTTTTTTCGTAATCTACGGAAAATTTCCTAACTTTCTGTATTTTCAAACCTTAAGTCGGAAAAAAAAGTACCAAATCTCAAAAAAAATTCATAAAATGACTGTACTATATTTCGACTATTTGAATAAAATTTCATTGTAATTTATAGTATAAGTTAACGTCTTTCATAGGCGCTTTCTAAATCATTTCCAATAGATTTACTATTCCTACAATCATACATCATACAAATGCCCGAACCCTGTTTTGCTCACAAAAGTGAGCGGAGTCACGTGTTCATTATTAATAACACTACCGCAAGTATCACGAACGGTAAGGACAATAATTCTTTCCGATTGGTAAAATTTCCTTACCGTCCTGAGTACTTAACATGCTATTATTCACAATATGGTCCATCAATTCGAGCTATCCATTACATAATAGAATACACCTAATAAAAACATACGCACCATAAATCTTGAATAGCTGAAACATCGATTTGAACGTAGAAATTAACTGAATGCCACAGCGCCTTCTCCATTTCATCGAGTGTTCATTATAAACGTACGGACGTCGTTGGGGGAACTTTCACGAAACTGACTCATAGTGTGGAGGTCAGTCATCCGGATACGTACACACGGGGTTCCATCCGATCCAGCGTTGTAATCCCCGCAATATAACTCTTCGACGAGATTTATTCATCGCCAAAAGAATGACAAACGCTCCACATTATCCCTATTTGTCTTTCGTAATATTATGCAAGCGACTTTCTGAACTAGACGTTTCGTTGCGCACCATTTACATTGATGGTCTACTGCATCTGCTTAGCGTGAATTTATTCATTTATTACGTTTTATCTTTTATTTGTGAGTGCCAATTTCTGGTTGTCGTCGGACGAGAGAAATTTAGAAATATTGATGATATGTATGAACGATAACGAAACACTGTTTCTGTAGAATAGAGTACCACTTAGCAGTTATTTGAAGGCCGTCCATGATTGTCATGGGTTATCAGCGCCGAAGTCTGGGATTCTGCAAGGACTGATGTCTCTTATGACCTCAAGTGGCATGTATGCGCTGCCGAGTTGTTGTCATAGAGATGAAGAATAGAGTTCTTAACTTCCGTAAGCCCAATGCTCATCTATCTTCAAGGCGCGTTATTTGAAAACAACAAACGGAGCATAAGTGGGCATAATCGGGAGCGAGTAGAAATAGAAAGTCGCTCGTCAAATTCCTTAGACGAAGTCAAAGAATATTTACTTTCAAGTACCCTATTCCTGCATCATCTACTCACAAGAATAGATGTTGCTATGGCCCGTGAGGAACACGCCCTGGGGGTATTTATGAACATCGAATGGGCATTTCATTACACGTCCGTCGAGTCTATCTGCTCAGCCGCGGAGAAGCATGAAGTCAGTTCAACATTGGTCCGGTGGATTGAAGCGTGCGATAAAGGCGCAACATAACGGATGCGTTGTACAAACCACTTGTTCACAGGGAGGTGTCCTATCTCCGCTTCTGTGGTGCCTTGTAGTCGATGGACTCTTGGAGGAACTGGAAGAGGCTAGGTTTTATGCCCAAGCCTATGCCGATGACTTGGCTGACGTCACTTGAGGACGCTGTGCCAGCTGCAAAACAAGCTGCTCAGCATAGTGGAGGGGCCCTGGGTAAATCTTAACAGAACGGAAATTGTTCTGTTTACAAGTTTATCTGGCAAGGTCCTGCAATTCGAAGGATCGGTGAAGTTTCTTGAAGTAATCTTAGACTCTAAGCTGACCTGGCGCGAACACCTCGAATATGGAGTGAGGAAGGCCTTTGCGTTGTTTTGGGCGTGCCGAAGAGCATTCAGCAGCACATAGATATTACAGCTAAATATTCTTTATTGGAGCTATACCGCTATGATTAGGCCTATGGTTACCTATGCTGCGGTAGTGTGGTGGTCGGGAACGAGGACTGGTATTTTCCAGCGCCCCCTGGACCGACTGCAGCGGCTTGCATGCGTAGGCATATTGAGCAGTATCAGGTCAACTCCAACGAGAACCCTTGGAGCTCTCGCAGGATTACCACCTCTACACGTATACATGAAAACGGAGGCCACGAGAACAGCGTATAGGTTAAAGGGCCTAGGCTACTGGACCAAAACGCACTACTCCCGTGGACACTCATCGATTTTAAATGAGGCAATCTCTAAATGCCCCATACTAGAAATGAATCAAGAAAGCATGATCCCAGCTATATGTCTCACTTCTCCCAAAATCCTCATCCCAGATAAAGAAAGACATTGGTGCAACGAAACTCATCATATTTCCATCAGACGGACTCTTATGGTTCACAGATGGGTCCAAGGTTGGTCAGGTCTCTGGGGCGGGAGTGTACTCAAAAGGGTCAAAGAGCACTATCTTGGCAACTCTAGGCGCTATCCGCACGGTCTACGCAATATTGACTTGTGCGAAGAAACTATGTAAATTGGCGCATATTCATATGCACAGACAGCCGATCGGCTCTGGGAGCTCTCAAATCACTCAAGAGTCACATCAAGGCTTGTCAAAGAATGCAGAGATACACTGGCTGAACTAGCCAGTAGAAAAAATGTCAACTCATCTGTTTTTCCTTCTAACTATCTATCATGCGTCGGGTCGCTTTTGGGAAACAGCTGTCTATATCTTGTGAAAGGCAAATACCACTGACCCACGAAATAATTGAAACTACGAAGCCGACATGCTTGAAACTTGGCGGATACGTTCTTTAACGACATAGGCACCCGCTAAAAACGGATGTTTTGAAACTCAATCCCAAACGGGGTAACAAGGATTCGATATACTTTGACGTTTTGGACTGCTAATATAATCACGTACAATTTACATGACTGACACTTCCATTGATCAATTGATCAGTATCACTGTTCAGACTGTCAATGACAGGTGAGGTTTACATGACAGACAGCTTGTGATATGCCAAGGAGATTCTTCCTAAATTAGATAACTCACAATATTCTATTTTCTTATGTAGTGTTTATTGAATATAAACATAGCACGTATTTGTTATTTTCATTCTATAGCATAACGAATGATGAGTCAAGAAAGTTCCGACCACTTATGTCAATGTCGGCATGAACTATAACATGGACAGTTATCAGAGGAGCAAGCCTTCTCCCTTGAGAATAGATATTTAAGTGAGTTCAGCTAGAGCAGTTAGTTCTCAGTCAGTCCAAGTTAGAATTAGAAAGTACCATCACATGTCGTACTCAGTGAGTGTTGTGATTCCAATCATCTACCCCTATGTCAAAGTTCCATACGGAACTTCTACTATCAGTTGAGGAAATAAAGCATTGAACCTGGGAAAGTTGGCGCAGTTGGATGGATTGAGATGCGGTTTTCTGCATTCGATTGAAAAAGTGATTTAGAAACTTTGTCCCGTATTTTTGTTTTGTGGAAACAATTTGTTGCATTTCTACAACCAAAAATGCATTTTTCAAAGATGCACTTTTTGAGGTAAATAAAAAAAATTAAGTACTTGGTGGATAATGCGTGAAATAGGCTCGAATATGATATTTAAAAATTCCCTGAGGTCCTCTTGAACCTCCCCGGGGGTATACTAGCGTCCTGACGTCCTGGATATCGACGAAATTAATGAAAAAATTATTTTTAATGTTTGTCAACTGTTCGAAAGGTGATATGAAGGTTGCTAGTGATGATAACGACATGAAAAAACTCTTCTGCAATACCTGGTGTACCCTGCGTCCAGGTAACGACGTCATCTTCTAGGAATTTGCTAATTTTTCTTCATAAAAGGTAACAAATTCTAGCTCTCGGGGGTTTTTAAAGTCGCCGATCACGACTATGACACTCACAATGTTCTGCAAATTACCTGGGGGTATTTCCGGGACACTCGAGCCCTGTGTATCCACGTCATCTTCTAGGAATGTCTTGTTTCTTTTTAATTAAATGTAATAAATTCTAGCTCTCGGGGGGTTTTAAAGTCGCTGATCACGACTGTTAGCTATATAAACACCTTGCAAAGTATAATAATTTTGGTTCATAAATTAAAGATATTATTTTTTTTCACGTTAAATTATTTTTGGATCAGAGTATAATTACATTTTTCTAAATTAAACAAACATCTTACATAATATATAAATGAATAAGAATTTTAGAATCGTGATATACTTTTTTAGATATTAGGATATTTAAAAAATTCCAATAAGAATAAAAATCCCTAGTTTGCGTTATCAGGATCACGACTATGCATGAAAACTGCGAGGGTCACAGTCGTGATCGGCAACTTTGAAAACCCCCGAGAGCTAGAATTTATTACATTTAATTTAAAAAAAAAACAAAAGATTCCTAGAAGATGACGTGGATACACAGGGCTCGAGTGTCCCGGAAACACCCCTAGGTAATTTGCAGAACATTGTCAGTGTCACAGTCGTGATCGGCGACTTAAAAAACCCCCGAGAGCTAGAATTTGTTACGTTTTATGAAGAAAAATTAGCAAATTCCTAGAAGATGACGTCGGTACCCGGACGCAGCGTACACCAGGTATTGCAGAAGAGTTTTCTCATGTCGTTATCATCCCTAGCAACCTTCATATCACCTTACGAACAGTTGACAAACATTAAAAATAATTTTTTCATTAATTTCGTCCATATCCAGGACGTCAGGACGCTAGTATACTTCAGGGAATTTTTTTAATTTCATATTCGTGTTCAGCGACCCCAAAAATCCCCAAGAAACCAATTCGAGCCCATTTCACGCATTATCCACCAAGTACTTAATTTTTTTTATTTACCTCAAAAAGTGCATCTTTGAAGAATGCATTTTTGGCTGTAGAAATGGAACAAATTTTTTCCGCAAAACAAAAATACCGGACAAAGTTTCTAAATCACTTTCTGAATCGAATGCAGAAAACCGCATCTCAATCCATCCAACTGCGCCAACTTTCCCAGATTTGGCCTATTTTAGTACTTTATTTCCTCGACTATATACACCCGCACCGAACCGTTTGTCTTCCTTACAAGCCAAAGGAGGAACCCTTCTTCAGATATTATAGGAGGACACTGCCAGCCCTTTCATCAGTTATTATAAGCTGATACATTAACAGTTGAATAATGTCCGTGACAGATCATTCCATGACATAGATATCCATGTCAACTCAGATGTCATAGAGTATAATTGTTTACTGTTCTATTCATTTGAAATATGCCTTTTAAGAATCTTAAGCAATGACGTAGTGGCGCTTTCCTCCACGGGTATTAGCTAGTGTGTGAATATAGGAAAAATGTTAATAAAGGCGCCCTTATAGATTTAGGTCCATACAGGTAGTGTCTTCCAATAGACATTAACCATTTGACATCGGGTTTCTCATTGAATGCTCGTAATTTAGCAGGCAAATTGATTTTTACCCGTTAAGGCTGGAAAGTTTTAGCGATAAAAACTTCACAAACCAGACATTCAAGTTCGAATAACTTTGAGAATTATTATTATTTACTATTGAAAAGATAAGCTATTGGAAATTTGAAAAGAAAGTTTCATTCTGGTAACGCAATTTAATCGACCCTTAGAGACGGTGAATTATATATAAATCTTTGAAAGTCCATTACCGACAGAATCGATTGACTATGACTTTTATGAATTAAATACGACTATCCTGAGAACCAGACTCAATCACTAGATATAAGTACATATTTTGAATTTATAATAGAAAACTTTCATGAAGTTTTTATTGGAACACTTCTAGGAGCAATATTCGTAAATTTCTAGAACCTTTTACGATTGAGATTTTCCTTGATATCATGCAGACTGTCTCAAACTATTGCTTACCAATCCAGTGTAGGCGAACAAAATGAATTTAAACATTCTAACGAACATTTAACATTGGCTCGTATACATGGTGTAAATAAATAACTGCGAAAAAATTCAGTGGGTGTTTCTTTATTGAAAAATAAGGTAGGTCTTCCATATAAAAAAATCATTTGACCCCCACACGTTAAGATACAGCCCTTTCAATTTGGCGCCAAAAAAGCAGTTTTTCATTTTTATCTTCTAAATCCAAAAAGTTACATAAATAAAATTAAGCACACATTATTTGCTATTAAGAAAGCATCCAATAACTGAGATGTTGGTTTTCCACTATGTTTGTAAGGGGTAGAAATAACCACCCTTAAAACTTGTTTTTCACTTAACTTTTTCTCTCATATGTATATTGCCAATTAAAAATGTATTTTAGGTAGCTTGTTTCATTCTGAACAAAAAGGGTCTGTAATTTTTTCAAAAAATTTTAAGATTCCTGAGAAAAAAAATAATTTACTTACAAGTACATGGCACGATTCTCATAGTGTGGAATTTTAATTAAACTTTGATTTACCTAGTAGGCGGTTGTCATGTTGACATATTTTGTTAGGACAACTAAATTATTTTTAGTATGTGCAATAATAACTTAAAATCATTGTTAATTGTCTTACACTGTTATCATTTTGAGGTCCTTTTGTAAAGAATTTCAGTAAAATGGAAGTGTACACAAATGCAGAATTGACAGATATGTTATTTAATGGAAATCAAACTGCACTTAAAATAATGTAACAATTAAATATTATTCTTGAATTAAAAACTAATAGAGATCATATGAGATGTTCGAAATGACCCCCTTCAGCCATTACGCACGCGTCTAGACGGCGACGCATTGATCCTCGTATCCGGTGGAACATTTCTGGGGTATCTTGAATAACCCTACATGAAACAATTATGCGGTTTCGTAGATCTTCCCGGTTTGAAAAGGAGTCTTGTATACCAAAGTTTTTAAATGCCCCCAAATAGAAAAATTCGTAGGATTTAAGTTCTGGGATCGAGGTGGCCAAAACTGAGGCCCACCTCGACCTATCCAGCGATTTGGATAGACTTCATTCAAAACCTCCCGTGCTCTTACACTAAAATGTGCAGGGGCCCCATCGTGCATCAACCACATTTCCATTCTCTCACGTAAAGGAATATCATCAAGTAATAGTGGCAAGTCTTCTCTCAGAAATAAATTGTATGAATTCCCATCTAATCTAGGCGGCAGAAAATGTGGGCCAACTAACTGATTCCCAATATGCCCTAACCACACATTTAAAGGAAATTGTTCTTGGTGATGAGCTTCTATTATAGCGTGAGGGTTTTCTTCGGCCCATATGTGGTTATTATGATAATTAATAATCGCCTCTCTAGAAAACTTAGCCTCATCTGTAAATGAGACCTTCTTCAGAAATGGACAGTTTTGTCTAATCACTTCCAGCATCCAAGTGGAAAATACTAGACGATTCGGAAAATCCCGCGGTAATAGAGCCTGGACTCGTTGTATATGATAAGGATATAAGAGCTGTTTCTTTAAGATGGCATATACCGTCATATGGTTAACATGTAACAGCAAACCAATCTTCCTGGTACTAATGTCAGGTTGCTCGTCGACTAAATTAAATACTGCTTCCTCTAATGCTGGTGTTCTAACTCTGCGTTGGCTACCACAATCATGTTTCATCGTTTTGAAGGTACCATTTTCTCGTAGTCGTTGACGTTCAATTCCTATGCCCCAAAAGGACCATCGATCAGCTTATGGCTAACCGTCCCCAGTC
This sequence comes from Endomychus coccineus, assembly GCA_958510875.1. NCBI lineage: Eukaryota > Metazoa > Arthropoda > Insecta > Coleoptera > Endomychidae > Endomychus > Endomychus coccineus. Next base: position 19,240,130 of record OY294070.1, on the reverse strand, counting down.
ATTAAGAGCTGAATCGGGTCCAGGGGTGACTAGGGAACCCCGTTTGCCCAATTCATCGACCACTTCGTTGCTTTTCGTGCCAGAGTGGGCTGGCACCCATACTAGCTGAAGTTTGTTCCTTCTGGCTAATTTCTCCTACACTCCAAAACAAGGCTAGAAATCAGTAGACCTGTTCGAGAACTAGACGAGTCAACGTGTCGGAAATGGTCTGGAATCCTCGTTCTCACAATCCATCCTGTGATTTATGAGGACGTCTGTAGTTTACAACCTGACAGCAGGCGCTATCGTATCCATTCTGAGGATCGGGCAGTTTTCAGCAACCCAATCCCAAATGTTTGCCATGATCGCATGGCACGGACGCAACGTATCAGACCAGCAACCCGTTACGGCGTACCCGCAGCCACTGTTTTAACTCACCTCATCCTGAAGATATAATCTGTTTGTGTGTCAGTTCATTACGATAATCTATTTGGGGACACTGCATAAATAAAGTACCATTATGAAAGATGAATCACATTTGACAACTAATGCTCGTTTAGATGTCAATTATGAGCTTTGTATTTGCATATCCATAAAGATAATTTGAACAATGTCGATTAAATTAACTTACCATTGGTTATAATAGTACTTCGCATTTTTGCGTGCTGCATATTGTGGTTTCACATCATGCAACCAATTATACATAACTATAGTATGAGTGTAATGCAAACGAACTCATTTACTTTAATGGAGCAGATGCAAAGATACGAACACAAGAACGTAACTTCATATCGAAGTTTCAAGGTTAACGTCGAACCACGAACTACATCATCAAATTTGAAGGGTGGTAATCACGGAACAATAATACCTAAAATAGAACAAAATTACACGGACGGTGTACTGCTGTACTTCTCCTCGATTATTTGTTGGGTGGTGACTTCAATGTACAGAGTATATGGATAAACTGTAGCACAAATGGAATATCTGGCAAAAATAAAATGTATCTTAATCTTACTTTACCGAATACAAAAACAAAGATGATGCGAGAATTGTTTGTAACTTCGGGGAATATCCCAGGATTGAATATGGTAGAACTTGTCAGACAATAAGTGAAAATACGACCTTGCAACCCAAACCATCCACGTTTTTTTTGTCACTTATGAAAATGAGAAATGCACAAAACAACCCGTTGGAATACACACCTTTGGTAAAATGCCAAAAGTTATTGCCACTTTTTTGAATTTACCTCGCCCTGAAGAATATACCGGACATTGTTTTCGGCGATCGTCTGCTCCATTTTTGGCTGATTCTGGAGCTGATCTGTGTACCGTGAAACGCCATGGCGGATGGAAAAGCAATACTGTTGCTGAAGGTTACATCGAAAATTCGAAAGAACAAAAGAGAAAAATATCAGAAGCAATTTTTGGTGCCAATAACCAAACAGGATTACAAGTTTACCAAAAATCATCAACTACTGATGTAAAAAGTCTAATATTGCAAATTGTAGTAATTGCTCTTTTATCATTTATAATAGATAGTTTTGTACATAGTTATGCATTTTGATTAAACTTGTTTGATCTCACCATTACATGTTTTCCATATAGAATGAATTCATTATGGTACTAAGTACCATAATGAGCTTCCTTATGTCATTAAAATTGAGTGACATAACGTTGTCATTATGCCATCGGATAATAGTATATTATTCAATGAGCATATTATGGAGGCTATTATTCACGTGGATGAAGTTTACGGCACGAGCCGCAGGCGAGTGTCGTAAATCATCCAAGTGAATAATAGCCATAATATGCAAGTAGAATACTATACTTTTCCACGGCCCATAAATATTACTTTGATACTAATTAACCTTGCTGTTGAAACAAGTCGAACCAACAAATTGTTGACAATTCAAATTAAATTCGATCTGGCTTGACGTTTCATAGCACGCTCTATTTTTATCGTATTTGTCTAGAAAAATTTCTATCTTGTTTGTCATATTGATGGTAGTGAATAATGATTTCATTATTCACTAGTGATTAATGGATATCATTATCCTTGGGGAAAATTATTTTATCATTCGTTTGTTAATTTATGAAGCGCCGTAGCTCTCTATTAAACAATTTTTTACGGAAATTTTTTGTGCTTTATCACCTCCTAAAGTTTGGCATATCCATTTCCGAACAGCCTGTATATATTATTCGGTATTGGACCTGTTTGTATCCCAGACGTACCCCCTGGGCGAAGCCCATGGATGACAGGAGCTTTCGGCGAGCGCTCGTTCGAATTAAACCGATAACCGATGTGGTTTCATTGGGCAAACTGGCAAACGTAAATATTCAATGCTAGTTATGAGGTTGAACTATTGCAATAGTAAAAAAAGATGTTTGAATGTCTGATGTGACTGTGGGGTGGATCGATGCGGCAGGCTCCGGCGTGACGCGTCCTACTGTGGAAGTCGCCGCGTCTACATCCAGCGTCTACGGGTCGCTGATGTATTGGCTTGAAGGCCGTCTTCTCTCCAACGCCAACGCGCTCCCAAAGCACACTCACTCGACTCGGGTAGCTTGCCGCTGCTGCTGCTGATGGTACTAAGTCACACTACGCGAGATTACAGATCGCATCTACCTTACTTCCGTGAACGAATCACGGACACGTGCTTATGTTTACTAGAATCACACGCGGTCCCAGGTTTACACTCTGTCAAACATTGTGCACTCCATCTCTCACGGCATATCATTAATCTTGTGCTGACTTTTTTACTTTCTCTTTACAACTTGATAGTATCTCGAATTGCTGAAGGATTTTACATATCCTCTTGAGATACTTAACGAACGGTATCCAGGATAGTCAAGTATCCATCACCGTCTAAAGTAGTTGATGAACCCAAGTTAATGTCAAATTGGGCATAATTGTTTCACCGTACATAATGTTGGATGCCTCTATGTGGTGAAAAATTAACAACATATTTTAATATAAATCAATACAGTCAAAATGGAGGCATCTCTAGTCTTCTAAAAAATAAAACTAGCTGTGGCTATTATGAAATACCTCTATAGATTTTAAAAGAGACAATTATGAATATAGTGAGCCCATTATGCTACATTTTGAACAGTTCTTTCAGATGTGGAGTTTTTCCTCTCTTTCTGAAAACCGCGTTGATGATACCACTCTACAAAAAAATATATATCCAGAAGATCTAGGAAACTACCGACCAATCAGTTTGCTAGTCTTCTGATAAATAAAACTAGCTCTGTCTGCGATGAAATACATCTATCAGTTTTAAAAGAGACAAGTATGAATATAGTGAGTCCATTATGCTACATTATGAACAGTGGGCTGTGCCAAAAAAAATAGTTATTTTTTATTTCGCTCTTCTTCGAGTATATCATTCCCCGTTCAAATTCATTCAGGTTCCTCAAATTTGAAACAGATCAGTTGATATTTAGAGGTGCATCAAGCCCAAAACGTGTTTTTTTAAGTTTTTCCTCAATTTTTGAGAGGTTTCATAACACTGTTCCACAATAACGGGATGTTTGACACATGAGAGACATTATTATATTCAAACACAAAGTATTTAATGCATTTCAGTCGCCACATCCACTTTCCCACAGATCTATTGGCGAAAAGAATCATTTTTTCAAAGCCCAAAAACTGTAATTTCAACTTTCTATTTCAATAACTTCATATTTTCAGGTTCGTGATGCGTCATATGCTCTTTTAACGTAGTCTAGTATCACGTAGCATTAATTGAATTGATAATTTTAAAGAAAATCGCCCATCAGTTATGATAATCTACACTCGAGTGGAAAAACGCACCACTTGAAAATGCACCAAAAATGGCAAAAATTCAGAGTGCCTTAACTCGGTTGCATTCAGTCGAAAATGGATGAATCTTTGAGTTCTGAAAAGGTTAGAACTTTCCCTTTAATGTGATGCTACTCAATATGATACCAAATCCATTATACCCCCTCCCACCCGCTAAGAAAAATATGTTCCTGGTGTCAAAAAATGTCCCAATTTGACAGCTCGTAAGCTGAGCCGAAAAAATCATGGACTCAATCGGACAACAGTTCAATAAATTTCAATCGTTTTCTTCAAGTTCCCTAGAAATTCGAGTTTCTACGATGATTTGGCGGGAAGTTATGAATGTTTCAAGAAAAGTACCATTTTGCGTTTTTTTTGGCTGAAATACAAAAGTAAACAATTCATTTTCAACACACAAAAACAAACAGCACGGGTCGCAAGCGGAGCTAGTACACGTCGCCGCCGCTAGAGGCGCTCCACATTGGAGTGACTGGGCCGGTCAATTTGAAATGAACCGACCCGGTAGAAAGAAAAATGTATGTTCTAAACAAAGGTATTCCATGCAAAATTGAATCTAAAATGCCAAAAACGGTCGATATTGTGTTCTTTTCCCGTTGAAAATGACACAAGTTGGCCAAGTTGTAGCCAAAAAAGCGCAAAATACATTTTTTTTTAATTCATTACATTGTGCCAAATCATCTTAGAAACTCGAATTTCCGGTAAACTTGAAGGAAAATGATTGAAATTTATTGACCTGTTGTCCGATTGAGTCTATGATTTTTTCGGCTCAGCCTACGAGCTGTGGGAAATTTTTTGACACCAGAAACATATTTTTCTTAGTGAGGTAGGAGGGGTGGAATGGATTTGACATCACATTAAGTAGCATCACATTGTCACATTGAAGGGAATATTCTAACCTTTTTAGAACTCAAAGATTCATCTATTTTCGATCAAACGCAATTGAGTTATGGTACTCTGAATTTTTGCCATTTTTGGTGCATTTTGAAGTGGTGCGTTTTTTCACTCGAGTGTAGATTATCATAGCTGATGTGCGATTTTCTCTAAAATTATCAATTCAATTGATGCTACGTGATACCAGACTACGTTAAAAGAGCATATGACGCATCACGAACCTAAAAATATGAAGTTATTGAAGTTGAAAGCTGAAATTACAGTTTTTAGACCTTAAAAAAATTATTCTTTTCGCCAATATATCTGTGGGAAAGTGGATGTTGCGACTGAAATGCATTAAATACTTTGTGTTTGAATGTAATAATGTCTCCCAAGTGTCAAACATCCTGTTATTGTAGAACAGTGTTATGAAACCTCTCAAAAATTGAGGAAAAACTTCAAAAAACATGTTTTGCGCTTGATGCAGCTCTAAATGTTAGCCGATTTGTTTCAAATTTGGGGAACTGAATGAATTCGCTCGAAGAAGAGCGAAATAGAAAAATATCGATTTTTTTTGGTACAGCTTAATGAATCTTTCAGATGTGTAATTTTATTCACTCTCTGAAAGATGCATTGATAATACCACTCTACAAAAAAATGATCCAGAAGATCAAGGGAACTACCGACCATTCAGTCTGCTAGTCTTCTAAAAAATAAAACTAGCTCTGTCTATGATGAAATACCTCTATCGATTTTAAAAGAGACAATTATGAATATAGTGAGTCCATTATGCTACGTTTTGAACAATCCTTTCAGATGTGGGGTTTTTCCTCACTCTCTGAAACCCGCGTTGATAACACCACTCTGCAGAAACATATGATCCAGAAGATCTAGAGATCTACCGACCAATCAGTTTGCTAGTCTCCTAGAGAAAGGAACTAGCTCTGGATATGATGAAATACTTTCTTTCGTGAGGTGTACAATCAACGATTACGTAGATGTTGCAGGTGTTCATACTTAAAACGGACTCCCGGTACATACTCCGTAACGTAATGTGAAAAAGTATGCAAAGATGAGTAAACAAATGTTATATAAAAATTAGTTATTAATGTAATCCAGACTTCTAAGAAAATATCAGATGGAGTATCACTTTCCTACAAGATTTAGTTATAAGTTCTAATAATAAACCCGTTGTAATTGATACTTGCATTTATAAATAGATTATAATTCATGTACTAGAAGGATAATGACAAATCTACAAAGTATTGCTCGATATATAGTTATGAATATAATAAAATTATGTATGTATAAATTCCAAATAATGGAGCAAATCAGTTCATCTCTGAGCTCAACAAAAATTGTCCTCTCTTCACAAGGAAATCCACCAGGAAAGTGCCCTGGGGGAACAGCGCACTTGCGAAAATGGGAGGTCTAGCCAGAAAATAATTCCACAAGGCCAAAACAACTGTAAGGTGAGATGACTTCAAGAACATCTTGACCATTTATAAAGGTGCACTGAAAAAAAGCTAAGAGAGATTCGTGGAGGAAGTACTGTGAAAAGATCGAAAGCACTCAAGAGAGTGCTAGATTCCACAGAATGCTATCTAAGGACACACAACAACCAATAAACACTCTTAACAACGAACAAGGGAAGGACACAAGCACAGAGGAGGAAACAATGAAGATACTCTTCAGAGTAGTCTTTCCTGGTTCTCAAATAGCTCAGACACCTGCTACCCAGAAAACAAAATGCCTTGGTACAAGGATCCAAAAAAAGTTGGAGAATGGCTAAAAAGGTGGTGACCTATGAAAAGGTTCGAAGGGCTATAAGCTCATTTGAACCATATAAACCACCGGAATCGGACAGAATTTCCCCAGTACTGCTGCAGAAGGGGCCAGAACTTCTGCAGATCAGGCTCTGCAATGTAGTCAGAGCCAGTCTGGCTCTCGGGTATATTCCGGAATCATGGAAAAATATTAGGGTTACTTTTATACCGAAACCTGGAAAAACTGGACAGAAGACGGCGAAGTATCTAAGACCGATTAGTCTTATATCATTTGAACTCTAGATCCTGGAAAAGCTAGTAGACAGACAGGGACGGTATACTGGTAGAAAGACCAGTGCACCGCAACCAATATGCCTACAATAGATGGAGTGCTGTCTAACAGAAACAGCACTCCATCAACTTGTGGAAAGGGTGGAAAAAACGCTGGAAAATTAAGAAATCCTTCTAGCGGCTTTCCTAGATATAGAAGAAGCTTTTGACAAAACCTCCATTGATTCAATCGTCAGGGCCCTTAAACACAGGAATCGAGGAATACATAAGAGCGTCATTTTTTGGTATAAAATCGCCCTCACAGATTTGAACACTTCTATCTATCTATGAACGTCAGAAACTCTATGATCCAACCAAAAACACGACACATCCTGTATATTATTTTTCAGCTTAATGAAAATCGAAACAAGCAAGGGAACTTACCATGACCGCATAACATTTAGAGTCGTTAGTGGTGTATGTAAAAATCGAATCAATAGAATATAAAACACGACAGCTTTATGCGTTTTATCCTGCGTTTTCAGATGAGAGTGCAGTTTGTTTATTTTGTAAACAACCGCTTCAACCAAAAGCATTCCTCACAATCAAATTATGCCCTGACAAAACACGAAAACAAGACTACAATTTCTCATAAAATAAAGTGCCTTGGCGGTCTTAAATATTGTATAACGTCGTCCGAAGTGGCTTGTTTTTAGTTGTGTGAACTTGTGTAAGGATTACAATAATTCGACATAATATACTCTAAAAGTTTCTGATTCGCCCGAAAGCGAGTCATCTTCTTGGCTTTGCGCGTTTCTTTGATGGTTTAATACTGCATGAATTATTCCCAAACTCACCAAAATTTGCAATAATTGAACTAATTTATGGTTATATAGATATACTATTTTTAACTGGTAAGAATGGACTTCCAAACCTACCACGCGCACACGATGAAGATTATTTGGAAGATATTTTCTTGAATAGTTTTATTAACCATCAATTAATTTGCGTTTCATTTTTTTCCATGTTTGGACTATCTTCCGCATCTTAAATTTTGCTCTGCTTCTTGTTGGGCATATTGAATCGTTTGTGAATACAGGATGTTCAATTAACGTTGCTCAAAACTTCAAGGTCAGATTGTTTGGATCAAAATATGAAAGAAACTGCTCAAGTTTCTTAAAAAAAATTTTTTTTATCAATTTCTGAAAAACGCTTCAACCGATTTTGATAAAATTTACATAGATTGTTGACATCTTAATGTATCTTTTGGACCTGTAAATAAAGTATTACCAAGGGCGTGCCCACGCGGCAAGTCGTTAGTTTTTTTGACAAAAAATAGCACCCAGTAAATGTATCCGATCGTTTGTAATTTTTTTGCTTGAATCAACTAAAACACTCTTGCGACGAATTGATTGGTGAATACATTCAAAAATGCCTGGAGGGTTTTGTATTGTTTCACAAGATTCTATAAATCGGTTTCTTAATTCTTCGATATTCCTAATTGGACTAGTATAAACTAAATGATCGGGATGGCCTTCCAAAATTGAAGAAATGGTTCGACGGAATCTTTGGACATTTACAAACACAAATGCAATACCAATTTTTGTCCTGATTAGCTTCTATACCCTGATATTAAAATGTTAAAAACCCACTATGTAATCCTACAGTAATAATCTTCTAAGTGCATAAATAGCCGACCACCGACCGATAAGTATATTTATAATTGAAGTTATGTATTGAAATTTTTTAATTGGATTTGAATACCGTCTGGAGAAGGCGCTGAAAGTCGAGTAATGGAAGTTACAAATAAAAGTGATATCAACATAGTATTGTGTTTAATTTTACAATATGGATAAAATTTCATATCACATAGTAAAGGGTGGAACGATTAATTTTTTTTTGCCGAAATATGTATTTCCATTTAAAAATAAAACATAATAGTCGAGTCAAATAGGTATTAAAACAGGCCGACTTACGAAAATCGAACGATATGGACCGATTTTGATGAAATAAAGTGCATTCGATTCGGCATGACGTCTAGAAAGAAGCTTACCGGTTAGTTTTTTGTGCAAATTTGTTATTATGTTTTTAACCGAAAAACACTTTTATTAATTTGCAGCGTGAATGCTTTGTTAAAGCTATGTTTTATTTATTGAACAATATGTATTTGAATTATTAAAAAAATGTTTCTGATAATATTCACTGAACCACAGAACAAAATAATTTTCACATAAAACGAATGAGAACAACAGCAGCATCCAACAGTAAGTGACACGTGGTGATCATTTATTATGTATCTACATTACAATAATAGCAGCGTGGTCCAAGTATATGTTGCCGCGTCTTTATTTTGGAGGGATGGCAGGGAGGACCGGTTTAGATAAACAGCTGCTCTATGAAGCGGTGGATGCCATAGAGATCTTATTATATGATAGATGCTGTGTTATAGTATAGTTTAAGAAAAATACCTACCTGCTACTCCCGCCCGGTTTTTATTACGTATATGTCCATAGTATATGTAAAAGATGCTGTGTGGAATATAAAAAGACTGAGTAAAGAAGATAGATATAAATTTTAGATGAGCGGGAATTTATTTCAAATTAAAAAATTAAAAAATTAGAATTCGATTTTGTTTTTGATTTAAATTAGTAACGACCCCCTTTTAACAAATTTTTAAACATTTAACATAAAAAACAACCTCCACAACCCCTAACTGAGGATTTCTGGTTAGTTTTGATGATAATTTTGGAAATTGGTCAATTTTTTGGCTAAAAAAATTATAACAAATTTGCACAAAAAATGTACCGGTAAGCTTTTTTCTAGACGTCATCCCGAATCGAATGCACTTTGTTTCATCAAAATCGGTCCATATCGTTCGATTTTCGTAATGAAATACCTATTTGACTCGACTATAATCATTATTTACAATCCGCGACGAGGAAATAACAATTTGAAGCTCGGAATTTGCTGCGAAACGTAGCGAAGCCTTAAATAGCAATCTTGTTAAATCTGTAGGTCTCTATTCTACTCCTTGACATATCGATATTATGTTATTTTGCTACATTAATTGATATCAATCTAACATTATGTAGTTCAATCCTATTTAACATAAGCATCCTTCAATTTAGGAGTGCCAGATTGAGAGAAAACGGATTAAATCAATGGGTCTGGATGCTGAATACTTAGCAGCAACTCATAATCTGATTTACAAGTTCAACATGTGGTGCCAAGTGGATTTCATATTATAATGAACTTAGTGTCTCCTAATGGGTGATCAATTAATATTTTCAAATCTCTCAACCTTCGTTCTGGGTAGAGATATAATTATTAAATCTGATTGTTCTTGACATTGCTAAAAACCAATAGAACCTTCCAATTTGAGTAATTTATATGCGTTTTGGCCAATCAAAACATTAGAGTGGAAATAATCAACTTACGTTATTAAAATAATTCAAAATGACCCCATTTTGAACTATTTTAATAAACTATAGAAGGGATCACATTGTGGAGACACTATAAATAAGAAAAAATCACCCTTCTTCACTAAAAAAACTGTTAAAATGCCAAGGATCCTTCAGCTACCTAGTAGCCATCATCAGAGTAAACTAAGTTGGAAACCAATATGTGCCTAATTAAAAACTATTTGGAATGTAATAGGGTATACAGGATGTTTCCTAAGTAGTCTAAAAAAATTTAAGGATGCATTTCCAAATCGCTAGATTGAGAGGGGAGATCCATAGTCTTTGCCACCCCGATCCCCAGATATAAATCCGTTGGATTTTTATTTTTGGGGTCATCTAAAAGAAGTTGTATACAGTACTCCCATATATGAGCTGCAGAAGTGAATAATACACTCCTGTAGCACTATTCGTAACAGGCCCGTTGTTTTTGAGCGAATTAGGCAATTTTTTAATTACTTTTATTATCAGTTATTTTTAATAAAGAGTTTTGTATATCGTTAGATTACTTGGAATCTGTGTTCGTATTGGTATTTGGCAAAGTGGGTAAAATGAAGGACTTATTTAAATATGGGGTAAATGGGCACTTCAGGATATAATAATATGCTTATACAAACTTTTTTCATAACAAATTTCAGGAATCGCCACCGGAAAAGTTTTGTATTACCTACTTAGGAAACGCTGTCGCTAGTTTCAGCCCGGTTTTTAGCGGTTTTGGGATATGCGATGAAGTTGATTTAAATTTTTCTGGAAAACTCTTCGATATACAAGAAAAACTCAAGAGACCAATTTTATTGAGAAAAGAAAAAAATAATTTCTCCAGAAAAAAACATTATCGTACCATTTATATCAAACAAATAATTCAGGGACGTGTGCTACGGACGCCAATGACTTAAGTAGGAAAACAATTGTCAATGGAAAAAGACCGCCTTCACCCTGGCTACCACATATTGCAATTGAAGGAAAATATCTAGTGTGATTTCCGACATATTAGGAAAACATCTATTTATTTTTAACATCCTGAAGTTCAGAACGGCAGCACTTTAGACTCCATGTTCCTATGAATTAAAAAAAAACATGAGGAGTCACATCCTCAAATTTTTTAGACTTCTTATGAAACACCTTGTATAAGTGCTTACGTTCAGCTGGAGATAAATCTGAATTCAATAAATTGCTTTTTCACTCATACATTTCATCAAGCAAACTTTGACTTTCGAATCCTAATTTTCCTAAACTGTATCGCTTACCTAAGATTCATAAACCATGTAATTCTAGTAGACCAATCATTTCAAGCATTGATTATCTCACGTATAACATAACAAAATAGTTAGTTGAGAAATTTAACACTTGGGACTGATTACGAAATTGGAAGATTTCAAACTTGAAGCTGGTGATCCCTGAGTCGATAAACATTCTGCATAAATGGCTTTCAAATATTAATATCCCCGATAGAAACTGTACATATGATATATATATAAATCGGACCATAAGATAATAAAAATGGGAGTACCTCAAGGTTGTACACTAGGACCTATTTTATTTTTATTGTTTATTAACGATTTACCTCTTCACCTTCAAAAATACTGTTTAACTCAATTTGTCGATGATACTTGCGCTGGCACTAATGATAGCAACATAAATAATCTCTCACCTAAAATTAGTATGTGTCTAGATACGATGCAAGCTTATTGTTCCGACAACAGGTTTATTCTAAATCCTCTTAAAACTGAATGTGTACTATTTTCAGCTAGTGAAATCAACTTTAGCATTTTGATTCGAATAAATCAAAAAACTATTCAACCTTCTAAGTGTATTAAATTTCTCGGTTTAAACATCGACAATCACTTAAAATGGAACAACCATGCTGAGTTTTTAAGTAGGAAGCTATCTACCGCATGTTACGTTACATGGCAACTTGACAATATGTCAGTCTTGCCACATTAAAAGTTAATTACTTTGGACATATACAGTCTATATTGAACTATGGCATTATTTGTTGGGGTAACTCACCTAATGCTCGATATTTATTTGTTGTTCAAAAGAAAATAATCAGAACTATGCTTCATAAAAAACCTACAGATTCTTGTACAAGTCTTTTTAAATATTTAAATATATTGACAATACCATCTTTATATATATTATCTTGTTCAACTTACATAAAATCATATTTGAGTAATTCTATTACTTATTCAAATAGAAGCATTGATTATAATTTAAGAGATAAAGATAAAATCTTACTTCCTCATCACATCTTATCCATTACAAGTAATAGTCATTTAATTATGCCATTTAAATTGTACAATCATTTGCCAGTTTCTGTTAGATCTATTTCTGACATAAAACTTTTTAAACATAAAATCAAGGGAGAACTGTTAAAACATTCCTTTTACAAGGTGAACGAATTTCTTAATTCTAAGTCCTTATTTACGTAGATATGTCTATATTTAATTGTCTGTACTTTTATATGTCTAAATTTAACATTGTGTTCTGACGTTTGCTCAAAAAATGTTGTTTTGTCAAAATTTTTTATAATAGCAATAAAGAAATATTTATTTATTTATTTATTTATTTACATAATATGTGGTTCTAACGTATGGAACAACATTTTTACAAAAATTACTATAAACAAATAAGCGAATGTGCAATGGACAATCCACCCTCTCCTTTTTTGGCCAATATTTTCCTAAGCGAACTTGAAACCTCCTTAAAATCAAAATTCTATCAATTTCCAAAAGTTTGGTATTGATATGTTGACGATATTTTCGCTATTGCGATTAAGGATTTTGATTTACATGACTTTTTGAACACGTTTAATAGCCAATTCGATTCACTGAAATTCACTGTCGAAATGGAAACAAATAAGCAGCTTCCTTTCCTAGATATTAACATTATAAAAGATGGTAATCAATTGGATTTCGACATACAGAAAACCCACTCAAACAAATAGGTATACCCCCGCAAATTCAGCTACACCATTCAGATATTAAATAGCTCCATTTATTCATAGATTATTGAACGTCACTTTGAGCCAGCAAAATTATAACAACGAAGTTGAGAAACTTCAGCATATAGCGTTGGACAATGGTTATACGACAAATATTCGATCAATAATTTAATTTATAAACAAAAAAGGAAATCGGAACGTGTTCAAAACGTTATGTGGGTCAAACTAGAAGGAACATTTTAACTCTGTACAAGGAACATTTTGCTCATGTAAAGAAAAATAATGGTGAAAAACCAGAGTTAACAGAACATATTTTCAATACAGGTCACACCATTTCTCAAGAAAGTTCATCACTTTTATAACACAGTACAGACAAATATCTAGGTAATTTAGAAGGAACGAATGGATGGAAATATATAAACGAAAAAGCAATCTACATTATTATTCTCAAATAGTATTTAAACAGGCACATTTTGATTTATAATTTAGCTTACTCTGATGATGGCTACTTGCGAGCCGAAAGGTCTCTCTCTCTCTGATACTATAGTTCGTGGATAAGGGTTATTATTATTTATCTATAGTGTTATAGTGTATCCACAGTGTTAACTCCTTAATAGTTTATTAAGTAGTATGATGATCCCATTACAGATATTTATAATTATTTAAAACAAGCTATCATATGAATGAACTTATTATAGATATATATAATTATTTTTGTGATTCTTTAAATACATAGTTCATGTTCAATACATTAAATAAATAAGTGATAAATAATTATAAATAATTACAAATAAAATTAGATCCACTTAAGCATTTCGTGAAATGTTTGAATGTGGTTTTACAAATAGTGCATTTGCACTTTAACAATGAACAATAAATAAATACAATTTTACATTACAATACAATGCATAACATCGCTATTTTCGAAATGACTCATCATTTTCGATTTTTACAAAAACTCAAAAATCAACGCTTCAGTATCTCATTTGTTTTCTCCTTATGTGACTAGGCGTAAACTACCAATGATATGGTATATGAAATAGGAAAAAATAGAAATTACTGAATTCACCGATGCCGAAAGAAAAACAATCATTCTCGGTATTTGGTGGTAAAAACATTTTGTGCCGGTTTTCCGGAAAACCGAAAGTGTTCCGAACAGCTCGAAAATCCCATGCAACTTCATATTACGAAGGAGATTCCTAAAGCTAGCTTATCAGAAACAGTTTTTCTCGATTTTCCGAAAATCCAAGAAGGTTCGGAACAACTCGAAAATACTATGCATTTCGTTGTTTAAATTTATTTGTATTAAAAAAATTGACGTGTTAATTTGGCACCTCGATTTTGCAACATATTTGGTAATCTCTCACAATGTGGCGCTTCGGTTGAATATATTTCCAGATTCATAATATTTTATTATTTTTATTTAGAATGGACCAGGTTATATTCAATTAACATAACATACAGAGTGGTCCAACGAAAAGTATGCACCTAGCTTTTCTCCTTTGTTTAGAATTGAAAGCAAAAATGCTCGGACACGTGGAGTTTGCTTTTGAGGGGGACACATTTTAGACATATTTTTCAACCTGTGCCTTTAACGCCCTAGCGAGGGGGCGTTACAACCCTAAAATTTTAAATGGAAAGTGGGGTCGAGTGATATATCATTTGAACGGACACAAAATTATCTTTCTAATGATACTTTATTTGTTGAAATTTACTCAAAACAGTTAATGCGAAAACGGCTTTAAGAACATTAACCCGATAATTTTGGTATTAATGAAAAATACAAATAATTTTTGGTTATTAAGAATCAAAACATTTACAATTAGTAGTACTTACGTTTCAATGTTTGTTACTTGTAACAGTGCTTTGTAAAAAAAGTAAACAAGCTGTTAAATTGATTTATTAAAACGTTACTTCAACAAGTGTTGAAAATGTGACCCACTTGCTTCCATACAATAATACAGATTTTGTTCAAATCTATTTCTAACATTTTGTAGCATATCAGGTGTTATGCTTCTGCATTGTGCTGTAATCCGTTGGCGAAGATCTTCTATGGACTCGGGCTTCGTAGCAAAACATTTATTTTTCAAGTGTCCCCATAGAAAAAAGTCCAAAGGCGATAAATCAGGTGACCTGCCAGGCCATTCAATTGGGCCTCTCCTTCCAATCCACTGTCCGGGGAACCGGTTATCTAAAAATTCTCTTACAGGAGCAGCATAGTGCGGAGGTGCTCCATCTTGCTGGAAATGAAGCCGATCGGCATCATGATTTTGGTCGTCTTCTATTATCTGTGTTATGAAAGGATCAATTGCATCGTCAAGCATGTTTAGGTAGACTTCACCAGTTAAATTTCCAGGAATGAAAAGTGGTCCTATGATATGAGTTCCTAATATGCCACACCAGACGTTTATTTTTTGAGGGTATTGGGTATGAACCTCACGGAATAAATGTGGGTTACTGTCATCCCAGTAACGGCAATTATGCCTATTCACAGCTCCATTCAAATAAAATGTACACTCATCGGTAAAACAAATGTTAAACAATAAGTGCGGATCTTCAATTAAACGCTGACTCATTTGTTCACAAAATTGCAGCCTTCGATCAGGATCATCCTCATTTAGTTCCTGTACTAATTTAATTTTGTACGGATGAAATTTGTACGCTTTTAAAATCCGTATTATGGATGAACGGGAGACTCCTGAGGCTTCAGCTAGTTGACGGGTACTTTGAGTATGATCCAATTGAACATGCCCCAAAACAGCGACTTCCACAGCTTCATTTCTGATGGGGTTCTGCGGCTGGTGTTTCACATTACAAACAGATCCGGTATCGACAAACTTTCTAACTAACTTGGCAACATACGAATCATTAACATTTTTATCGGGATGACTGTCGTTAAACAAGCGAGCAGTTAGTCTAGCACAACTATTATTTTGAAAATAAAGTTTAACAATTTCAACTCGTTCTGGAATGGAATAAACCATTTCGTACAGTGAAATTAAAATAACTTCAAAAGCGACCAGACTGAATCAATGATGGGACTAAAATAACAGTTTGCCTAAATTCTTTTCCTACACTTATTTGCTGTTTTTTTCGACAAAAAAACGCAAACGATAAATGGTTTTTTTTTGTGATGAACAAAAAATTACATTGAAATGTTGCTTTCGGTAAAATGAAGTAATTTAGAAATGATTGTAGTTATTCTGATTCCTAATAACCAAAACTTATTTGTATGTTTCATTAATATCTAAATTATCGGGTAAATGTTCTTAAAGCCGTTTTCGCATTAACTGTTCGAATAAATTTCAATAAATAGGGTATCATTAGAAAGATAATTTTGTGCTCGTTCAAATGGTATATCACTCGAGCTCCTCATTCGCACTACTTAACATGTCTGGCGATAACAAACTATTCTGCGAAAATAAGAAGAATAAGGGACCACTAATTGTGTGGAGATTGTGATGAAATTTGAGGGAAGGGTGTGATTAAACTCAAATGTGTTTCACTGGTTGGAGGATAAATTCTTGATAATTGATGAAAATATATTGTTTAGTGTACAAATGCTGTAACATTTTTACAATGAATTGGTTACCTTTTTATGAACCGACCACTAAAATATTTTCAAAGGGAAATGGTAACTTTTTTTTTCTAAGTAATTTTGATTCATTTAGGGCAACTCATTTGAATAAATGTGGCAATCAAGGAGGTGGAAAATGTCAATAATCTCTCTCCATCTGTCTGTAATGAATTTATTACACTTCTAGCAAGTAAAAAAATACTTTTCTATAATTGTTGACTCGACCCCCGATATTCTCATATTGACCAACTCACTTCAATAGCCAGTAGAAAAAGTTTTATGCTTTGAGGATATATTTTCTCAGAATGTGGAGAATCTGGGTAAATGTGATTTTGGATAATTTAAAAAATTTTGACATGAATATTGATTATTGCCGGGGACAAAATTACAAAACATGTCTGGAAAATATAATGGTTTGCAAAAACAAAAATAAAACATAAAGCAAAAAGTCCATATTTCGTACCATGTTCTAGCCATTCAATAATATTTGGAAGCAAGTACATATTTTGATCATATCCAACATTTGTACAAATTTTTCTCAGCATCTACGTACAGATTGGGTGTTCTATGAAGATGTTTGAAAGAAACCAAACTTCATTTATCAAAGGTGTTGCCCAAACGGTGTTTTAGCTTGTCCTTACAGCTATAAATCGGTTGTATTGCAAATTTAGAAGACAAACTATGGAAATTATCAATTACTGAAGAATGATAAGTGAAACCTTCTTATTTTATTGAAGTATTTGAAGGTGGTGGCTCTTATTTGGTTAGTTGGCCACGTTCCAATTTCCTTTTTTCGCTTAGAAATTAAATTATTGATCTATGATTTGTAATATAAAGATTCTTGACCCAGTATGAATTATATATAAAAATTCTCGGGAAATAGGTCACAATAACACTCTGTTTTAAATTTTCGTCTTTACGTACGTTTCGGTCTCACGACCTTCATCAGAAGACTTATTATGTAAAAAGGGGTTAATTAAACTAATTAGCACAAGCGTTCATATCGCACAATTTTCAATCAAAAAGCCCACGCCGTCGAAACGAACAGAGCCACGAATAATCGAAAATTGTATCGTTAATATTAAAGTATAATTTTTTTGTAACAAGAATCTACTGTTCAGTAAAATTCTCATAATATACAAACGCATATTGCTATGGTCTCAAAGCAACTGAAGTTCGAAGCTTCAAACAAAAAAATTATACCTTAATATTAACGATAGAATTTTCGATTATTCGTGGTTCTGTTCGTTTCGACGGCGTGGGCTTTTTGATTGAAAATTGTGCGATATGGACGCTTGTGCTAATTAGTTTAATTAACCCCTTTTACATAATAAGTCTTCTGATGAAGGTCGTGAGACCGAAACGTACGTAAAGACGAAAATTTAAAACAGAGTGTTATTGTGACCTATTTCCCGAGAATTTTTATATCTATGATTTGTGGTAACCATTGAACAACGCAATTTGCTGAAGTTTCTCAACTTTGTTGTTATAATTATAACAACCAGTTTATAGATTAAGAACAAATTAAAACCAATTGTTTACATTATTATGCGCAAATAGTATTTAAAGAGGCACATTTTGATTTACAATTTAGTTTACTCTGATAATGGATACTTGGTAGCCTCAGTACTCTAAAATATTTTTAATGGATAAGAGGGATTATTTCTTATCAATAGTAGATGCTGTAAGTTTGGATTTTTGAAAGCAGAAGTACAAATACTTGAGAAATAAAGAGAACGAATATGTCATATGTTCGTACTGTAAAGGAGTTTTGTTGGATATCGTTTTTCTGTTATTGATGATTTTCAAGATTATCACACTCTTCAAATCATAATTAAATTGTCGTTTCCGATATTTGAAGGGTGTTAAACTCGATTATTCATAAAAATTATGTTTCTCAATCGATAATGTTTGACTGCTTACTGTAGTTGTATTATATTTTTTTAAACTATTTCGACCGTTCATCTCGTTACAAAATATTTCGAAAAAGTCAGAAATTGAATGGAATTGGATCTGATGAGATCTTGTTTAGACATCATACTATGCAGAAACAAATTGAGATAGTTTCGATTCCATTGGATATAAGAAAATAAAGTTTAAAAATGCCCAGCTTCAGCTATTCAAGTCAACTATTATTCATTCATTTATTTAGTATATATATGCCCAACAGGTTAACCCAATTATAGGACAAACAATACAAAGCAACGTAATATAAAGAATAACAAGAAATATATAACAAAAATAATATCTAATAGGAATGAAGAAAATAAGCTGGCTAAATTTTTGAATTACGTGGAGACAAATAACCTTACCCGACCATACTAATAAGACACTGAATACTATTGAACAATAAGTCATATTGTGAACAAATAATATTAAAGTTTGTTGTGATGACAAATATCGAACATCTGGATAATACATTTGTATTAGACCTAACATTGTAAAAAGTTAAAAGACAGCGAGAAGATAATCCAGGAACAGCAAAATTTAATTTACTTAATAAGTTACTGAAGTCGATAAGTATTATTATTCAACAAATTATGGAGTAATATTGCGCTCCGTATTCTTTTTCTCAGTTCAAGTGTCAGACAATCAAAAGTAGATAATAATAATTGATGGTTAAAATCTCTTTTAGGAAAGTTATTGGAAGTTCTAAACCAGAGATATTTCAAATAGTTACGTTGAATGCTCTCAATAATCATGAATGTAATCATGAATTTATTCTGAGGGTTCCAGATGAGCGTAGCACACTCCAGTTTTGGTCCAACCAATGAATTGAATAGTGTTTGTAGTACCTCCAACTTGTTGAAATATTTGGAATGACTAAGTACAAACCCTAAAGTTCTATCAGCTTTAGCACGCGTATCACTTATATGTAGATCAAAAGTGAACTGATGAACATATAGAACACCTAATTCTTTTACTGTAGTACTACGAGAAATGATTACTGAATCTAAAAAATCTAAGGATGGACTTTACGACTGAAGCTAACCACATAACATTCACTAATATTTAGATTCAATTTATTGTTGGCGCACCATTCAAAAATATTGTTCAGATCATTTTGTAGGGCATTACAGTCATCTATGGTCTTTATTTCTAAAAATATGTTCAAGTCATCAGCTAAAATTAGTTTCAAGCCGATTATGATTTCAGTCAAATCATTAATAAATAACAGAAACAGTAGAGGACCATGGTTTTTGCCTTGAAGCACACCGGATTTGACGGTAAATGAATTTGATCTTTTACCGTAATACTGCGATCTATTGATGAGGTATGAGCAAAAAAGCGCTACTAAGGAGGTACTAAAACCAATGGATTTGAGCTTGCCTAGAAGAATAGTGTGATCAAGTTTATCAATGGTCTTCGAGAAATCTGTATATAATACGTCAACATGTTCTTGGTTGTCAAGAACAGCATCAATATACGTGTTCAAACAAGTAAGATTAGTAACCGTAGATCTCCTTTGCACAAATCCATGTTGGTATGATGATATCATATGCCTTGATACAGAAACATCTCAAAGACCTTAGAAAAGTTAGACAATATCGCAATTGGACGATATCATTTTCTGTTGTATTTTATGGGAAGAGTTGTTACTATACATTCAATTATTCTAATTGCATTTTTCACAATTGTTCACAAAAAGACCAGAACCTACTTTTTCCATGTTGCTTGGTCATTTCGGGTCGTTTGACAATTCCGAAAAGATCCAAACGAATACTTTAAACTTTTTACGGGTTCTAGATAACTTTTGCGCGACCTTAATGTTTCTACGTGGTTCATTTATATTATAAGAACAAAAAAAACTCACCCTGTTCTGCAAACGATATAATTTCTGACGTTCTCCCATAGAAATCGTCAACGTCCATTACCTCCATCGTCGAAGATGTCCTGGCACTGGTCGATATCACCTCTTCATTTCTATTGTATTTACTAAAATAATCACTATCTTCGGCCCGATTTAACGTTTCCATAACCACATCTTTTGGAAGACTATACGTAACATTAGGCTTGTCCCTCAGTCCCAATTTCGACAAAATCTGTCTTTTGATTGTTTCTAACCTCAAATTGTCCGTTTCCGAAATCGGCTCTTGATTGTTTCTAAACAGACAATTCGGACAACTGACGATCGGAGTTTTTCTGACAACGCTTTCTTCAAGTTGCGAAACGTAAATGTCGTCGTCGTCATCGTGCTGATGATGACGAAATCTTTCGGCACCCACTGTTAATCTATTTATTGTACTCAAAAGTAAACACAAGCAGGAAAATTGAATAACCCAGTTTTTGGTATAAATCCTCGAATTGTAACGTCTATGAACAGCCATTTTTTTAAGAATATTGCTTTAAGGTTACTAAGGCTATATCTATATCTAACTACTTCTATTATTTTATATTATCTAGTGTTAATTGGAGAATTAGGTATCCTACGAGTAAATTTATTTGAAGAGATAGTTTTCGGTTTTTCTATCATTTTTGAGGTTTTCTATCGCTCTCTAAGTAATTTTGTAGCAATCAGATAAATATTAAATGTCTTCAGTTTATTTTGTTTCATTATTGTATACATTTTGTATAAATTAGTATATTATTAATTCGTAAAATATGTATGGACTGTTATTAATTTTAGTTAATTGAATAAATTAGTTTCCTTGTCTCACATTTTTTAAATAAAAGTCACCCACTTATATCCTTTGCATATAACAGCGACATGAAGGACGGACCACAAAACCGATCAATTTATTCCTATAATTTCGTTCTCAATAAACGACTTTTAAATTGTTTTATCTGTCAATTGTTACTGTGTCAGTCTTTTTCGGTATTCTTATCACTTGATTCGTTTCGGATTTGTATTAATATTTATTTATAAACACCCAACTTCGAACTCATACATATATAAATATAAGAATTAGGAATAAAAAGCACGGATCTAAGGCGTCAGTGACGACGCGTTTGTTTGTTACGCGCTGGTGTGCCGGTGACGACTGGCTATACGCGCGCTAGCTTTTGTCATAGCCATAGCCTACTACTGCATGTACACCCGTCTCGACCATTCGAAAAATCTCTTCGATGCAATGAAAGTTAGAGAAGCTGCGAGCTTTTTGAATATAGATAGCGTGAAAAGTTTATTAACGGGATAGGAACAGAAGTAAGTGTTGGATATATTTTTATTGGTATGGGGTGCAATGGCTCGATGTAACTTTTGGAATTTTAAAGAAAAGTTATTCGGAGAAGTTATTACTACGACTTGAAGAAACTCTGACTGTGTTGTTGATAAGACTAAACTTCTGCATGATACATAGACTTGTTACTATCCCCATGTCAGAACTAAATTATCATAAGGAAATTTCAATTACAAAACAGATAGCTACTGATAATTTAATTTTGGGATGTCGATTATTTAAATGTTGAACGAAACTATAAATAATCTACACCCCTAAATTAAATTCACGATTGAAGTAGAAGTCAATCAAACAATTAATTTTTGGACTTGACCATAACTAAATCAAATAGTAACCATTCCTTTCCAAAATATATCATAAGCCTTCACATACGAACATTATTATCCTCAAAAATTCAAACCACCCCATACAACATAAACTGGTTGCTCTTCGACGCATGATATACATAGACTTGTTAATATCCCATGTCAGAATTGAATTATCATGAGGAATTTTCAATTATAAAACAAATAGCAACTAATAACGGCTATAATGAAAAAATTATGATTGATTTACTCAAGAAAAAAGATTATGATAAAGCAATGAAGTTAGTTTACCCTAGTACAGTTGAGACTCATAATTATGGATCAATAATGTATGTAGGTATACTTCCTGATAATGTATGCAATTTACTTGAAAAACACAATGTTACCTCATCTTTCAGAACAAATAATACGGTAGGCAAATATATAAGAAACAACAAAGATAGGAATAAAAAAGATCAAAAATCAGGAGTATACAAGGTAGAGTGTGAAGATTTTGATAATTTCTATATAGGCCATACAGGAAGATCTTTCAAAACTAGAATTAAAGAACATTTTGATCAACAAAGAAGATTCAAAAGTTGTAAACCATATTAAAGAAACTGATCATCATTTCAAAGATGATTTTGCATTCTCCATAAGTAAAGTATTGAACAACTTAGAGAAAATGGAAATTAATAAGTTTAAAAATACAGAAAACCTTTTAAAGGATGAGAAAGACCTCCAATTCTCCATTACTAAATTCATTTGTAAGTAACTCTTATCCTTCAGTACACGTACCTCACTCATCCCCTTCTTCGTATTGTTAATTTTAGTATTTAATAAATAAACCATAGTTTGAAAAACCATTATTTGATAAAGCCACCGTGTGGTCAAACATGCCACGTTTTGTTTAATAAAAACGAAGTTTGTGAAAATTTATTAGAAGGGTATTATTTATTAAATCTGTAGATATGAATTTTCAACAAAGAAGCATCAAAACCATCCAAAACTAAACTTCTGTACGTAAAGTCGTATATACTTTGTATACTTTGTTCGACATGAATTACAAAACTCAAAAAAAGGTTTCATCCATACAGGATGTTGAAAAATCTTGGCTTCCGGATGGATTCCGCGTCTCAATAGCTTGATGCCGACGTTTCAGCAACCATTAGAAGTGGCGTCGTCAGGGCAGGTTTGAAGCTTGAACTGAAACTGGTTCTGCTGGTTTCTACAGCCGTATTTATTGTAGGAAAATACTTCACGCTACATAGTTCGCTGCCTTTATTCCGGTGGTTAACTCCGTTCCGACACCTGACCATACCGTTGTGTGATCATGTGCGAAGTGGAATTTTCGAGGATGGGATTCCAAATGTTGTGAAGGTAATATCCTGAGTCACGGCTCAGATCATTTGGATGTTTTAGGATTTCTATAGCTTCAAGGATTTTTCGCTGATAGAAGTTTGGGGCTCGGGCTAGGATTTTAGTATTTTTGAAAAGGATTTGACGATTAGTGTCGAACTTGTGTTCTGCAAGTACAGATCACGAAGCGTTGTACAACGCTCATGTTCTTTCACACGAGTAGCTACTGTACGACCTGTTTCACCAATGTAGACTTCACCGCAAGAACAGGGAATGCTATAAACACCTTCTAAGTGAAGAGGAGGAAGGATATCTTTGATAGGTTTGTGAAACTGAGATAATTTTGAAAATGTGGAAAAACGGGTAGAAATATTAGGTTTTTTGACAATTTTGGAAATTCGATCTGTTAGTAATGGGAGAAATTGTTTGATAATAAGGCAGATGAAAGATGTTTCAATTCTGATTTTAAGGATTAAGGTTGAGATAAGTTGACAGCTCTGTGGACCAAGGAGTTGATGACAGATTGCTTTTAGGCAGGGTGGTGGTGGGAAAGACCATTGAGGTATAGGTATGAGTGGGTTTTCGATACACAGAATGTACTAAAGTACCGTCAGTCTGTCGACTAACCAATATATCTAGAAACGGGAGTGAACCTTGTGATTCGATTTCCATGATGAAAAGAATATTGGGATGTAATGAATTTAAATGATTGAGGAAAGAAACAAGCTTTTCGGGACAATGTTGCCAAATAACAAAAGTGTCGTCGACATATCTAAAACAACATTTCAGCTTGAGAACAGATGAGTCAATGGCATCTTGTTCAACAGTTCCCATGAAGATATTAGCTATGATCGGAGAAAATGGGGAACCCATAGACCTCCCGAGGACTGCTCGTTAAACTTGCCATCGTATAGAAAATATGTGGAGGATAGACATAAATCAATTAACGGTAGCAAGTTCATTGAAATGTTTTTGGCAGGTAACAATTGAGAGTTTATGGAAAGGGTGTCTGGAATGGGAACATTAGTAAAGAGTGATGCGACGTCGAAGGTGACGAGCAAATCGCCTGGGTCAACTTTTAGCGTTTGTAGTTTTTCAACGAAATGAAAGGAATTTAGGATTGAACTAATGGAATTACTTACAAGGGGTTCGAGACAGATATCGAGCGAGCTTATAAGTAGGGGATCCGATAGTTCTGTCAATTGGTCTCAGGGGAACTGAGGGTTTATTAATTTTAGGCAAACCATATAAACGGGGACAGTTTGAACAATAGGGGATCAGGAGTTTCTTATCTGATTCGGGCGATCTGCTCGCTGTGATTGCTATTTTGTTGGAGAATTTGTCCACGTCCTTCAACTGAATCCGTTCATTCTAGTATCATTGAACGAAGAAAAGCTTGTGTATTTTAGACCACTAGTAGAATACTTTAATTTGAAACACCCGATCCGGCAATAAATATTCAAAGGTTCAATCAAACTTTGGTCATATAATTTACATACAGCTGGAAATTGTTCAGCGATAAATAAATCTAGTATTGAAACGTGTCTCACAAGGAATTTCATGCATGGAATCGCTACTTTTTATGTCAGGAAATTAGAAAAACATAAAATAAGTTGCATACCATCACGTTCAATTTGTAGAATCCGTATCCATAAACTAAAGCCCGTTTACGATAAAACAAAAATACGTCATAGCAGCGTGTTGTTAGTTTAAACAGGTAATCAATGTTTTTGAACAAAATCAAATTAAATGTGAATTCGCATGTTATCATAAGCAGCTCCAACTTATTGCACACACATTAAAATAATAAATATCACTTCACTGCTTTATACACTAAAGTTATTTTAAATATTGCACTCTAACCAAATTGCAACTATAACATTCACATCAACTAAAATATCACTTTACAAGTGTTTCATCTTTGCTTCTCGCTTGCAAAATGATAGGGAAGTATATTGTACTTTCGACTCTCAAAGAGTCATCATCAGTACATACCTGTAAGTAAGTAAACGAAAAAGTTAAATTCAATGAAAGAATTTTTAACTTTTTTAAAATTAAATTAATCAAAAGATGTCCATATTATCTATTAACAAATTTTCCAAGACTGCCAACACATTGCTTACGGTGCATTATTACACATGTGGTCCACTTTGTATGTTTCGAGAAAAGTCGAAAAAAATTAATTTCGCGTCTTGATTAAACATTATTTTTTCCGTGAAGAAAACATTACGCGAACCAAAGCATCGCTTGTTAAACATTATGGGGACTCTTCACCATCAATTGGAACGATTCACAAGTGGGTTACTGATTTTTGATGCGGCAATATGACCACAAAGAACACCCGAACGTTCTGGTCGTCCAATTGAGGTTACAACGGCAGAAATCTTCGATAAAATCCATGGTATGATATTGGACGATCGGCGAGTTGAAGTGCAGGACATTGCTGAGGTTATGAGCATCTCAACCGTACAGATACGGATTTTTGCATACATTTTTGAATATGAGAAAGCTATCAGCCAGATGGGTGCTGCATTTGCCCTCTGTGACAACTTTCAAAGGAGTGTTTGGCGATGCTCAAACGCCTCAAGGACTTTTTACGCCGTTTCATAACGATGGACGAAATATGGAGCCATCAGAACACACCAGAGGCCAAAGGATAGCCGAAAC
This sequence comes from Endomychus coccineus, assembly GCA_958510875.1. Classification (NCBI taxonomy): domain Eukaryota; kingdom Metazoa; phylum Arthropoda; class Insecta; order Coleoptera; family Endomychidae; genus Endomychus; species Endomychus coccineus. The sequence goes on along the minus strand of OY294070.1, from coordinate 19,213,951 downwards.
AGTGGACTTGGTCCTGGCGAATCGAAGCCAAAAAAGGCCAAACTGGGCTTATAGGCCAACGAAATCATGGCAACAGTTTTATGGGATGCACACGGTATCGCCCATATCGATTACCTTGAAACGGGCAAAACGATCACCGGCGTGTATTATGCAGAGCTGTTGGATCGATTCGAGGCTGATTTGAAGCAAATGCCGCATTTGGTAAAGAAAAAAGTGCTCTTTCACCAGAATAACGCACCGGCGCATAGGTCCGCAGTCGCAATGGTAAAATTACATCAATTGCGTTACGAATTGATTCGTCATCCACCATATTTCCCAGATTTGGCCCCCTGCGATTTTAATCTATTGCCAAACTTGAAGAAATGGCTTAGAGGAAAGGGTCATCGCTGAAACAAACGCCTATTTTGAAAGGAAAAACGTTGGACGTAGTGTATTAGGCTACAAGGAGATCATGTTAAGAAATAAAATAAGTTTCGACCAAATAATCTTGAATAGTAGACTTCCGCGGATAGCTAATCTTGGAAAATCTTGGCTTCCGGATGGATTCCGCGTCACAATAGCTCGACTTGATGCGGACGTTTCGCCAACCATTACACGTGGCATCTTCAGGGCAGGCGAAACGTCGGCATCGATTCGACCAAATAAATCATTTCTTGTTTCATTTTCCAACCTCATTATATAACTTGTTGATATAACATGTAAACAATCAAACAAAAAGAGCTCGGATTGTACCTAATTTAGGACTTATTGAAGATATACCTTTATTATGTTCTCATTACCTACTACTTGTCAACAATTTTGTAAATAAACTCCCACACTTCCCTCAATTTATACCACATTTAAATTCATATCTAATATTTAAGGACATAATTTTAAATTTAGTTTTAGTTGATAACTCCTAGCTTTGAGAATGCTACAGTGTGGTGAAACAATTTGTCACCTTTAATTATAAATTGAATGTTATAACTTTTGTCTAAATTTTAGTTCAATTCTCTCCGGAATCTAAACTCCACAAGATCATCTGATCCCCATTTCAAAGTTTTTCCCATTTCCTCATTTAAGTGCATCAATTTGTCTCTATCTTGCATATCTCGCTTCATTGGATGATATGAGTGCTTTAGAAGGGGAAACGGTAAAAAGTGTACCATCATCCGGCAAAGCTATGGTGGGGATGAGAGGCTACTGCCAAGATATCGTTGGAGCAGAAACACCAACGTTGATACCCATTGTATCGGAGGGGACACTGTCATCCACCACATGCAGTGATCTATCTGAGATCTGAGATCTATTAACAATATGATGACCACGAATGCGTCATCGTGAATGGTGATGTGGTGTGTAATGTATAGTTGAGACATAAGAGAACGACTAACAGAAGTATGCAAGAATGTGAATCGAGTTCATAATATCTGTGTTGAACGTTCTTCAATTTTGCTTACTGAAATCATGCTCCAGTGCAAGCGCTAAATTATATTATGATACTAGATGCTACATCTTCTTTGCCGCGCTTTCAAACTATAAACACAGGTCACACAAACCGATGTGAGAAAGTTGTAGAGAGTTGACAGCTTTTTCAACCTGATGGATTTCGTCAATGATTATTTGAGAGAAAATTATGAAAAATCAGTATGTATTTGTACAGTACAATCATCGTGATTGGACGGGGTGATGACAATCTTAAGAAACTGAATTTCGCGTGGGCATATTTTATGGTATTTGAAATAAAATCTTATTAAGCAAGGAGATCATTTATAAATGAATTTAGGAAGAATGGACCAATCACAGATCCTTGCGGCATACCGGATTTTTTCTTTTTACAAGATTAAATGTAACATAACGTCGCCAAATTACATCGAGAGTATAGTGGTCTATAGCCTTCACTCTTCATTATGTCAACTAATTCGGTTTTTAGATGAACTCTTTTATGTTAACTAAAACTGAAGTTTTAGAGATGTGAAAACTATTAAAACTGTCGATGCACTCATCACTGAATTTACTACATAACGTCGGGGAAATTATCGTAAAACGAAATATTATCGTCAAGTGAACCCTAAAATGGAAATAGTTCAGTTGCTTGTAAAACTTGTTATCTAGATTCTCCAAGTTTTGATAGACACATGCCTCTCACTTCGAAACGCATCTATAAAACTGAGGTACAAAGCACTCGGGTGTATATTATTGTCAGTTCCACACAGGTTTCGACTTTACGATCGGAAATTTGCATGCTGTAGTGGCTTTTCAATAATGTTTTGAATATGTTCCGATTAGTGATAAAATAAAACGCTTTTACTTTGATTTTTATCACTTACATTTATAGGAACAATAACTACTACAGTTGTAATACCTATCATTAATATGTGCAATTTTAATCTTAACAAATTACAAGGGGCAACATCTTTTCTAAAAAGACGAAAATTCAGTATACAGGAAAATGTGTCCAGTTAAATATAAAAGAGACTTCCGTGGTCAAGAAATAGTCATCATGGAGGATACTCAAGCAGTCATCAAGACGAAAAATTCCCACGTAACCAAGATGGTTTGTCTGGGAATGCTTGGAGAAACTAAACGAACTAAGCAAGAACAAAGCAGTTACCCTCCTATTGATTCCGCAAGACACCGGAGTGGAGGATAACGAAAAAGCAGGGATCACGTAAAAAAGGGGCCGAGGCACCATCAACCCTTCTGTGAAATAAGCGCCAGCACAATACTAGAAGAATCCATCACTGGGTTGAACTACAAGCACTGAGGCAGAAATTATAACCAGAAGAGATCCAACTACTGCATCACCTTAAAAAACAATAAACTCGGAATACAAACGGGCATTCTAACTGGGCACAGCCAGTTGAAGGTCACCTTAAGGAGGTCGTATTATTAGAGGAAGAAGAGTGCAGGTTTTGCAAAGAGAAGGACGGAACTCCTATGCACATCCTCGTAGAATGCTGCACCGTCTTAAAAAAACCAAAGGCTCGACTTCTAGGAAGAGCGAGATTTTATTTGAAGCCATCCCACATCCTGAACTTTCTAAGAGCTGCATGGATGGAGGAACTGCTGAATAGCCCAGCAGCAGAAGGGGACACAATAGATATATCAGGTCGCAGTGTGCAAATAGCCTCAATACAATACAATCCATGCTGAATGAAACTTTTATCAGTTTGACAGATGTTCAATGTCCGGTGAAAAGTAGAATAAAAATGCCAACTTTTCGTTCAGACCAATTATGTTTGTGTTATCTCGGGCCCTCAACCTCCAAATGACTTGGGCTCATTCGACGCGTATTCCAATTATCTACAACTTTGATTTCGGGTGTATATTCGATTAAAACCTTTGTTTTCGAACTAATTGAAAAAAAACGTAAAAACCACAAAATCTGGCCAAAAAAATGGCCATAACTTTTCGAGCGGCACCGATAGAATTTTTTAACTATTTTTCTCGTATTCATCACCCCAAAAATCATGAACTAACATCAAAATTAGCCGTATTAAATTTTTCAGGATTTTCCGACGATTTTCATGACCGTGCGCCTGGACTATTTATGTAATAGATCGAGAAGTCCAATATGCCATTAAATAGCTTCTTATCTAATTTATAGGATAAAGAAACATTGGAACATCACTTACAGCAATTTCTTCAATATATTCAAGTGGTTCAAAAATTATGTTCGATTCGATATAGACATTCGAAATTTCGTTATAATCAAATGACTGCGGCATGTTCTAAAAAAGTGAAGGAAAATCCTGTTCACAACGGCTGTACATAAATATAATAGTTAATCAATAATATTTAAGAGCATATTCTCATGTTAAGTAATAAATTGTTTTTGAAGCAGAAATATCAAAGGAATAGCTCAAATCGACTTAGTTCGCTATCCAAGATTTCGTATTCGCTGAAACATAAAATTTCGATAAATAAGCTTGCACAAGACACATAATGATCGGAGGAATAAAGCCGAAAATCTTGGCTACGATTTTAAAACGCCCCAACAGCAATAATTATCTTTCCAGTTTTTATGTCGGAATTTATTACAATCATATAATAGAATAATGCTTGATTTTCCTTGAATATATAATGAATGTATATTTCATAGTTCAAGTTTTATTGCAAACGATTAGTATAAAAGCTAACTGTAGTTCGGGAAAGAGAATAATGATGTTTTGAGATATGGTAGACGAATGGATACTAGATTTCTTGTTGATTTTGATTGTTGTATTGATAAGACAATCGTGTTTAAACAAGTTATGATCAATTAGTCACGTGACTTCTCTCATTTTTGTTAGCAAAATACCTTTCTGTCAACCCTGCAAATCGAATGTAAATGGTTGTAGGAACATATATTATATTAGAAATGATTTAAAAATCACTAATTAAAGACGTTAGATTATACTCTATGTTTGATTGAAATTTTATCCAAATTTATTTCATAATTCTATGTTTCATACATAGAGCTACATGCTGTCAGGTTGACTTTTCGCAATTATTCACACTAAAATATAACCTTCTTTCATTGCTATCAAAATGAACCACAAAATCAAGAAGTCTTGGACTTCTTGCACAGAATAAAGACATAAACTAGATCGTGACGTCGCTTGAATCTTAAAATGTGAATTTCGGTCGCTTATAAAGGTTAAATATGTACGGGTGATATACAAGGTGTTCCATCTCAGACGAGCCACCCCGTTATATTTCTTATGCCATAGTGAGTGGAAAAATCTCCCGAAACACGTCGAATGATTTTGTTTGGGGGACATCTTTTGACGTATATTTGAGGCTTGAACGAGCAACCCCCTAATAGGGGGCACTTCAACCCCTCAAAATTCAATAGGGGAGAGAGGTTGAGTGATACGTCATCTGAAAGGTCTTGGAAGCCTCTTTACAACGGTGTATGAAAAACGTAACTTTGAAGAACCGTTTAAGCCAAAAATGAATTTTGTTGCTCGAATGCGCCACCTTGAATATTTTGGTTATTTGTACAATGTACAAGCTCATTTTTATTAAGCCTTTTTTACAAACTTAAGCAATCTTCAAAAAATCACATTCGTAAAAAAATTGAATTGTGTTGTCATGATTACAATGGAAAAAATTAAATCTGCGTGTTTAAATCAAATGTTCAAATTGTCCTCCATTGACTTCCATACAATAATACATTCTCTCAAACTAATAAATAAAAAAACAGCAAAACGTTTCCTTATGTTGCCTTCTTTTTTTGTTCTTAGAAGGTGTTTATCTGGTTTTAACGTTTCTTCGATCATTTCATGATTTTAACCAATCTGTTGAGTTGCTACTTTGCTGATTTGTTTAAAATTTCAAAAAATATGGTGTACACATTGCAACGTGTTGAGCTAGTAAGTCTTTATTACCAAAATCAAAATTATGCCGGAGCGTCTGCAAGGATATTTAACGAAAACCATCCTGAACGTAGCGTTCGCCATAAGTACGTAATGGAATTGATTTCAAAATTTGTGGAGACGGGTTCAGTAATGGATAAAAAAAGGGCACCCATTGGAATTGTTAATGATGAAGAAGCAGCTGTGGCGGTATTGGGACATTGCCAACTTATGCCAAACACGCAATATGTACGACAGCTTTCTGCAGCTTCCGGTATTAGCCAATCTAACGTTTTCAGAATTTTACATAAACACAAGCTCCATCCGTACAAAATTAAATTAATTCAGGAATTAAATGATGATGATTGGGATCGAAGGCAAGAGTTTTGCAAAATTATGGTCGAGCGTATCAACAATAACCCAAATTTCTTGTACAACGCTTGCTTTTCTGACGAATGCACTTTTTTACTTAATGGAGAGGTTAACCGGCATATCTGTAGAATTTGGAGCGATACAAATCCTCATGTATTTCGAGAAGCTGACACTCAACATCGGGAAAAGCTAAACGTTTGGGTAGGAATTTTGGGAGACCACCTAATTGGACCTCTGTTTATTCCTGGTAATTTAAATGGCGAAATTTATCTTGAAATGTTGGAAAATGCGATTGATCCGTTAATAACTGAGCAATTAGAAAACGATCCTCTACTACTTGAACAACAATTGCATTTCCAACAAGACGGAGCTCCTCCTCACTACGCCAATACCTCAATTTGCAATACCCCGGTCGTTGGATTGGAAGAAGAGGTCCTATGGAGTGGCCTGCTCGATCTCCTGACCTGAACCCTCTGGACTTCTCGTGGGGACACCTCAAGTCCAAGATTTTTGTGACTCAGCCTGAAAATTTGGACGAACTACGCCAACGAATTGTAAATGAGTGTCGTCAAATAACTCCAATTATGCTGAACCATGTTAGAGACGGTTTTCAGTCAAGATTGTATTATTGTATGGAAGTCAATGGAGGACAATTTGAACATTTGATTTCAACACGCTTGATTTAATTTTTTTCATTGTAAGCATGACAACACAATTCAATTTTTTTACGAATGTGATTTTTCGACGATTGTTTAAGTTTGTAAAAAAGGCTTAGTAAAAATGAGCTTGTACATTGTACAAATAATCAAAATATTCAAGGTGGTGCATTCGAGCAACAAAATTAATTTTTGGCGAAAACGGTTCATCAAATTTACGTTTTTCATACACCGTTGTAAAGAGGCTTCCAAGACCTTTCAAATGATGTATCACTCAACCCATCTCCCCTATTCAATTTTGAGGGGTTGAAGCGCCCCCTATTAGGGGGTTGCTGGTTCAAGCCTCAAATATACGTCAAAAGATGTCCCCCAAACAAAATCATTCGACGTGTTTCGGGTGATTTTTCCACTCACTATGGGATAAGAAATATACGGGGTGGCTCGTCTGAGATGGAACACGTATATTTATAGCCAGAAAAACTCGGTTGTCGTTATGGTTCAATGATATACCATAATTCCATTTGAAAAAATAAATATGGATGCCAGAAATACCACTTGAGACGGGGCTACCACGCCCCTATTTTCACCACTATGAGACGATCTGCATAATTTCAAATCCATACAACCAATAGGAACCAAGCTTCTCCACAGTGGGTTACGCACATACGCGCACACGTACAGACATCATATCAAAAATAGTCCTGATCTACTCTGAAATGCTCATAACCGATAAATCAGCGAATATCCGAAAACATTTTTGATCCGGTTACTATACTTCCCTCATACTATATACTACGTATAGCGAGGGGTAAAAATACAGAATCTCCAGCTCTGGAGCTGCACAAAATTATAAGAACAAAATAATTCCACATGGAAGTTCCAAAAGTCGATCTTGAATCTTTTTGTTGTCATTATATGACCTTAGTAAGAAAGCTGTGATCACTCGATCACTGACTTCTCTCAGTATTGTTAGCATAATTTTTTTTCGCTTCCGACCATTCCTTCCGGTCAAAAGTATATCATTGTAGGAACAGAAAATATATTGAAAAAAATTTTTTTTGTGCGCAGAAGAGAAGAAATCTTGCATAGACGCCCGTACCCCCAGGTATATTGGATTCGTACAGACTAAAACCTCTTCCCCGTAAGGTTGGTTCTTCATCCTTCCGAGAGAGTCACATTGCACTGCGAACATAAGTGTCCTATTGTACTCTCACATATTCCTATCTCCTTATCAGTTCGGTGTATTCTATGAAACTCAGTAGCCTGATATAGGGGATACTTCTGATTTCCTCGGGTGCCGTTTTATTGTCTGCAAGGTATGTCCGACGACCAACCGCGTATGCCGTGCTTTGACACAGCACATACATGGGTCTCTTCTTCCACGCTGCAACCCCTGCATGTGTGCTGATCTAACAGACCCATCGTGCAGAGATGGATCTTACATGGGGCTTGTCCGGTCATGGATGCAACTAGATTTCATATTTCTTGTGAGCTGAACGTTAGTAGATTTTATACTCGTTGCTGCTGGATGTCTCTTATTAGTTGCTTGAAGTGCGACCTACGGGGCAGTTCAGTTCCTTCCAATAGACACGGTGCTCTGCCTTGAGCCCTTTTTGGATTATAGACTTCGCTGTGGCATGAAAAATTCCACAAGTTTGCTCTGGTCCAATAAGGGGTTATTACGCCCCCGCTTTAGCGAGTGCGACGAGTGTACGTCTACTGGGGTTCTTTACTAGTGCCGTTAGCTCCTTCACACAATCAAGTGAACATTGTGAGGTGCCACTACAGCTCGCCGTTCAGGCCGAAGCCATAAGAGGAGCGTATTGCTTTGATCTTATTGGACAAGGAAAGGCCGACCAAACAGAGCTAGGCATTCTTTGATTGCTTGGATCACCTGGGCCATTGAGGATAAGATCTGACACGATCAAGGTTCACAGCACTTCCGTACCGTTCATGATTCAAACCTTGAATGGGCGGGAGAACACTGGGTGCAAGCCTCATATGATACCAGGGGATTCAGTATGGCTTACCGAAGGCACCAAGACCGAAAACAGTTCAGATGCTGGAATAGTCGAGACAAATACCATGGAGAAATAATTTCTTTGAACCAAAGAATAGTCGCGACAGAATTCCAAGCAAAAATTTTGGAACTGCCGTCGAACTAGTTAAAGCGGGGCGGATTAACCCCTGATTGAACCAAAGCCAACTCGTGGCATTTTTCATGCCACAGCGAAATCTGTAATCCAAAAATGGCTCGAGGCAGACCACCGTGCCCATTGGAGGGAACTGCCCCGTATGTCGCACTCCAAGCGACTAATGGGAGACCTCCAGCAACAACTAGTGGACAATCTATTAATGTTCAGCAGTCAAGAAATAGAGAATCTTGTTGCATTCCCGATGAAGACGCCCCATGCAACAACATCTCTGCCCGATGGGTCCGGTAGATCAGCTCACATGCAGAGTTTGCGGCGTGTAAGAAGAAACATCCATGAATGTGCTGTGTAGGTGTACGGCATGATCGGTTGGTCGTCGGACATACCTTGGGGACGATAAAATTACACCGGACAAGATACACCGAACATATGTAAGGGCTCAATAAGACACTAGTGACCGCAGTGCAGTGGAGCTCCCTCTGAAGGATGGAGAACTAACCTTACGGAGGAGGAATTTCAGTCGGTAATAATCCGGCACAACCGGGGGCTTGAGTCCCCAAGGCGTATATGCAAAGTTTCCCCTCCTCTACGCAAAAAAAAGGGCGACTGCGGTCCTTTACTGTCTAATCTGAAGCCCTTTGCACCTAGTGGATCAGTAGCCAATGACGAGTGTTCACCATGCACCCCAGATGAACGATTCCCAAAGAGGTTAGCACCAACTTCATCATATATTATTTGAACGTCGTCCTAGTGAAGCGATTCCCACTCGAGGGTGTTCACCTGGCTTCAGAGGTAGGCTGGATCGGTTCCTACTTCAGCTCCAGAGTGTTCACCGGGTGACCGAGATGGACACACAGTCACCTACTCAACTCCCAGTCGGAACACCGTACAGGTGGTGAATGTCCTGAAGAGGTTTAGCACCATCTTCGTTTCACTAAATAGGAGATCAAAAAAGAAATATGAGGTTTCTATTGCCGGCAGTACAAGTTCCCCGGGGCAACATGAGACAAGGCGAGGCCTAGCTCAGCACCTTCTCGACATGATTCGTTAAAATTTGAGATGTATTCATCGAGAGCGGAAATGCAAACGTCATCCTAACGCGAGCGAATTAATACTTGATATACCAAGTTCTATGTTGAACCTCCAGCGGCGATGCTAAGTCAGCCAGTAAGACTGCTTCCCAATATTTTTTGCTTCTAATAGTGAAGGTTCAGAGTTGAAGGTTCAGAGTTATCGCAGGTTAGTTTGTTAAATTTTTTGCAGGTTAGTTTGTAAGATTTTTATAAATTTTTGGAAAACACTAAGGAAGTAAGTAGGTTAGATATTTTAAAGTGTTTTGTTATTAATTGATTGATTTCTTCTTGCCTTTGTACAACTTGTCGCATTAATATGACACATGCATATGCGCTCTCGATGAAATGCATCCCAGTTTTTAACGTCTCTCTATCGCAGCGCTCGGTTTAAAAGCGGTTTCCCAACACAAGTCAAAGGAAGCGGGAGCGAGTGTAGTATATTTGTGAAGAACTTATATACAGGTATCTCATAACTTATCGGCCATAGCGCAACAGGTGATACTAGAGATCAGAATGAGAAGATTAAATATTTGTGGACAAATGTTAGTCATTAAAAAGAGACTTCACTTTGAAAGTAAAACTTAATTTTCGACAAATTAAAATCATTTCAGAACTGCAGAAGAAAGCAAATTCAAAAGTGAAGTAGTTAGGCTTTCGAAGGTGTCAGATCCGAATTCGGTACTAGTTTGAACCTAGTTCCTAGGAGGGCTTGCTACGTACTTCGTGATGAATTAAATCCTGCATATTTTTTTACCCTGTAAAGCTTCAAACTAGAAAAGAGTCATTACTTCCACATACATACATATTGGTCAATACCGATATCTCAGGAAGTTTGCGAGAAATTCGTCAATTGCTGAAAAATATCCATAAATATTCATAAAGTGGGCCTTGAATGTTTACTAAATAATATGTCGCGATGACAGCAGTCATTGTTTTCTATCTCTCCCGGATGTAATCCTGTAATATGACTCGGTATAATTATATAAAAATGCCTAGGCTTAATCAGATCTGTAACCGAGATTTGGGGGACATGCTCCTCGTTTATGCAATAGAAAATTTCAAAAGACGTGCTGCAGTTAGAAGGTATAAAGAGCAATACCTGTAGCAAAGCTGCCTTAATAATTATCAATTAGTAGTATTCACTTAGATATCTAACAAGCTGCTAAAATTCAAGCTCGTTCTAAAAACACCCATGACCGTAAATAGAAATAGAATATTCTCTGTTCCTTCTTATTACGGACAAGTCAAGTGTATGAGTTCATTTCTTACTACGACCGTTCCATCATAAATCAATACAGTTTTAATTTTTAAATTATCGACAAAGTCGAAGAGGTTACTCACAGTTTTCATAGGAAATCATAAATTACGAAGATGGTTCTAAAGAAAACAAGTGTTTGACAGTATATTGGTAGTTAAGACATATTTTTGTGATCTAATTCGAAGCGACAAGTGGATCGCTTGTCATGACTTAAACAAAGATTTTTCACGCTGTTCTTACCTTTGAAGCTACAATCCATTCACGTAACCATAACACAAGACGTGCAGAACAGGGTTGTTTCTTATTAAACATGTTATTAGGATATTAACTTTATATTAATTTTCATCCATACCTAAATTCAAGGAAGTCTGAATCTGAAACCCCTTCCCTGTAGCAATGACTCCATGCTTAACAAACGTAGCAAAGTACGCGGTCAACGGTACTTGCTTTTTCCTGAGTCAGGAAAAGTCCACGTGGACTTGAGTAGGCCCGTCACTTACAATTCTTTCGCCTAGTCAGATTCCTATTGGCTGCTTGTATGAATCATGGGTGGGCCATGCTCCCAAGTTTGCGCGTGGGCTGGCCCCGCTTCAACGATTTCATAAAAACTAATTACTTGGAGGAAAAAAGGAAGTTCTCAACCACCTACTGATAGTTCTTAACTACCTACTTGTTCGGTAAGTCAGCTTGCTCTATGTCCACAGGGATGCCCCATGGTTGCATTGAATCAAATCAATTAATATCATGTTGTCAAGATTTAGACAAACTAAATTTCAGAAATATATAGAGATTAAATTAATTCATCAATTTGTGTTCATTGCAACAAGGGTTATGCATCCCTGGGGGCTAAAGCAGCGCTGTTTGTTCCCTTATTTAAAATCATTTCGTGACAATTTCCTATCACATCAAATTTAATCCGATGTAGAAATCGAGTGCTTAAATCCTTTGTGCGTTATTTCTACAAGGGGTTTGAGAGGAAATTGTGTTATTTCGACCAACAGGGTAAGTGCATTTTGATTGCCAAAGAACAACTGTTAAATTGACTTCAACATCTGAATCGGCAATATAATATAATGTGGTTATTTAATCTTCAGATCATGCTCCGCCCGCCAATGTTTAATTTGTTAATTTATGTTTTTCGTGTCATTCAGGCTAAGTAGTGACCAATTGGAATTCCGCTTATCGGAGATTACTTAGGGGAGATGATAGAGTATCATGTCGTTAGGTCTGGGGTAGACCAAAAAGGGAGGAATTCTTTAATTTTTAACATTATCTATCAATCATCGACTTGATCATGCGCGAAATCGATCACTTTTCCGTGTGTGCTAATCAGTCTTTCATTTGATACAAACTCTCCAGAGATCCTGGCAGGAACTCGCTCGCTGGCGAAAGGGGTAGAACTAGCGACATTGATAACGGTGTCACAGGTTCCCATTTTGGGGTGAACCTGAATTTGACGTTTTTAAATTTATGTATCATTTCCATTTCTGAATTTTGTTGTAATTTTATATTCGTTGCTGTGCTGTAATGTATCGAATTTTGTTAACTTTTATTCAATATATATTTATTATTTAATTTGATTAACGAGTTTAACTGGTAATTCCTAATCACCTAAACAGCTTCTAGGTTGGCTGAAAGATACACCTAGTGGTGGCGGCTTAAAATAACCTTAAGGGTGCACGGATCAACTAAGATCTTCGATACCCGAGCAGGTTCCAACAAACAAATCTTAATTCATATAACACGTCGATGAGGTATTAACGCTACCTGAAATAATACTCAGCCGACTGTTACAAGCAGTGAGATAGACTTTCAAGCCTATTCACTTATTTGAAAATATTAAATCTAGAGTAATTTCAGTTCAGATTTATTATTTATTATTATAAAAACAATACGCTCGGCTGAACGTTACAAAAGCTACAACCCCAAACATACCGCTCAAATAGGAGTGGTTATCTGAGATTATAAAAAACTGAACTCACCACACTAAAGTCAGTTATATTCTAATTTCTTAAGTTAAATCTTGCTTTCACTATTTCACGAATCACTTGAACCATATTTTAGAAAACGTTTTCTGGTTAAGCTTGTGTTATGGTGTTTATGGTAGAATTTTCGCTAACTTCATTTAGAATCAAGTCATATTGTTGAATACATAAAATTGAGAAGAAATTGTTTTAACTCTTTACCCTGGTACATCCGGGCTGAGTTAAATCTGTCTTACGTCAATCATCTCTAGAATAAATCTTTTATAATAATTGGTTGCCAGCTTTTAGGGGTGAAGGGGTGGGGGTTGAAAATTGCATGTGTGAATGGCAATTTAAAAATACAAATCTAGCATTTTTCTGGAAATTTTTCGTCAACGATTTTATAGAATTTATCCGTTACATTTGGGAACCACTGTATGTTAATTATATCATTAAAAAAATTTAATGAGAAGCAGAAAGCATTTTTACATATAATTATTTTCTGTGAGAAAGAAAACACTAATAGTACTCATGTTCTAACGAATAGCCATCTAATCGTATAAATTAAACGTTGTACTACAAACCTTTTGATTTATACGATTAGTTAACCAAAACCAAAAATACTAACGTCACGTTTAATTATCTTCTATGAGACCACCTTGTGCTGCCTGGGTAGTGAGATCTCCAAATAAGATATAGCATAGCCTGTGTATTCCATAAATAGGATAGTTACTAAGTACTGGTAGATTTCAAATGTCATGCAGTAATAAACTTATGACCTTAAAGCGAATGTGATAGCTTGTTCTGTCATGTACCTACTTCAAATTTATCGGCCGATTACGGTAGATCGGCGTTTTAACACTCGAATAGGTAAGAAGTGATAAATATAATTTATACAACTGCCTTTAGCCACTTTCAAATGTGACCTATGGTCATTCCGACGTTGAATCATTTCAACCTTATGTGCATAAAGCGGAAAATCAATGTTTCCAAACTCTTCATTTGATTTCGAATTTGAACAATGCTTATGAAACACTCAGGTCTACAATGTAGAGTGTAGACAACACGCAAATGATTAGAAACAGATAAAGTCTTTATGTCATTACATTGAAAGTATATTTGAATTGACAACATAATGTATTTAACAATTAGGGTTGATTCTAGGATCTTCATCGAATTATTTCATTCAATAGGATGTCCGGAAATTCATATGCCAAACTTCTGGAGGTGATAGTACACGAAAAAATAAGAAATAATAAAAACGGGCAGTCACCGAGCACTGCTGACAGAAGTGAAAACTGACATTATGAAGTAACCAATTTATTTTATAGTCCAGGCTATGAACCGGAAACTAAAAAAATAAAAACATGTAAGTTCGAATCAAAAATTTTTTTTTGCATTAGCTTCAAGAGGTTCTCAGGATCATTCATACACCTTAAAACCTCTTGGGAACCCCAACCCCACCCATTGGGGGGCGAAATGGCTCGAAATCTCCAAGTTTCGAATTGTACTTTCTACAAAAAAAGGTATTTTGGCATTTCGAGTGCACCTGGGAGGTTTTTTGGGTCGCTGATCACGAATCCGTAGCCACATTTACTTGCAATCCATCGTAGAGGTGGTAAAATCGACGAAATTGGCCAATTTTGCACCACTATATGATATTTTGCAATATACGTGTTTTTGGCATTTCGAATGCACCAAGGGGGTTTTTTGGGTCGCTGAATACGATTCCGAGGGAGTTTTAGAATGCAAAAATAAAAAAAATTTAGAAGCGTGTCAAATTAGCCATTTTTGTACATTTCCCACCCCTACGATAATATTCGAGTAAATCTGGCTTCTGAATCGTATTCCGCGACCCAAAAAACCTCTCTGGTGCATTCGAAATGCCTAAAACACGTGAATTGTAGAATAACATAGCAGGGGTGCAAAATTGGCTAATGCAAAAAACATTTTTGATTCGAACATGTTTTTTTTTATTATAGCTAAAATTCCGGTTCACAGCCTGGACTATTATGTTATCTTTGAATTATTGTAGCATCCGAAATTACAATTTTATCATTTTCAAATGAAAATTAATATAATCAGTGTTCCTCTAGTTTTCACAACTGTCAGCATTTCAATCAACAATTAAATAAATTTTTATATTTAATAATAAAAAACGTATAATGGGCGGTGGTACAATCCCTGTAAAGAGTATGAATGTAACCCGATAGCCATTATAATAAGTACACATTATTTTATTTTCAAAACATATTATTTATTGATATTTACATAAATGTTAATGAAAGTAATTGAAAAATCTTGCCTTCCGGATGGATTCCGCGTCACAATAGCTCGACTTGATTCCGACGTTTCGCCAGCCATTACAGATGGCATCTTCAGAGCAGGCTTGAGGCTTGAACTGAAACTGGTTCTACTGGTTTCTGTAGCCGTATTTATTGTAGGAAAAATCCTTGACGCTACATAGTTCACTGCCTTTGTTCCGGTGATTAACTTCGTTCCGGCACCTGACCCTGCCGTTGTGCGATCATGTGCGAAGTGGAATTTTCGAGGATGGGTTTCCAAATGTTGGGAAGGTAATATCCTGAGTCACGGTTCAGATTATTCGGATGTTTTAGGATTTCTATAGCTTCAAGGATTTTTCGCTGATAGAAGTTTGGGGCTCGGACTAGGATTTTAGTATCTTCAAAAAGGATTTGATGATTTGTGTTAAACTTGTGTTCCGCAAGTGCATATCTACTGGTATCACGAAGTTTTGTACAGCGCTCATGTTCTTTCACACGAGTAGCTACTGTACTACCTGTTTCACCAATGTAGACTTTACCGCAAGAACATGGAATACTATAAACACCTTCTAAGTGGAGAAGAGGAAGGGGATCTTTGATAGGTTTGTAAAACTGAGATAATTTTGGAAGTGTGGAAAAACGGGTAGAAATATTATGTTTCTTGAGGATTTTGGAAATTCGATCTGTTATATTTTAAATATATGGAAGATAGGTCGTGGATAAAGCAGGTGGGAGGGTTTCTGGCTCAGGTCGATTTGGAATTTTAGGTGGAGTGTATTTCTTTATGGCTTTTTGAATGTTGTAATGGGAGAAATTGTTTGATAATAAGGCAGATGATAGATGTTTTAATTCTGATTTTAAGGATTGAAGCTGAGATAGGTTGACCGCTCTGTGGGCCAGGGAGTTTATGACAGATTGCTTTTGGGCAGGGTGGTGGTGGGAAAGACCATTGAGGTATCTTTCGGTATGGGTGGGTATCCGATACACAGAATGTCCTAAAGTACCGTCAATCTGTCGACTAACCAATACATCCAGGAACGGGAGTGAACCTTGCGATTCGACTTCCATGGTGAAACGGATATTGGGATGTAATGAATTTAAATGATTGAGGAAGGGAACAAGCTTTTCGCGACCATGTTGCCAAATAACGAAAGTATCGTCGACATATCTAAACCAACATTTCGGCTTGAGAACAGATGGGTCAATGGCATCTTGTTCAAAAGCTTCCATGAAGATATTAGCTATGATCGGGGAAAGTGGGAAACCCATGGCAGCTCCCGAGGACTGCTCGTAGAACTTGCCATCGTATAGAAAATATGTGGAGGATAGACAAAAATCAATTAACGGTGGCAAGTCCGTTGAAATGTTTTTGCCAGGTAACAATTGAGAAATTATGGAAAGGGTGTCTGGAATGGGAACATTGGTAAACAGTGATTCGACGTCGAAGCTGACGAGCAAATCGCATGGGTCAACTTTCAACGTTTGAAGTTTTTCAACGAAATGAATGGAATTTAGGATAAAACTATTGGAAAAACCTACAAGGGGTTTGAGAATAGATGACAGGTATCGAGAGGTACCTATATCATCTGCCTTATTATCAAACAATTTCTCCCATTACAACATTCAAAAAGCCTCGAAAATTCCACTTCGCACATGATCGCACAACGGCAGGGTCAGGTGCCGGAACGAACTTAACCACCAGAACAAAGGCAGTGAACTATGTAGCGTGAAGGATTTTTCCTACGATAAATACGGCTACAGAAACCAGTAGAACCAGTTTTCAGTTCAAGCCTCAAGCCTGCCCTGAAGATGCCACCTGTAATGGTTGGCGAAACGTCGGAATCAAGTCGAGCTATTGTGACGCGGAATCCATCCGGAAGACAAGATTTTTCAACATTAGCTGCCCTCGGAAGGCTACTATCCAAGATAATGAAAGTATTGTTAAACAGCATTTTCCTCATTATCGGTAACTTCGACGATACTTAAATTATACTAAGTACAATTAATAAATTCAATAAAAATGTAACTTTCGTCTGCACGAGGACTGAGGATTGAGTAAATGAATAACGTCGATTATATGCGTGCTGTTGTAGCCGTATACAGTGTATAGTGTGTATACGTATACCTGTCCTGTATACCGTAATCGAGAGCACTGGCTCACACAGGCAGGCTCACCAACACCGACTCAGATATGCACACGTATGTAAGCGTATAGAGAGACTGCCTGACGCCTGACCCGAGTCCCGCAGTTGCGCACGCAGCAGTATACGTAATACCTAATATATATAGCTACAGCGTGACGGGACGTGACGCACTCTTGGTTTTACCTCTCATCTGAAATAGCCCAACGCGCCTAAAGAAGTTTTCACTTTCTGTTCTTACCAAAGAAACCTCTGTATGACGAGTTTCAGGCACCCTTGACCGGTCCCCGTAATCAAATTGTGACGAATATCATGCCGTCCGTTTTAGCATTCAATATGTATTTCGTTTTGAAAATTAAACAAATTCGTGAACTCGTTCCTCTCGATGCATATCGGGATGTGACGTAAGCTGATCTTCCATATGCCGGAATCGATTTGATTATCTATTTCCAAATGGGCTTGAGAGTAAAGAGAGAAAATCCGTTCTGGTTAACTAGATGTGCCGCTCCATTGAGACGATTTGCTAGTGAAATTCCTGTCGAGTGGTTAATCCGTACAACTTAATTTTCTGCGATTGTGTGACAGCAATGATGCAGAGACCGACCAGGAGAGCTGTGATGTGGCGTCAGTGTGTGCGGTCTACCGGTGGTAGGTATACGTGTATGTGTACTCTACACGCTCTAGGCTCGTGGGTATTTATTATCTCAATAAAACCGATAACAAGCAGTTGTTCTGGACCGCTGTTCGTCGTCCGCTTTAATTAGGTAATCGAATGGGGCGATGCAAGCAGCACGGCGAGAGCTCTACCAAAAACCGCTCGACTGTCACGGTGGCCATCGTCGACATAGTTCATGATTTAATTAAGTGTGAGATTCGTTTTAACGTATGCGTTATCGATCCTTACACTCACATTGATGCAATTAAGCCTTGTCTGAAATTCAATTAAATTGAATAGTGTCAAGGCTATCCGGTATAAAAACAAAAGATCATACATACTTCATAAACCATAATTAGGATTAGGAACTGAAAATACGAATTCCGACAACTAAGTTGTCAGATGCAGGTGATCTGGAGCTTAACTTCATGAGAAGAAAACTTATCTACTAGAGGCAAATTGTCATTCAATGGGGAATTTGATTTTTTTTTTAAATTATATACAGCGTGTACCAAATTCGACCCTCGATCAATCAATCAAAACGGGGACAGACAAGTCCGGAGCACTTAGACCGCTTGATTGGGTCCATTGTGCGCCCCTCAATATAAGAATTAGTCCAGCGTGCCGAAGGATGAGATTTTGCATGGACTAATATCTCTTACGACTTATGTGTACTGCCGAGGTGTTGTAGCCTAAGATAAGATAAGATTTATTCCCAATAATTGTGTAAATACACTCATTTCTACACTTCGCAACTAATAAGGCTTAACAACTAAGCATATCAACTACAGAGTACCCAACGGGCGCAGGGGAATTATGTTAGTAACTGATTAACAATAGATAGATAATGAGAAGCAATTTGAAAATATAACATGTACAATATACATACAATGAACATATGACACTCTCCCAACTGTCCTCTACAAACTCATTATAAGTATAGTAGCAATTAGCAATCAAAATATCTTTTATTGTACGCTTGAAACACTGTAAACTCATAGTTTTATATCGTACAGGTAATTTGTTATAAAACTTCGCTCCAAAGAACGTAATATTTCCTTGGTACAGAGTTGAGTTGCTTGGAGGATATATGTATTACCAAACTATCCTGTTGCCTCGTACGTGAGGCTGAAAATTGAAATTGATTCCTATTCCTATGAAACAAAAACAAAAGCCTCTAAAACCTGCAGACATGGTTAGTAGCTTGAGTTCAGCAAAGAGGGATCTACGTGAATCCCTTCTGCTTTTCCACATCATAATTCTTATTGCAAATTTTTGTATTGAAAGTATCCTTTTCCAATTCATAGAAGTACTCCAAAAAATTATGCTATATCTCATAACAGATTCAAAGTTCGAAACATAAACCGTTTTCAACGCATGAACACTCAACGTCTTACCTTTTTTTATTTGCGGTGCAAATGTGAATCCGCCTACCTCGGTATCGAAAATTCGACCCTCACTATGGGTTTTCACTAATCGTAAGAATTACAATATCTGTTAAATGGGGGGGAAGTTGTGCGTTTTTTTGTTCTTTTTAAAAATCCTGTTCAAAATCAAGGCTAAGTGCGACAGTTCCCGAGTTTTATGTAATAAATAAAAATTTTGCATTTTTGATTTTGGCGTTCAAGGACAGAGCTGTGACATTATAATGATACTTATTTGTATTGTCATTTCAGTAGTGTTGTCAATTTTTTTTGAAAACTGTTCAGTCCTTGAGATATGAGTTCCAAGTTCAGATGTTCTTATGGGCGCCATATTGGTTTTTTGCAGATTTGGATTCTACGTAAAATGTTTTTTCCATGGTTATCACTCTTAATAATTATATTATATTTACTAGTTACACATTTGACTAACATTTATATATCTGTTGTGTTAGGAAAAAATCGTCCAAGCAAATTTGACTCGAATTAAAGTGACATAAACTCAGATACATCTTAGTCAAAAATTGAATATTCTGTTCCGAATGGGTTGCATTGTTTTTAATGCAGGCCATCAGGCGATAACGCACGTGATTTGCCGCTTTTCATAATTGTAATCTGTTAATATTTTCAAAGATATCCAGAACCCTTTCCCTCATATCGTCTATGCCTTGAATTGGCTCTTGATACATTTTTTTTCTTGCATAAACCCAAATGTAAAAAATCAAGAGGGGTAAGATGAAGAAACCTAAGAGGCCACCATATAGGTCCATTATTTGTTATTTAATTGTGGACTAAACTGATAATCAATGATGTTCAATTTATATTATACTCAAACAGATCTTGTTTCCATTCCTGGACAAAATAGTGCTGCCCGATATATGTCCGACTTTCTAACAAACTATGTGGTACCTGCTAGAGCCCTTATCGGTCCTGAATTTCTCTTCGAACACTATAATGTTAGAGCACTAATAGCAAATGAAACAAGGCACTTCCTGGAAGAACAACAAATCCCTGTGATGGTTTGGCCAGCTCTTAGCCCATATTTCAATCCTATTGAGCCCATATGGAAACTGAACTGTTGTGGCTCCAGAAGCTCAAGAGGATATCTGGTCATTGTTAATTTAACCTTGCCTTAGCTGTAATTTTGTAAACCTAAATTGTGGTTTTGAATATTTGACTGTTTTATTGGGAAATGGAAGTTAGAAATGTTCAAATTTACTGAACTCCTTTATAAAAGCAATAAAGTTAACAACTTACTGAGTTTCAATGTTTCGCAAAAAAAATATGTAATATAACAATTCCGCTGTTTTTTTGGCGCAGTGTATTTATAACTAGAAACACACTGTTGTCATGGTGAAACTCGAGTAACGGAAGTTACAAATAAAAGTGATATCAACGTAGTATAGTGTTTAATTTTACAATACCGATATAATGTCATATCACAAAGTATATGGTGAGACGATACAACCAAGTCCATGTATTTCAAAAATTATTGTTAGTTCGGTCCTGTACTGAAGCCATTATAAGTTGATTAATTTTCTATGAGAAAAATGTAGACCCATTTTTTTAATTATTCATATGTTTTATTCATGCCTGGCGCCTATACCCACTCATTCCAATCATATCAAGGTGAATTCGAACACCGCCAACCAGACGTTGTAAATATATAGGTATACAAAAATAAGCCACACTCGCCGTTCTTAGAAATACAACCATAATTCCTCGAAGCCAATTACTTCAATTTATTGTTATATCTGCTACATGTAACACATTTTATTATATCTGTTCAGTTGTTGAGTAGAAAATGGATATTCTTATTCTCTAGCACTAGCACTCTCGTGTTCTGGCTATATTCACTTATCATTACATTTACTGTACAGGGTGCCCCATTTTGGGTACTTTTGCGGGGTATCTCCTTTATTTTTAAAGATGGAGAGTTGCGGTTTTCGCGACACTGTGCTACTTTTTCATAAAACTCAAGATGCCGTCAACAGAATTTTCATAGCTCTTTTAGTTTTTAAGATACAGGGCATTTCTGAAAATGTTGCATTTTGTGACCCCCCTCGTATCTCCGTTATCCTTCAACTTATCGAAAAGGTAAAATAACATTCTAATAGATGTAGAATGCAGTGGTGTAGATAACTTTTGTTACATATTTACTGTTTTTGAGTTATAAAGTAAACTTATGTTTTTTTAAATGGAACACCCTGTATATTTATAGACTATAAAATTTGTCTTTTTTTTACCTTTTCAAAAATATATGATAGTATAAACTTTTTTTCAGAAACACGCAAATAATTGACAATTTTCAGAAAATTAAATACATATTTTAATAGTAGGCTATGGATAACAATAATAAACAAGTGCAACTTACATATTACTAACAAATAATTGGATACCTTGTATATAGGTATCTATTAAAAAAAATTCCCATAGATCTTTTTCTAACAGTAAGTTTGTAACAACAGTTTTGTGGCGTAAAGTGACAATATAACAAAAACACAAAAAAATAACATTATTAAAAAAAATTAAATGTGATGTTCAAATTGACCACCATTTTCTCTAATGCAAAATTGGCACATCTTTGAGATTCTTTGAATAGCGTTCAAAAGAACCATTGTTCTCATTCGCAGATTTCGAAAAGCTAAATGAATTGCCTCTCGAAGTTTTGCAATGCCGTCAAATCGAGTTTTATATACTTCATTTTGTATATAACCCCATAAAAAAAAATCTAAAATTGAGAGATCCGGTGATCGTGGAGGCCATCTAACAGGTCCGTTGGTACCTATCCATCTTTGAGGAAAGTTATTATTTAGAAAGGCCCTTAAGAGCCTAGAGTTATGACTTGGGGCACCATCTTGCTGTAGGTAAACAGCATTATACTGGGCTAATGGAATGTTTTCGAGCAGTTCTGGAATAACTTCCTCAAGAATTTCTAGGTATCTACGTGCTGTAAGACCTCCTTCAAAAATCCTATAAACTATATGACTACCCAAAATAAAACATGAAACCTCAACTCCAAAGCGTCCTTGTTGTGCCCTTTCAAACATTAAATGCAGATTTTCACTACGCCAGTTCCTGGTATTGTGACGATTGAAAATGCCAGCACTTGAAATAAAGCATTCGTCTGACCAAAAAACAAGTCTGCCAAATAAATCGTTAGCATCGATTTGTTGCAAATACCACTGGCAAAACAGTGCCCGGCGCTCGGCATCGCCAGGATGCAAATGTTGTAGTATATTAAATTTGTATGGATGATACTTATATTTCTTCAAGATCCTCTGAGCGTTAGTTTTTGGCACACCAATTTCCTTCTAAATTTTTCTACATGAGGACGAAGATGTTGCTTCTATGTATCCTAAAGTATCTATCTCTTTTCTTTCCCTGTTCTCTTTGTTGTATGTTTTAGGGCGCGGGTGAACAAATGATTCCTGCTCAACTAAATTTGCTTTTAAACGGGCAAATATCCCAAAAAACGGTTGCCTTCTTTCTGGATATCTAACAAGCAAAAATTAAAATGATAATAGAGATTTTCATAGCCATAATAGCTTACTCACCTTTGGAAATATAATTCCGAAGCTTCTTCAGAATTTTCATTACTCTGTATAAAACATACCATCATATCATATTTCTCATAATTTTCGTAAACTGCCATTATTCGAAAAAATTGATAAATATCTATTGAATAATGATACCAAAAGAACGAAAATAAACAGCTTAAATGCGATAGAGATTTGATGTTTATTTCTGTTTCTTGTCATAAACAATATCAATGGCCTACAATTAAAATATGTATTTAATTTCTAAAAATTGTCAATTATTTGCGTGTTTCTGAAAAAAAGTTTATACTATCATATATTTTTGAAAAGGTAAAAAAAAGACAAATTTTATGGTCTATAAATATACAGGGTGTTCCATTTAAAAAAACATAAGTTTGCTATATAACTCAAAAACAGTAAATATGTAACAAAAGTTATCTACACCACTGCATTCTACGGAAAAAAAACTATTAGAATGTTATTTTACCTTTTCGATAAGTTGAAGGATAACGGAGATACGAGGGGGGTCACAAAATGCAACATTTTCAGAAATGCCCTGTATCTTAAAAACTAAAAGGGCTATGAAAATTCTGTTGACGGCATCTTGAGTTTTACGAAAAAGTACCCAAAATGGGACACCCTGTACCTACTGGGGGTAGAATTCATATACTGGATGTCCCAAAAATTTGGAAACTGTTGAATATCTCGTGAACAAATCATCGGATCGCAAAGACAAAAAACACGCCCCTTTTTATTTTTAAAGATCTATTTAATGATGCTACTAAAAAACCACCCCCACCCCCGTAGGGGGTGATGAAAGGGGTAGTTCCAAAATTTTGAATAATGGTAACACCTACTTTTTATTGCATTGTTGCATTCTTCATGAAAAACTGTGTTAGGATGTGCAATCAACCCTTTTTTCAACCCTACTAAGGGGTGAAAAAAGGGCAGTTTTGTATTTTTTGCGAAAAAAATTTGTTTCCATACGGTGTTGCATTCACTATGAAAAATGTGTTTTCATGGGCAATCAACCCTTTTTTCAACCCCAATAAGGGGGTGCAAAAAGGGTAGTTTAGTAATTTTGTAAAAAAAAACTTTTCATACGCTGGTCATTTTCCATAAAGAAAACCATGTTTTGATGTGCAATCAACCCCTTTTTCAATCCCACGTAGGGGGTGAAAAAAAGGGTAGTTTTGGTAATTATTGAAAACAAATTTTTTTTCGCAAAAAAATCAAAACTGCCTTTTTTTTCACCCCATAAGTAGGGTTGAAAAAAGGGTTGATTGCACATCCTAACACAGTTTTCATGAAAAATGCAACAATGCAATAAAAAGTAGGTGTTTCCATTAAAAATTTTAAAACTACCCCTCTCATCATCCCCTACATGGGTGGGGGTGGTTTTTCAGTAGCATCATTAAATTGATCCTTAAAAATAAAAAGAGGCGTGTTTTTTGTCTTTGCGATCCGATGATTTGTTTACGAGATATTCAACCGTTTCCAGACTTTTGGGACACCCAGTATTGATACAATTATTCTGGCGAAAAAAAGAGCTATGTAGGGAAAACATTTATAATGGTATGTGGAATATGTTTCTAATACCGAAACCAATATAAATCCCAGTTTTTGTAAATTTTTGTTCATCGGAATCTGGTGTTTCAAACAACCTTACTTCCTGGTCAATTCATCTTTTTTATATACCTCGGTTTGGAAGTTATAGCAATAGGGTAAGACCTCACTAGATAAAGAGTTTCACATCTTCGCTCTTCGATAGAAAAATAATGCCTAGTAGGAAGAAGTTCGGCAGGTCTCGAGTTTCACAATGAAGGGGTGACTAGTGTGAGCTCGTCTAGTACTCCTGTCTGGAATCTCTCATGATGGAACAACAGACGAGATTTCTGATGAACCCCGACCATGATCTATAGAACAGGGAGATATCTCCCACCTTTCTAGAATGTTTTAGACAGGTCAATGAAATCGTAAGTATGACCATCATCAATCAGACGAAGAGCTCTCATCTGGATGGAATCCAAGAGCTTCAGTATAAATTTGGGAGCCGAACTCCAAACATGTGGACAGTACTCCAGGACAGGTCCAATCTGTGCTTTGTAGATTATGAGGAACTGCAGGGATGTGAAGTAGCTCTTGTCACGGAATAAGAAATAAAGTTTTTGGGGAGCAGTACTCGCTATGATGCATGTCATATAATCATCTCATGAGAAGGTGCTGTTGGTGGTGATCTCGAGCATGGATATGGAAGACTTCATAGGAATACTTGTATCTGAAATCATCAAAATAGAATATAGGATTCTCTATTCCCCTCCTCAAATTATTTCGATCATACCTCTTCGACCGTGAGCATTACGTTGAATACTTGAGTCACAAATCCCAAACTTTTGCACCTTCCTCCGGTGTACCACAAGGATCCAATCTTGGACCTATACTTTTTCTTATCTTTATCAATGATATTGTTGATGTCATTGATATTGATTGTCTAAAATTGTTATTCGCGGATGATCTCAAACTATTAAGTGTTATTAAATCTTTAACTGACTGCCTTAAATTACAAAAAAGTCTAGATTCCCTTCAAAATTGATTTACTAAAAATCGACTGAACTTGAATATTTCCAAATGCAATGCAATGACATACTCTAAAAAGAAAAGTATAATTTGGTTCCCCTACAAAATAGGCTTTGAAACTATAAAACGATGTTGTGAAATCAAAGACTTGAGTATCTTCTTTGATAGCGAACTCAGCTTTGCATCTCACATCAACAAAACCGTTGCATCCTCTTTCAAAACTCTAAGATTCATTTACAGAAACTGTAGAGATTTTTCCCAGATTACCACATTAAAAACTGTTTTTTTTTCTTTTGTTAGGTCTAAGCTAGAATATGGCTCGCTACAGGCTACTCTCTGCGTCCAATGTTGTCTCGTTAGATACTCGTAGAACTATTATATCTATATCTTTTTTGCATAAATTACTCCATAACAATATCGGTTGTCCTTTTTTATCGAATAAAATCAACTTCATTATTCCCAGAATATCATCCCGCAACTCCCTCACATTTTATTGTCCCGTTGCTCGAACAAACCTAATCACAAGATCTCTTTGTTATGTTGTGTTGAAGAATTTTAATGCGATTGCACAATTTTGTGATATAAATTATGATTTACTTAATACCATAAATAATGAAATCATGCAACTTGTTGATTACGATCACACATGTACCTGATACAATTTGAACTTTATATATTATTTTTTGTTGTGCCTGTCTTATATTCTTGTTTAGAAATTAAGTTTTATTATTATTCTTAGTCTTATTATTGTAATTAGTTTTAATAGAAGATTTCCTGTATTTGGGTGTACCCGTTGGAGATAAATAAATAAATAAATAAATAAATAAATAAATAAATAAATAAATGAATCATTTTAGGGATTGTGGGATCCGCATTCCTGGTGAAGACGCAAGCTTGAGTTTTGGTTGCATTAAACTGTACTAGATTATCAGATCCACATTTCAAAATCTGTCCCAGATCTCCATTGATTGCGTAAACTTGTCTCCGTCCGCTCCTCTGGCTTCATTGAACGGTATAGGGCTCTAGATGTGGAAGCAGTATGAAGTGTACCATCATCTGCAAAGCTGTGGACGCGACAGGTGTTCACTCCCAGCCGATCGTTTATATGGAGCATAAACAAAGTTGGTGCCAAGACAGATCCCTGTGGAACACCGGCGTTGACAGACATTGTATCGGAGGACACTCTGTCAACCATCACATGGGGTGATCTATCTAAGAGGAAACTCGATAGTAGGCGACTAAGTTGAGGTGGCAAACCATGTGACCCCGAGAAGGCTTTGGTGCCAGTCTCGGTCAAATGCTTTGGAGTTATTCAATGCTACAGTCATAGATGTGTTATGTAGGCAAGCAGGTCTCCTGTTGATCTCTGCTGACGAAAGCCATATTACCGTCATCCACGATTTTGGAGGTCTCTAGGTATTGGATGAGCTCGATGTTAATTTGCTTTCTCCATCAGTTTAGTGTCACAGGTAGTAGTGCAATTGGCCTCTAATTGTTTGGAAGGGTCTTCTTTCTTTTTTTAGCAATATATAAAACAAACAACAATAAATAATGGTTATAATTCATACATTATAGATAACATATTTAAAAATCAGAATTTCAAACTATCAATAAGACTAACCTACCCAAATATAAATGTTCAACTTAACTCTTACTATGTTTCCCTCATTTATATCAAACAATCAGGAGAAACAGTGGCTAGATACTTAAAGAAAAATAAAAAGATGAAAATATCTTACAAAACTAATAACTCATTAGGCAAAATATTAGAAAACAACAATAGTATATTGTACAACAAGTGACAAATATGTCGTTTTCTCACGAATTGTACATTGTACTTTTTCTACGGATGCGTTGTTTTCAAGTATTGAAAATTAAAATACATATACAATAATACTTGTATGTCATTAACTCATTTTTATATTTTATTTAAAATAGTAATTAACAGTCATATTTGAACTATTTTGTAAAGTAATTCCTGGTAGGTTGTTTTGTTTCAACATGTTTTCGGTAATTGAAATATTAGCTGCGGTCGAAGTTGAAGTTGATGGGGAAACGTACTGAGCTTCCACAGCATTGTTGTGTTCAGGTTCTAATGGCACTGGAGGCTGAATGGATTCTACTACACTTTTTGAAATTTTCATTTTAACAGCTATGGAGTTGTCGATATAAGATTCAGCAACATTGCTGGATTTCCAACCCCCATGGCGTTTTAAAGTTAAAAGATCTGCCCCTGCATTAACTAAAATAGTCGCAGATGACCTTCGAAAACAGTGGCCTGTATATAATTCAGGGTTCGGTAATTGCAAAAATTTCGCTATTTCTTTCGCCACGGTGCCAAATTTATTTATCCCCACAGGCTGTTTCGTACATTTGCTATTTTTGTAATTTAAAAAAAAACGTGTTTCATTTGTGCATGGTCGAAGCTTCACATATTTTTTGTAAATTTGGTAGAATTCTCCTGTGATTGTGAAATTTCTAGGAACCTTGGTTTTAGTATCGGGTAATTTTATTAAAAGGGCCAAGTAAGATCTTCCATGTCATCAATTTTTAATTTTCGAAGTTCATCACAACGGCATGCCCCTGTAAGGCCAATAGTTAAAGCAGCCTGAAATCAAAAATTTTCAATTCATACCTTTATCAGCAAATAATTTTCATCAGGTGCATCTTTTAAAAATTGTTGAATTTCTTCAGAAGTTAATGTTTTTGACTCTTTTTCAGATTTGCGTTTTAAAAATGCACGTAGTTTCACGCGTTTTGATATATCAACACAGTTTTTAATCATTAAGGTACTCCTTAGCATCGAGTACTGAGACTGATGATTTCAATCTTCTTGACAACTCTTCAAAATAAACTAACAAGGTATTTTCGGAACAAGAATTTATCTTGGCTTTCATTTTCCAGTCCATAAAGTTTCTGTAAGCGATTTCATATTTTTCTCTTGATGTGCTTGGTAGCAGATTATTGCAAACATCTATTGCTTTCTGAATAATTTCTGGAGGTGTATTTTCCGACTCTAAATCTTAGTATTCCATTATATTCAATATTTAATGAATCTGAACTGTTTATATTATAACAAATAACAATAAAACTATTTTCGTTGGGTAAGTTGACAGCAATAATTATGCAGTGCTTCGGTTTTGTTGTTATAGAAACGCCAACAATGGGCTACTTGGATATTGCACGCGAATCGTGGCGTAGCGTTGTCAACGTGGAGAACGTGTCATATCAATCTGACATGTAACAATTCATGAAATTATTTCTCACTGTGAGAAATTATATCTCACTGTATTGACGGATATTTCTCACTGCATGAGAAATCTTTGGTTTTGAACGTATGAAAGCGATGAGAGAAGTGGCACATTGTATAGCATCCGTAGAAAAAGATAAGATATAAACAGTCGGGAGTTTATAAGTTGACTTCTGGTGATGTCCAAGGTCAAACAGGTATATGATTCCAGAAACGAATATTGCAGCACCAAAAAAACTTCACCAAACAAAAAAATTAAATTCAACTTATGCCAATCACCTACAAGAACCTGGTCATTTATTCAACAATTTTCATATTTTACTTATAACAAATAAAAGTAATAAGTTGATGTACCAGTAACAGTATTCGAGAGGTGACCTATACTCGACCTGTGACGCGAGCAACATCTTCTTAAATACATAGGGACACATCTAATAAATATCCTGTAAGTGAACCTAGATATAGAATACCCTTTGCAACAAAGTGATCTTCGTTCGAAAGGCAGGAAAGAATGTGATAGCGAATTAAATCTAGTTCATCGATAACGAAAATGAAAATTGTACGTCTGGTATAGCTGAAAACCTGAGAAATATTAGCGTTTCGAATGTTCTTCTTCATACTACGTAGACTGAAAATTATATAACATCATATGATCTTTTAGCAATTGCTTGGATTCTAGCTGTCTTCCAGCTGGAAGGAACGACACCAAGTTTGTATGAAAGGCAGAAAACAGATGTTAATTCAGCCACACATTCCTTGAGAACGACATGTGGAATTTTGTCTCGTCCCCTAGACTTTTTATTATCGTGATAAAGCAGAGTGCGCCTAATTGTGCACTGGCGAACGGGAGCCATTCAGGCTTTCGATAACCTTTGATCGTATTTTGGAATTACATGCCTTTTTCGAAGCGTTTATTGTTTCATTGCACATATTTCTGGCTCAACAAACTTGTTGCTTTATCAAAACTATATTACTAATTCTTCAGAGAATAAGTTGCAAGTATACTCTATATACACAGACTATTCTAAAACCTTAGATAAAGTCAACCCCAGTTTATACTTGCAAAGCTCGAAGCTTTGGGTATAGTGCAAACATTTCAGATTGGATCAAAAGCTATCCTACTAGTATAGTTCAGTAAGTGAATATGAGTGCTCAGTTTCACAACTAATTGAAGTGCCATTAGGTGTATCACAAGGATCTCATATGGAACCTCTTATATTTCATTATTTTTGTTGATGACCATTCTGAAGTCATTGTCAACAGTTCTTCCTTAATGTTAGCAGGTTCAATTCATTTTTAAAGCTGAAAGTTTGCATTTGAAAACTCATCACCGCACCAGCAGCTGAATTTCGGCATTGCACCAAGTGAAATCGTTCGATCAATGCATTTGATGTCGACCATGTAGTTCCTCGTTCAGGAATGTTAAGCATCCAATAGATTCAAGTTAAAACAAGTCCACTCCAACACATTGTGGATACAATAATTGAATATTCAAATTAAATTTGAAATTGCAATAAATCAATACCATCATAATTGAACGGCAATAAATTATTCGGTCTAGAATATAAAACACTTTGGCTCGCATTATCATAGAGAACCTATTAAAATGTGTCGCAGAATGTTCATTGTGTTGGGTACTTTACAATTTAAATTGGATTCCTACAATAATTTCTAATGCGGTGATTTATTTTAGATCACGAGAATACGGTTACCTACTGCTTGGGATTTGTTGTAATTGAAGACACGAGATATCCACATAAAGTAAATGCATTTATTCAATCTAATATGAATAAATTGGCTGTTATAGAGAGGATTTGACATTTGGTAATAGTTGAAATAAATTCACATAACTGTAGTTTAGAGTGATAAATGATCATGAATTCAAAATTTCATCTACACGTGTATGCTGTTGGTGATGCCACGTTGTTCAAAAATATCATCGTTTCAAAATATGGTGGTTATAATTTATGATTAATATCTTCTTTCAACTGTCAAATAATCGAATGTAAGGTCCTCCTAAACCGAACCTTCAATTGATAAATAAAACACTATTACTTTGTTTTTATGTCAGTTATATTATAGAACACTATTATTGTGACAATACTATTGATAAGAAATAATCACCCTTACCCACTAAAGGTACTTTTAAGGTACTGAGGACCTTTCGGCTATCAAGTAAACATCATCAGAGTAAACTAAATTATATATCGAAATGTGCCTGTTTAAATACTATTTGGGGATAATAATGGGTTACCCTCAGGTGGATATAAATCGGAATTTAATAAATTGCTTTTTCTACAAACGCTTAACAAAGTAGCCTTTGACGCTTTCAGATTTCAACGCAAAGTTGACGTTTTCCGTGAAATGTCATTTTGTGACAGCATTTGCGCTCTAAAGCGGAAATATTTCGAAAACGCTCGCTTCTCCAACGTATTTCTGCATGATGATTGATGATAGTGACAGTGAATTATCAAACACTCCTCCTGATGTAGCAGAAAGTGCAAAAATTGTTACTTTGAATCTCCTACCAGAGAAATCAAGGAAGAAATATGAATTACAATACGGTAAATTCATGACGTGGTGCCAGTCGAAGAAGGTGAATAAGTATTCAGAAAACGTATTACTGGCTTATTTTGGAGAAAAATCATTGATTTGTAAGTCATCAACTCTTTGGTCTACGTATTCGATGATACGGACATGCTTGAATGTTAAAAATAACATCGAAATCAATAAGTATCCTAAACTTATCGCATTTCTGAAGAAACAGTCTGTTGGATATAAAGCGAAAAAATCCAAAACATTCACCACTGAAGATATTCACAAATTTTTACAAGAAGCGCCCGATGAAGAATATCTACTAAAAAAGGTAAATTTTAATATTTCATGCTCTTAGTAGTTTGAGAAGCGGTTAGTATTTTTTTGAATTTAGTGCAATTTGGTTAGCATAGACATTTGGAATAGCTATTAATTGCAGTTTTTTTTATAGGTTATTCTAATTATGGGTATTGCTGGTGCCTGCAGGCGCGATGAGTTGGTCAAAATGGAGATTGGTGACATAGAAGATAAGGATTCTATTTTAATAGTCCGAATTCCCGATTCAAAAACGAGAATAAGCCGTGATTTTACGATTGTTGGTCATAATGAAGAGAATTCAGTTGATTATCTTTCAATTTGTAAAAAATATATTGCACTCAGAAAACATTGTCTGAATAACAATACTGTCCAACGTCTATTTTTACGTTATGAAAAAGGTAGATGTATGAAACAAGTTGTGGGTATGAATACAATCGGCAAGACTCCCAGTGACATTGCTGAATATTTGAAATTGCCCGAGCATAATTTATATACTGGACACTGTCTCCGACGAACCTCTGCTACTTTATTGGTGAATGCTGGAGGTGACCTAATACAACTGAAAAAACATGGTGGATGGAAAAGTAACAATGTAGCAGAAGGCTACATAGATGATTCAATCAACAATAAGATTGAAACTACCAAGAGAATATTCTCAAGACCATCTACATCTCGTTCTGTAGATTTCCAATATTCGGGGGAATTAATGTTAGATAAATCTACTGATCGTCCATCAGGTTCAGGAATAATAATTAAAGAGTGTCACAATTGTACATTCAATTTTAGTAAAGTCAATGATAAATTAAATCAACATTAATCAGGAATTTATAAACTGTACTTGATGTACTTTTGTTGAATAAAGCATCTGGTGTTTTTTCTTTTTTTTTTCTGAAAACTGCGTTTGTAGAAAAAATCTTGTGTGAATTTCGAGCACAAAGTGTCATTGTCGCTCTCCAAAGATTACCGCGCTCCGCTTTGCGTCGCGCGGTAACTCTCTTTGTCGAGCGACAATATATCACTTTGCGCTCTTAATACACAAATAGCTATTTCCGTTTATACATTTCCACCCCTCCTGAATTACCTAGTTATTTGTCTGTACTGTGTTTTAATAGTATATTACGATACTAGTGTGGAAAGTGATCCATTTCACATGAGTGGTAGAATGTTGTCAATCCCACGAGTGTGAAATGGCACTTTCCACTCAAGTAATGTACACTATTTTTCCGACGACCACAGATTAATGCATAATTGCAAAAAAATTAATATATTTTCACTTTATTTTGAAAATTTGAGAATTTTACAAAGAAAAGTAATAATTGAACAAGATTACTGCTTAGAATTGTAGAAATTAAAAGTAGTATTATTATTATTACAATTAGTAAATTGTAATGGACTTTGCAATGAGGAGTTGGACAGATTTCTCTCTGTTATTTGAACACTTTGTACAGTAGTAGACTCGATGTCAGTTTCTCGAAGAGGCGGAGTGACGGCTTTCGAAGTACTGCTGATGGCACCCATAATTTTATTGGCAATATTTAGCCTGTTAGTAGCAGAATCGTCAATATATTCTTCTGCGACTTTGGACCATTTCCAAACCCCATGTCTTTTCAGAGAAGTTAGATCTCCTCCTGCATCTACTAATATAGAAGCAGAAGAACGGCGAAATGAGTGCCCTGTGTATTTTTCAGGATCCTTTAGATTCAAGAATGTAGCCACTACTCTAGGTATATTTCCAATTTTGTTAATGCCCACTACTTGTTTTGTGCATTTTTGGTCTCTATAATTAAGAAAAAAGCGTGTTTCGGTAGTTGGCGGTCTTACGATTGGCATGTTTTTTATATATGCTATAAAAGTTTCCAGTAATAGTGAACTTGCGACAGCATTTATTTTTTGTTTTATTAATTTGAATGACAGCCGCAGTCCCCAAATCTTCAATGTTATTTATACATAACTGGGTAAGTTCTTGCTTGCGACATGCACCAGATATACCCATAACCAACACAACCTTAAAAAAAACATAATTAAATTTAATGTATAGACTTTGTTTAAATACCGATGACTTACCTTTATAAGTAAATGAATCTCATCGGAAGCTCTATTTATAAATTCACAAATTTCGTGTTGCGTCAAAATTTTAGCTTTTTTCGGTTTATATCCGTCACTTTTCCTTTTTTAAAATGCCTTAAGTTTACTATATTTGGAGATATCTACATTGTGGTGAATGGATAAAGTGGTACGCAACATAGAATAATTAGTCCATAATGTTGAGCATTGGATTCTATTGGAAAGTTCACCCATGTATGCAAGCAAAATGTTTTCAGAAAAGGAGCTTCTTATTTCCTTATTTCTTCGTCATGAAAGAAATTGATCGTAAGCGTATTCGTACCTTCTTTTGGAATTTTCAGGCAGTAAATTTAGTGAAGTTTATTTTGCGGCCTCTTCAATTTCAGGTGGAGTACATTGATCATCAATATTAATCTCTGGATCCATGTTTTATGGAATTTTAGATACTATTTTCACGGTTTTGTATATGATAAGAATGATGCATGTGCAAAACTGACACTTCTAAAGTTTATCTGACGTTTTCGCAATATTAATTTCAAAGCACACTTCAATTCCATTATGCAATACATATAGCTATAGATACACATATCACTCTAGTGTGATATTTAACTTTTCATCTCTAGGGTGATATTTGTCATTTTCGAAGTAACTGAATAGTGTGCTATTTGTCATTTTCGCATGTGGTCGTCGGAAAAAGTAATAAACGTTCTTGAGAAATGGTGTGGCCTGGATTTAGTACCTCCTTAACAGCGTTTTTTTTCTCATACCTCATCAATAGATCGCAAATTGTGCAGTATTACAGTCAAAGATCAAATTCATTTATCGTCAAATCCGGTGTGCCTCAAGGCTCAAACCTTGGTCCTTTACTGTTCCTGTTATTTATCAATGATTTGGCTGAAATCATAATCGGCTTGAAACCAATTTTTGCTGATTACTTGAAATAATTTTTTTTAATTAAAGAGGTTTTAATTTTAAACATCAATTATTATTATCTACTTTCGATTGTCTGACACTTGAACTGAGAAGAAGAATAAGGAGCACAATATTTCTCCACAAGTTTTTGAATAATAATATTGACTGCAGTTACTTATTAGGTGAATTAAATTTTGTCTTCTCGCTGTCCTTAAACTTTTTACAATGTTTGGTCTAATACAAATGTATCATCTAGATGTCCGACATTTGTCATGACAACAAACTTCAATGTTATTTGTTCACAATGTGACTTATTTCTCAACAGTATTCAGTGTCTTATTAGTGTGATCAGGTAAGGTTATTTATCACCATGTAATTTAAAAATTTAGCCAGTTTATTCTGATTATTCCTATTAGATATTATTTTCGTTATATATTTCTTGTTATTCTTTATATTATGTTGCTCTGTTTTGTTTGCCCTTCAATTGGGTTAACCTGTTGAGCATATATATATACTAAATAAATATTGTATCATGACCCTCCTGCAACATGGTAAAGAGACCAAAATATCATATCGTGTCTTTTTACCACGAGGTAAATGGGTATATTCATATATTCATTTGTTTCTAATTCTCTCCATTGGTTTGGTTTCGTGTGACCATCTGGGGCACTCAAGTAGTCTCACAATCACCTTAACTTTCTCTTTTGTAAAGTTCGAGAAATCTGTCAATATTGTACATTGCTTGATTTCTTAGTGGAACACATATATTCAAAGACGGCAATTTGGTTAAGTGGAAAGGTCGTCGAGTTTTTTGAGTTATTCAAACAGGGAGGTGATACCAAACTTATGTTTGGAACCAAAATTCTGGGAATATTCTTCCGTTGAAAGCAAAGGCATCAAGTACCAATTTGGATTGGATTAATAGGAAGGATTTGTGTAATAGATACACCTTAGGGGATTAAAACTTAGTTTCGACATGACTGGTTTTGGACAGAATCAAAGTTTGTTTCATTAAAAGGAAAAACCCTATCGTGATAGAGGTTTTTTTTTATGTTGTGGTAAATTCAACTAGTGTACGAAGTTCTGAGGTTGGAGCTGGAAACTATACCAAACTTGTGGCAGGAACCAATTCATAATCAAGCAGGTATAACATCTTACCCTGCAGTGACCAGGTCAGGCTACCCAACTTTTGGTTTATGTAATGTTTGAAATGATTTAAGTACTTGTATATTGTAAATTTAACTGTTGTTCACTTTGATTCACGTTGTAGGCCGGTTATTACTACCTTCGAAAGATATCTTTCGGTGGGGTTGCAAACGTGCTCGTCCCACTGATGAGCCGTATGAGAAGAGTGTAACAGCTGCCTGGAACTATGAGTTGGTGACATTACTGATCGAACTGGACAAGAAAGACCCTATCATTGATATATGGCGAAAGCCAACATGGAAAAATGGTTTTTAATTCTCTAACATTTATTTGATTTGACTTCGTGCTATGTTAAATCGTTCGGATTAAATACAGAATGGGGGGGGGGGGATCAGACGCAAAACTGTATGTCCATTTTTTATTGCAAGTTTGTCACACGTATTCTATTAACTTTGTAATTCTGACATGTCAGTCAACAAAGATTTTGCTACTACTCTACTACTAGAGCTCAAGAATCTAATAATATATAAGATGTTGCTGAACTTTCTGTGAATGAATCTCAAATTCTACGTAAATCATCCTGAATGAAACAAAAACAAGTATCTTCAGGGAAATCGGCTAGGGCAGTAATGTAGTATAAACGAACTGCATATGTTATTATGTTTGTCAATTGATATCAGTCATTACCTAACAGTTGTCAATCATAAAAGGTTTCTCGTTACACATATGTTGTCAACTAATTTGAACATTGATTACCCGTAGTCTAATCAATAATTCGAATAAACTCCCAATGACATTTGACTATTTCCCCCTATTTAACTGTTTTTAAATTACTTGTAATATATTTTATGTTCCTATTAATGGTAGGAAGCGAACTGGGGCTCTATAATTCATTAGAATTGCCACAATAAACTTGAAAAATGTTGATTCCTGTGCTAGGACTGTTATATTTGATCAGAGTAAAATATAGATCGGTACTGCCACCCAGCGGTTAATAGCTGAATCAATTGAATAGCACAGCATGTTTCTATAATCCTTGCCGGGTATTGGAATTAAGCACTGCTTCTCCATGAATTAATGGTTGCAGCAGAACGTACAAATCTGTGCCACATATTCCAATATTGATATATCAAGCAATCTTAAAGTTACTCTGGCGAATCACCGCGTGTGTGTGAGATACCAGGGAACGGGCACGATCCTGTTGTATGTGTTGACCATCCAACACATGAGTCCATTGTGAAAATTAGTCAAGATCGGACAGAAAAATTTCTAAACGTTTCGGTTCCCGGTGAAATGATGAAAATAATAATTTAGGGCCTATGAATATGTACAGTCAAAATTATTTTGCTAGCTTTGATCGAGTGCGGACAAATG
This sequence comes from Endomychus coccineus, assembly GCA_958510875.1. Classification (NCBI taxonomy): domain Eukaryota; kingdom Metazoa; phylum Arthropoda; class Insecta; order Coleoptera; family Endomychidae; genus Endomychus; species Endomychus coccineus. The sequence goes on along the minus strand of OY294070.1, from coordinate 19,176,937 downwards.
ACTGTTGTCCGCAGGGCTACGCCTGCCTAAATAGCTAATACCCTTAGAAACAGTTGAGGCATTATCATTCCCCATGTTTCAAGATTTAAAGTATATTTCAAATAAGTAGTAACAGCTGAAAATCGTCGAATCACAAGGGCAGGGTGAACAGTCCCTGAAAAATAAAACAGATGGGGCACTTCTTTAACTAGAATGCATTGAAATTTTCAGACTGATATGACTGGACAACCCAATTTTTCACTAAAATGGACATGCGACTAATGAACTTTTATTGCATATTTTTATTATTTATATACGGGTCTTGAAAAAATATGATCTTATTCATATAAGACAGACGTTTTGTTTACTTTTAATTTTTTAACAACAAAACATTCCCTTCAACCACTTAAACTACATTTTAAACACAGAGATATCTAAATTATGAAGTGTTCTGTCAATGTAAGGGTTGAATGTCACGTTGGAGGTTATGTGACATGGTGTGTGTCATAGACAGTCTGAACTGTGATAATGATTCATCGAACTATGGAGCTGTCTGACAGAAAAACTTCGCGTGACTATATTAGCTGTCGAAAACGTCAATATATATGGAATTCCCTCTACCCCCTTGGGGATGAAATTGCAAAAATTGCAATACCCTCTATAGTATAAGGTATGAACGCTCGGTGGTGACGTCACAAGCCAGAGGCTATGTTGCATTTGGTCACCTGTACGTTACAGCACAATATTCTTTAGGACATATATAAGGACTTTCTGTTTAAACGAGGTTGCCAGAAGTGAACTGAGTCCTTAGTTGCACCTCATTTGATTTTTCTAATAGTTCTGTTTGAAATGTTCCCAACAATATGTAATCTATATATTAGTGGCGACGAGTTCGAAAGGGGCTGGACTGTAGATGTGTCTAAAACTCTAACAAAAAACGGTATTTTGTTTGGTTGTGATGAACCATTGACCTTTAGTGAGAAGCGCACAACACACTGAAGGATAGTAGACCGCCAGGTCGCCGACAACTAACTAGGCTGATGTTCGCAGGGGTTTGCCTCGTTTAAACGAGCCTGATTTAAATTAGGCTCATTGAAAAACTCGAAACCATGCAGTATGTGGTGATGTTGTTAATTTATTTCAAGCCAAACTAGACTTCCACGTATCTGACAATTTAATATATTTCAAGTTTATTTTCGAATCGAAAGCTACTTTTGGCTGTTGTAATGTCACTTGCAGGAGCATACCATACTTAGCAAACAAACGCGGGAACAACCAATACAAAAGCGAGAACAACCAACAACATTCTTTTAGGAAGCCATTTTGCAAAGCACTTTATTCGATTATAACACTTTTATAATAGTCGAGGCAATATAGACCAAAACTTGCCAAAAACTTGGTTTTTTATCATATGTCATGGAATAAATAATAGTACACCCGCTGAATTATTTTTTCAATAAAGGGCTTTGAAAACATAAAAAATATCACAGTCGCTACCACTTTTTCAAAGAACGGTGTGAATTGCTCTACCGCTACTCTGTTATCACGTTGATCAATCAGAATAGGAGAATAAAACACTTTTTTCACATATAATTCTATTAATGATAGGAAATATTTTTGACAATGTTGCTTTTACATAATTTCAAATTTTTTCCCTTTTTTTCTTTTCTTAGCAGTCATGTCCACTATTATCATACACTGCTACACTCTCTATGATCAATTCCAGTCTTGTCGTATTAATAAAAATTCGGAAGTCATACCAAAATACTTGAACAGTGTATCCTGTAGTATTTGGAATTCTTATTGATTTCTATATCCATTTGCATGATTCACGGAATTTAATGCGGATAAATGCAAATATCGTAGCTTACATCAATAATTAATTACACGGCCGAATTAGAAATTTATATTTAGATAAATATAACTACAATTTCGAATCCAAATGATTGAAAGAAAGGCATTTCATGATTTGATGGAAGTTCGAAAAAAGTGTGCTTTGGTCAACATTCAGTCTCAGATAGTTATGTCTTCTGGATTTCAGGCGAAATATGTTATATATAATTGATGCAATATACAATCGCAGAAGCACATATCGGTTCCATGTAATAATCATTATTCAACGAGACGAATTCGCTAATTATTCATTCCGAAGGTTTTATCTTCACGGTATAGGAAAGCATATGAGGCCATCAATTACATGAAAATATTTTATCATACCGTTAGGTTCAAAACCAAAAACTCATTTTTGGATCAACCAAATTGGAATAATATGTTCAACTGCTGCTATAGGTGAGAAGAAAGTCTCATGACAGTTTCTCGTAGTCTGTCCAGTAGCTCTCTGAGTCGCTTCCTCTCGGCCCCACAAATGGCCGAACGCGTTGGACAAGGTGTTTCATCTCCTCGGGTCCTCTTGCGGGAGCCCCGAGGGGGGTTCGCTGGGTGAAGAGATGCTGATAAGCACCGATGGGGGACTACCTGCAGGAGGGAGGAAGGAACCGAGGATGAGCCTGCCGAGGGTTGGGAGGAAGAAGGCACCCGTATGAAGCCTTCTGGGGAGTAGGGAAAGGAAGACACCGGTTGGGGAGTTTCTTTAACTTGAGGTTTTCCTTTTGTTTGCTAGGTCTCATATGGATCCGACGAGTAATGGGTAATTGGTATTATAGGCATGTCATATGCAACATAATAGTATTATTAATATAAATAATTTAAGCATGTTACGAGTTCAGCTGAGCAACTAGGAAATTGACTCTCTCCAGCAGCATGGGGCAGTCAATTAGGTTATTGGGCAACTCGAACAAACTGGCTTGGAGTACATAATTACTTCTGCGAGAAAGGGATGACATATTGAATCTATCTGACAGGAAAGAATTAGGTATGCCCCTGAGAGGATACAAACCGTCGATCCTGAAGCAAAAGTATATCAAAAAGCGGCGCTATTCAGATTCCAGGGTATCTCTATGAACGGCATAACCAGAAATCTAATCACAGATGCTTACTCAAGCCGCGATCGCAAAAATGTTACGAACAACAAGTTGAGCATGTCTATGTCTGAAAAATCAGGACAGCTTCGAACAATAAACTCAAGTAGTCTGTTAGCAGCCTCCATCACAGACTCCAGATGAGAAACGAGGATAGTTTGGGATCGAAAATTACGCCGAGGTCTTTATGGGTTGCTGGTCTCTTAAGGATAGTAGGATAGTACCGTCTACGTTGTAATCAGATATAGTCGAGTTGGTCTCATTTGCGTAAGACATAACGCAACACTTGTTAACATTAAGAGACAGCTTGTTCGCTGAACACCAGACAACCATCATGTCAAAACTTCTCTGAAGTAGATAACAATCAAATGTGGATTTGATGACAAAGAACATTTTAAAATCATCGGCATATAAAAGACTGAGTACCCTTTGACCTATTGACATATCATTGACAACGATGTTAAAAAACAGTGGTCCCAAAATCATCCTTGGGGGACACCTGAAGAAGGAAGGTATTCAACCGGTCTCTGCCCATTTACCACGACAAATTGCCGCCTATCAATGAAATATGAGGCGATGAAAGATAAGAGCTCCAGAGAGAAACACCAATTCCATCGAGTTATAAAACAATCGCGCCAGTGTATATTCAAGGAATAATTCCACTTCACATCCTGACAAACGGTAAGTAGGTACCTACGTACAGGTATTGCTCTCATTGTCTGTAACTCTTTATGTCCATTTGTGCCGGAAAATTCATTGTGGTGTAGTTTCTTGTTCTATTCGACATTAATAAATTATAGCATAGAGTTGATTACTGTTTTTTTACAGCAATCTTTTCCGTGTTCTTGAGCCGACGAGCTGCCACTGATAGGCTCTCCTTTGGTTTCGTCAAAATAGGCGTAAAAAAATACAAGGAAGTAATTCCTGAAGTATTGCCCATATTTTCCTCAACATTATGTACATTATTATACCGGGATATCAAAAATTATCTTGGTCAAGGGTGGTTGTGGAATCTAAAACGTGTGTCTTTACTTTACGTTTGAAATAATTATGTCACTGTCACACTGATATCATCAGTAACCTACAAATTTCATACCTATTTATTTCAGTTGTAAAACAATAATGAACTACAAATTATGAAATAATTATGTGAACATTGAACCTTTTCAGAGGTCGTGATAGCCACAATCCGGGTAAAAAACTGTTTTGAAATAGTTAATTTTCCGTAAATCTAATATTGTTCACGTGAGAAGCCCCTAGCACGTTAGAAAAGTGCAAACTGGTTGTACCTAATACGACTTTACGACGACTTTTCGCGTGCCGTTTTCGCTCCATGTAGTTAGATTTAGTATAGGACCGTGCCCGACGGCCCTTCTTTTCTCGATAAATGTCCATTAGATAGGAAAATTTAATTGAAACAGTTTGAGCTATTCTCAGATCTCAGCTACGCTCGTCTAACGTGCGACGTACCAAAGGGAATTTTCTCGTGACTAAAATATACACGAAGCGGGTAAAAGCTAGCGGCACATAGCCGAAAACACTTCATTACAACTGGCGCCGCCCGCACAGGGCACAAAACGGCCCCAAATTAACAAGACCGAGGTAAAATGTATAAACCCTAACTTACGCGCAGCGAGCTCCTCGAGGCATATGTCAAAATGATTTCGTTCGTAGCTAATTACATAGGACGTCTGGCGTTCATGCAATTATGTTTCTAGATAATTCGAACCTTCTTATTCCGATAGGCCACGTGAAAATCCCGGAGTCCAAAGCGCTAAAGACTTCTGAGTGTTACAATATTCGTATAAAATTGCGAAATTTCGCACTTTTAGAAACTTCAAATTAATTATGACATAATTATTTCGAACGTAAAGTAAGACACACGTTTTAGATCCCACAACCACCCTTGACCAAGATAATTTTTGATATCCCGGTAGATATGGATTTTACTTAGTATAATTAAAAGTAATACATTTTCAAGAATATGATCTTAAGTTTTCTCAATTTGTCATCATCGCAAACCACAACATCTTTACAAAGTTCCTAGTTAGAGTTCTGTTGTTTCCGAATCGCCGATATACATCTGCATGTTCGAGCAGCCATATTAGTGGACTGAAGTATCAAATATGCGTTTCGTAAGGCCGGAAACGCATAAGAATACAGTATTAATGATGTGTGCTAATCCCATATGCGAAATATCAAGTTACATGTGCGTGTACATATGCATGCAGCCATCAGTTTCAACGAAGAACCCAACCTCAATGTGTGTATATACCAAGATGGGTGTCCTGTTACCACACTGCACTACTTACTTGCATTACGTAACTGGGGAAAGCATGTTTTGTTGCTTCATCGTTTTAATACCTACTTAACTCACTCGTTAAGCCGCTCTTCCCTCATTCGATATGAGGGGTTTGGCATCGGCGATTACTCGACACGTTGTTACAATATAAATGGTGATAGATGTCAACAAAACACACCGGTCAAGATCAATCAATACTATTTTTCTCCCTCACTATAAATAAGAAATAATCACCCTTATCCACTAAAAATACTCTTAAAGTACTCAGGACCTTTCGGCTAACAAGTAGCCATCATCAGAGTAATCTAAGTTTAATGAATCGTTTATACTTTTTCATCCCTTCTAAATTATCTAGATATTTGCCCAGTGATAAACATTCTTGAGAAATGGTGTGACTTGATTTCAAAATATGTTCGGCTGTCGCTGATTTTCCCCCATTATTTTTCTTTATATGTGCAAAATATTCTTCATACCGAGTTAGAATGTTCCTTCTAGTTTGACCGATATAGAGTTTAAAACACGATTCACAATCGACACTTTATCGAAGGTGTGGTCTAAATGGTTTCTTAGCTTGTTTTAATATCTATAAACTGGTTGTATTGCAAATATAGAAAAAAAATATTGGATTTCGGTGAAACTTTTGAATTTTATTAAAAAATGATCTGCTTAGAAGTTAAATTATTGATCAAAAATTTGTCGAAACTATTGTCCAACGCTATTTGCTGAAGTTCCTCATTTTCGTTGTTGTATTTTTTCTGGCTCAAAGGAGCTTCCAATAATCTATTAAACAAAACTATTAAATATAGCTATTTTATAATTAAATATTGTATGTTTATCGACATACTCTCTGAGTCTATAAACAATCTGAAGAAATGACTTTCAAATATTGTGAAGATTAGCTTAGTTCACTTTGTATTTAAATAAGAAAGATAATGTTTTTTATGTCAAGTTTGACAGTTGAAAGAAAAAGAAATAAAGTCAAGTAAAATAAAAAGTTCACCAAAGTTCACCTTTATTTCTGAAAGTAAGCTATTAATCTTGAAACTCCACTTCCTGATAAATGTGGAATTTACAATTGGTCCTTCGAGGATTTGAATAAAGCGCCAAAGATTTGTGGGAAGATAAAATTCCTTGCAGGAATTCAAGGAACAATATTGTCGTACCTCCTGCGAGACTTGGATTTGGGGCAGAAAAGGAGGTTGGAAAACAACCAGAAATAGTTGATGTGGAAGTTAGACCGATTCAGAATACAGAAAAAGCAGAAATAATGTCAAAAAGACAGTCTGTAAAATCGAGTTCTACAACGAACAGATCGAGTTAAAAGAAAGAAATTGATGCAAAGAAAAAGAAAATTGAGATACGAATTTTTCAGTTACAAATGGAAGAATTAGAATTAGAGGAACAGTCAATGAATGAATCGATCAATATCAATTCAAAAGAGCAGGTTGCAGTGGCGGCTCGTGAACTTTTTGAGAGAGGAGGCTGGACATAAAACGTTTTTGTAAAAATATACTTTATTCAGCCAATTAATTTAACCTTCAGTGACAAAATTGATTGTTACCCAGCAAGAACCAACGTGGAGGTATAGAGTTTCTCTTGCCCACAAATTTTTTTTTCGTTCGTTTTTTGTTTTTTATTTTTTTTTGTATTTTTAATTTTTTTTCTTTTTTTTTGGAATTTTTCATATTTTGTTTTTGTTATTAATTTTATCAACTTTTCTATATATTAACGAAATTCTACGGTCTTTAATTTACGAAAAATGATCAATAATATTATCATAAAATGTATCATTATGTTTTAAGTGTTTTACTAAATCTTTTTCAATAGATATTAAACTAACATTGTATAAACGATTTTGGCCCATTGTATTTCGCATGTATGTTTTAATTCGTTTGAGAGTAGAAAATGATCTCTCCACCGATGCCGACGTGACAGGAATGGTGACTGTCAAACAAAGTAGTTTATAAAACTGAGGTAAGACTTGTTGCAAATCATTATCTATCATATATTTTATTATATCGGCGTGACTGTCGTACTGGCCTAAAATATCTTTATCCCAGTATACAACGCATAATTCATTGTGCAGCGCTATTTTATCAAAAAAATTATATTTTAGAACTAAGTTATCTGAAAGTGTATTGAGAAACTCTTTTGAAAAAGATTCGAAAAATCTTCTATTCGTCAAATCGAAAAACTTCAATTCATGTAAATCGGAAAATCGAATCTCAATATTTGACCTTTAATAGTATCTAAAATTTCATAAAAAAGTTGTTTATAATGTAGTTTCTTGTCTACCAAATTATATGTTTTCCTCCTTTTCACGGGAGAAGCCTCATCAGTTGAATAATTTCCAAATAAAATATTAAAATGAAATTCTGTATAACGGAAACTTGAATTTTATCAATGAGATGTGTTAAACGATCTCTTGAATGAATTATATTAGTGAATTTATGTTGTAAAATTCGAAAAATAAGATCAGTTTGTTCAAATATTAATTTAAAATTATCAAGAAATAACAAAAATTCTTCATTTTCTAAATAAGATTTTAAACCAACAGCAGCATTCAATGAAACCTGATCTGTTGAGAAGTCATCACTGTTTAATATAAAATCAAATATTTCAATTAATTTGTCTTTATTTTTATGGATGGTAAACTAAACATTGCATGTGATGTAAAATTCCATCGAGTTCGAGCATTACAGGGAATTCTGTTTCCTACTATGTTATTTAAAACTTACGTTTGTTTGAAGACCGTTTAAATGTCCCGCCATTACAGATGCCGTCGTAAGTATGATTTATTCGCAAAGTCGAATCGTTGAAATGTTTCCATTGAAAAATTGAATAAATTGACCGCTGTTCTTCCCGAACTAACATCGTTTAACCCTAAAAATCTTTCCACTAGTTGTCCATTTTTACAATTAATAATTTACCGAACAGACGAATTCTAATCTAACCTTATTTCGCGTGGTGTCACTCAACCATTATACCCGCATAAAACAAAACAAATGCCTGCAAATACTGACGCGTTAGTCATAAAATCGCGAAGCTTACTGTCGTATTCACAAAACAAATCTAACAATTACCTTTATTAAATGAATTTTCAGTTTCATCATGCCCTCTAAAAGCCAAATCTTGAAATGATAAATACAATAAGAAATCAATGATTTCTTTTAAAACTTCGCGGTTTTCTTTAACTGTATTATTATGATTTTCGATTTCGCGTGTTCGTGTAGAATCAATCGCATGAACAATATTCTGTTTACCGGTTAATTTAAACTTAATACACGATGTAATATGTTCCTGCGATTTTTCATGTCTTTCTAGGCCACGAGCTAAATTTTTCAAATCATTATAACCCAAGTGCCCCCAACATGAAGTTGTATCTGATGTGAATAGCAAGCAATACCAGCAATATAATTTATTGTGTACATCAGATCCCGTTAACCATACATATTTTTTATAATTATCAGTATTAAACGATCGATTTTGATACTTCCCTGCCATCACTAATCCTTTCAAATCCGGCCGTTTGTTTTTGAAGAACACTTTTCTATCATATGTTAATCCACTAAATGGATTTTCTAAGAACTTTGCAACTAAGTCACTCATAATTTTAATGTTCACCGATTCCGATTAGATAAATTATAACTTAAAAATTGACTACTTAACCTTACTACGCCTCATGGAATAAAAATAACAACTAACCGCATTCTTCTAGCAGCGGTAGGCGGGACCTTCGTATCCATTCGACCGACGAATGGATACGAAAAGCTAGCCTCCCTACCATGTTGCCGTTTTCGCCGTTTCACGCTATTTGGCGATTGACTGGTCGGAAAAACGGCAACTGTGTTGAACAACACAACTCAGCGTTTGAGATATATAGAGAATCTAGCCTCTGACCACTGTTGCCGGATTAAAAATAACTACTGAGAACGGGGAATTAATTGTAAAATTTAAAGAATTATCAGAGAAACAGGAAATAAAATGGAGAATGATCATTAAGATAAATTGGTGAGGAGGCTGAGCCTCCTTAGCCTCCTTCGAGGAGCCGCCACTGGCAGGTTGATAAAAGTGCAAGTGAAAATTATCATCTCAGTGATGAAATAAAATATTTTCAAATAAAGAATTGGGTAGATCGCGCTGATACAAATGATGGGTTTTCAGATACTTCTAAGAATATGAGTGAGATTTGTGAAAATATAAATGAAAGACAGATAATTGACCATGATAGTGGTCAATTACTAGCTTTCCTGAAGTTTTAGTTGACTGCATGAAAAATTTGAATTTGAGTCTTGAAAAAATTGTAATGAATCAAAAGTCTTCAAAGTAACAAGTAATGTTGGCGATTTTCCTGTTGGGTTGAATGAATATGAACACACCACTTCAGAAAAATGTATCTCAAATTCTGAGAACTTGTCACGTCTCGAAACGTGTTTGAGAGTAAGGGCTAGAGATGTGGTTAAGGATTTGTTTTGTAGCCCGAAAAATGTTCCAACAATTATTGACACATTGAAAATGTATTTCGGAAGAGAAAACTGGCTCATTATGAATCAAATAGAAAAAGCAAAGAAATATCCGTATTTGAAATAGGAATCCATGGAAAGTTTCACTCAATTTTCCATTATAGTCTTTAATATGGCTGCTTCGATGAAGAATATGAACTGTCAGACGTATTTGGATAATCCAAAACTCTTGAACAAATTAGAAGAAAAACTTCCCAGACATACTAAAAGAATGCGGGCTGGAGTGAAAACTAAAATACAAAAAAGTGATTCTTCAGTCAATCTAGAACATTTTTGTGAGTGGCTGAAATCTGAAGTAGGTACTCATTTTGATGTCAGTAAATGTTCCTATGCCACATACGAATCAAAGAAGAAATGTTCCATACACAGGAAGAAAGAAACATATAAACATTGTCGATTCTTGCGCCCGTGTTGTTACTTGCAAGAAATTTTCGAACATGAACGTTCCCGAAAGCAGACGTTTTGTTGAAGACAATGAAATGTGTTATAGATGTCTGAGAGTTGGACATTCCGATAAAAAATGCATAATATACGCCGGTGATCGTTTTGCCCTTTTCAAAGTAATCGATATGAACAATACGAAAAAGCTGGCCATGACTTTGTTGACCGATAAACCCACTTTAACCTTTTTCGGCTTCGATTCGCGAGGGCAAGTCCACCCTTTCGAGTGTTCTTTGGTCTCTGGTTTGTTGTACGTAATGGATACATGTTTCGTCCACGGTTACGAAACGGCATAAAAAGTCCTTCCTATCGCACTTGAACATCGCCAAACACTCCTTTGAAGTTGTCACAGGGTCATACCACCACAACGATAAATCAGTAAATCACTTGTGAATCGTTCCAATCGATGATGAATAGCAGGGCCGGATTAACACTATGAGGGGCCCTAAGCACAACAGATTTTGGGGGCCCCTCCCCCCTTTTTTTTAATTACTCTTTATTCGTAGAATAAAACAATTTGTAGAGTATTATAATGTTCTAAATCGTGGAGAAGGTTATTGCCAGGAAAATAAGTACATACATGAATATTTACACTATTAGTACGTCTTCTCAATTTGACATAATATACAATGCGTAACTACATTAATCACTTTTACAATTGCACTTTTGGAAACTTATCCGCTAAATGATTCGCTTATATCTAACTGACTTAGAACAATCCTTTCTTGCACTTTCTAGCCGCAAAATTTTTTATCAGGTCATCAGAGCTGATTCGACGCAATACATCAGCTTCCATGCACAGTAGTGCAAGCGAGTCTAACCTATCCTGTCGCATATTTGTCCTCAACAGTGGCGGCTCGTGAATTTTTGAGAGAGGAGGCTGGACATAAAACGTTTTTGTAAAAATATACTCTATTCACAGCCTTTTAACCTTTGCACAGCGACCGTACCAGCTACTTCAGTGACAAAATTAATTGTTACCCAGCAAGAACCAACGTGGAGGTATAGAGTTTCTCTTGACAAAAAATTTTTTTGTTCGTTTTTCGTCTTTTATTTTTTTTGGATGTTTTACATTTTTTCTTTTTTTTTTACTTTTTCATATTTTGTTGTTTTTATTGATTTTATTAACTTTTTTTTATATATTAACGGAATTCTACGGTCTTTAGTTTGCGAAAAATGATCAATAATATTATCAAAAAATGTATCATTTTGTTTTAAGTGTTTTACTAAATCTTTTTCAATAGATATAAACGATTTTGGCCCATTGTATTTGGCATGTAAGTTTTAATTCGTTTGAGAGTAGAAAATGATCTCTCCACCGATGCCGACGTGACAGAAATGGTGACTGTCAAACAAAGTAGTTTATAAAACTGAGGCAAAACTTGTTGCAAATCATTGTCTATCATATATTTTATCATATCGGCGTGACTGTCATACTGGCCTAAAATATCTTTATCCGAGTATATAACGCATAATTCATTGTGCCGTGCTATTTTATCAAAAAACTTATATTTCAGAACTAAGTTATCTGAAAGTGTATTGGGGAACTCTTTTGAAAAAGATTCGAAAAATCTTCTATTCGTCAAGTCAAAAAACTTCGATTCATGTAAATCGGAAAATCGAATCTCAATTTGACCTTTAATAGTATCTAAAAGTTCATAAAAAAGTTGTTTATAATGTAGTTTCTTGTCTACCAAATTATATGTTTTCCTCCTTTTCGCGGGAGGAGCCTCATCAGTTGAAAAATTTTCAAATGAAATATTAAAATGAAATTGTGTATTACGGAAACTTGAAATTTGATCTCTTGAATAAATTATATCAGTGAATTTATGTTGTGAAATTTGGAAAATAAGATCAGTTTGTTCAAATATTAATTTAAAATTATCAAGAAAAACAAAAATTCTTCATTTTCTAAATAAGATTTTAAACCAACAGCAGCAGTTAATGAAACCTGATCTGTTTAATATAAAATCAAATGTTTCAATTAATTTGTCTTTATTTTTATGGATGGTAAATACTGCACGTGATGTAAAATTCCATCGAGTTGGAGCATTACAGGGAAATCAATGATTTTGTTGTAAACTTCGTCTTGTCAATACTACTATTAGTATTAACAATGATCGATTTTGATAGTTACCTGACATTACTAATCCTTTCAAATACGGTAAAGGCCGTTTATTTAAAAGAAACACTTTTATCATACTAAATGGATTTTCTAAAAGGCAGCAACTAACTCACTAACATTTTAAATTTACAACAGACAACAATCTAACCTCACTTCGCGTGGCGTGACAACACATAAACAAGCACTGACTGACCTACTCAGCAGTCGGCAGAACGCACGTCTCGTATTTCATAGATTGCTAGCGGCTGCCGCAGGCTAGCCTCCAGAGGGTGTTGCCATTTTCGCTGATTCACCCAGTTGGCGTTCGGACTGGTCGGATAAACGGCAACTGCGTTGAACAACACATGGTCAGCGTTTGAGATATATAGAGAGTCTAGCCTCAGGGCACTGTTGCCAGATTAAAAATAACTACTGAGAACGGAGAATTAATTGTAAAATTTTAAAAATTATCAGAGAAACAGGGAATAAAACGGAGGATGATCATTAAGATAAATTGGTGAGGAGGCTGAGCCTCCTTAGCCTCCTTCGAGGAGCCGCCACTGGTCCTCAAAGGGTTTTTAATGCTTTTTAACTTGCCACTGCACTTCCAAGATGAAGAGTAGTTATAAGCGCGAATTATTCGCCTTTAATACAAAATCAACTAATTCTTGACTACTTTTAGATATTACCAGTCGTTAGGCACACGCAAACTTTTATATTCCAGTAATTTCTTTACTTCGTTATTTTTTCCCAGAAAAATTGTCATTATTATTTTTTTAATTTTTGATTTTTACAATTTTCGCGGGGCCCCCAAAATGTCGGCCCTGAGCTATAGCTTAGTCAAACTTACGCTATAATCCAGCTCTGGTGAAGAGTCTCCATAATGTTTAACAAGCGATGCTTTTGTTTGCGTAAAGTTTTTTCCACTCAAGAAATAATGCTTAATCAAGACGCGAGATTCACTTTTTCCATGTTTACAAAAATCTGCCAGGTTGCTTGAAAGATGGGTGTCAAAACAGAACTGAATGACTTTTCACTTTGCCCTCGTATATTTCCTCGTCGTGGATTCACGAATCGGGACATATACATCGTTCAGAATTTCATCATAGGAGACAAAAAGTTGCGAGCTTTAGTTGAAGTGAAAAGTAAATGAATAAATTTCCGATGTTTTAGCCAGTTTTAAATTCTGTTCCTTCCGAAATAGCCGTCAGCAAACAGTCTGACAATTTCAAATGAGCCAAATTGAACAGGAGTGGAGTTGTCTTTGTATTTCGATATTCGTCGAGAGGTAGGAATATAGTTGTTTAGTAATTATCCTTAGTTCCTATTTTAGGACAGATTAGTAAGATGTAAATTATTTTCTGGAGATATAAGTGTCCCTTGAATTAAATTACGTCCTAAATGGCTGAATGTGAGTATTGCATAAACACTGCAATTCTTAGTTACAGAACGATGACTTTATATGTGTAGGTAATTATAAAATTATTCCTGGAATACAACATTGACCTTTGACATTGCATTAAACGGTCACGTCTAGACTATGAATGTTTGATTTTGGATGTCAATTTATTGTATTGGGTCGATGCACATTTGGCATGTAGACATTCCCTTTCCAGCTTGACCATTAATACTTAATTACTGCGATCGTGATTTATCATTTGACATGAGCAGTCTGCTGTAAATTATTTTATACCAAATAGTCACGCAACTATTCGAATTTTACGAGATTAGAATCATTCGATATGTTGAAGTTACCCATATAGTTCCAACTGTCTGGTATCAGACAAAAAATGTCTCTGTGTAGTTCAATGAAATTGTTTTTTTTTTTTAGAATGAAATTCAACTTGAAACTAGCGTGATCGAGATATATTTTGGTGTTGTATTGGGAATTCATGCAGAAAATTTCTGTCAAATTTAAACATTCCTCGAATGATCAATCACATTGAAATTACACGATAATGTGTGCAAGTGCATGGATCGATATTTGGTGATGCTATTGTTTCTAGAATTAATGACCTTGGAAACTGATGATAATTTCATAAATCAGGATCTTAGACCTATTCATTATAAATAACATAACAATCTAGAATGTCCGTTTAGAGATAATATCATGTTGTCTTATGTGTTCAGTTGATATTATTGCATCGAAAAATAAACTTACAAATAACCTACTAGCCTACAATTGCCGCTTGGAAATAATATAATATTGTTCTCTTATATATTCTTGGGAAATAGGTCACATTAACACTTATTCCCATCTATTATGTTTTCGTCTTTGTAGAGATAACCAAATAAATTTCCCAGACCCTTGACTTCATGCACCATAATAATATCATCACTTTCAGAATTTATAGTCTCTCCCTCTCCACCTGGAAACTTGAATGTAGATCTGTCTAAAATGCGAAAAAAGTAATTCTAATTATAGTATATTTTTTTTGTATAAGTCGAGTGACACTTTCGTAGCAATACCATCCAATAAATAAATTCGTATTTGCTTCGATCATGAAAGGCCTTTTCGAAAATAGAATACTTTTCCGATTGGAACGGTTGTTTCAGACTATGATTTACGATATTTGATAAGAAAGTGATCTACATCTGTACGAGAACGCAATCGAGTGCATCCGTAATTATTTGAGTAATAAATAACAAATACATTTTATAAGTAACTTAAGCAAGTTCTTTTCTCACATATTTTACGATGCTAGATAAAAACTGGTCCAATGATGTCTTCTGGAATTGGTAAGATGTCACCGTACAAGGCAGCGGTTTATAAGTTTTTTAATGTTAAATGGACATTGTTCTGTTAGGATTAGGTACACTGTGCCGTACGAAGTGTCATAACGGAAAGATGCATTGTATTTGTTCCACTTTGCAATGTTTACTACAAACTCACTAGATTTTTGAAATGAGAAACTATCCCTCAAGTATTGCAGGTTGTGATAAGCCTTAGACAATGTTAGTCGAGTCAAATAGGTATTAAAACAGGCCGACTTACGAAAGTCGAAAGATATGGACCGATTTTGATGAAACAAAGTGCATTCGATTCGGGATGACGTCTAGAAAAAAGCTTACCGGTTAGTTTTTTGTGCAAATTTGTTATTTTTTTTTAACGAAAAATTGATCAATTTTTGGCTAATTATTAGGAAAATTTAGTCGGGGGTTTTCGGGGTCGCTGATTACGATTCTGAACTCAGATTGGCCAAAATCGAACTCCCCAGCTGGTAATTGGCCACTTTAATTGGACAAAATTGATCATTTTTTCTTAATTTCATCGCAAATAGACAGGAAAAATTACTCGGGGGTTTTCGGAGTCGCTGAGTACGATTCTGAAGTCAAATTTTTTTAATCAATTGAATATTATTTACAAAATGCATATTTCAGTAAGTACAAGTAAAATCAATCTTCATCGTCACTATCATAATCATAATAATTGACATTGCGTGTTTGAATATTTTCAATGCCTTTTTCTTCATTGGTATTATCTACTCCATCATCGTCATCATCTTCGTCGTCATCTCCAGGTGAAATTGGATTGATCAGAATGAAATTGTTACTACAATTTCCCATACAATTTGCACAAGCAACAGTACAGTTCATATTTTTTTTGCGACATCCACATCTGCTTGACCTATATGTCCATAGTATATGTAGAAGATGCTGTGTGGAATATAAAAAGACTTAGTAGAGAAGATAGAAAAAAATTTTAGATGAGCGGGAATTTATTTCAAATTAAAAAATTGAAAAATCAGAATTCGATTTTGTTTATGATTTAAATTAGTAACGACCCCCTTTTAACAATTTTTTTAAGATTTAACATAAAACAACAACCTCCACAACCCCTAACTGAGGATTTCTGGTTAGTTTTGATGAAATTTTGGAAATTGTTCAATTTTGTCCAATTAAACCTGCCAATTACCAGCTGAGGAGTTCGATTTTGGACAATTTGAATCGTACTCAGCGACTCCGAAAACCCCCGAGTAATTTATCTTGGCTATTTTTGATGAAATTAAAAAAAATAGTCACTTTGTCCAATTAAAGTTGCCAATTACCAGCTGGGGAGTTCGATTTTGGCCAATCTAAGTCCAGAATCGTAATCAGCGACCCCCAAAACCCCCGACTAAATTTTCCCAATAATCAGCCAAAAACTAGTGAATTTTTCGTTTAAAAAAAAATAATAAATATGCACAAAAAACTAGACGTCATCCCGAATCGAATGCACTTTGTTTCATCAAAATCGGTCCATATCTTTCGATTTTCGTAATGAAATACCTATTTGACTTCGACTATGTACTTATACACACTTACATCGGCAATACGTTACCGGACGTTTTGAATCCACAATTCATGGATAAATAGTCGAGGCAATATAGAACAAATTTTGCCAAAACCTCGGTTTTTTTCCAATCGGCCCATATAAACCGAAGTGGTTGGATTTTAGTTCATAGGTGGAAGCCATCAACATTTTCCGTTAAAATTTTGTTTTGAGTTAAAACTTGAATTTTTTGGCCCGCAATCGCAAAATTACCTTTTCTACGGAAAGAACAATTGCAGCGTCCCCTTTGCGAATATTAAACAAATACAAAAATCATAGTGAGGTCCACACAAAATACCGGGATATAAAAATTATCTTGGTCAAGGGTGTTACTTTACGCTTGAAATAATTATGTCATAATTAATTTGAAGTTTCTGAAAGTGCGAAATTTCGCAATTTTATACGAATATTGTAACACTCAGAAGTCTTTAGCGCTTTGGACTCCGGGATTTACATGTGGCCTATCGAAATCAGAAGGTTCGAATTATCTAAAAACATAATTGCATGAACGCCAGACGTCCTATGTAATTAGCTACGAACGAAATCATTTCGACATATGCCTCGAGGAGCTCGCTGAGCGTAAGTTAGAGTTTATACATTTTACCTCGGTCTTGTTAATTTGGGGCCGTTTCTTGCCCCGTCCGACCGGCGCCAGTTGTAATAAAGTGTTTTTGGCTATGGGCCGCTAGCTTTAACCCGCTTCGTGTATATTTTAGTCGCGAAAAAATTTCCTTTAGTACGTCGCACGTTAGACGCGCGTAGCTGAGATCTGAGAATAGCTCAAACTGTTTTAATTAAATTTTCCTATTTAATGGACATTTATCGAGAAGAGAAGGGCCGTCGGGCACGGTCCGATACTAAATCTAACTACATGGAGCGAAAACAACCAGTTTGCACTTTTCTAACTCGCGTGCTACGGGCTTCTCACGTGAACGTCATTCGATTAACGGAAAATTAACTATTTCAAAACAATTTTTGACCCGGATTGTGGCTATCACGACCTCTGAAAAGGTTCAAAGTTCACATAATTATTTCATAATTTGTAGTTCATTATTGTTTTACAACTGAAATAAACAGGTACGAAATTTGTAGGTTATTGATGATGTCAATGTAACAGTGACATAATTATTTCAAACGTAAAGTAAGACACACGTTTTAAATTTCACAACCACCCTTGACCAAGATAATTTTTGATATCCCGGTACTATCAATGCATGTTAAGCATTAGTAGATACGACAAACAGGCATCTTATAATTGACAATTGAACAAACGTTTGATTGATTTTGCTCTACAATCGCACTTTTTGAGCCGTGTATTAGGCCCCTTAAATCCTATTAACTTCTAATTGGCGCAATTTCACTCTTTTTGATTTCATACAACTTTTTCTGTCATAAAATGATCGAGTGGAACTTGAGAGTTTTTCTAAAAATTGAAAAAACACGTCGGGGCTATTTGGACCCAAAAAATGGCCTATAATTTGTTGAAGCATTTTTTGAGCCTAAGTTTAGATGTTTTATTAATCGATGAATATACTCCAAAATTAGTCCAATTTTGTTACTCGGGGGTTTTCGAGGTCGCTGATCACGAATATGACATTTAAAATTACCTACATGTACCTGGAGGTCAGGACTTCCTGGAATACTGCATCACCTATGGGACATTTATTCTAATTCAATGTAGAATGCATCGATAATGGTTACTGGAGGGTTTTTTAGGTGGCTTATCACGAATATGTTGTTTAAAAGTGCCCTGGGACTTGTACCGGGATATCAAAAATTGTCTTGGTCAAGGGTGGTTGTGGAATCTAAAACGTGTGTCTTACTTTACATTTGAAATAATTCTGTCACTGTCATACTTTCATACCTATTTATTTCAATTGTAAAACAATAATGAACTACAAATTAAAAATTATCTTGGTCAAGGGTGGTTGTGGAATGTAAAACGTGTGTCTTAATTTAAATCTTTGAATATGTTTTGTTGTGTCAGAATCTGTCAAGTCATTGTGCTGAAATTTTCTAATCCAGTTTTTGAATCATGCCTCTTACCACACAGCACAAAATTTTCATGATTGAAGCCCGAACGGGTGCGCTAGTTAATGGAAATTGGCAATACAGTCAACGTTTGTTGTTTGGATAATGTTCGAGAGCACTTCCCAAACGTGGAAATCTTACCGGACAATTTTTATACGTGCCTTACAAACTGTGTTGAAGTGTTTCGCGATACTGGTTGTGTGACTCATAAAAAAAGGTGCTGATAGACCAAGAGTTCGTACAGAAGAAGTTGTCAATGACGTTCGTTAACGTATGGAAGAGGAGCCTGCAAAACCTTTGAAACGTCTTTCTCAGAAAATTGGACTTTCTTATGGAACATGTCAGAAGATTTTAAAGGAAGACTTGAACATGCATCCATATAAGATGCAAGCACATCATGCTCTTCTGCCCGCAGATCACCCCAGACGCCTTGCTTACTGCCATTGGTTTGTCAATAATTTAATGAATGACGATCTTCTGAACTCAACTTTTTTTTCTGACGAAGCGTGGTTCCACCTTTCGGGATACATCAATTCTCAAAATATGCGAATGTGGAGCAATGATAACCCTCATGTTTTAATGAATGACGATCTTCTGAACTCAACTTTTTTTCTGACGAAGCGTGGTTCCACCTTTCGGGATACATCAATTCTCAAAATATGCGAATGTGGAGCAATGATAACCCTCATGTTTTCACTGAATCGCCACTACATGCTCAAAAAATCGGTGTTTGGATGGCAGTTTCTCGCAGAAGAATAATTGGGCCAATTTTTTTCGATTCCACCGTCAACGCAGAAAGGTACAGACACAACTTTTTGGCGGAATTTGTGCAACAGTTAAGAATGATGAACTTCGGTACGGTTATGTCCAGCATGACGGTGCAACAGCACATACTACACCAGAAAATATTTCTTTTCTCCGCGAGTTTTTTGATGACCGGCTGATAAGTTTGCATACAGAAGTTGAGTTTCCTCCGAGATCACCTTGTTTGACAATTATGGACTATTTTATATTTCCTTATTTAAAAAACAAGATTTTCGCAACTCCGGTAAATAGTTTGCAAGAACTTCAACAGAGAATAGTTCAGCAATGTGCAACCATAACGCCAGAAATGCTGCAAAACTGTTTTCACAGCATGAGGATGCGCGTCAACTTGTGCATCGAACAAAACGGGGGACATTTCCAACAATTACTGTAATTTAGTTTTCTTGTTATTAAAACCGTTATTTCATATTTGGTAGTTCATTATTGTTTCACAACTGAAATAAATAGGTATGAAATTTGTAGGTTATTGATGATGTCAGTGTGACAGTGACATAATTATTTCAAACGTAAAGTAAGACACACGTTTTAGATTCCCCAAC
Source organism: Endomychus coccineus (assembly GCA_958510875.1). NCBI lineage: Eukaryota > Metazoa > Arthropoda > Insecta > Coleoptera > Endomychidae > Endomychus > Endomychus coccineus. The sequence continues at coordinate 19,156,903 of OY294070.1, read as the reverse complement.
CACCCTTGACCAAGATAATTTTCGATATCCTGGTATCAAAATGTATTCTAAAATTTATTCAACTCGTAAAATACAAATTAAATGAGTAAAATTTAATATTATTTATAATTAATCCTTAACAATGAGTCCTGGAAAATGTAAAATAATATGTACTTCGAGGTGGAAATGGAATTGAAATTTTGAGTCGCTCAGCTAAGAATTATCAGAAGAATTCAATGAGGATTATCTTCAAGAAGAGGAGCACTAACCGGTGTGCATTAAAATTCCTATGTCGAATGAACGATCCCGTGTGTATTAAAATATTCGCGTGTGACCTTTGCAAATATGAATTATTTTGCATATGAACTAATTTACGACGAAAATTTCCCAAACTCGGTTAGGAATCCTATTTTTTATTGTTGCCCTGAAGCTATCTTTGAATCTAATTTATTGCATTATATTTAAATAAAAAAATAAATAAAAAGAAACAAGATACAGGTTAATTATGAAGACTGGAATCTTTAGCTAGCGTTTACCATTAAGCCTGGTGCGCAACTTATTATATATTTCTTAGCCTTTCCAAAATGTTGAGAGTACAGTCTACTCAAGCCTTGACTAGCTCGAAAATTCATTCGTTACATATCGTAACGTCATGGTGATGTAAATCTGAAGATAATTTGAACCCTATAATAATAATTCAATCAACAATTGATATTATCTGTTTCAATATTATTAATTTTGAGATTGAATTAGTCTTTACTTGTTTGAAATTCATTACATCACAAACGAACACTACACTAAATAGTACAGTGTAGAAAAATTTGCGAATAAACTTTAATTACAGAAATAAAAGAATACGGAAGCATGTTTCGCCACACAGTGGTTAGAGAAGTGCGCAGTGTTTCATTTGAGGAGAGGACGATCTCCGGAAGTTCACCAGGATATGCAGCTTGCCGACGGCAGCATCTTTAATGATGCTGGAGAGACCTATCGATACAGAAACCTTGTTCGAAAGATTTGGTCATCCGAACTTTCGAGTGAGTCTGCAACTAATATGCTTGCCGTTCCAGTCCTGCTTTACTCTTTGGAAGTGGTGAAATGGACGTTCGATGAGCTGCATAGATTCGGCAATTGATGCATATCCATCACAGTTTGCATCCTAAGTCATACGTTTCCCGCATTTATCACCCACGTCACCAGGGAGATGGGGGACTCCTTAATCAGGAGTGTCTGCATCGAAGTGTGGTTCTAAGTAAGCGTGTATAGTTCTTAGGGATTCGGGCCCCTCCTGTGCCTTGTCAAGTTACGAATTGGCCGGAGTGGGGGTACTGCTGATAACTTGGTCTCGAATTTCACATCAGTCGAGAATGCCAACTAGGGGCCAACCTCCAGTTTCAACCTTCTTACCTGAAGGCCCTAATAAACACCGCGGAGCAAGATCTTATGGTCAGTCGATACAAAGTGTTTTCTAGAGAAGCATCGAAATGCTCGTCTTGTCAACCAGGCTGACCTTCAGCTACCTAGGGTCAGCCATGCTTACATCCGAAACCGAGGGATTTACCGCAGCTTGCCAAAATAGCGTAATCAGCACCTTGGTCTATCGCTTTTCCACCTGCTGTCGGCATGTCCGTCAAAAGCGACCTCGACGTACATCCATCGCCATAATGCTGCCCTACGGCTACTGTATTATCAACTAAGGCACTCGTACGGAATACACCAAGAGCCGATGTTACCTCACATACCAGGAGATATTGAGTCCGTTGTCGAAAACGGAAAATGCCAGATCTACTGGAATTACCCGTTTTCGACCGTCAGGTCCATACAAGTAAATAGGCCTGACGTTGCCTCCTCTATAAATTCACCAAGACTTTGAATGTCATCAAATTCTCTGCTCCGGCAGAGGAAAACATAGTCTTGAGAGAGGATGAAAAATGAAAAAAGTATCATGATCTCCTGTGTGTGTGTGTCTGTGTGTGACCCAATGTGAAAGACGATTACGCTGTTCCTATTGGGATGAGATGTCAATTGCCAAACCTCTGGTTGAAGAAAAAGTGATTCATATCGAATTTCCGAAAGAAACTAATTGAAATTTTTCCTTTCGAAATTGCTGAACCTGTTCTTGCCTCAATTAGAAGTAAAGTCACATGAAGAAGTTGCTACCAATGTTGTTCAAAGAAGTGATCGCACTAGGCAGATACCAACCTATCTCAGTAAAAACTACATGTTGATTGCTGAAAAAGATTTATCTTTTACTGAAGCGGTCAAATCGAATGAAAAGCATCTATCGCGACAGGCTATTCAAAATGAGCTGAAACTCGTTTCCTGGACTTTAGTGGAACTTCCCAAGGACAAGAAAGTAGTGTCTAATCGCTGGGTTCTCAAATTAAGAAGAAGCCACGGGGCTATAACCAGGAGTCAGGTGTGGATTTTGATCAAACTTACAGCCCTGTGGCCCGTTTTGACACTGTGAGGTGCTACTTTACATACGAAGAGATATTGAGTTCGTTGTCGGAAACGAAAAATACCAGATCTACTGGAGCTATCCGTTTCCAACCGTCAGGCCCATACAAGCAAATAAGCCTGACGTTGTCCTTCTCGATGGAGAAACCAAGACTATACGTGTCATCGAATTCTCTACTCGGGCAGAGAAGAACATACTTTTGGAAAAGGAGGAAAAATGAGAAAACGGTATGAAGTATATCATCATCTGCAAAGCTGAGAACGAGACAGGTGGTCACTTGGAGCAGAAACAAAGTTGGAGGCAAGGCAGATCCTTGTGGAACACCAGCGTCGATAGCCTTTATATCGGTCAACCACCATATGGAGTGTTCTATCTGAGAGAATACTCGATAGTAAGCGACAAAGTTGAGACGGCAAACCATATGACATAAGTTTACTAAGAAGGCTTTTGTGTCAGACTCTGTCAAATGCTTTGGATACAGTTAGAGATTTTCCATGTTTTTCAATAGATTTCTGCCATACATGTGTTACGTAGGCGAACAGGTCTCCTGTCGATATCGGCTAACTAAAGCCATATTTCCGGTCATTCACGATCTTGGAGCTCTCTAGGTATTGGATGAGTTTGATATTGATTGCTTTCTCCATCATTTTAGAAATCACAGATAATAGTGCAACGGGTCTATAATTATTAGGAAGGGTCTTCTCACTTTTTTTTTAATTTTTTGTACTCTAGCTGTCATCCAGCTGGAAGGAAACACACCAAGCTCTTATGAAAATGGAACAACTTGCAGAAAACTGGTGTTACTTCAGGTGCACATTCCTTGAGAAAGACAGGTGGAATTTCGTCTCGCTCCATGGACTTTTTGGTATTGAGATCAAGCAGAATCTGCCTAATTGCGCGCTGAAGTAAGACAATTTCAGGCATATGGCTTTCGAAGGCAGCAATATTAGGAGGGTTCTCGCCTTGTGGATTCAAAGTTGAATTTGCTGCAAACATTCCAGCAAAAAGTTTGGTTTTTTTTTTAAAAGAATATATCCATGTATCCATTTGTATCAAAGTTCTTACATTAGTTACTATGTTGCTAATGATTTGTAAATTTGTGTGAGTGTGAATCAATTCACACGTAGTTAGAGCCGAAAGTCTAACATTAGATATTGTTGTGTTCATTTTTATCCTGAGATTCCTCATTCTTGTTTTTAGATCCATATGGAAATCGATATAGCTTGTTAAAGATATTAACAGAGTGATTCCCAGATGCATGGGAGAAACTTGTAAATGTGCATCTCTAAAAATATAGCGTCCTTGACTCTCGAAGTTTGAATACTTTGTTTATGTCTCTGAACTAATTATAATTCTATAATAAAAACAAATATAAATTGGAGATCGAATTTCGTAATTTTTTTTCAATATCACGTTCCAGGGAACTGTTATCATTAGTAAAATGGCATAAATGTGCATTTAATTATGTTAATCAGGTATTGAACTTGGCTCGTTCATAGCACTAAAGCGTCAAGCTGTTTTCAATACTTAATCATATTTTTCGATAAAAGAATAATACTATAACCTTCAAATGAGTTGAAACTCCCGATTCAAGGCCTTTCCAGTATGTAAATTACTAAAATCGATTTTGGATATAAAGTGATAAATAAGTGTAAAATTTAATTAACGACATTTTTAAATTAAAATTGTTTAAAGCACAACAATTACGGGGATATCAAAAATTATCTTGGTCAATGGTGGTTGTGGAATCTAAAACGTTTGTCTTACTCTTCGTTTGAAATAATTATGTCATAATTAATTTGAAGTTCTAAAAGTGCGAAATTCCGCAATATTGTAACACTCAGAAGTCTTTAGCGCTTCGGACTCCAAGATTTTCCCGTGGTCTATCGAAATTAGAAGGTTCGATTTATCTAAAAACATAATTGCATGAACGCCAGACGTCCTATGTAATTAGCTACGAACGAAATCATTTTGACATATGCCTCGAGGAGCTCGCTGCGCGTAAGTTAGAGTTTATACATTTTACCTCGGTTTTGTTAATTTGGGGCCGTTTCTTGCCCCGTGCGACCGGCGCCAGTTGTAATAAAGTGTTTTTGGCTATGGGCCGCTAGCTTTTACCCGGTTCGTGTATATTTTAGTCGCGAGAGAATTCCCTTTGGTACGTCACACGTTAGACATGCGTAGCTGAGATCTGAGAATAGCTCAAACTTTTTAAATTAAATTTTCCTATTTGATGGAGATTTATTGAAAAAAGAAGGGCCGTCGGACACGGTCCGATACTAAATCTAACTACATGGAGCGAAAATGGCACGCGAAAAGTCGTCGTAAAGCCGTATTAGGTACAACCAGTTTGCACTTTTCAAACTCGCGTGCTACGGGCTTCTCACGTGAACGTCATTCGATTTACGGAAAATTACCTATTTCGAAACAGTTTTTGACCCGCATTGTGGCTATCACAACCTCTGAAAAGGTTCAAAGTTCACATAATTATTTCATAATATGTAGTTCATTATTGTTTCACAACTGAAATAAATAGGTATGAAATTTGTAGGATATTGATGATGTCAGTGTGACAGCGACATAATTATTTCAAACGTAAAGTAAGACACACGTTTTAGATTCCACAACCACCCTTGACCAAGATAATTTTTGATATCCCGGTATATTATAGTAGTCACTTGGTGAAAAGGAATAACGATTCTTTTTTCTTCTTTTTATTTTTGAAGAAACCGATCGTTGCACCCATAGCCCAGGATGGGAGGATGGGGATATCAGCGAAATGGCAGCGACTGTGTAAAGCATCCACCAAGAGGTGGTGGACTTATCGCCTCATCCCAGATATTGCCGCAAAGACCAGGAGGAGGCACGGAGAGGTGAATGCACCTCGTGCATCTGCTAACAGGTCATGGGTATTTTAGGACGTATCTGCACCGTTTTCGACTGGACGATGACTGGTCGTGGCTGATCTGCCAACCAGTGCCCGAGGACGCAGAGCAGCAAAGAGTTGTCCTTGAAGAATATCATTAAGGAGATACTTGAGTCACAGACCACCTGAAATGGAGTGCCCGACTTTGCGGCCACTATATTGAAAGAGCTCAGACGTACAGACAGCGACAAAAGAGTTCAGCACGTTGCTTAAAAAGAGAGGACGAACAGCTAGACATGGGAAGGGCGCACAACAGACATTTTGTGCCACGCGAAGTAATACCTGACGGCGGTCCCGCGGGGTACTGGGATGTAACGGGAGGTGTTTTAGTGGGTAAAAATCCCACACACTTCACAGCGTTTTTTGAAGATTTCCACATACTCCAACCAAAAAAAAACACACACACACAACACACGTCTAGATCGATTCAGAAATTCTCAAAATGGATATATAAGCGGAAATCCGGAAAAAAATGTTGAGTCGATTACAATACTACTACCTATAGTAAGGGAAGTACAATTCTAGGGGAGTGATGTCGTGAGCGGGGGGGACCTCTGTGGTTCGTCTCCTTCAATAATCCAGCTCCCAAGAAAATGGTCGTTTGAACTCAATCATTGTGGAACAACTCTGGTATTGGGAATTGATACACCAACTAGCATCAAATTCATGGTACTCTTTCGAACACCTGCAAGTGGATCCCAAAATTCCTCATCGAAGAAATTAACCAAACCGTCAGCATTCAACCAGTTAATAAAAAGAAAAAGACCAGTTGTATTCGGTCATTTATATTAATATAGATACATTAGTGGTATATGTAGCCTTATCAGTAGACTGATATTCTTATGAAACCACAATCATTTAAAAAATAAACTTCGGTTTAATAACAATAGTCTAATATTTTATCATATCACCATCACCTTCTTTGGTTTGATGGGCTTGACTTTGTAGCTAACAAAACATCTACTAGGTCCATTCATGCAGCTTGTATCATCATATAGGTGAAGAACTGAAGATCATTCATATATCCAAAACGTAGGTAATATGTGTAATGGTCATCCACGTTCTTATGTTTTCTTTTTCACGTGATAAATAATTCGATAAACCTATACTGGTTTATAATAACAATTAGTAATGTCATTGCCATCAGATTGTGCACGGGAACCTTCTACAATTGGATTTCTAAAAATACGGCGTCCTTGATTTGAATTCTTGCAGTTTGTTTGTTTAATTTGGTATAATTCCTGGAATCGATTTCATTTAAAATTACGTTGTTTTGCATTTAAGTATGTTAATCATATATTGAACTTGAACCTTTTTATGAATTACTGTTTTATTGGCAAAATATATATAGGCAAGTTTAAAATGAATAAATGAAAGAACAATTAATTTGTTTTTTTCCACTTCACTACAGTTTCAACTCAGCAGGGCCATTATCAAACACATATAAAATTATGAAGTATACAATAAACATTTCAAGTATAAATAGGGACTAAAGTACAATAGGGTTAACGAGATTATAATTGAGAGTGAGGGATCATCAGTAATTCCGAATAAGGTAGATCCTAGGAAAATACGAGTATTCGAAATACGTCACAGTACGCAGATAAACATAAAATTCGTGTACGATAATCGTCACATGGCATTCTGTCGTCCGATTTTGTGACTACGAAATTCGTCACAAAGATAATTATTTGTTTAAAAATTTTAAAATACAATGAAAACCTTGTTGATGCAACAATTTTGCCACCTTAGACGCTCAAGTAATAATTTTACTTTTACGAATAAATTAATATGATTGAGAAATTTAAAACAATGTGTAACATGTGATCAAAAATATAATGTACTCATAATACATACATTTTACATAACACTAGGAAGGAAAACATTGACAATTTATATATAATAATACTACATATTTTATGGATTGTGTCCATATATATTTAAAACAACTTTAACAAATGGAGGGTAGTTATCTTTTGTTGTTTCAAATCTTACAATAATTTTTGCAAAAAAAATCTTGTCTCCGAATTGTGGCTGAGTTTTTAGATTTACAAGGAGTAGCTACACTATTACATTCTGTGAGGTCTATATAGTAGGCGCCCCCACTTGCTCCAAATAAAAAAAAAATTTAATATTTTGTACTTTTTATGTGCTAATTTGGTCCCAAACTTAAACATTTCGTGCTACAAAAACATATAAAAAAACACGGGTTTGAAGAGTGGGGGCGCTAGGTAGACGCCTTTTTGGCGCCCCCTTAACTAAAAACATAAACAAAATAATTTACAATATGCGTATAATTTTGTGCTATTTATGTGCTCTACGGAGAGCATAATCAAAAGTGTCCTGGACCATTTAGAAATTGATTTTCGCAGTGTTTAATTGCGGACGCACTTCTTTCAAACTTAATAAACATATCTTCGGTTTTTTAAACAAAAAAAGAAACATGTCATTGAATGCTCATCAAAATTACATGTTAATCATTTTTACATGATTAATATGTACTCAAAAAGTACCCCAGTTAAAATAGATATTGAAAATGTTAAATGCAAGTACAAAAATCTCCTTTTGCATATAAGTCGAGTACATAATAAGCACATGAATCTGATGTTATTCAAAAAGTAACTTTGAACAACATCAAATTTATGTGCTAATTATGTACTCGACTTATATGCATAAGGATAATTATAAACTTGCAATTAACATTTCCGAAATGCGTTTTAACTGGGGGCGCGCTGGTAAGACGTCTAGTCAATGTACTTTTTAGTACTACTTTTGAATAACACCAGATTTATGTGTTAATTATGTACTCGACTTATATGCATAAGCAGAATTTTGAACTTGCAATTAACATTTTCGACATTAATTTTTACTGGGGGCGCGGTGGTAAGACGTCTAGTCAATGTACTTTTTACTTGATATGTATCAAAAGTACTTTTACATAACACCAGATCTATGTGCTAATTATGTACTCGACTTATATGCAAAAGGAGATTTTTGTACTTGCCTTTAACATTTTCAATATCTATTTTAACTGGGGTACTTTTTGAGTACATATTAAACATGTAAAAATGATTAACATGTAAATTTTGATGAGCATTTAATGACATGTTTCTTTTTATGTTTAAAAAACCAAAGATATGTTTATTAAGTTTAAAAGAAGTGCGTCCGCAATTAAACACTGCGAAAATCAATTTCTAAATGGTCTAGGACACTTTTGATTATGCTCTCCATAGAGCACATAAATAGCACAAAATTATACGGATATTGTTAATCATTTTGTTTATGTTTTTAGTTAAGGGGGCTCCAAAAAGGCGTCTACCTAGCGCCCCCACTCTTTAAACCCGTGTTTTTTTTTATATATTTTTGTAGCACGAAATGTTTAAGTTTGGGACCAAATTAGCACATAAAAAGTACAAAATATTCAATTATTTTAACAAATTTAGTTTATGTTTTTAGTTAAGGGGGCGCCAAAAAGGCGTCTACCTAGCGCCCCCACTCTTCAAACCCGTGTTTTTCTATATGTTTTTGTAGCACGAAATGTTTAAGTTTGGGACCAAATTAGCACATAAAAAGTACAAAATATTCAATTGTTTTTTTTTTAATTTGAAGCAAGTGGGGGCGCGCCTACTATATAGACCTCATTCTGTGTACACTTCTATTTGAAATTTTAACGAAACATCCATGAAATAAAAAATATTCGGTGAACTATAATAAAAAGAGTTATTTAAATGAGAGTGAAAGGACTCGCAAGCGTTTGTGATTTCATTTAGAGTTGGAGAAGCTTCAGCCCAAATGTGGGATAGAAAAGTGGCTTCATCGAATATGAAATAATCCACTAAATAATCAGCAAAAACGGTTAAATTATCGTCTCTTGGTTTTATCGCAAGCAACTCAAAAAAAAACAAAATCGTTTTCCAGATTTGGATTTAAAAATACAATACCAAAACAATAACGAAGCCACTTTCCAGTTTCAGAATTTTTATTTTTATATTCACCACTTAACCCCAACTTTTGTATTTTACGCCACGAAGACTGAGTAAGATGGAAGCGGCAACCAATAATAGTAATGTTATCCCACACTTTACGAACTCCATCATGAATGACAATTTCAAAATCAACCACCACTTTCTCAGTAATAAAACTTGAGTTGTTACGAGAACAAATAAACTTAATTTTTTCCAAACAGTCTACAAGTTTCTTCTGATTTCGAAAAAAATTGTAACTATTGCTTGTTAGCACGTACGTCACGAAAAATATAATGATTATAAGTTTGGAAACAAGCCCTTGTCTAGTCTGAATAAGAAATAAATATTCAATTAGCCGTAATGATTAACATTCGCCCATCCTTCCTGTTCTTACCAAAAAAAGCTCTGTGTGACGAGTTTTAGGCACCTTTGAAATTTACCTGAACCTTAACCGGTTCCCGTTATCAAAATGTGACGAATACCATGCCCTCTGAAAATACATTGTGACTTAAGAAACAATTTGTACATTGAGATTATTATTATTCAATTTTTTACGAATTATTCTAAGAGTGCTTCGAAAGGCAAAGGTAAAGATCACTTTGGTATATGTCTAACTGATCATTTAGGATACTGTTATAGGGGTTTTGACCAAAGCATTCTCCACATATTAAAAATAGCACCTTCCTAGGAAAAAGTATTGCTGAAGTAAAATTAGCTTTAAAAAATATTGACGTGAATAATTCTAAATTAACAAAATTAAAAATAGGTAAATCATCCTCATTGTCCGAAAATTAGAATCAATTCTGTAATACAAATGCATCTAAAGTCAAATCTGTTATTCAGAAATTAAACGAAAACAATGTTATCCTCACAAAGGCAGATAAATCGAATGCAATAATAATCGTCCCTTATCAAGATTATGAGAATAAAATATAAGTATTTATCCAAGCTGAATTAAGCTAAATACATAAAGATCCTACTATTTTTTTTTCAATTAAAAAAAAAACAATTCTTATAAAATAGTGAAGCTCTATTTGACAGTGGTTTCGAAAAATATAAACTTATTAAAAGTAATCCATGCTCTCCTAAACTGGTTTATCATAAATCTCACATTATTAGTCCAACACGCAACCTTGCAGTTCGCAAATTAAGACAGACATTCGATTTGATTCGATCAAGAAGTTACGTGTTGTTCAGTTAAGAAAAAACAGTGGATTGATAGTTTCCTTCATTGAGTTTTAGAAAAAATATAACTCACCGTTTCATGAATCTTTATTGAAATGTGTTGCAGTCGGGAGTGAATAGATCTTCCAGTGTTAGTAAAATATTTTTGCGAATTTGGTAATAGTTTTTTTTGTCGAAAAACTCAAAATGTTGTACAAAAATCAAACATTGAATTCTTCCAACACTAAGTTATCTAGATTCTGGAAATGTTAGGAAATTACATATTCATCCTTCAGTATATTTGTAGCTTAACATATATATTGTTATGATTTCATTTAATAAACAATAAAAATTTAAAAATAATAACTTACCGAACTTTGAAAATCAGAAAAAAACAATAGTGAAAGCTGAATAATAGTTAGAATATTAATATTAACAATGTAAAACATAATAAACAACAATGTAATAGAATAAGAAGTGATAAACAAGAACTTCAGTGAAAGTGAAGAAACGTACTGTGTAACGAAGGCAGAAATCATAATTAAAGTGATTACAAAACTATCATGAGATAGTACAAAACATTGAATAATGTAATAGATATAAGTTAGGATTAGTATATTTGAGTTATGTAATGTTAAAAGAATGTTATTGATATAATATGATATGTATTAGATTTAAGAATAAGTAACTGTCAAGAAAACCATAAATATGGGAATAATCATATTAATAATAACCCAATCATAGGTTATATTATACCAAAGTGTGGGTAAAAATGTAAGCAATATTAATTTAAAAAGAAGGAATCACTATCAATTAAAATAAGTTGAAAATCTCCAATAATTCAAAAATTAAAGCATACTAAATTCTGATTGGTCGAGACGAATTTCTAGTGTCAGTCTAGTAACAATGAGAACTTCTGTCAGTTCACAACAATTAACTTGGCATGCTTGATATGAAAAGAAAGCATCTGATAGGTAGAAAATGACATCAAGTAGCGTTGGTTTTGGAGGCCTATAAAAGGGTCTGAAAGGAAATCCAAATTCAGTTTGCATTAACATCCAAGCAGAGACTGTTCTTCTCTGGCAACTCACCAAAATTTTCTAACCTAAGTTTATATAAAATAAACATCAAAGAACGCAAGTGTTCCAAACTTCGATAGGTTACAAGTAACCAAAGTTAATAAGTTTTATTAAAAGTCAACGAGTATCCCAAGTATCTAAACCAAATAACCTCCAATTTATAAGAAGTATCCAACGATTGCCATTCTTCAACATAATTTCAATAAAGCATCGAAAAGTTTTATGTCTTATCTGAAAGAATAAAACAAAGCATTATCAACAGTTCCTGATCCTCAAGAAGAAGTCATCTAAATTAGTTACCTGTGATTATCGTGAAATAGCATAGTGTTGTGTAAAAGGTGAATCAACGAAATTACAAAAGGAAGTAAATTGAAAATTGCCCACATTGTTAAACACACTTTTGGATATTATCTAAACGTAAGTTTGTTTATAATTTCTACATCATATTATCCGTATTATCTGTAAAGAAAAAGGAAGATTGTTGACAATAACAATATAAACAAATATTAGTTGAAAAAGTGTCTTAAGGTTATGTCATAGATTTTGTAAACATAAAATTGAATTGAACAAGATAATAAGAGTCATAGAAATTAAATATTGTGAAATCAAAGAGCATTGTGTTTAATTCCATATAAAAATTATTCTATAGATAAACTTCAAAACTTCATAAACATTAATTTAAAAATTCAAATATAATCAAATCAAAAGATAAAAAAGCTAGCCGGTAGAATCAAAAGTTATAATTATTAAATAAATAAAAACTCAGTAAGAGTATTATTAACAAAGAATAATAATTATTCATTAACAAATTGTCACCACAAAGTGGGGCAAACAAATAATTATTAACAATTGTCGCTCAAACGTGAGGCCATTTAAAAAAAAAAGGAATAGAACCGCGTATCAAAATAATTTAAAGAACTAAATTAATTAAAAAAAAAAAAAAAATGGAACGAGATAGACAGAGTACTCCAGAATTGATAGGATTTGATCAAGAGGGTGAAATGATTAGTGCAGAAAGACCACCAAGAATAGATAGTCAATCACAAATAATGAAATTGCTTGAAAGTTTAAATTTAAAAGCTAATGAAACTAATGCTAGAATTGAACAAGGTATGAGTGATATAAGAGATGAAATTAAGAGAGTGAATGATAAATTTGATGAGAGAACTGAGGAAATTATGAGAATAGTTGAAACTGAAAAAAAGGAAATAAGACAACATGTTGAAGAAAGTATAGATGATAAATTAGAAGAATATAATAGCTTTGTAAATAGAAAGTTTAATAATGTAGAGAAAGAAATAGATATTATGGAAAATAGAATGAATGATATGGGGAAGAATATTGAAGAGAATGTGAATGTGAATGTACAAAGTATGAAAGAAAATCAGGAAAAAATGATAAATGAACAAGATGAAAGAAAAAAAAGAATTGAGAATAGATCCGAAGAGAGAATGAATATAGAATACAGAAAAGTAGGTCATGAGAATACAATAAAGTTTAATGGAAACATAAAATTATTACATCCATGCATTTTTGTTAAAGATTTAAAAAATGAAAATATATATATATATAATGAAAGATGAAACGTATAAATCATTTAGTTTCATTATGCAACGTTGAAAAATGCAACATCCGTTTTTAGATGTGTATGCACCAACTGCATCCCTTTTTATTGTCGCCTAATTGTATCAAATTCGACTTGAGAATTAGGTCAACATTTTTTCCCATCCAGCTTCCACGACGTCTTATTCTTTTGTACCGGATATTCGTTGAAATTTACAATATTAAAAAAATTATATAATTAAAGAACATGTCATGGATAATTATATGATTGTTGTGAGTGTATAACTCAATAGCTAGATTTATTTTGGTTGCGTTGCTCCCCCGCAATCGAAATGTAAACATGTAAAAATATACATTCACAATAGAAATAGTATGCAGTGGCGGATCTACGGGGATTTACTCACTTACGGTATAAGCTACTTTGATATAATATGAGCCATGGGTGAATACAACCCTCAACCAAGCAAATTCACCTAAGCAACTAATCCGTCCCTGGAGTGATATTGGAAGCAAACAGCGGATAAATCAATGGGAGTGCGAATAAAATTCAATCATGCGATAGCATATGCAGGGTAAAAGAGAGAAGGAGTTGAATGCATCCTGAAATTAGAGTCCGTTTTATTATCTCATCAATTTCACAAATTTATGTATTACATACGTTGAATAGGATACTAAGGTCGCCGTTCATAAACATTTAAGCAAACTGACTGATTTGTTAACATCCACATGCAGTGGTGTTAACGTCACTCTATAATATAAGAGGGACTGTTGACAGGAATTAGAGTCACTGTAACTGAAATGAGATAGTAGCGCTATCTATAGTAAAATGTGTACTTCCACTTGGTACATGTATTTATGAAATAAATGAGATTTGTCAAAGGCGGGAAGAACCAATACCCTCTATATACACAAGGCCTGAGTGCTCGATTGTGTCGTCACAAGTCATAGGCCATATTACCGCTGGCCACCAGTACGTTATGGCAGAATGCTACAATCTATCTAGAAGTCGATATAAAACGTCTTCCGATTTCCAGTCTCCACTTTCCTCTGTTCATCCATAGGCCTTCTTCCAAGTCTCTTTCTCGGATTTCTTTGTCGAGTCCCTTTCTCCAACTTTTCCTTGGTCTCCCTCTCTTTCTTCTTCCTTGTGGTGTCCATTCCCACACTTGTTTTGGAAGTCTTTCGTCCGGCATTCTCTGAACATGACCATACCATCACAGTTCTTCAATGTCCTCGACTATAGTGTGTGTTACTCACATGATTTCACGGATTCTTTCATTTGTAGTCCTCTCCATTCTTGATTTTCGGCAGCTCTTCGCCACTAATCCATTTCTGTAGCTTTTAAAAAATTTTCAGCTCTTTCTTCAAGGGCCCATACTTCACTACTATATTTAGTTATGCTTTTTACTATGGTATTATATACTTGTTGTTTGCTTCTGTTTGATATGAATTTATCCCATAGTATTCCATTCATCATTGCTATTGCTTCTCTGTCTTGTATATTTCTGTCCTTTATGTGATCATCTAGTGTTCCGTCGTTGGTTATTTATAGTAATTCGTTTGTTTTATGCATTTTCCATCTTCTAGCACGAGGTCTTCTTGTTGTCCTCCCATACACTTTAACTCCGTTTTCTATATATTGACTTCCAGGCCCCATTTTCTGTATTCTTCGAGCTTTCTGGTCATGTATTCAATATCGTGCTCATCTTGTGCCATTGCTATTTTATCGTTTGCGAAGCATAGTGTGTATATGCATTTATGGGTATTCCCATGCAATGCATTTTCTTTTCTACTGTTTTAGGGCTTGTTCTAGGTCTACAAGCACCAGATAGGTTTCTTGGTTGTAAGCTGTTTTCTTCTCTAGTAGTTGTGGATCTTACTGCACGAAATCCGGCTTGTTCTTCTGCTTCCGTATCCCTGTATTCTGAGTCGATTTTATTTGCCAGGATCTTGCCATATACTCTGTATAGTGTACTCGTCACTGCTATCCCCTGTAATTATCACAGTTTTGTTTGTCTCCCTTCTTGTGTATGGTGGATATAGGGGCGGTGTTTCATTATTATGGGGGTTGGCTCTCCATTCAAGGATTTCTGGGAAAGTATCATGAGTTCTTGGTATAGTTTCGTAGTTCCACATTTGATGAGTTATACTGGCATGTTTCCAGGTCCAGGTGCCCTTCTATTCTTTAATGATTCACATGCCTTCATTACCTTCGCTATAGTTATTCTGATGGGGGAATGGGGGATGGGTTTCCATGGAAGTTTGCTCTATCTTCTGTTAGCAGGTGTTGGAAGTAGTCGTTCCATTTTTCTAGTGTTATTGGTGTTATTAGGTCTTTTGTCTTCACTTGCCCCAAAAATTGTAACGCTTTCCAGCTTTCACTACTCTTTTGTCCTCCTATATACGTGTTTATTTTGTCGCATTTTCTTTCCCGAGCTTCGTTTTACTTCTGGATAATTTTCTACCGAACTCTAGGTGTGGTATAATTGAACGTATTTGTATTATTATTATTCCATTTCAATATCTTCAATATATTTACGTTTATGATAAGCTCAATAATCAAAACATCATTCCACTATCAATGCTCTTAAAATAGTAGATAAATATGTGTAAGTTTGCTCCAGTTGGAAGTGTCATATCGTTTCGACAACAATGCATGATTTGTTATTCATTTAGTTTATTATTTACTTTATTTAGTTGGTTGATGGAATGATTCGATTCAAATGTAGATCCACATTGTTTTTAATTCTTGGGTATTTCCAACTAATATAAAAACACTTATCGCCTACTTTAACGGAATTCATGAATAATATTCAAAACAAAAAAAAATAATGAAATACGATGACGTTAACTGCGAAAAGGTACAATTAAATCAGGATGTATTTCTAAATCTCCTTTCAAATGTTAATTTGGAGACTTATGTATTTCGAATAAATTATCCGGTGGATCCGGGAGGGGATGGTCCTTGAATTCGAAGATATGTGCTTATGTGTTATTGCAAGAAAGACAAATTCATTTGAATTCTTAAAACAGCTAGGTTACAGCCAGTATTTTGTAGTCTTATCAGTCAGATTCTTGCTTTGGGAGTGAACACTTTCGCCAATGCATTAAAATTGTTCCGGAGATCGTTTTAATTATCCCAACGAATCATGCTCAATATGAAAATAATTGCTTTAAAATAAGAATAATAATAAAGTATAATGAAACGGGCTTTATAAAATGAACATTACATATCAATCCTACATAGGTGCCATAGATACCTGTATGCAGGATGGTTATAATCTTCTAAAAAAATTAATAAAAGAAAAAATTAGTAACAAATAAATAAACAAAGAAGAATATCTAATATAAGAAAAATAATAAGAACATTGATAATATATAGTGACATCAAAAATGGCAAAGAATAGAAAATATTCATAATAATTATTATGGTAAATAATCAACTTAATGAGTAGTTTAGTTTTTTTATATATCTTTGTAGTTCTATTTTGTAATTATGCTTTTTAATTGCTTTGTAACTATTGGGCAGATTATTAAAAGTCTTCATAGCTGAATATTTCGGACTCTTTCTTCTAATTTCCAAAATTGCTTTGAACAATACTATATCTTTGTTTCTTGTTTTTGATAAATTACTTATGAATTTTTCTGACAGATCTTTGTAGTAGTATGCCAGTGCTTCTAGCATGTATTTCCCATCTAATTCAAGTGGGATAGCCATATTATTATTTCCTCTTCTCAGTATTCTGATAATTCTTTCATGAATGATAAATATTGTAAAGAACTGTAATATTGGCCGTTCCCCAAGCTATGATACCATATGTGACCACGCAATAATTTAAACCATAAACAATTGACATTACGTTCTTTGGATTGCGTATTCTGCTTAATTTATATATCACATTAACGAAATATCTCACTCTTTTCACTAAATTTTGTACATGGTCTTCCCATGATAGATTTTTATCAATTATAATCCCAAGATATTTTATCTCGCCATTCAATTCCACATCAAAAAATTGTGGTTGTTTAGCATTATAGTTTATAACAGTAAGACATACGGTCTTTGTGATATTAAGTGCTAGTTTATTATGATCTAACCAATCTTTCAAGTATTCAAGCTGTTTTTGCAATAGTTTTTTCGTGTCTTCCCAAGTATCGGCTGATGCAAGTAATAATCTTACATTTCTCAAGTAGAACATCTATCATGTCGTTTATGTAAATAATAAATAATAGGGGGCCTAGGATAGTTCCTTGTGGTATTCCTTTAGTTACAACCATAAGATTACTTTTCGTTTCATTCATCCTGACCAGTTGTTTCCTATTTTGTAGATAACTGTCAATTAGTTTGATTGTGATACCTCTGATTTCGCAATTTTCTATTTGTTGTGCATGCTTTACTGTGTCAACTGCTTTCGCAAGATCAACAAAAAGCAGCTACTAATTGTCTACTTTGATCAAGGTCAGAATATAGCTTTCCGATTGCATTGTTAGTGCCCATATTTTTTCCAAGACCAAATTGGTTATTTGATATTATTTTATGTTTTTCTACCAATCTTATTAGTCTGTAGTGAATTAATTTTTCAATAAGTTTCGCAAAATTTGAAATTAGAGATATTGGCCTATAATTATCAGGTGACACTTTATTTCCAGTTTTGCGTATTGGTGTTATTTCAGCAACTTGAAAATGATTTGGACAGTAACCATGTTCTATACATAGATTATTTTAAGCTCAAGAGGATCAATGATATAATCAACAATATGTTATCTCATATTGGCATGTATGCCATCTACTCCACCTGACTTTCTTTTCATATTCTAGATTATATTTTTCAATTATTTTCTATTTGTTGGTTCAAGAAAAAGTGAGTTGCTGATATCAATGGGTTACAATTACAATTATTCAACATTGCGCCTGTATTATTTTTAATCATTGCATTTGTTATTTTACCCCCAATTTCAGTAAAGAATTTATTTAAATGATTCGCATTTTCTTTTTGATCATGTATTCTATCTTTTGTTTCTTCAATCACTGAATTTCATTACATTTTGTTTTTTTGTTTTTTTATTCAATTTTTCATTTACAAAAGCCCAAGTTTTTTTTACTATTGTTTTTCATTTTATCTATTTGCTTTTTCTCATATCTATCTTTAGTTACTTTGACTAGATAAGTTAATTTTCTATTATAATCTTTGTATTTATTCTTCAATGTTGCATTCTTAGCTATATGACTTTAGTAAAACTGCTTCTCTTACGAGGTTTATTTATACTATTTTTTCGCATTTTGTGTTAGTAATTATGAATAAATAATCATAGACATAGAAGCATTATAAAATTAGAAATTTAAAACACATAAATGGTGCAAGTTCATTAACAATACACAAAAATTGTTTAGCATGGTCTTCTTCTTCTTCTTCAATTAAGTGAATGGCCTCAGCAGCAAAGGCTATCCAGCCAATAACAATATGATGTCACTGCTTAATACATAGAACGGGGCTGTCTCGAGGAAGACGTCTGGAAATTTTCCATGGCCCCATTAGCTAGTTGGCAAGACAGTTAATTGTAAATATTTACGGAAAACTACGCAATCGTGTGTTTACTAGCTGAGGATAGGGAAGACATACATAACAGAACTGTAGACAAATTTATATAATTAGCTGACGAAATATTAAGAAGTGTGTTATTAATTGAAAATTCTAGTGCAAAAATACCAAGCAAAGCTTTACCCAATGAAATATCACAAGCTGATGTTTGACTTTGATAGAAAATTAACTAGTGTTTTAATAACGTTCAAATCATTGCTAAATACAATTGTTTCTAATAATAAAGGACCAGGAAATCCAAGCTTAATAAGTTCTTTATACAGAATGTTACAGTTATCTATGTTGTCAGAACATTCAAAAAATATATGGCTGAGGGAACCAACTGCTCCACATGAACAATTGGGGGAGTCTATAACATTAATACGATATAAAAAGGCCGGATATAGACAATGATTAGATCTTAGACGACATATTGTGGAAATATATTTTCTAGGTAAAGAGATGTTACTGAACCATGGCTTGTCGCAAATACTGCGAGCACTTCGGTTGGCCACGTAGATCTTCCCTTTATTCAGCCCCCTTCTAGACCATTCGTTACTCCAATTTAAACGGATGTCATTTTTAAATTTAGGGTAAAATTCTTTAGGATCAGCCAACATTCTTACATTTTGATTCGAAAATTTTCGCCCTTTATTTGCCAATAAGTCCGCTTTATCATTACCCGGTATGCCAGTATGACTAGGAACCCAACTAAAGTGAATTATAAAGTTCAGATTATGAATATCAACAATTAATTTACGGATTTTTAGACTAATCATGTCATTCTGTGAGCTTATTTCCCATTTAGTAATTTTTTCTAAAGCACTTTTGGAATCTGATATAATAATAACTTTTGATAAATTATGGTCTATAGTAAAAGTTGAAGCCCGTTCTATGGCAAGTAGTTCTAATGTACAAATCGCAAGATAAGATGGTACATATTGGGAAAACTCAATGTTAAGTGAAGGAATGAAGACTCCAATTCCAGCGGAGGTCGAATTCCGGGAAGCATCCGTAAATATCTTAACATAGCCCCTAAAATATTTATCACATAGCCTTTCAAGTTCAGAATTATTATTCAAGTTCGATTTCTGTAATCCAAAATCCGTATAGTTGATCGATTCATAGTGAATTCCCAAATCAAACATAAAGCACGGTAATAAATCAGATTTTTCAATATAATAAACCAACTGATTGATTTTTTTTATAGCAAAAATGATGGGGGGAACAATCCTGTTATTCCAGTAGCCGTTAAAGTTCGCAATGTTGGAGATTCTTTCAATTATAGGGTCGTGATTAATTCTAGAAAGTTTAGAAATATATTTTAGTGCAAGCCAATTTCTGCGATCAACCAATGGAATTTCACCTCCTTCTGCCAATAGGATAATTATGGGAGTAGATTTCATAAGCCCCAGGGCTACTCTCAAAGCTTGGTGCTGGACACGATCCAGAGCCGAGAGGAGTGTTAGGGGGCAACGACCCATGAACATTGAGCCGTATTCTAAATGGGGTCTCACAATTGCCTTATAAATTGATAGAAGAGTAGATGGATGGGCTCCCCACCACGTTCTGCATAATGCCTTCATAACATTGACTCCTTTCAGTGCTCTGCCACACATGTGTTCTACCTGTTTCTTCCAGCAAAGTTTTGAATCGATAAAAACTCCGAGGTAATTAACAGCTTTCCGCCAAGGAATAATTTCATTATTGACAACCAAGTTAGCTAAATGATCAGTAGATAGAGATGTTTTATGACAAAGCAACGCCGCAGATTTGTTAGGAGAGAGAGAAAGTTCACGAGACAAACACCATTCAGAAATATTATTTAAAGTTCTATTTAACTTCTGAATAACTTCATCAGTATTACTTCCAGTACATATAGCACAGGAGTCATCCGCGAACTGCACAATTTTGACTCCATCAACACTGCAAGAACGAAGAGAAGATGAATATATATTGTACAATAACGGGCTTAACGAAGATCCTTGAGGAACACCTGTATTGGCCTCCTCTGGTCCAATGATCACATCAGATGTTGGGTCTCTAATATACAATGCTCTGCCAAATAATAAATTTTTAATTATGAGAATTAAATCCTTAGGAATATGTAAATTGTTTAAGTCTTCCAATAAGATGAATAGATCAACATTATCGTATGCTGCTTTAAAATCCAGGAACAGCACGACAGTGACTTTATTCGTAATGAAAGAATGGTAAATTGATGAAATAACAAAGGATAAACTATCAGAAACTGACCTTCCTCTCCGGAAACCAAATTGGAATGAGTCTACAGGATAATTTCTTTCAATCATAAATTCCAACCTATTCTTAATCATTGTTTCCAGTATCTTAATAACACAAGAAGTCAAAGCGATGGGGCGATAGCTTGTAGCCACATCAGGAGGTTTACCAGGTTTACATATAGGGATTATCAGTGATTCTTTAAGAACACCCGAAATAATTGGGTTCATGAGTAGGTCATTAAAGAGGCGCAGAAGACATTCTTTACCAGGCTTCGTTAATTTTTTAATCATTGAATAAGTAATCAAATCCTTGCCGGGAGAGGTTTCCTTTTTTTTTAGAAATTATTGAATCAAGTTCCTGGAATGAAAATAGTTCAGAAGGAGTAGTATTAGTGAAGTCAATGCCATTATCTGGAGGAATGATCGGTGAAGCCAGAAGATTTAAAATATCTCTACAACATTGATCCGATGGAAAAGAATCATTATAATGTTGATGGATTCCCCTAGAAAACCGTTTAATGCACCGCCACATATCGTGAGAAGATTTCGAAGAAAGATTTTCACAATATAATCGGAAAGATTCCTTTTTCTTTTTTTAACTAAAAATCTAAATCTTGCGATGGCTCCTTTAGCGAAAATAAAATTTTCTAATGATGGGACAGATTTAAAAGAGAACAGGGCCTGTTTTCTAACATTATTAGTATCCGACAATTCATCGTCCCACCAGGGTACACCACGTTTCTTGGTAGGAACAGATTTATTCAAAGGAATTGATTTATATGCAGAATATTGAATTCTTTCCGCAAAACTGTCTAAGTTGTTAATAGATAAAAGCGAATCTTCTACGACAGAGTTGAAATGATTCCAATTTGCCTTGGCACAGTTAAACTTAGTTCTTGATCTAATTCGATTCGGTTTTGATTTGAGAATTGATGAATCTGAGATAACAATATTAATTGGAAAATGATCACTAAATCCAGGGTCCAGACCTGTGGACCAATTAGTTTTGATAGCTATATCAGTTGTACAATATGACAAATCCGGAACACTAGCATTCACTCCCGGGGGAGTGAACCTAGTGGGAGATCCAGTGTTAAGTATGGCCAGATCGTGTAGATCAAGAAATTCCTGAACTACCAACCCATTAGAATTATTTGTACCAGATCCCCACATCACATTTTGTGCATTGAAGTCTCCTAAGAACATGAACGATGATCCTAAATGATGAATAAATTCATGTAGCGTGTTCACGTTGAGTCTTATATCCGGAGGAGAGTAAATATTTACAAAAGAAATGTTCGAGATTCCAATTATCCTATACTGAATACGGTTAGGGACATCAAGAAATTGAGGATTTACTGTTTTAAATTTTAGAGAATTTTTGATGATAAATGCGATCCCACCTCTACCATCAAATCTGTCATCTCTACAAATTGTATACCCAAAAATTTGGAAATTGATATTAGGTTTCAAAAACGTTTCAGATAAAGCTATTAGGTCAAAGTCATGATTTTCAATCAAATTTACTAAATTAATTTTATTAGTGTTAATGGAACGAATATTCCATTGTAATATTTTAATATCAGAGTGTGTGTTATTCATCATTAGACTCCATTGACATCGGATTATCACCATCCGATGGTAACGGAATTTTATAACTTAACGAGTTGATGATTTTTTTAGCTACTAGAACATCTCTATCGGTTAGTTGTCTTTATTCATTAATAAATCTAAATCTGCAAAATTCAGAGTGTAACCTCCAACCGAAAAAGAATTAGTACACTCACTGCCTGGAGCAATTACTTTAATTTTAGATGGTTTATTATACTGGTAATTGATAAGACATTCCTTATGTCGTTGTCTGTCATATCCAAGAGATAAAGGAGGAGGCGGGGATCGTGGAATTTTACGTTTCGTGACTTTAGATTTAGTAACTGTGTTATAGGATGGCTTATCCTTGTTTGAAGGGAGCGCTAATCGTCTATGTTCAACCGGAGTTGAATCAGGGCTAATGCCGGATGAAGAGGGGAGTCTTGGAAAGTTACGAGCATCAAACCGAGGAGCGTCACCATTCTGTGTAATAGCCTTATTAGCCTCATAATGGGAAATATTTTCCACTGCCATTATATGATTGATATGTTTTTGTCTTGCATATTCCGGACATTTTCTATCTGTAGATGCATGTTTGTCATTACAAAAAATACATGCAGGCGACAAAGCATTCTCACATTCATCTTCAATATGCCCTTCTCCACAATTTCTACAGCGTTTTTTACCACGACACATTGCCATTGTATGACCATATCTCAAACAGTTGTAGCACTGAATGACTGGATTAACATAGAGCAAAACATCCTTAATGTTATGGTACAGGGAGACAAACTTGGGTAAAGTTTTCCCCTCAAAAGTAAGCAAACATGTACCGGTCGAAACATAGGAAACGTTATCCCCCTCAACCTTACGTCTCTTGAGACGCTTGACATTGAGTATTTTAAATGAGGAATCAGAGTTATCTTCATCAGAGATGGAAGATCCTACATCTCTGATGATCCCCCTACAAGTAACCATACGTGTTGGGATATATATGTCGTAGTCTGATTTATTAAGGGAGTTATTATCTATAAAGGAGTTAGCTTCTGTAAATTTATGAAACTCAATTGATACTCTGTTCGCCCCTTTTCTAGAAATCTCTTTAATTCCCTGAACATTTCCCTCCACTAAGAGTTTACCCAAGTTCATAGGATGAATATTACCTATATTATTGTTAGTAGATTCAATAATTACCATAAAAGGTCCCCTACTGGAGCAGGAATATTTCAAACTTTCAAATTTTTTACGAAAATTAGGTAATTTTTGAGATAGAGAATCAATTTCTTCTAGGAGAACTATATCATCCGAATTCTGAAATTGGTTCTTTAAAGCTAGTATTTCTCGCCTAAGCAAATGACTATCAGCTGGAGATATTTGAGAAGATGATTCAAAATTTTCACATACATGTCTAGACTTTGGAGTAAGATGAACAAACTTCAGGGGGAACGATGTTCCCCCAGACGCCTCACCCATCGTAGCTCACCAATTTACTAAAATAAAATGATACAGTAGCAAGCAAGTGAAAAAGCAGTATAACTAACTAACTGAATGAAGCAAATAGAAATAAGCGTCAGCCAATTATTTAAAACAATTAACTCACCACAATAGAATGGAAAAAAGGATGTGAAGGTCTTCACATACAAATAACAATAAATAATTCACAAAGGAAAAAACAGGAAAAACTTTGCAGGTTAAACACGTGCGATATTTCTAGCATTTCACCTCAGAATCACCGAGTTCTTTAGCATGGTTATCACCGTTATTGTCATAGACTATTCTCTTTTTATCTCAAATAATCCTCTGTAGTTTTATAGAATTCGTAGATGACAAATTAATTAATCACAAATGTCGATATTTTGTTTTTACTTGAAAATCCTAAATTTTTCGAATTAAATGGAATACTAGTAGGATATTAAACGTTGGAGGCATTACGAGTATTATAAGGATAATAACCCTTCAGTCGACATACATTCCCTTTCCGACATCGGGACATAATTATATTATATTATATTATCATAATAATACCCTTGATACCTTAATCAATATAAAAATAATAACCTAAGAAACGCTAATCTGTTTTAATTTTAGTGTTCGACAGTACCACAATATCTTTATTTGTTTCGAAATCACTTGTTTTTGTTCGCAGAATTTTGAAGATGACGCAATTTTCGAGATTAACTTTCCCTTTCTTATATATCTGACAATAATTTTCGAATATATATCCACAGAATATCATTTTGGAATAGTTCTTTTGATTGATTCTGGTCTAAGGTCAAATCAACTTTACGATGGTATTCGATGATGAAACGAGTTATTAGTAAATTGTCGGTGGAGTGTTTTTTGTTTTCAGAGTTGATCTGTCTATTGAACATTATCTAATCCTCATCTAGATGTAACACATTTTGGTGGCACCTGGTGTAGAAAGACAGATTTTTATAATCAGGTCAGTGAGATGATTCCTAGATAAGTAGAGAAGATTGAACCATGCCCTATCCAACAAATTGCGTTCTCCTTTCCGCCTAAAATAGATAAGTGGTCTAACGTTGATCTGTTGATCACGTCAGCAAGTACATTAGGACGGTCATGGTCTTGTAGTGAAGGTCATGTACATAACATTACAATCTAAATTTTCATATCGTTTGGCGAACATAAATTTTCGTATTATATCGCAGTTCATTATTATAATCTGTTTGCGATGTCACCAAATGAATAACCGTTTAATTCGTTACGATGGTGGATAACGTATTTTTAATTTTCAGGATCTGAGGTCAATGTCATCATTGCCAATAAATATAATAATAATAATTGGTACAATATTTTATTCTCTTCGCACTATTCAATCCAAAGTGGCACTCTTTTTTTTTCTTGATGTTACGCCGTGGAAAATGACTTGAAAAGAACAAACCAAAGCTTGGCTACATAGGCTCGACCGAAATTCGACCCAACAAGTTTATTTTCGGACAATGGTTAATATTCGTAGGAATTGCTCCAGACAAAGTTCCACCAAAGAGTGCAAGGATATGTTCGAACCATTTCGACTCTAGTCAATTCCATATTGAAGAATGATACCACCCCCAAAGTGCGGCAATACCTCTTGAAAATTTCAAAAATGTAATGATAATCTATGACATACCGATTTCTGAATGTTTTACATACAACAAAGATAGTGGGAGTACAGCGTACACGAATGTTTAAAACTGGGCAATGGGCATGCGCAGTATACATGGGGAGATTTGGTCAAGTGTCCAAAATCTGTTTCGCGACGACGCAATTTCCGACAACTGGTAATTTTTCAGTAGTAATAACCCAAGGACATCGGGGAAATATGTCACACTAATACATATGCCCATTATTTTCGTCTTTATGTACGTTTCGGTCTCCCGACCATCATCAGAAGACGTATCAATATATAAAACGTGATTTCTTAAAACTACTTGTATGACAAGGCGTTCTTAACCACTAATTTCAATTGAAAATGCCCACTTTTCCGAAACAGAAACAGGAGTAATCGAAATTGTAACACATTAATGTTTCAAGTATATGAATCAGGAATCTGCTTAACAATTTTCTTATAAAGTTAGAAGTCACATCAAATCACAGTTCGTAATACACTGAATCAAAGATATAACGCTATAGAATCCAATTTCGAACCAGATGTTGAAGATTTATGAGGTAATAGAAAAAGGTTGTCGGACCTTATTAGAAATATTACTGTTTGAGCATTCTACCTAAAACGTACTTTGAACATTGTAAAGACGCATGTAGGAATTAGCAAGGATTTTAATTAATCAAATCAGTAAAAATCTGACTTAATGATAATGTTAGTTAGTTTATGCGCAACATTTATATGATACTTTTTTAAACATTTCTCAATTTTCTCTGAGGCCTACGGAATGTACGGTAATGCTATAAAATTATCTGTAGTACCGACAATGGGACAATTTAAGCGCGCTGTCTGTAAGGCTGTTTATAACACTTTTTTTCAAATCTTGTTAGTGCAACGGAATTGAAGATAACGTTGAGACCAAACTTCTTAAGTAAACCACTAGTTTTTTATTTTTCCATATGCATCATGCCGTATGTTCATATCTATATGATACGTTTTCTGATGATAGTCGTGAGACTGAAACATACGTGAAGACGAAAATAATAAACATATGTGTTAGTGTGACCTATTTTCCAAGAATTTATACATATACAGGGTGAGTCAGTTTTTTGTAGACAAACTTCAACAGGAGATAGAACAGATGTTTTTAAGGACAAAAGTTCCTATAAACATATGTCGTAGAAGGCTTCGTTTTCGAGATACACGGTGTGGAAATTGAAAAAAAAATTCGTTTTTTGCAAATATCTCCGGAACCGTTTATCGAACAGAAAACATCTTCTGTGAGCATTTTCTACCCATAGTAAGCTATGTTCTGTGCGATAAAAATTTTTTTTTTTAATCATAATTGGTGAAGATTTTGAAGAGGTAATGGGTGTTTTTCTCCCCAACTTCTACGCCACTGAAAAAAGTACTGTTTTGAGACAACCATTTGAACCGCCAATGTTTTCTACACAAAAAAGGTACTTCTGGTTATAAGCTCTAAAGTTGACCGTTTTCGAGAAAAATCAACTTTTATGTTGAAAAACATGGTCAATCCTTTGGTTTTGTTACTTGTTCTAACGTTTGAATAAATTTTGTTTAATTAGTAAGAATTGACCATGTTTTTCAACATAAAAGTTGATTTTTCTCGAAAACGGTCATTTTTAGAGCTTATGACCTGAAGTACCTTTTTTGTGTAGAAAACATTGCCGGTTCAAATGGTTGTCTCAAAACTGTACTTTTTTCAGTGGCGTAGAAGTTGGGGAGAAAAACACCCACTACCCCTTCAAAATCTTCACCAATTAAGAGTAAAAAAATGGACAGAACATAGCTTACTATGAGTAGAAAATGCTCACAAAAGCTGTCGTTTGTACGATAAACGGTTCCGGAGATATTCGCAAAAAACAAAATTTTTGTTTCAATTTCAACACACCCTGTATCTCGAAAACGAAGTCTTCCACGACATATGTTTATAGGAACTTTTCTTCTTAAAAACACTTGTTCTATCTCTTGTTGCAGTTTGTGTACAAAAAACTAACACACCCTGTATAATTCATACCTGGATCAAGAATCATTATTAATGTATCCATTGCAACATAACAACAGCCAATGGAATCTGTTTTGAGTATAATGTTGTTGGGTGTATTCAATCAGATGACCTCAAATTAACTAATTTCTACTTGAGCAAGAAATTTTAAAGAAAAACAAAATATATTCTACTCCAATTGCACTGTAGATGGAAGCTTTCTTCTGACAATTTTCTTCTACATATTTTTAATGTGATAGTTTTCATGGGGATAACGGAAACTGAAATGGATCCACTTTTTTATGTAAATGGCGAATTCGTTGCGTAACCGAAAGGCCAATCATGTGCGAGTATAAAATTTTCAATATTATTTTTGATTTTCAAATCATTTTGGAAAAAGCGAATTTATGATTTCCTATTCATTTTTTTCTATTGTTGCTGTCAAGGATGGAACCATATAAAAAACACATCTTCGAAGCAACTTTTATGAAATTTCTTGTGGTAATGTCAGTTCAGATATCCAACGTTTCGTTTTCGATCAATCAACATCAACTTTATTCAATGTTGCTTTGTTTTTTAAATACAAATGTTTAGGGTATGTATTACATGCGATGGTTCTCTTACGTTTCAGATTAGTTACATCACACATCAAGATCACCCGCCAAGAATGAATTTTTCGAAAAAAAAATCCCAAACTGGGTAAAAGAGGTAAAAGACTGTTAAAGTTCACATGACAGACAATCACATAATGTCCATGACCATTCCATATCGTGGATATCCCTAAGAAATCAAATCAAGATTCACATAACAGTATAATTCCACGTCTTTCCACGCCTCAAGCTGTTTCTACTCATTTGATATATGCATTAAGTCTTGAAACTGGGGGAATGACACCGCAGCGGCTGAGATGCCGCCTTCTTCTAAAGGTATCAACTATTGCAGCGGGCTTGATTAATGAAGGGCAATTAAATAAAAAACAATTCAATTTTCAACATATTATTTACCAAATTCTAAGTATTACAATTCTACTGTACAATAATAATTATAA
This sequence comes from Endomychus coccineus, assembly GCA_958510875.1. Classification (NCBI taxonomy): domain Eukaryota; kingdom Metazoa; phylum Arthropoda; class Insecta; order Coleoptera; family Endomychidae; genus Endomychus; species Endomychus coccineus. The sequence continues at coordinate 19,128,195 of OY294070.1, read as the reverse complement.
AAGCAAACACACTTATAATAATGCAATATTCATAGGTTAGGAAGTAATAAAATAACTAAATATTAGTTAAATATCATTATGAATATTGCTTCTGCCTTAAAAAAATCATCATACAAATCAAATTCCTTAGGATGATTTGATTCATACAATTTAAAAACTTAAATTGAATTAAATTATATCTAAAATTAGAGGCGTATTTTTAGAAACTCGATCGAATGTATCTTTTCAACTCAAATGTTTATTCATAATCGAGTATTCTATATTTCCTTAGTTTTCAAGCAAATATTTCAATTTTCAATATTCTGAGAAGTGTTTATTTATAATGAAATGTTTCAGCATTTGTATCACAAAATAACGTCAAATAAATAATTGATGATTCAAGAATACCACCTGGAAAATAATTATAATAATTTGGAAAATATAAATATGTGGGAACACCGATTTCTAGTAGTTTATTTGGAATTTATGCAGAGTAGACGGCTGTTTTTTTTATCTTCTATTACTTTTGATTAACTCAACTTTTAAACTTCTTCAAGATGTACAAGCGTGTATTTTCCGTTTAAGGAATCATGAAATATGTCCCTATCCTATATTACTTCGTAATAGAACTCATGAAAATGATAATAGTATATTATCTTTATATTTTTTCATCCTTATAGCTTTTTAGTAAAAATGGACCCATTCCGAGTTATAGCCCTTTCAGAGCGCAAAGAGTGAGGATCAAAAAACTGTATAAAACGACATTTTTTGCCGAAAAATACGCATTTTTTGTTTCTATAACTTTTCTCCAAAAATTTATATTTTTGGACTTTTCCTAAAAAAGTGGGGTACGAGAAGAAGGGTGAATACTGGACCCTTGAAAATGCCTAGAGCGTCTAGTTTAATGCCAAATGAACATGTTTCGTTAGAAAATTTAAAAAATTTTTTTCGAGTTATTAACATTTGACCCGCCTCCTGTACAGTAAATCAGTACCCTTAAACTATGTCAAAATGGGTAAAAAAAATTAAATACGAATTTTTGCTCTCATAATAAAAACTTTTATTCTTGTAATTTTTTTGAAAAAATGCATGTCCTTCGAGTTTTAAAAACCAATTCAAATTGATTGTTCTTCATATTGTTTGTAAAATGATTGTTTAAAAAAAAGATTATAAACCAAAATCATTTAAACATATTTTACTAATAAAGATTCTTGACCCAGTATGAATTATATATAAAAATTCTTGGGAAATAGGTCACAATAACACTCTGTTTTAAAAGTTTTAAAGACAAAAATTTTAAAACAGAGTGTTATTGTGACCTATTTCCCAAGAATTTTTATATATAGCATATTTTACTGCAGTTCTAACTTAAGTTTTGCCCCCCCCCCCCTCTGATTTTCAAAAGACTCGAAACGCGAAGGGAATGCATTTTTATCGACGGATTCTTAATCAGCAACCCCTAGAACCACTTGGTTGTAAATTTCATCAAAATCGGACCAATATATTTTGATTCGGAATCACTACAGACGCGCAAGTATCAATAACTCGGAAAATGTGTGTCTTCAATTAAATTTTCTAACGAAAAATGTTTAGTTGGTATTAAACTAGATGCTCCTGACATTTTCAAAGGTCTAGGATTAACCCTTCCTTTCATACGCCACCTCAAACTTACAGTCTACGGTTTTTTAGGGAAAAGTCATAAAATACTTATTTGTTCAGTTTTGACAACAAATGATGTCTAATTATTTTAAAATATGATTTTTGCTTATTTGCCTAGATCGTTTCTATTATGACAGATTTCTTATATTGACATATATAGACAGAAGCAAGCGTGACTTGTGCAGTTAAATATTTGCACATTGAATGTGAAAATTTGGATTGAAATGTACATATAACTGTCAAAAAATTATTATATAAAATCTTTACAAACCGTTCATAATAATTAATTAATCAACTTAATTTTCCAATCTGTAAGAATTTTCTCATTAGTTAGCAGTTACTATTCCAAGTAACCTACATACCGGCTCCCGTTTTTGGTAAATTTGATGAGTAAATTTAAACTCAACGTCTATCACATTCTTATTTTACGCGATTACGTTGCAACATTATTTTAAAAACACCGCCGTCGGCGTTTCAATGGTTTTGGTTAACACGAATGACGTCCTTGTTTCAATGTATTCTTAGCGTCAGTGTAGTGACTGTGTGGACTAATAGTGTTACTAGATTAGTAAATCCCCCACTAGACTCAGTGGATTTTACGTCATTTAGTGGAAAGTGTGGTGGGCAAAAATGTATTAGAAAGCATGTATTGTACTTAATGCTAATTATAGTCATTCATAGTTACTATCTTCTCAACTAGCAAAAAATTAGCAATTAGTAAAATTTCCATTATTTTTTGATACGAATTACTGGGTTATTGTCAGAAGAAAGCGACTAAAATCGATTCCATATTGATTACAAGCTATAATAATTCAATTTAGTGGAAAAGGAAAACTCTTGATTTGATTCAATCTTAGTGAAATTGGAGATATGAACAATTTGCCTCTACAAAACTATCCATGAATCATAAAGGTGTACACAATAAAATCGAAATATATATTTAGGGGCAAAATACACTAAAATCGAATAAAATCAAAAGTTGTCCATTTCCACCAAATCGAATTAAGATTATTGTTTTTAATACTATAGTATATAGGATGTTCCTTAATGATATGCGAATATTTCAAGGAGTGATTCCTGGGTCAATTTTAAGTAAGCAATTCCTATAAACCTGTCCTAAAACGCTCTGTTTTCGATATACAGCGTAGCATTTTATTCTTTCTTAGATTTTTTTCAAAAATCTAGAAAATGGTTTCAGATATTGGGCGTTGAGACACTTTAATGTGACTTAGGAACACGCTTTTTCATACAATCAGTGGCGTACCACTTTTTCAATTTAAATTCCTGTAAGGCTAACCCATACCTGCGACACTGATTGGATTTTAAAACAGCTGATCAAGTGACAGCTCAATATCTCAAACCATTTTCTAGATTTTTGGAAAAAATCTAAAAAAATAAAACTGTCACCCTGTATATCGAAAACAGAGCGTTTTAGGACAGGTTTATAGGATCTTTTTAATCAAAATTGACCCAGGAATCACCTCTTGAAATATTCGCATATCATTAAGGAACATCCTGTATACATGCATATTTAAAAAGAAATGCGTGCCGGCGGTCGGCATTTGACTCCTTTGAGTATCCTTTATGTAAGGAATCTGCCTATAAATTTTCGATTAAGCATTCACTAATATGCTGACACTACAGTCCACACAGTTCACCGCATTGCCGTAGTTAAAACAATATCAATCGAACCCCTCAATACAAACGCTCTTTGTCCTTATAATGATGTAAACACTTCGAATCAAAAATAATCTATAATTGAAAAATATTTGCTAAAAATATCATTACGTAAAACTTGCAAATACGCCTGTAAATATTTTCAAGAGATCTAGCCAAGACGAATTTGCAGTCTTTATTTACAAAATATTTTACATACCTACTAATGCTCATGATTTATTTTCCTTTCCGAAATTTCCAATTATAACAAATCAAATTTTTATCACAAGCAATTTAAATATTAATCAAAAAGTATTAATAACAGTAAGGCATATTATCACAAAGCTGTGGACATAAATCAGACGTTTAAAACACGTTAAAAATAATATAACCCATCAAAAAAAATTTTGGAGTGCTCTAATTTTCTGTATTTATTTTTAAAAATTCTTACATCATCTTTCATTCATTTTGGAAAACAACGTGTTTTAGAGTCTGAAAACAATTCGTTAAAATTTTTGTTTTTGTGCATTTACACAATTCCTAGAATATCACTCTCAATTTACTGACTCTGACAATTTTCTTTACAAAAATAAATATAAAAAGAGTCATTTTGTATCTATAACATATCACATATTTATACAATATTTACAAATTTCTGTATACTACACATCATGTATGAGCCAATTTTAAATATTCAAATTGTCGCTATATTCATCGAAATATCAAAAGGTCATAATTAATTGTATCCAGTTATAAGTTTTTATCTCCAGAGACAGAGTATCGTGCTCATTTTACCAAACGCAATTTGAAAACAGTAATTAACAATTCATATCTTAATCAATTGCAAATTATTTTTCTTTAAATATAATACTTCATGCACATATAAAATGAAAATAATCTCCATTTAATAGAATAAAACACTTACTTTGTTTCAATATCACTTATATTATAGAATACTATTATTGTGACTTTGACGACTACAGCGTGTTATCTTCAGAACGGTACAAAAGTATGAATAAATATAGGGCATCTCAAGTTATTATAGTCAAATTAAGATAAAACCGAAAAATGGGGATGGAGGTAAAATATGAGGAAATACGGATAAATACTTGGAATTAAAAAAATTTTTAAGGGGGGCTTTGACAAATTGATACAGGTATGCGGATTATGATGGAAATATTATGTTATCAAGATATCTGAGAGAACGGTGTAATACAAATTTAAACATAGCTCGACAGGCATTTCTAATCAGAGATAGTGATGAACTATTTATTTTATGGATATCCATTTCAATAAAATGATATAAAACATTTTTTTGTCTAATTTCCACAAGACATTTTATTTTTCGAAACACGTGACCGGTTTTGACTTTTACATCATTATCAAGTGGATATATATGAAAATAGCTGAACAAGTAATTGAATTAATTCAATTTTCTACGTCTTCTGATAATTTTGGTATTCTGAGTTTGATTTGGTCATCAATGTCGTCGAATGTATACCCAAAAATTTGCTAATTTGTTGTAAACAAACTGTATTTATTATTAGATATTCGAATTTGGCCAAAATGTCGAGTTTATAGTCATTTTCGGATAATTTTGGCTTCTGAGTACGATTTTATTGTTACTATGGACTTTAAATGCATACATAAGTTTTTGAATTGTTATGAATAAATTATTCATTGATAATTAAACGAATTTGACCAAAATGTCGAGTTTATAGTCGTTTGAGCTAATTTTGGCCTGTTGAGTACGATTTTCTTGTTATTATAGTCCTTAAATGCATAGATACATTTTTGATTTGTTATAAATGAATTATTTAATAATAAATATACGAATTGCGCCATAATTTCAACTGTAAAGTGTTTTCAAAATTAAGGTATTAATAGTCACATAAATTATATCAAAAAAAAATAGATATGCATGTTACTAGAAAAATCTCTATTTTGAAACGAAGAAATAAAAAATATTTCATTCTCGTTCATCTTAGGGTATAATACGGTGCTCATTTAAAAGTCCTTGATGTTACAATAAAAAAAAATATTCTTTTCGTGGCATTAAAGCGGGAATTTTGAAGTATTATTCGTTATACGTTTGAATTAAACTATTTTTGACGTGACAACGTCTTATAATTCGATGGAGCCGGCTGCACGCACGAGAAAACATGACTCATTTGCCGTTCCTCGCTCTGACCGGCTGTGCGTTACCTCGCTCTGAGGCGTTCCATTTAAGGCTTGAAGTGCAAGCGAGCTCTCCTACTTGAGTGACCGATGCGATGCGCGTGGACAGCTGCTATAAAATAATACATTTTCATGTTTTCGTAAGTGCAGTGAAAAGTGAATGTGGTGTCAATTGTTTATAGCAACGATAATTGCGGCGATAAAGGTAATGATTCTTTCGATATTAAATATATGTTCAGTGATATATTGTCGAATATTCGTGCTTTCATCATTAAAATAAATAGCATCGGTCCGCTAGTGCAGCGATTGTAGGTTATGCTATAATTGACAAAACTATAACAATAAGTTAACAGATCTGTTTCACGATGAGTAAAAAATCAATTGCTTTACTATTCGATCGAAATAATTATCGAGCGTAGCTATGATTTCAAAAAATTAAAACATAAATGTTAAATCTTCCACATATCATAACAACGTGTCTGAAATGACAGGTAGGCCCAGCCAGCCGTCAAAGGGAACAATTTTCTCCTATATCAAACACATTAAGGCGAGCTTTTTTAAGAGCTAAATTGACATAATTGTATTTATGCGTACAAATAAATGTAACTTGATCAATTCAATTGTGATTTCCATTTACCTCTTTCTCTATATTTATACAAAATATCTATCAAACAAATAAAATTAAAATTTTCTTTCGAAAAATGAAACCATTCCATCAGTATTTTCTTATGACGTTGTCACGTTCAACTATCGTCAGTAAACCGACTTTACAGACAACAGATTTTTTTTTCTTGAACATAACATTTTCTTATCAATTAATTTGTTATTCTATTAGAACTTGATACTATGTTTTTAATATAATTTATTTGACTATTAATAAATTAATTTAAAAAATACTTTACACTTGGAATTTTAACGCAATTCGTATATTTATGAATAAATAATTCATTTATCACAATTCAAAAAATTATCTATGCATTTAAGGATAACAATAAAATCGTACTCAAAAGGCCAAAATTAGCTGAAAACGACTATAAACACGAAATTTTGGTCAAATTCGTATAATTATCATTAAATAATTTAGCAAAAAATAGACAAATACAAAATATCCTGTATCTACAGGATTTAATGTGGTGAGTGCCCAATGGCCTATGTTGAGCAGACTGGTTGCAATTTTGAATCACGTTTCGGATAGTCAATCAGGAATCTTCGAACATATTAATATTTCAAATAATAAAATAATAATGGATAAATTTAAAATCCTTCATACTTGCAATAAAGCGAAAACAAGGAATCTGTTGGAGATTAACAAACTGTGTAAAATAATAATAATAATAGCCAATTGAACCGTAATCCTTCGCCATTACTGAATCTGTGAACTTTGTATATAAATAAATGTACCTGTTGTTTCTATATTCACTTGATAATGATGCAAAAGTCGAAACCGGTCGTGTTTATTGAGAAATAAAATCTAAAAAAAAATCCGAATTCGTGTTCATCGAGTTAAAAATATCCGAAATCGAGTCCAATATCCCATAACCACCTAATTTCATTTTTGCGTTTATTTGTTAATTAACAAATTGTTTATCAACAAATGAAATAAACAATTTATTGCAATTATTAAGTCACCAAATTCGTGTTCATCAAGTTGAAAATGTCCGAAATCGAGGCCAATATCGCATAACCAGACCTAAATTTTATTAAATTTAATTGTGTTATGGTAGTTATTTTAATTTAACTATTGATTTTAGGATGTTTAATTCTGAACATTTATTCTGAGTATCCAAAATATTCACTTCTAATTTTGGGAAGGTATATCCTGTTCCTACAATATGGTTAGAAAAGAACAATCTGTTTTATTAATATGTCTAAAAGACCTGACACGTTTCTTATATCTAGTTTCTATATCATGACTCCCCATCTCTCAATATAAAACTTATCACACTGTGAACATTTTAATTTGTATACAAACTAAAATGTCCAGAGTGTGATAACTTTTACATTGGGAGATGGAGTCGAGTTTATAAACTCGAGGTTTATTAAACTTATATGGTTTATCTTTAGCATCGAACAGGAAATGAAATAATTTATATTGAAAAATGTATTATAATATAATTAGTTAGGAGGAACATTATCATTTTCTCAATTCCAAGTATTTGTTCGTTCTTTCATTCCCCCATACTCTAACTTCATCTCCCAATTTGCTGGTTTTGCCTTATCTTAACCAAATTATTAGTTTTCTAAATATAAGTGATTCAAAAACAAAGTAAAAGTGTTTGATTCTATCAATGTGATAAATTATCACATAAAGTAACTGCTAGGACTATCGATCCTCCATTTATTTTGCTAAGAAATGTTTTTATACTATTTTTCTATTCGAATTATGATTAAAATGAAATATTAAAGTGAATATGAGTCAAACAGAAAAATGTTTGCACTTTATTATTATATCGGGCTCTTTTCTCTCTCCTTTTTTATTCATTTTGTACAAAGTACATGAATTCAATTCGAGTTACAATAGATAAGACTATGCTTAAAATATCCAAATATTTTGATTTTGTAATAAATTAATTAGGAGGTATAGCAATCTCTGGACCTTGAATGATTAAAATATTATGTTTTTCTACCTCAAAAAATTGAGGTTGTATATTACATGGAAAGGTTACATCTCATTCTGTGAATATCGATCTGTGGACCTTGAATTATTAAAAAAGTTGTTCTGTATCTACAAACTTTGATGCTGGATATGACATGGATCGTGTATATCTAACCTGCTTATGAAAAGCGTTGTAGCTATCTAGAACTAGAATCGCAATGACGTCTTTAGGACAAATTATTCACTACTCTCTTATACATCCAATTGTGTTTTTTTTTTCAATTTGTCGGTAAATTGTACACCTGTAATAAGGGATTGAATAAATAATTTAGATATATTAATGATTCTTGACCCATGCATGAATTATGTGTAACTAAATAGGTCACATTAACCCATATGTTTAGTACGTACGTTTCGGTCTCACGACCATCATCAGAAGACGTTTGAAAACTAATTTATCAACTAAAGCCCGGAACGTAGCATGTAGAAAGGTGATACAAATCCTTTCCAATCGTGGGCATAACCTTTAAATTTGAAATTTTAGGTACTTCAGCCCAATAAAACTTGTTGCCAGCCAGACTATTCTACCTCCTCGCTGAGTTATGATCTCTTCAACTATAGAAAATTTACTGTGTAGTGGTTTTTTAATACATCATATTCATATATTTGAAATTAATGCGATAAAGACAATCAGCTTAAAAAATTACTAGCTTTAATTAATGAATTAGTTTTCAAACGTCTCCTGACGATGATCGGGAGACTGAAACGTACGTAAAGTCGAAAATATAGTGAATATATGTATTAATGTGACATATTTTCTAAGAATTTACATGAAAATAATTTTAATGGTAACACGCCTCAACAATAAACTATTATGAGGATCATATCCAAGAAAATGGGTCGTATAGTTCAAAATCTGTTAATTGCTTGAATATGTTTGTCGCCACCATCGAGTAGTCTCCTAGGTTACCAGATTCTAATCCCTTGATCATTTCCTCTGAAGTTGATTAATCCCAAATGCTTATGTTGACTGGAAAGCAGTTTTCAGTTGCTGAGAGCAATGTCAATTGAACTTCTAGGTTATTTGAGAAGACATGGCTCTGAATTTAGTAAAATATAATGCCATATTTTGAAAAGTCATTTGCTTTCATCTAAAAAAAGAGACCCAAAGAAGAAATCATTGCTGCTGATGAGCGACGAATTACAGAAAAGTGAAAATACGAAAAAACGTTTCCGTCCTAGAACTTTCTTTCCAATTGGGCAAACAAAATGACCCTGATAAGATACGCTACCCCATGGCAAACTCAGGAAATCATTTTAGGTAATGATGGACAAAAAACCTGCTGAGGATGATATCTTGGGAGTGATTTCATACAACTGGAATGGAGATTTTACTACATTGAGAGCTGTTGCGTTTTGTATCTTATAGTGGACGTTGTTTTGGGAAGTACGATGTGAAAATAGAGAAGCAATGTTGATTTGAAGGATGACGCTGTTGTTTTATTAAATTGAAAATGATGCTCTATTATGTTATGACATTTCATGAAAAGCTTGACGCTTTTGTATAATTTTGGGCAGGAACCTGATTGTATTTTGAAGCTAATGACATTTATGAAATATTGAGAACAATCCCTTCTGTTCTCCAAAGAATTGGATAGCAACAATTTGCTCGTCGCAGTGGACATGTTTTTATAATCAATCTGAGTATTTTTATAAAGAATTGATGGAAAATAGCTTCTACAATAGTGAAAATAATTTGATTCTCCTACAGACGCCAGTTGCTCCTAGTGAGGTACGCTAACAATAGTCAACTAAAATGGAATAAAACACTTTTTATTTTGTTATTTATCACTTGTATTATTAAAACACTAATAATCCAGTTCGTGGATGCATTGTAGATTGCAAAAGGTGGTGTAGAAGATTTGTTTTTTGCATTTGTATATATTGGTGCCAACAACAAAAATTATCTCACGACTTTTGATTTTGTCGAAATATTTCAGTTGACTTAAGGATATCCATGTAATCTTTTACTCATACAATTTTTTCGTAGTACAAATAGTAAGTTAGCTACAGCTTCTTGAGTAACGCAAATTATTATTCAAAGTTTGATTAGAAAATTCATTCTTAGAAAGTTTCTCAAACTCAAATGCTTCCCTGACTTTCTCCTTCTCACCCGTTGCTCTCATGGAGAGAAACAATGAATTCAAATGTAACATTAGGTAGAGGATATTCCATTTGAAATTCAGTAAAATCCGCTAATTTTTAATATAAGCGGCAACACTGTACATCCGAATATATTCTTAAGAGAGACAACATACCCACTCATATGAGCAACCAAAGTTTCAAAACTCTATAGTCGAGTCAAATTTCATTACGAAAATCGAAAGATATGGACCGATTTTGATGAAACAAAGTGCATTCGATTCGGGATGACATCTAGAAAAAAGCTTACAGGTTAGTTTTTTGTTCAAATTTGTCATTTTTTTTTAACGAAAAATTGACCAATTTTTGGCTAATTATTGGGAAAATTTAGTCGGGGGTTTTCGGGGTCGCTGATTACGATCCTGAACTCAGATTGGCCAAAATCGAACTCCCCAGCTGGTAATTGGCCACTTTAATTGGACAAAGTGACCATTTTTTTTAATTTCATCAAAAATAGCCAGGAAAAATCACTCGGGGGTTTTTGGGGTCGCTGATTACGTCAGTTTAATTGGACAGTTTAATTGGACAAAGTTGATCATTTTTTCTTAATTTCAGCGCAAATAGACAGGACAAATTACTTGGGGGTTTTCGGAGGCGCTGAGTACGATTCTGAAGTCAAATTGTCCAAAATCGAACTCCTCAGCTGGTAATTGGCAGGTTTAATTGGACAAAATTGACAAATTTCATCAAAACTAACCAGAAATCCTCAGTTAGGGGTTGTGGAGTTTGTTGTTTTATGTTAAATGTTTAAAAATTTGTTAAAAAGGGGTCGTTACTAATTTAAATCATAAACAAAATTGAATTCTAATTTTTTAATTTTTTAATTTCAAATAAACTCCCGCTCATCTAGAAATTTTTTCTATCTCATCTACTCAGTCTTTTTATATTCCACACAGCATCTTTTACATATACTATGGACATATACGTCAAGCAGATGTGGATGTCGCAAAAAATATATAAACTGTACTGTTGCTTGTGCAAATTGTATGGGAAATTGTAGTAACAATTTCAGTCTGATCAATCCAATTTCACCTGGAGATGACGACGAAGACGATGACGATGATGAAGTAGATAATACCAATGAAGAAGAAGGCATTGAAAATATTCAAACACGCAATGACAATTATTATGATTATGATAGTGACGATGAAGATTGATTTTACTTGTACTTACTGAAATATGCATTTTGTAAATAATATTCAATTGATTAAAAGTATTGTAAATATGTATATGCTGCCAATTACCAGCTGAGGAGTTCGATTTTGGACAATTTGACTTCAGAATCGTACTCAGCGACTCCGCAAACCCCCGAGTAATTTTTCCTGTCTATTTGCGATGAAATTAAGAAAAAATGATCAATTTTGGCCAATTAAACTGGTCAATTATCAGCTGGGAAGATCGATTTTGGCCAATCTGAGTTCAGAATCGTAATCAGCGACCCCAAAAACCCCCGACTAAATTTTCCCAATAATTAGCCAGAAAATTGGTAAATTTTTCGTTTAAAAAAAAATAACGAATTTGCACAAAAAACCAACCGGCAAGCTTTTTTCTAGACGTCATCCCGAATCGAATGCACTTTGTTTCATCAAAATCGGTTCATATCTTTCGATTTTCCTAAGTCGACCTAATTGACTCGACTACTATGTTTAATCGTTTTCCGTAGACGTCCATTCAGAGTAAATGACCCTGTTTACAAATACAAACCTTCTACCCCACCTTTTGTAAAGCAAGTCTCTTTTTCCAAATCCATGGACAAGACTATAGCTTCGACAGTTAGCGCATCATCTCCAACACGGTACAACCATACAATCGTATCGTTTTAAAGATGACATGCTAGTTGTCGAAATTGTAGTGGCGATACAATTGTTTCCAAAATAATATAAGTGCTAAAAACAAAGTAAAAAGCGTTCTATTTTACTAATATGATCAATTATTTACAAGGAAACGGCTTCCACTTGAGCTTACCTCGTTCTGTATAGTACTCTCTCCACATAATATACATGTATTCTATGGCTAGTTGAAATATTGGTAAATAACATGAAGTGAAGAGTTCGCCACTGATATGCTCAATCTCAAAGGACGCCACTTCAAATTATTGAAAATCATAATTGGATAGTCTGTAGTGATATTATATACACTGTAGGTAATGGAAATATACTGTATTGTTTGAGGCTAGAACGTTTTAAGAAGGATGCACTCCTGTCACTGTCACTTAACTGTCTAATGGACCATATAAATAAATAAGTAAATATTTCACTGGTTTGTTCCGGGGTTTCAACATACAGACTGCAGCTTCTTTATAATCAACTAGAACTTGTGGTTGCCTTATCGGTATATACCAGATTTGTGTTTATAACTTACAGTTACTCATTGAACGTCATTTTGCCTGAAGGGGTGCCATAAGTCTTGTCGTCTTGTCTTTTTTATTGGAAAATCACCTTGACAATGAGAATATCATCAGTGATTTTAGTTTGGCCCTATCCAATCTGGGATGGTATAGAATAGACGATACCACAAAGAAGTATTGAGATCTGATTTTAAAACTAGACAATTATAGAGAAGTTGCAGCATAATGTCGATACAAATTGTTTAAGTTTTATAGGCACCCACATCTTTCGATCGCCATTCCGGGCACATTTGACACCAATAGATTTCCATCGCTGTCGAAATAGATCATGGTGATATTTTTCATTTTTCTGGGTGCACAACACGGATGTACTGTGTTCATTGAGGCAATCGCAATTAGATGTGAGTGGGGGTTTTTCTGCAGCGTGAAAAGGGGGCAGTCGCCGTGACAGTGATAAGCCTCGTAACTTTTGGGGGCCACGATGAAGTTGAGGCCGATTTCATCGAAATTAACTTTCAGCGGATACCTACAACACAACGGCTGATTGGAATAGCTGTCACAGTTCAGCCCGATGCTTCTTCTCGTTCGACGTTTCGCTTGAACTGGGAGGATTTCGAGATATGGCATCTGAAAAGATAAGTGTATTAGAGAAAGTTTTGGCTATGCAATTAAAGTATTAAACAAGATAGTCCCGTCAACGGAACACTTAAATGACCAAAATCTTTTATTTAAGTTCTACAAAATGAATTTCGATGAAGCCTTGTGCAATGGGTTACTAATGACGTCAATAGATATGGTTTGAAAAATTTATTTTTTCCGAGATATGGCCATTCGAAAATTCCTAAATGTATTAAAGGACAGAGGTAGAGAAAAAATCTGAAAACATTCACGTAAATGTATGATCGAACTACAATTTTTTTTGTTTTCAACTTTTTTCTCACTTGCGTTTTGTCCGAGTTTTTCCAGAAAAACATGAAAAACAACTCATTCCTTTGAAATTGTAGCGCTTTCAAAATTTTAAAAATTCAAACTTATACATTATTTGTTTCTTGAAAAAAATTTTTCACATGCATATTTCCAGAGTTACTGACTGAGAGTTCTTCGCGACGGCAAAAGTATTGATTTTTTCAATCATTGTACCGAAACAAATTTTTTTTATGATAAAAGTGTGAGGAGTGACAGAGACGGTTAGAATAAGACATTTTTAAATCAATATCTTTCTCCAGAAAACCATTTGTTCCGGTGTAATGTTAAAAAAATTTAGTACTTTTGCCGACACTAAAAACTGTAACTCATAAAATATGTAAAAAAAATTGTTTAGAACTTCTAAATTTTTTCAGTTGAATGTTTTCGAAGCGCTACAATGTCAAGAAAATGGGTGGTTTATTCCATGTTTTTCCGGCATAAACAACTTGAGAAAAAAACTTTTATTTCGATCTTACATTCACCTGAAGTTTTCAGATGTTTTCTCCATCTTTTACATTTCCCTTTCCCCACTTTTTTCATGTTTACCCAAATTTTACAAGTTACGGAACCGGTGATAAAAGGGGTATTTTCTACAACTTCCAATTATTTTCGCATTCAATTGTTTTTCCTTTCCTATTATAATTCTCATTACTAACCCATTGCACAAGGTTTCATCGAAATCCTTTCTGTAGAACTCGTATAAGAGGTGATACCCCCATCGACCACTAAGATTAGTCGGGTTCCTTTTGTTTTATCACATTTCTGTGGTATAGAATTGAGATATGGCTCATTGAATGATCTGTGGGTAAGTTTCTTACATTCACTATGCAAAGTTAAGACAGAGTGAGCATAGCGAACGAAGTCGTTACCGGAATCGATTTATTAAGCGCGATGCATGTCCTCGTGTAACTTCCAAATGGTTAATACAATTCACTCGAAATGTTGATTCAATCTAGATATGATGCTCGAAATTTACTGTCGTGAAAATTCAATGTCGTACCTTAAGCCGTTATCAAGTTATTGAGCAGAGCGGTCCGTCAAAATAATCGATGCTATTCGCTCTGTTTCGCGCACTGTTCGGTGCGCCAATTATCTGGCCGATTGTAGAGAGAAATAGACTGAAGGGTTTGCTGAGCAGTGAAAGCGGTACACTGTGACATCGGCGTTTCTTTGATACAACACAATCGGCCGTCTATGTTGCATGAAAGGACTTTCCGCGAACTTAATTGCGCTCTAGATCGTGTCATGCGACGGAGTGAGCCTAGCGAACGAAGTATTTTGTAGTTGGTTCCTATATAGCGATTGAACGGTGACTACGATTTACTGCACGTTAAGCCGTTTCCGAGTTAAAGAATCGGGCTCGCGTAACTAGATAGACTGCGGCTAGCGCTATTGATCGGCTTATGCGAAAGACGAAATAATGGAAGCAAACGAAATGTTTTCTCCTTCCGGCTCACCCACTCAGACTTAACTCTTTGGGCATGCAGCGTCCTAGTAAATGAATTCATAACACTTTTACATGAATATTATTATTATTTTCCATATCATTTACTTACTAGAACAAGGTGAAATATCCCTGAAACAAGAAATGATTCATTTTATTTCTCAAACATATTCTCCTTGTAGCCCGATACACTTCGTCAAACGTTTTTATAATTTTTTGATCACTTCCAATTGATAGGATTTCGGCAATCCTTCAAAATAGGCGTTTGTTTCAGTGATGACCTCATCGTTGGAGCAAAATCTCTTCTCATCGAGCCATTTCTTCAAGTTTGAAGATAAATGAAATCGCAGGGCCAAATCTGGAGAATATGGTGGATAAAGAATCAATTCGTAGTGCAATTCATGTAATTTTGCCAATACGACTGCGGATCTATGCGCCATTGCATTCTCCTGGTGGAAGAGCACTTTTTTCTTTGCCAAATACGGCCGCTTTCGCTTCAAATGGGTGTTGAATCGATCCAACAGTTCTGCATGATATACAACGCTGATCGTTTCGCCTTTTTCAAGGTAATCGATATGGACGATACCGTGTGTATTCCAGGAAACTGTTGCCATAACATTGTTGACCTTCTTATCGCGCTTGAACATCGCCAAACACTCCTTTGAAGTTCGTGCTTGTTGTCAACAGAGAGCAAATGCGGCACCCATCTGGCAGTTAGCTTTCTCATATTTAAAAAATTATGCCAAATGTTCCGTACCCATTCAGTGGAGATGCTCATAGCCTCACAACCTCGTGCACTCTAACTCGCCGATCGTCCAATATCATACCATTTGTGAATTATTCCAATCGATGTTGAAGAGTTCCATAATGTTTAGCAAGCGCTGCTTTGGTTTGCGTAATGTTTTTTCCACTCAAAAAATAATGTTTAATCAAGACGAGAAATTCACTTTTTTCCATGTTTACGAAAATCTTCAAGGTTGCTTGGTTTCGATGGGTGTCAGAACAGAACTGAATGGCATATCAGTCTGAAAATTTTAGTGCGTTCTAGTTAAAGACGATGCATCACAAATGTCACATGGGATTTTCGATTGTGGCGCCATCTGTTTCATTTTTCAAGTACTTTTCTCCTCACTCTCTTATAATACCAGATGTAATGACTTTCACAAGTCTATTAGTATAGCAATTTGACTTTCACAAATCATTTATTATTGCAATTTGACGTTTTAATAAAAGTTATATTGCAATGGTCACCATATTTTGATGAATTTCATGAATTTTTCTGTAAAACTTCAAACAGCTTACGACAGCACTATAAATAAGAAACAATCACTAGTATCCACTAAAAATACTGTTCTATGAACATCCCTTCTAAATTACGTAGATATTTGTGCGTACTGTGTTTTGAAAATGATAAACTTTCTTTAGAAATGGTGTGACCTGTCTCCAAAATATGTTCGGTTAAAACTGATTTATCACCATTATTTTTCTTTTTATGGGTAAAATGTTCCATATATCGAGTTAAAATTTTCTGTCTAGTTTGACTCACATAACATCTTGAACACGAGTCTTAATCGATTTCATAAATCCCGGATTTGTCGAAGTCGGAAACTTTATCAAAGGTGTTGCCTAAGCGGTTTTTTAGCTTGTTCTTACATCTATGAACTGGTTGTATTGCAAAATTAGAAAACAAATTATGAAATTTATTAATTACTTAAGGATGATAAATGAAACTTTACGTCTGAAGTATTTGAAGGTAATGGCTTTAATTTGGTTATTTGGTTGCGTTACAATTTCCTTTTTCGCTTATAAATTAATTAATTATGACATCTGATGATGGTTACTTGGTACCCGAAAGATCATCAGTACTTTAACAGTATTTTGAGTGGATGAGGGTGATTATTTCTTACTTATAGTGTTCTAGTGTATCCACAATGTGAACTATTTTGAACTGAAATCAATTACCTCAACTACTCACATGTCTACTGCGCAATTCCACTTCCAGCTATTTGAGTCTACCCACAACACTTAAAATCAATTTTCGAAAATACTCAAAGGGGCGTTTCCACACTTTGAGAGTAGTGTCATTCGACTCTTCTTGATATAAGTTGTCCGAAAATATAAGGGTTGGAGCTAAATCATACTCCTATATTTCTAACATTTTTCCACTACTAAATGTGAGATATTGTTGAAAATAAAGTTTATAACTTGTAAACATTCGTAACCTATATAGTTATCATGTTTTATTGCAAATCGTACTTATTTGAATATAAATAGACAACTAATGAAGATGTTGATTATTTTGGCTGCACGTGTAGATATATTTTAAACTTCCTCAAAAGGCCGCCTAACACGTTCCGTTTTTAACTCAGTACGTAACATCAAGATAATATCGTTATTAACTTTTACGTAATATTTTAATAATATATAACATATCAACTTCCGAATGTTAATATTATTATAAGATAATTGTATCTATGGAGCAGTAATAATTAATGGTAATTCTTTAATTCATGTTTAATTATAATTGACAATATCTCCTTTGGAACGAACAAAGGATCTCCTCATTCCTCTGAAGTCAGATCTTAATGGTATTGAATTCAATGCTTACGTTTTATCTTTTTTTTTGTTATTTGTTTGGCCTTGTCTATTGACATTTAGCCACAATGTATTTTGGAATAATCGGACTTTAAGCTAATCAAACAAATATGAACGATAATGAATTGAGCATCTATTCCAATGAAAATCGAGAAAGTCCACTAAAACAAAATAATATACTCCTGCAGATTCAATAACACCAATTGATTATAAAATAGTTCCATTTAGTAGTCTTGTTAATAGATTATTAAACTTCCCTTTGAGCCAGCAAAATTGTGACAACTTCAGCAAATAGCTTTGGACAATGATAACGACAAATCTTTGATTAATAATATAATTTCTAAGCAAAAAACGAAATTGGTACGCAACCAATCAAACAAATCAGAGTCACTACCTTCAAATATTTCAATAAAATTCGAAATTCTCAATTATCCTTCAATAATTCATAAATTCCATAATTTGTTTTCAAGTTAGCAATACTAACCCTACTGGGTTCCCCATAATAGACCACCCATTTTAATATTTGAATTGAAATTTTTTTTAGTTAACAAAACAAACTTTTAATTTTACTAAATTACAGTCAA
This sequence comes from Endomychus coccineus, assembly GCA_958510875.1. Lineage (NCBI taxonomy): Eukaryota > Metazoa > Arthropoda > Insecta > Coleoptera > Endomychidae > Endomychus > Endomychus coccineus. Next base: position 19,109,989 of record OY294070.1, on the reverse strand, counting down.
CTCTTTGGGATTTATGATAACTTATAAATATTTGGCTAATTTAATTCTAACTTTTAAAAATCACGTCTTCTAAATGACCTCCACCAACTTCAACACATTTTTCAATATTAGATAAAAAGTGGTTCATTACACGGCGTAGCAAACCTTCGTATATTCCTTCAACTTCTTCACAAATTTTGACTTTCAGTTCCTGGACGACTCGCAAACACTTTGGCTTTTAAATATCCCCACAGGAAAAAATCGGGTGCCGTTAAGTCGGGGGACCTCGAAGGCCAAGGCAAATCTCCGAATCGAGAAATGAGTCGGCCATTAAACATTTGTCACAGGACCCTCATTGAATTTCTGGCGGTATGAGCTGTTGCCCCATCTTGTTGCAATAGTAAGGCAATGTTTAGTAATCCTCGTCTATTTAATTCTGGAATGAGAAATGTCTCTAGCATATTAACGTAGCGCTCGGATGTTACTGTTACAGCGCGGTTATTTTCATCCTCAAAAAAATAAGGGCCAATAATACCAAAAGATCCTACTCCACACCATACAACAAATTTTGGATTATGGAGGTTCTGAGTAAAGATTTCACGAGGATTTTCATTTGACCAGTATCTAAGATTCTGTTTATTGACCATGCCGTTCAAATAAAAATTTTCTTCGTCGGTCATTAGGAGACTGTGAATTGCTCCTTGATGTAAATCCAAAAATTCAAAAATTGATTGCTAAGGTGCTTTGCGGTTTGGTATTTTGTGGATGAAATTTTAAATCCCTCTGAAGAATTCTATCTAAGCTTCCCTTCGATATTCCTAGGACAAGGGTTTGTCGATTAGCAGACCTTTTAGGACTTCTCGTAAACGCAATTCTAACTCGTTCAATATTTTCTGGTGTACGAACTGTTCTTCGACGTCCAGGCTTCTTCAAATTTTGTACAGAACCATTTTCATGCCAATGACGAACCCATAACTTAACAGTTTTACGATTTGGTGCGTGACCCCTATTGTTATTAAACTGACGCCGGAATGCACGCCTAACTTCTTCTATCGAATTGCTTCTTATGTAAGTTTCTACATAAAACACACGTTGTTGGACTGAGTAATCCATGAAAGTTCAAACGGATGTTGAAATAATGTCTCAAAGCAAAAAAATTAAATAATTATTGATGAAAACTAACAAACTTCTCGTAGAAAAATGGCGTTCCACGAAATTATTAATTTAAAATTTATTTGTGACAGGCGCCTACATGATTAATAATTTACTGAAATCCCAAAGACTACAGAAGATAATCCCACAAAGAACAACCTATTTAGTTATCTCGTAGGGAATTTATTAATAATATAAAATGGGTAGTCTATTATCGGGAACCCAGTAGATGTAAGAACAAGCTAAGAAACTGTTTAGCCAACACCTATAAAACTTCCGACTTCAACAAATGCGTGATTTACAAAATCTTTTGTGATTCGTGTTCAAAATAATATGTGGGATATTTTGCCCGTTCTGAAAAAAAGTAATTGTGAAAAATCAGCGTTAGCTGGAAATATCTTAAATGCAGACAGGCCAAACAATTTCTCAAGGAAATTTATCACTTTTAAAACACAGTACAGACAAATATCTAGGTAATTTAGAAGGGATGGATTATATACTATACTAATTACAAATAGTATTCAAACAAGCACGTTTTGATTTCTAATAATTTAGTTTACTCTGATGATGACTACTTGTTAGCTGAAATGTCCTCGGTGTTTTTGGTGGATAAGGCAGATGGTTTCTTATTCAAAGTGTTATAGTATATCCACAGTGTGAACTCTTTAAGAGTTTATTAGGAAAGGTGGATAAACATACTTCACACCAAGTGGTCTATCATGATGACTAAGTCGCAAAGAAGACAGAGGAAAGTACGTTTTATCTTGTCCACATAACATAAAACTAAAAAGCAAAACATTTTGTTTTGCTGGTGAAATATTGTCGTTACTACTAATAATAGTCTAGGAGCCAGAACGATATTGATGGTCTGAACATTAACCCGATGGCACTATGGTTTATCGTTAGAGGACGATTCAATGACCAATTCATCTCACAGACCGACTTTTCGCCGGCTGCTACAGCATACGCATTTTTTTTGACTGGAGGTCAACCTTTCCCAAGTTGCGGTTACTTGGAAAGCATGCCATTCTTATACATTTCCACCATGCGCCATCATTTTTTATCGCGCCCGTTTATCAGGCTGACCAGTTAAAATTGGACCGAAATTGGACTGCAAGTTAACCCTCCCAAACCTGGTGAAAATGTTCATTGGTGTTGGCAATTGTTAAGATATCCTATGCCATGAAAAGTTATCAGTTCATTTCCGAGTAATTGGCCATTATTTGGACCGAAAATATTTTTTTTTTCTCATTTCGTGGCTAAACCTTGTGGAGTACAAGGTAATATGATGGCACCATGTTAAATAACTTTATTGAAGGTCAAATAAAGATTTAAAATTATTGCCATCAATCCTTGCCTATTTCAACGCTTCCAAAATCCCTTAAAACCACCCCCAAAAATATATGAATAATATGGATAATATGACCAGTTTTTTGATAGATTAGTCAATTTTTGAGATTCTGGCTGGGTTTGGAATCGAAACGGCAGTATTTTGTTTTTGTATTGTTTTGGGGTTTTGGGGGGTTGAAATAGGCAAGGAGTGATGGCAATAATTTTAAATCTTTATTTGACTTCCAATAAAGTTATTTAACATGGTGCCATCATTTTATCTTGTAATCCACAAGGTTTAACCACGAAATGAGAAAAAAAACATTTTTGGTCCAAATAATGGACAGTTACTCGGAAATGGACCGATAACTTCTGATGGCGTATGGTATGTTAACAATTACCAACACCAATGAACATTTTCCACCAGGTTGGGGAGGGTTTATTTGCAGTCTATTTTCGGTCCAATTTTAACTGGTCGGCCTGACAAACGGGCGCGATAAAAAATGATGGCACATGGTGGAAGTTTATAAGAATGGCATGCTTTTCAAGTAATCGCAACTTGGACAGTGTTAACCTCCATTAAAAAAAAATTGCGGATGCTGTATTTCGAGATCTAACAGCCGGCGAAAATTCGGTCTATGAGATAAATTGGTCATTGAATCGTCCTCTAACGATAAACCATAGTGCCATCGGGCCAATGTCCAGACCATCAATATCGCTCTTGCTCCTAGACTAAAGTTTCGTAGGAACCGAAAATAAATTGGAAATGATTGGAAACAGATACAGATGGGGAAAGACTCTAAATTATACTCGGTCATTACATTCATTCGGTTCTGTTTTGACACCCATCGAAAACAAACAACCTTGAAGATTTTTGTAAACATGGGAAAAAGCGAATTTCGCGTCTTGATTAAACATTATTTCTTGCGTGGAAAAACATTAAGCTAACCAAAGCATCGCATGTTAAACCTTATGAGAACTCTTTACCATCGATTGGAACGATTCACAAGTGGTTTACTGATTTTCGTGGAGATAGTATGACCACAGAGGACGCCGAACGTTCTGTTCGTCAGTGGCTTAATATCGAACATACCTATAATTGGCATCAGAAGAAGTTATTCAAAAAATTTTATGAGTATAGCAAGGCCGGCTTAATAACAATGATAAACAATTTGGAATTGTTGTGACTTGCTGTTGAATAACGTAAACAAGTAAGATAAGTGCAGCAAATTGAATATTTTATTTAGAAAAAATGAGTAAACACAAGATAGCATAAATGTCTCTTCTGCCATGAACAAATCAAAATGCTATCGAACCATGATTATACCTCATTGCACCCAGGCAGATATTAACTTTAAAACTTGAAAATATTGATAAAATCTATTTAAAATAATCTATTTTCATCAAAGATTTTGTGCATCATGTCATGGGATGTTGAAGTGGGTGGTTTCGTTCCAATTTCGGGAAATAGCAATATCAAGAACATGTCCATACTCTTCGTTCTAAGATTAAGTATACCTGTTACGAGTTTCTCGCTAACTCGTGATGAGAATACCTACTTTTTTCAATTATACAATCCAAAAAATATCTTGGATGATCAATCACAGGTATTCATTTTCATTCAGCACTTACTGCTTCTCTGAATAAAGTGTTTTCTCTTTCAATGAGGTTAAATTAAAAGAGTTAATAATCCTTCAAATGTATCATAGCCCATCCTGAAAAATTGTATAACATACCATACATTTTAGTAAAATGTAGATGTGTATCATATATATAGCTATTATTCTCGTTTTGGTAACCATTCTTCAACTCACACACGTTTTTTCTTCTTTTCTTCCCCTGGTGATATCATTAAACCAACAGTCAAAACAACTTTTTGAACCAAACGGTGCGTACCTATCTTGCTATACAGGGTCCATCACGTTCGGTGTACGAATGACTTCTTGAGATTTGTTCCGTGTGATGTAGGCAAACATGGATCAGTCGTGTTCCAAGTCTCTTTAGTGAGCTATTGCCATTTAAATTCGTATGTGAATATGAAGAAAATACATTTGAGCTATACAGTAACTTTGGTAAAGGAGACTACACTCAAGAATAGGTTGAGCCTTTTTCACTCATTTTTATACGTCTGTTCATCAATCTACTTTTTAATTATGAGCAACCACTATTTGAGGGCATAATAAGAGGGTTGTAAGAGAGGGCATCATGGATCCATAATACCCTCTCATAACGCCCCGATTAATGTTGCCCAAAATCGGTCTTGGTCTTGCAGTCTTGGTCTTGTTCTTGCATTTTTGCAAGACCAGGACCGCGTAATTTTAGCAAGACCAAGACCAAGACTGACCGTGCAAGATTTGAGCAAGAACAAGACTAAGCCTGCGAGACTCTTGCGTCTTGCAGTTAGGACTGTGTGTCGTTTCAGGGACCGGACAGGCTTAATTTATAATACAAGAAATTGACACATTGAAAACAAACGAAACAAAATAAAAGAAAGTACTGGTACATACAATTTTGAAGAAGAAAATAGGCAGAAAATAGGAAGACGTAAAGTACAGATATAAATGACTATCAGTGCATTTTCGTTGAAGGGGGAATTTACGCCGTCCGAATAAGTAAATAAAAAATAATATATTAAATATAGTATGAAAATTAATAAAATTATGAAAACAATAAAAACGAAAAATTTAACTACCTATATAGAATAAAGCGTAATAAAATTATATGTAGTATGTTACCGAGAAAATGTTTATTTTCTTAATATTTCAAAAGTTACAGGCCGAAAAAGAGATCTTACAAACTAATTTGAAATCTAACTTATAATAATGAGGTAGGTATAAGAGCGAAAATTAGGACGCTACAATGTCATGGGTCTGTACGCCGCATGCGGCATCCTTTATTGAGAGCCGGCACGTGCCAAGGCGGCGCGGTACAAGGCGGCACTATCTAAGCGAATAATAAATAATAGTATTTATTTCAATTCCAGTCATTCCCAATTGAGCTTTGCTTCGGGTCTAATGTAATAATTGATTTTATCTAATCCTTGTTGTTTTCGGAAAACTTATCACGTTTACAATTTGACATGAGTGACGAAGATTCAAATAGTTCTAGTCGGAGTATGGAGAGTTGGAGTTATAGATCTAAAAGACCTAAAAGCAAATTTGATGAGTTTTTCGGAATAATTCATGCATCCCAAATTGTGTAAATTGTGCCAACATAAAAAGGTTAAATAAAAATGAAAACAGAAACACCAAGACCAAGACCAAGACCAGGTGTATTGGCGCAAGACCAAGACCAAGACTGGCTAAGTCTCGTCTTGTTCTTGCATTTGGGCAACACTAGCCCCGATCGTTATATTTTCGGTATTGTGAGAAAATAATAACAAAATGAAACATAAATTACCATGCATATCACAAATGAGGAGATCTTTCATGAGTAATATTATTCGAATTTTTTTAGGAAATGATTGGCCCATTTAAATTTGTAAAATTCAATTTTCCAGAAACTTGTTTCATATTCAAAGTCATGGAAAATAATGCCGATTGCGTTCGAATAATACTCACTTTGTCATTGTTGGTCCCGTCGGGATCTGTGACGACGATCTTCTTGCCATCAAGTTCGGCCGTCACGACAAACCCATGGTTTTCTCTAGGATTCTTGAACCATTCTGACACGGTCTGAGTCATGTCAATTTTGATCCAACCACCCATACCAAACGGTTGTTCTACTTTCGTCGCAAACACCCTGTGCAAATTGGATGAATCGGGATAACTGGATGTTTTGTAAACTTTGAAGATCTGTATGGGTATGTCGGGCAACGGTTTCCTATCTCCCCCTTCCAAGAATATGTACAACGACGCATTACTAATGTGGTATTTGGAAGTTGAGTCGGTTAACGGGAAGTACAAGATGTCACGTCTAACATGCCTCAGTCTTGGATCTGAAACAAAAGAACTAACATTACAACGTGGTACGGTTGTAAATAATATTGCGATAGCATAGTCAAATTGCTTGTTCTCGATTCATTTTAATGACGTGACACGCTCTTAGTGCCATTATGGCAGAGTTAAATAGCTCTTAAACATTGATTTAAAATTCTTGGAATTATGATACAAAGTCCTGCGTTTCCAAAAATCTTATACACTCAATGAGGCTAGTCAATATACCATTAGGTAAATGTTATATGTCCAAGATTTGAGAATATTTGTACAGATTATTTCTTTAGAAAACTGGAACAATTACTTTAGACGGCTTTTGTGGTGAGTTCAAAATAATTTAACAGATTAGAAAACTATTTTCATTGTACAGTTTTCAAATTGAGTGAAAGTGCAGCTATACCAATAGGGGTCACGGAAAATCCCCGAAACAATTGCTCTAAAGAACATTGCTCAAAACCATCAATTGTTCGAATTATCGATTTCTCAAATCACCAATTTCTCGCACAGAAGATTCTCCAATTGAAAATTGCTGGAAATAAATCACGAAAATTTTGACTAGTGATACCATTCACGGATATTTTTTCGAGGGTACGAATATAATTTTCTTAAAATATTCATAACCGTGAAAAAAATTCCGGATTCTAATTTAACGTCGAGTGATATTTGGTAAGAACATTTTGCACGTTTTTGCAATTTAATTGATATATCGCTACAAAATACTTAATATATTTTGATTGTGATTTTATGAGAGACGTTGAATGACATTTTATGTCAAATTGGAAAATAAAATTGTGCAGTTGTGGTCAGTTTTGGTTAGATTACAGTTCAGGCAAGACAGAAGGCAACATAAATCGCTTTGGTCAAGAAAATAGTATTCGGCACAAAATTCGCCACTTAATATTAATTATGGAAATTTATGACTTTAATATAGCCTGTCGGAAGGCGCCTGAGACGCTTTACAACCTAATGTCGGCATGTCCGGCAAAAGCGGCCTCGGCGTACACCCATCGCTATGATGCAGCCCTACGGGTGCTGTATTACCACGGAATAAACCAAGAGCCGGTGCTGCCTCACATGCCGTTGTTGAAAACTAAAAATGCCAGACCTACTGGAAGTACCCGTTTCCGACCGTCAGGTCCATACAAGCAAATAGACCTGACGTTGTCCTCGATAAACAAACCAATACTATGTATGTCATCGAATTCTCTGCTGCGGCAGAGAAGAACATAGTCTTGAAAAAGGAAGAAAAATGGACAATCAAAAGATCTCCTGTTCAAGGTGGTATACTTCGAACATCTGGGAATGCGATGAGATGGATTTGCTTCATCAATTTACAAAAATTAAAATCAAATATAAATTATGAAGTAAATCTTAACAATTTTAATGCCAAAATGAAAGCAAATTATTATTCAGCTCTAAGATTACAGTCAAACTTCTCAAACAAATATCTACATAGTCCTACGTTCGAATCAATGTACCACGGTCCTACATACAGGTCTGGAAACTCGAGGGTGTTTCCTATGTGAGAAGTGAGTCCGCTAAGCGTCGACTTCCGCGTAGTACCAAAAGACGCCACGTAAGAGTATTCTCTGACAACTATCAGTTGACTTGTCAACACAAGGAATACCTGCGTTTTTAGAAACAAATTACGAAATCGTGCATTGTGCCGAAATTCAAAACGGGGTACAAAAGTGTAAAGCAAGAAACTTCGGTTTTTAAAGTGCCGAAAGATGCGGAAATGCGAAAAAAATGGATGCTTGCGATTCCGGATAGAAATTGTTTTAACGAGGTCTTTTATGAAGTTATTTTTAAGGTGAGTTTGACAAGAGTAACAGTTCTATTCCTCTCTCAAATCAGAATAGTAAATATTGCGTTACGAGAAAAATTGGCAGTGTCAACATAGCCGAGGTTTCCGGACCCGTCGAGTGTACAGTACCGGAGGTTTTGGTGTATAATGTATATATTATAAACATAATGAAAGACAACATACTAAACTAGTATACATGTATTTTGATTGTAATCATAATGAAAGACAACATACTAAACTAGTATATATGTATTTTGATTGTAATCCTAATTTAATTTAAAAAAATGTTTATATGCGATCGATTATTTTCATACATTTCCTTTTTAAATTACTACCAAACAAAGCCTTAGATAATAAGTACATACTCCGGAAAGAATGTGTTTTAACGAGGTCTTTTATGTGTGCGAAAAAATGGAAGTTATTTTTAAGGTGAGTAATACATTTTGACAAGAGTAACAGTTCTATTCCTCTCTCAAATCAGAATACTTAGTAACACTGCTTGCGATTCCGGGAAGAAATCGTTTTACCACTTCATGATCCAAGCGCCAGCTGGTGGCTGAGCGAGGGACTACGAGTTTGGCGACGCGTAAGAGACTCATGTCAACCATAGAGTTTCCAGACCTGTATGTACGACCATAGTCAAAATACGACCGTGCAATGTACCTATATTGTACGGCATATTATGATCCTTATGTACATAGAAGTAAAGACCAATTTGATAAAGGTTTGAAATACAGATAGATTTGAATTTAAGACGTCACACTATCGGAGTCAATTCAAAGAATGATTTGAGTTGTGTATAGTGCCTGCGGGTGAAAACTTAGCTTGTTGGATATTTAACAAAGTAATGCCATTACATTTTATTCATTCAATAATGGGAATCAAAAATTAATAGACAACTCAGTTCATTTTTCCAACTGATTTAATCTTATGCAAAATAGTCAGTATCGAACATATACAGGGTGTCAATTTGAAAACTTCCCACCCTTAATATCTTCCTTCCAGTAAACAATATGAGTAATCGAAAAAACAGGTCAATTTTATTGTCAAGGGGGACACTTTCAAGGACTATTTGTAGCCCTCGTGGTTCAACCCCCTAGGAGGGGTAGATGTTACCCTTAGAATTTTAAATGGGAAGGGGGGTCAAGTGGCACATCATTTTGATGGGCGTTCAATTCTTGTTCCAATGGTACCCTGACTTATTATTTTTTGATGAGCATTTTCCGAAAAATTGCGTTCTAAACTAACAGAAGTAATTATTAGAACGCCTATACTGAGATGCATGGTTTGGCCAGAACTGGTTAGAATATTAGGTGGTACCGTTCCAACCCTTTATTAGGGGTAACATTAGCCATTAGCTCCAAACACTTTACATAAAAAAGTAGTCTAATAGTAAAACGTAGATGGTAGTAAAGTTGTGTTTATTCAATGTTGACTTTTTAAGTGTCATCGCAGAAATTGTACAGATAGCCTTCCTTTTTCGCTACTGCTGCTGTAAAAAGTGTCTGTTTTCAGGCAAAAAATTGGTTAGCAAATTTGAACTATGTGGTAGTATTGTGAATACAGTTGTACCTGTTGGGCTGTTTAGGAATTACTTTAATAAGTGTATAAAAGTGTAAAAATGGTTTACATTTTCCAAGACAGAATTGAAATGATTGTAATTTATGGAGAAGTTGGAAAGTGCGCACGAAGGGCGGCATGTCTTTTTAACGAAAGACATCCAAATTGTAATGTAAGTCACCGGTATGTGCTTGATTTGGTGAATAAGTTTTACGAAACTGGTTCAGTGACAAATAAAAAAAGAAATAACCCCAGAGTACTAAATGAAGCAGCTCAAATTGAAGTTTTGGGAACATTTGCTGCAGAGCCCACGAGCTCCTTACGATCAGTATCAGAACAGACGGGAATGTCACGCGAGACTATAAGAAAAGCATTGAAAATGCATAAATTTCATCCATATAAAATGCAGATTCTTCAAGAGCTCCACGAGGATGATTATGATAGAAGAATAGAGTTTTGTGAAATCATGTCTCATCGAGTCAATACCATCCCTAATCTTCTGTTAAACATCTGTTTCAGCGATGAGTGTTCATTTTTTCTGAATGGCAATGTTAATAGACAAAATTGTCGCTATTGGAGTGACGAAAACCCACATATTTTTCGGGAAGGGCATACACAACACCCACAAAAAGTTAATGTTTGGGCTGGTATTCTTGGAAATGCCATTATTGGTCCATTATTTCTGGAAGAAAACTTGACTGGCAATCTGTACCTTGATATGCTTGAAGAGACTATCGATCCTCTTATAACTCACGAGCTAGAAACTCAAATTGATGCAGAAGGTAATGAACTTTTGCAGGAGGATCTGTTACATTACCAGCAGGACGGTGCTCCACCTCATTATTTTCTTCCCGTCCGACAGTGGTTAAACGAGAGATTTCCGGGTAGATGGATTGGCAGAAGGGGAGCAGTTGAATGGCCTCCGAGATCACCGGATTTAACACCCTTAGATTTCTTTCTTTGGGGGCATCTTAAATCCGTTGTTTATAAAACACAACCTTCTGATATTGACGAACTTAAAAGACGAATTACAGCAGCATGCCAGTCAATTCCTAGTGAAGTTTTCCGTAATGTTAGAGGGGAGTTCGAAAACAGACTGTATTACTGTTTAGAGCAAAATGGAAAACATTTCGAACAGCTAATAAGATAAGCGGAAGTAGATTTTCTGTTTAAAATGTCTTTCTCGCAAATTAAATTTTATTTTGTAGAAGGAACATAACCACCAAATAAAAAATCCCATGCGTAATAAATTTATTCCTGTCATTCAAGGGTTGGAGCGGTGCCACCTAGTCTTCTAACCATTTTTATTAAAGGGAGTCAATACAATAATGCATCTCAGTATAGGCGTTCTAATAATTACTTCTGTTAGTTTAGAACGCAATTTTACGGAAAATGCTCATCAAAAAATAATAAATCAGGGTACCATTGGAACAAGAATTGAACGCCCATAAAAATGATGTGCCACTTGACCCCCCTCCCCATTTAACATTCTAAGGGTAACATCTACCCCTCCTAGGGGGTTGAACCACAAGGGCTACAAATAGTCCTTGAAAGTGTCCCCCTTGACAATAAAATTGACCTGTTTTTTCGATTACTCATATTGTTTACTGGAAGGAAGATATTAAGGGTGGGAAGTTTTCAAATTGACACCCTGTATGTATAATAGCGTTACGTTTCATTTCGTTAATGTAATACTGTATCGATTATGGCAATTACACTTCAAAAGATTCTAAAGAGGGTAATAAGCAACATGCGTACTGTTTCCAGGTACAATAAAGATATCAATTATGTACAATATTAGTCAGAAATTGCAGTAAATTTGCGAATACATGAGGTCACGACACGCAAGGCGAACGCCGCTTTTCACTATTTACCCCCGTGTGTCAGAACGGGATCGTTTCAGAGAAACAACAATATGCTAATCAGGAATGCCCATAGTCTGACAGGTATCGTTCGATTAACGAACGGGATATTTTTTACAAAAGTAATATCGTTTTTATTCTCCCTTGACGCTGGGAAACCTAATTCGTTGAACAAATTATTGGATGAGTAAGGGGTTTATTGACTAACGAAAATGTTCATCGTAGTGCTGAGCTAAGGATGCTAACGCTTTTTCTCGATCATTGATCGCGTGAAAAGAATTGTGCATGGAAGTGAATAGGACCTATGCAGATCATGTATTTAATTGGCTGAAAAAGGTTTCGCCTCAATCTTCAGGACCAAGCCAAAAACTTCAGACTATTCATTCTATCGCTACCAATATAATTTAAGGGTCCACGGGCTGGTAACCCCGTGGTGTTGGAATTTAGCCCACCGTAAAGACACCCAGATACGAATGACATCTGCCATCGCCCTCGGGAAGAACTAGGACATTCGAATAAGTGAAATTTTGCATTTGGGTAGTATTACTGGCAGATGCAATGAGACTCCCACACACCAGCTTTCTCAAACTGAGATGTGCTTGTAGAGAGGGATTGAGGAAACTATTAGGGATTGTGGGATGATATCAGGTACAACTTCCTTCGAAGTCTCCCGTATCCAAGCCAGGAATCACCACCAACAGCACCCTCTCATGGGATGATCACGTGAGGTCTATTGCGAAAACCGCTACACAAAAACTTTGTTTTCTATTCCGTGCCAAGAGCTGCTATACATTCCAGCAGTTCCTCATAATATACAAAGCACAGGTTCGACCTGTCTTGGAGTACTGTTCACTTGTTTGGCTCCCAAACATACGCTGAAGCTCCTGGATTCTGTCCCGAAGATAGCTATTCGTCTGATTGATGATGTCACACTAACGAATTTATCAACCCCTCTAGAACATCGTAGAACGGTGGGCGTTCTCTCCCTTTTCTATAGATTTTCCATAATTGGTATTCATCAGAAATCTCGTCTGTTCTCCCATCACTAGAGATTCCAGATGAGCGGACTAGACGAGCTCAAACTAGTCACGCCTTCGTCCATCTTGAGACCTGCCAAACTTAGTTTTTTTTATCAAACGGCGAAGTTGTGGAACTCTTAGCCTAGTGTGGTCTTTCCCTATGCTTCAACCGCAGCTTGACAAAAATAACGTGCTTTTCTGTATTGTTTTATACGTAAATATTAGCTTGTTCGAGGAATTGTCAAATCATTAATCCCCTTAGGTGTTTCTAAGAATCTTCGTTCAACTGATGCCTACGTCATATAAATAACTTACAACCTATCAAATGTCAAGGCGGTACACTTTATAGTTTCGGAGATTGCATGCTGAATGTCGATATACAGGACGTTCCAACGAAAACATGACCCCCCCTGTAAGTCAGAAACGGATGTGTGATCAAAAATTTCGAAAAACACATCAATCTGTGTTTCTAGGGGGTCTAAGTTTAATATAATTCATACCCGAAACTTCGCTCCCTTAGGGTCAGCAGCTACTCCCCATATTTGTTTCATTGGCATGGGAGTCGAGTGATACTTCATTTGAAAGGTCTTTTGTCTCTCTATTACTTCTGTAGTTTTTTTCGGAATTGGTCTGTCGTTATCGAGAAATTCGATGTTGAACGTTTTATTTAAGAAAAAACTGAAAATTCGCCGTCAGTTAATAGATAAATTGCTCAAGATGGCCTCCACCTAGTTCCATACAATAATACAGTCGGCTTTCGAAACAATCCTCTGTCGCAGCTCTGCTAGATTTGTAGGCTTAGTAGCGTAAACTTTCGACTTCAGGTATCCCCACAGAAAGAAATCCAACGGTGTGAGATCAGGTGATCTAGCTGGCCACTCCACTGGAGATTCAAGTATATGTCTCTATTGCGATTACCTTCAATGAAGAATGGTCCAACAAAATGATTACCAAGAATTCCGTGTCCGAAGTTTTGTTGGGACGCTCTGTACAGTTTTAGGACACAATATGTGTATAATAAAATATCACATACGTTAACGTTTCGTTTCATTCATAAAACTTTCTCAAAGCAAATTTAATTTTTTCACCTCTTGCATAGCTTCCATTCCGTACATCTCTGTCAAATCTCGGAAAAATCCCATAGTGATATAAGTCAAAATACCGAAGAATAAAATAAATATAGTATAAGTATAATATAAAAAAACAAACCATTGATTATTTTTTTCAATTTTGCATTGTTTTTGCATGGACAGGTAATTTGACATATCAAGTCATGAGAATAATGTTCAACTTCAAACAAGACGATGAATGAAGGCAAAGAAATTTCGAGGAGATTTATAATATCTATAACGATATAAATAACAATGAATGTACTATTCTTAGTTCAAAGTTTAGAAAACAATTAGATAGATTCAAATATAATAAAAACATCGATATGGATTTAATTGATCTTAATTATTCTCATAATTAACAGTGATTAATGAATGTCTTTATCTCGTTGGTTGCAACAATATAGTTACAATTATTTGAACGAAGTTTTTTTTCAATCAACTGAACGGTTCTTCCCACTTTTACTTCACTCATTATACGTAAGGGAATTATTTTAATCGGCCCAAAAAACTTTTTCAGGGTTTTCGCGGATATATCCGTTTTGAGCATCTGTAAATCGATCTAGACTATTTTTGACATATAGTCTGCGTGTGTGTGCTCATGACGTCACAATTCATTTTATATCTTTATTTTGTGTCAAATTTTGATAGTTCATGTTTGCTGTAAACAAATGAGGTCTCTTGATATTTCTTTGTATCGTTTCATGGCAAATTTAATTTTTGTGATATAATAACCACCACCATGAGAATCGGGTGAAAATTGGAAAAGGTGGAACCTTAAATTAAAAGCGTCGTTGACCGACAAAAATAAAATAAGCTATCTTTTCTAATCTCTAGAGCGTTTTCATTTCCAAAAATGTTTAAACCAGTTAACTACAATGTACTTTAATTTATAGTAACTCCACCAACAAGAGTTAACAAGACAAATTTACTAAATTTTGTGTATTATTGGTGGTGGTGAATCACAGAAATTAAATTTTCACCGTTTCACGGTGCTTGGTACAAACATATCAAGAAAGCTTATTTGTTTCAGTTCAAATTCTGCATTTTTGATAACACTTTTCGAGTCAATTTATTGTTATTAAAATAATAAAGATTCTTGACCCAGTATGAATTATATATAAAAATTCTCGGGAAATAGGTCACATTAACACTTTGTTATAAATTTTCGTCTTTACGTACGTTTCGGTCTCACGACCATCATCAGAAGACGTATTATGTCAAAAAGGGTTTATTGAAACTAATTTAGCACAAGCGTCCATATCGCACAAATTTCAATCAAGAAAAAAAGGCCCACGCCGTCGAAACGAACAGAACTACGAATAATCGAAATTGTATCGTCAATATTAAAGTATAAAAATGTTTGTAACAAGAATCCACTATTCAGTAATATTCTTATAATATACAAGCGCATGTTGGTATAGTCTCATAACAACTGAAGTTCGAAGTTGTTATGTTGGGTATCTACTTTCGAACCAGATGTAAGATTTATGAGGTACTTGCAAAAGGTTGCAGACCTGTATTGGAATATTACTTTTAAGCATTCTTCCTAAAATATACTTTTAACATTATAAAGACGCATGTAGGAATTTGTTTTAATTGATTAAATTAGTATGAATCTGACTTAATCCCTGAATATCATTCCTATGATTTACAGATTTGGAGTCACGTTTTATGTGAATCATCTCCAGGATAGATCTTTTATAATAATTGGTTTCGTTAGTTAAAATATTGACATTTTTGTAATCAAATTGATGGTTATAATCAAAGCAGTGCCTAGCAAGGGCGGTGGAATTTTCTAAGTTGTTATTTCTTGTGCTATACTTATGGCCACACATTCTTTTTTGTAAATATTGTTTAGAGATTCCAGTATAAGTCCCATCACAATCTAAACAATTCAATTTATATACTGTTTGGGTTTGTTTATCTTTAGGTATTACAGGTTTTAGATTTGAGAAATATTTCCCAACACAGTTAGTGTCGTACTTTTTCAAACATTTCTTAATTTTCTCTGAGGTCTCCGGAATGTATAGTAAAGTTATATAATTGTCTGTATTACCTTTTATGTTATTTTTATATGACGAACCATTATAGATTTTGTTTATTCTCTCTTTAATAATAGGATTGAAGAAAGTTTTTGGGTAGCCATTCATTTCCAGTGTATTACGAACAATTTTTGAATTTTTGGGACGGTTCTCTGCGTGGGACAATTTTGCTGCGTGGTCTGTAAGGCTGTTTATGACACTTTTTTTATAACAAGCTGGTGCAACGGAACGAACTTTTTCCTCAAATAACATTTTTCTATCGGCTGTTAAACCTCCACTACCAAAATCTGGGACATCCTGTATATTGATCGTTTTTGTATGCTTTTAAATCATATACTGTAAAGCTTTAACAAATACCTTCGAGCATCATGTGTATCTTTGGCAGAAAAAATATCTAACCATTGAGCTTGTCTAAATGTATACTCTTCCGACTTCGTCCAGGTAATAGTTTTTTATTCTATCAATATGATGAATTATCACAAAGTAACGGCTTTTCCATATTACTCCTAAAGCCTGTTATTCTCAATAATTGAATCATGATAACAGCTGTTACAAAGCTATTGACGAAAAACAATTGTTTATGTCTACTCAACTTGAAAAAGCTGGTCCATGAGAAATTTATTGGTACCAAATCTGGTAATACCTGTGTCAGGACTAATGTATTAATTCCAGGTAGATGAAAATGATTTATCATGGTTCTTCCGGAATTTAGATATCGAAATTGGCAAACTTTGCATTCCGATTTAACCCAGGAAACCGCCACTTTAAAGGAGTTCAATTGTTATATAATTGTGCCCGATGTAAGTGACCTATAGCGCAAACAGAACCGGGTGTGAATTCATTAAATTTAGGCAATGTCAAAGACTGCAATTGTGCAAGAGTTTATCATTGTCGATCTCAGGTCCCGCTAATTCACGAGATATAGTTGCGCAGGAAGAACGTTGCACCGTGTAGAACGGGCACTTAATAATAATAATAATAAACTTGATAATAAACCCAGTGCGTTTGTTAGATTGTTATTTGAAAAACAAAACACAATGCTCTTTAATACGTTTATTTTCGCGGTTGTAATTTTTATAAGTGCCTTCAGGTTCATGGACATTTCTGTTTGGCCGTAATTTCATATTAGCACTGACATATTGTGACTGCACTATATATGTCTCCGTCAAGGATGGCATCGTACAGAGGTCGGCTCATTCGTTACGTTTCTATCCGTTAGGAAGTCAAGTAAGATCCAAATAATGATGTACCTTTTCATTTAATCATTACAAAATTCCAGTAAACGTAGATTTTAAATCGCTTTCATACTGGGTTCCCCATAATGGACTACCCATTTTAATATTTGATCTAAAAATTTTTTAGTTAACAAAACAAACTTTTTATTTTACTAAATTACAGCTAACTCTTTGGGATTCATGATAACTTATAAATATTTGGCTAATTAAATTCTAACTTTCAAAAATCACGTCTTCTAAGTGACCTCCACCAACTTCAACACATTTTCCAATATTAGATAAAAAGTGGTTCATTACACGGCGTAGCAAACCTTCGTATATTCCTTCAACTCCACGAATTTCGACTTTCAGTTCCTCGATTGTACCTGGACGACTCGCAAACACTTTGGCTTTTAAATATCCCCACGAGAAAAAATCGGGGGCCGTTAAGTCGGGGGACCTCGAAGGCCAAGGCAAATCTTCGAATCGGGGGAATGAGTCGGTCATTAAACATTTCTCGCAGGACCCTCATCGAGTTTCTGACGGTATGAGCTGTTGTCCCATCTTGTTGGAATAGTAAGGCATTGTTCAGTAGTCCTCGTCTATTTAATTCTGGAATGAGAAATGTCTGTAGCATATTAACGTAGCGCTCGGATGTTACTGCTACAGCGCGGTTATTTTCATCCTCAAAAAAATAAGGGCCAATAATACCAAAAGATCCTACTCCACACCACACAACAACTTTTGGATCATGGAGGTTCTGTGTAAAGATTTCACGAGGATTTTCATTTGACCAGTATCTAAAATTCTGTTTATTGACCATGCCGTTCAAATAAAAATTTGCTTCGTCAGTCATTAGGAGACTGTGAACTGCTCCTTGATGTAAATCCAAAAAGTCTTGACAAAATGCTAACCTTGCTTCTTTATCTTGATTGCTAAGGTGCTGTGCCATTTGGTATTTATAGGGATGAAATTTTAAATCCCTTGGATGAATTCGATCTAAGCTTCACTTCGATATTCCTAGGATAAGGGTTTGTCGATTAGCAGACCTTTCAGGACTTCTCGTAAACGAAATTCTAACTCGTTCAGAATTTTCTGGTGTACGAACTGTTCTTCGACATCCAGGCTTCTTCAAATTTTGTACAGAACCATTTTCACGCCAATGACGAACCCATAACTTAACAGTTTTACGATTTGGCGCGTGACCCCTATTGTTGTTATTAAACTGACTCCGGAATGCACGCCTAACTTCTTCTATCGAATTGCTTCTTATGTAAGTTTCTACACAAAACACACGTTGTTGGACTGAGTAATCCATGAAAGTTCAAACGGATGTTGAAATAATGTCTCAAAGCAAAAAAATTAAATAATTATTGATGAAAACTAACAAACTTCTCGTAGAAAAATGGCGTTCCACGAAATTATTAATTTAAAATTTATTTGTGACAGGCGCCTACTTGATTAATAATTTACTTAAATCCCAAAGACTACAGAAGATAATCCCACAGAGAACAACCTATTTAGTCATCTCGTAGGGAATTTATTAATAATATAAAATGGGTAGTCTATTATAGGGAACCCAGTACATTTCCAATCCTTCTAAATTACCTAGTCATTTCTGTGTTTCAAGAATGGTAAACCTTCTTGAGAAATAGTGTGACCTGTATTCAAAATATGTTTGGCTAACGCTGATTTTTCACCATTATTCTTTACATGGGCAAAATGTTCTTTATAGTTAGATGTCCCTTCTAGTTTGACCCACATAGCATTTTTGAATACGACTCACAATCGATTTTGTAAATCCCATATTTGTCGAAAACTGTAGGTGCTGCCTAAATGATTTGTGATTTTAGAAACAAATTATGTAATTTTATAATTACTGAAGAATGGTAAGTGAAACTTTAGTATTTTATTGCACTATTTAAAGGTACATAGTGTCTCTAATTTGGTTAGTTGGTTGCCTTCCATTTTCCTTTTTTGTTTGAAAACTAAGTTATTCATCAAAGATTTGTCATAATAATTGTCCAACGCTAATTGCATAGATATGTCGATGATATTTTTTTGAACGCTAAGCCAATTTGATTCATTTAAATTCAATGTAGGAATGGAAGAAGAGATAATCAGCTTCCTTTCCTTGATATTAATATTATCAAAGGAAGTTATCACTTTCAATTCAACATGTATAGAAAACCCACTCAAACAAATAGGTATATGTACATCTGTGGATTCAGATACACCAAATAATTATAAAATTCAATAGTCTTGTTCATAGAGTAACGTCCCTTTGAGGCAGCGAAAGTATAACAACGAAGTTAATTCTATGACCGAAAAATTCAAACAATAATTGTCCCACGTATAACGTAGCAAAATGGTTAGTTGAGAAATTTAGTAAAAAACTTTAGAACTAATCAAATTAACAGAATTCAAATTCGAACCAGATGATACTCTCGTGTCATTTGATGTTGTTTCACTATTTACAAATAAACCAGTCCCTGGCTTTCAAATATTATTATGTATGGAGCAAACTTTTTTCCCTTCCAAGAAGAATTACGATAAACAAACAAGCGGATATGCAACAAGCAATCCACTCTCCCCATTTTGAGACATTTTTTTCTAAACTAACCTGAAACTTCCTTAAAATCAAAATTAAACAAGTTTCCTAAAGTTTGGCATTGATATGTCGATGATATTTACGAGATTATAAGTAAAGATTTTGAACAAGCTTAATAGCCAGTTTGATTCACTCAAATTCACTGTAGAAACAGAAACAGAGATAAGCTTTCTTTCCTTGATATTAATATTATCAAAGAAGGTCATCACTTGAAATTCAACACATACAGCAAACCCACTCCAACAAATAGGTATATTCCTGCGGATTGAGTTACACCAATTTATTATAAAATAACTCCATATAATAGTCTTTCTCATAGATTACTAAAGGTCCCTTTGAGCCAGCGAAAGTATAACAACGAAGTTGAGAAACTTCAGTATATAGCGTTGGACGATGGTTACGACAAATCTTTGATTAATATCTTAACTTCCAAAAATATAAAAGAATAGAGCCTAACCAATTAACAAAATTAGAGCCACCACCTTCAAATAATTCAAAAAAATTCAAACGTTTCAAGGAAGGATGATAAATGAAAGAAGTAAGTGATAACCTCCATAATTTGTTTTTCAATTTGCAATACAACCCATTTAAAAATGTAAGAATAAGCTCCATTGTGAGTGGTGTTCAAAATGCAATATGGGCCAATCTTGAAGCAACATTATAACTAGGTATAAAGATCATTTTAGAACCCACAGTATAAATGCAATAATACTTTAATTGAGAATATTACTTAAAATATCTCTGGTTCAGAACTTTCAATATCCTTGCAAAAGAGGTTTCAAATATGAATTATTACTATAAGCTTTTGATTGTCGGATACTTGAGCTAAGAAGAAAAATTCAGAGCGCAATATTCTTCCATAAATACTCAAATAATAATTATTAGATTTTGTTCTCCCTAGAATATATTCTCGCTGCCCTTAAGCTTTTTACAATGTTAGATCTAACACAAATCAATCTAGCACAACAGATCGCGCGGTTAAATTGTCCCACGCAGAAGACCGTCCCAAAAATTTAAGAATTGTTAGTAATACACTGGAAATGAATGGAACATTTTTCAATCCTATCATTAAAGAAAGAATAAACAAAATCTATAATGAATCTTCATATATAAATAACATAAAATGTAATACAGACAACATTACCATACATTCCGGAGACCTCAGAGAAAATTAAGAAATGTTTGAAAAAGTATGATATAAATGTCGCGCATAAGCCTGCTAACTGTGTTGGAAAATATTTCTCAAATCTAAAACCTTTAATACCTAAAGATAAACAAACCCACACAGTATACAAATTAAATTGTTCAGATTGCGATGGGACTTATACTGAAATCTCTAAACAATATTTACAAAAAAAATGTATGGCCATATGTATAGCACATGAAACAAAAACTTCCACCACCCTTGCTAAAGACTGCTTTGATTATAACCATCAATTCTATTACAATAATGTTAATATTCCAACTAGGGAAACCAATTATTATAAAAGATCTATTCTGGAGAAGATTCACATAAAACGTGACTCCAAATCTGTAAATCATAGGACAGATATTCAGACACTTAGTCAGATTTATACTAACTTAATTAATTAAAACTCTTGCAAATTCCTACATGCGTCTTTATAACGTTGAAAGTATATTTATTTCCAATAACTGACAAACCATTTTCTATTAGCTCGTTAGTCTAACATCTGGTTTGAAAGTGGATACTTGAAAGTAATGTTCTCATTTCTAGTCGTTCATAGACTTTGTTGACATGAACTCGCATTTATTAAGAGTACTGCTCAACAGTGGATTCTTGATATATTATACTTATAACATTGATGTGATACAATTTCGATTATTCGTGTTTCTGTTCGTTTCGGCGTCGTGGGCATTTTAATTGAGATTGGTGCGATAAGGACGATTTGTGTAATACAATTAGTTTTAAGTAATCCAGTTTTAGACATAATAAGTCTTCTGATGATGGTCGTGAGACCAAACGTAAGTGAAGACGAGAAAATATAAAGCATAAATGTTAATGTGACCTATTTCCCGAGAATTTATATAATTTATACCTGGGTCAAGAATCTTTATTATGAATAAATACCTGTATTCAATTTATGTTCTTTTCATTGTACCTGCAAACTATTTTGATATGGGTAAGCATATGATTAGTCTAAGATAATTTAATCTTTTATTGGGCAAGTATTCTTTGGAAGCGTAAATGGTATCTGCGTTTTGTCTAGTCTATGTTTATGGGAAGACATCTTTCAAAAAATCCTTTTGGTAAAGTTTCGCACGTAACAAAAAGAATTTTAAATATTATTGCACGACTAAACATATCAGAATTGGCGAAATTGAATTGTAATTTTTTCAAATATTGATGTCTTAAAGTGTTCCGGTACACCTTACTAAGTCTGTGATTATCAAGTCTAAGTATTTAACAGTACGCCTAAGTAGCGTGAACCACATAGCGAGGTACAGGAAAAACGTGAGTCTACATGATTCGCTGGAAGGAATATAATATAATTATTTCTTACGTTCAGTTCGTTTTGCGTTTAATTTAGTTGTCGTTGTCGAAGTGTTGATCTGCCGTGACGCTACAATGGCATATACCATTCGCATGAGCCCACCTACGGCGAACACGACCTTGGTAGGTGTGGGGTGTATATCACGTCCAAGTGCAATTACTTGCAATTGCATGGAGGGGTCAGTGTTTGGGTCAGTTGGGGCCGCCTTCAAGGTCACTACTGACCAAGTTATGTGCTCACCAGCTAACTATACTCTCATCTAGTGGCCCGCTTTCGATGGATACGGTGCCGATACTTGTTCAAGTATAGGTCCTTCAGGTGCCATCGAATTGTACACCTAGTGATAGGTTTTTCGAATTGATTTCCGAAGATTCCAACAGAACTGACATCTTTATTCCAATACTCTTTAAACGTTGTTTAAAATTCACCAAATAAATCCATTGTTGAAGTCATTAAATAATAGTTCCCTGTCGATGCAGGTAACATCCGTAGGAACAGTTAACTAATATATTGCAAATAATTAGAAACAGCTAAAGGCGTGGAGAGACGTCAAATTAAACTTTATGTCATGACATTGAATGAAGATTTGACAACATGTGTTTTACAACTCGTTTGTATTATTATACTCTTCGCAGACGAAGTACGAAGAGAGTATATTGCATTCACTTAACCTATTTCTAAAATCGTTAAGAAAAGTCCTTGAGCAAAAATAGTATTTTACATCGAATTTTAAGTGACTTTCTTTTTTTTCTCCGTTACGAAATGCTTGTGTACAGGATAACTCAAAAACGATAGGTCCTATCATACTCAAATTTTGACAAAAAATCGTTTGCGGTTTGGTGACGTGTAAAAAGCACCATTTCATAAAGAGCTTAAGGAACCAAAAGTATACCCTGAATAGATTCAAAACTTTAAATTGAAATTAATTTGAACCTTCTTTTACACAAATTACTATAAAATAGTTCCACAGCAACAACTACAACGACAAAAAGATAAACTTAAATTTACACCGTACTTTAACTGTTTACAACAAACGGCGAAGAACTAAAGGTATAGTAGTAGTAAGATACTCGGCTTCCATTCACTAGAGGCTCGGGTTCAATTCCCAGAAAAGGAAAATTTGTTTTTATAACAGTATTTTCTTAAAAACATTATTACTTTGAATAGTATTTAGTTGTGTGAAAGCAATGAAATCAATAATTTATTTCATTATCTTTACACAATTACGAAGAGTATCTTATATAATGTGAAACAATTATATAAATCAGTGACCAAATTAAATGATATTTACTTATTCTCCAAGCGGGAACACTAGTTATAATATTCTGTCAAGTGAACTTGCAAGATCATTGACGTAGAGGACTTTGTCTACCTAACTTTCATGATACCACAGAGTAGTTCATTTAAAGCAACCTTATCACTATAGATTTTTAGAGAACACAAAAACATTACATCACTTCTTCGAAGACGTCATTTTTAAATTTTAAGATATTAATTTACACACGCATGTACATTACATATAACACACAGACAGGATCTCAAAAATACTTTAGAAGAATTCGGAAAAATTCCTTAAAACATACAAGTACCGGCCTTGATGAAATTTTACACACTTGACCTTCAAAACAAGAGAAAAGTCAATGTTGTACGTGTATTGCAGGAATCTATTGAAAAATATGGGAAATCTCTAGCCATAGCATTGGATATCTAAAAAGCATTTGACAGAGTCTGGCACCAAAGTCTTCTTGAAAAACTTCCGCCATAAGGTTTGCCGCCTCAACTTTGTCGCTTACTATCAAATTTTCTCTCAGATATATCACTACATGTGGTGGATGATGGAGTATCCTCCGATAAAATCGCTATCAACGCTGGTGTTCCACAAGGATTCGTCTTGACACCATCTTTGTTTCTATTCCATACAAACGATCTGCTGGAAGTGATCACCTGTCCAGTACACTTTATACCGCTTTCTCATCTAGAGTCCCTATACCATCCAATGAAGTCAGAGGAGCAAGACAGAAAAAGGTTGACACAATTAATGAAGATCTGGCGAAGATTTTGAAATGGGGATCCGATAATCTAGTAGATTTCAATGCAACCAAGACTCAAGCTTGCGTCATCTCCAGGAAGGCTAACAAAAACCTTAAAAATAAATACACATCTGAACATGATCAAATACCGGGATATCAAAAATTATCCTGGTCAAGGGTGGTTGTGGAATCTAAAACGTGTGTCTTACTTTACGTTTGAAATAATTATGTCACTGTCACACTGATATCATCAATAACCTACAAATTTCATACCTATTTATTTCAGTTGTAAAACAATAATGAACTACAAATTATGAAATAATTATGTGAACTTTGAACCTTTCCAGAGGTCGTGATAGCCACAATCCGGGTCAAAAACTGTTTTGAAATAGTTAATTTTCCGTAAATCGAATGACGTTCACGTGAGAAGCCCGTAGCACGCGAGTTAGAAAAGTGCAAACTGGTTGTACGTAATACGGCTTTACGACTACTTTTCGCGTGCCGTTTTCGCTCCATGTAGTTAGATTTAGTATCGGACCGTGCCCGACGGCCCTTCTTTTTTCGATAAATGTCCATTGAATAAGAAAATGTAATTAAAACAGTTTGAGCTATTCTCAGATCTCAGCTACGCGCGTCTAACGTGCGACGTACCAAAGGGAATTTTCTCACGACTAAAATATACACGCAGCTGGTAAAAGCTAGCGGCCCATAGCCAGAAAAACACAACTGGCGCCGGTCGCACTGGGCAAGAAACGGCTTCAAATTAACAAGATCGGGGTAAAATGTATAAACTTACGCGCAGCGAGCTCCTCGAGGCATATGTCAAAATGATTTCGTTCGTAGCTAATTACATAAGACGTTTTTAGATAATTCGAACATTCTTATCTCGATAGGCCACGTGAAAATCCCGGAGTCCAAAGCGCTGAAGACTTCCGAGTATTACAATGTTCGTATAAAACTGCGAAATTTCGCACTTTTAGAAACTTCAAATTAATTATGACATAATTAATTCAAACGTAAAGTAAGACACACGTTTAGATTCCACAACCACCCTTGACCAAGGTAATTTTTGATATCCCGGTACCAAGCTTCTTAATAAATGATTGCGCTTGTGTGCTTGTTATCCCACTATAGATTTTGCTCAATCTCAGTTTGAAATATAATAAATTTTCTAGTGTTTGGAACAAAGCAAATGTTATTCCCGTTCACAAATCGTCCAATTACGATATTGTCTAACTTATCTAAGGTCTTTGAGATGTGTCTGTATCAACGCATTGATAGTACTTCGTCGCATATGATATCACCATACCAACATAGATTTGTCCAAAGGAGATCTACGGTTACGAATCTTACTTGTATGAACACGTAGATTGCTGCTGTTCTTGACAACCAAGGACAGATTGTATAAAAATTTTTAGGAGGCCTTTGATAAACTTGATCACACTATTCATCTAGACAAGCTCAAATCTTTTGAGTTTAGTACTTCCTTAGCAGCGATTTTTTGCTCATACCGCATCAATAGATCGCAGTTTGG
This sequence comes from Endomychus coccineus, assembly GCA_958510875.1. Classification (NCBI taxonomy): domain Eukaryota; kingdom Metazoa; phylum Arthropoda; class Insecta; order Coleoptera; family Endomychidae; genus Endomychus; species Endomychus coccineus. Next base: position 19,084,290 of record OY294070.1, on the reverse strand, counting down.
GCAGTATTACAGTCAAAGATCAAATTTATCTATCGCCAAATCCGGTGTGCCTCAATGCTCAAACCTTGGTCTTCTACTGTTCCTCTTATTTATTAACGATTTGGCTGAAACCATAATCGGCTTGAAACTATTTTTACTGATGACTTGAAAATAGTTTTAGAAATAAAGATCATACTATGCACTACAAAATGATCTGGACAATATTTTTGAATGGTGTGCCAACAATAAATTGAGTCTAAATATTAGTAAATGTTATGTTGTTAGCTTCAGTCGTAAAGTCCATCCTATTTCCTTCGATTATCTTTCAGATTCAGTGATCATTTCTAGTAGTACTACAGTCAAAGACTTAAGTGTTCTTACGATCATCAGTTCAATTTTAATCTACATATAAGTGATATGTGTGCTAAAGCTAATAGAACTTCAGGGTTTGTACTTAGGCATTCCAAATATTTCAACAATTTGGATGTTCTACAAACACTATTCAATTCATTGGTTAGACCAAAACTGGAATATGCTTCGCTCATCTGGAACCGTCAGTATATATTCCAGATTATACTAATTGAGAGCATTCAACGTAAATATTTGAAATATCTTCGGTTTAGAACTTTCAATATCTTCCCTAGAAGAGGTTTCAACCATCAATTATTATCATCCAGCTTTGATTGTCTGACACTTGAACTGAGAAGAAGAATGAGGAGCACAATATTCCTCTATAATTTGTTGAATAAATAATATTGACTGCAGATACTTATTAGGTGAATTAAATTTTGTTGTACCTAGATTATCTTCTCGCTGTCCTTTAACTTTTTACAATGTTAGGTCTAATACAAATGTATCATCCATATGTCTGATATTTGTCATGACAACAAACTTTAATGTTATTTGTTCACAATGTGACTTATTTTTCAATAGTATTCAGCGTCTTATATTAGTGCGGTCAAGTAACGTTATTTGTCACCATGTAATCTAAAAATGTAGTTTATTTTCCTTATTCTTATTAAACATTATTTTTGTTACATATTTCTTGTTATTCTTTATATAATGCTGCTCTGTATTGTCTGTCCTATAATTGGGTTAACCTGTTGGGCATATACAGGATGTTTACTAAGTACTTGTATAAAATTTAAAGGGGTAATCTTTGACTAATTGTAAGATAAAAAGTTCATATGAACATGGGTTTGATTGCGTGCCTATTTCTGGATGAGAATTACCCTAACAGTTGGATAGGAAGAGCGGGACCGCAAGTCTGAACTCCCAGATCACCTGATTTGAATCTGTTGGATTACTTGGTCACTAAATTAAAAAATTCCAGTCCAAACTGAACAAGATCTAGAGAACAGGGTATTTGAATCGTGTACCATCATTAATTACACATAAGGTATGTTCGAAAGAGTTCGTCAATCGATGTTAAGGCGAATTGATGCATGCGTTGCAGTAGGCGGCGGTCATTTTCAGCAATTATTCTAAATATTATTAACTTATTTTTAGGAGTAGTTTAGTCTTGTAAATGGTATAAGTTAGTCACATCACAACACAATTAATAAAAGACACATTTTATCACTTATTTTCCAAAATTTAAGTTACAAAAATTCCAACGCAGGTTTAACTTTAAACTTTTCCAAAACGGCTGCTTTCAGCGACAAATACTGAGAGTAACTTTTGTATGTAAAATTAAATGTAGAATGAGTCTGTTTAATCAAAAATTACATACAGTGTGACACAAAAAATTATGGTTATTTCAATCCAGGTACAACACTGTATGTGGCGGCCTCTATCATTTAACATAAAACCAAGCGAATATTTGAGTTTCTCATCATCAATACTCCCAGTATCCCGAATTTCGTCAAATTGCCATGTAATTGAACAAAAATATAATCAAAAAATGAGAAATTTTTTTTTGGACTCCTCTTGTTTTTCAAGAACCAAGCCGTTGCGGATCCATGTCCACATGAACTTATTATCTTAGAATTAGTCAAAGATTCGCCCTTTGAAGTTTGTACAAGTACTTTATAAACAGCTTGTATATGCTAAATAAAATAAATAAATTATTTTCTCGCCTTAACAAGAACAAATTCAAAGTTCTCAATAAACGTTATTCACAAACAGCCGATCTTTTTCATTTACAAAAAAGTTATAGCCACAAGAAATCGCTAAATTACTTTTGCGCCATCTTGTATAATATGCTATATTTAGTGATAATTCAACTGAAGATTCAATGTATAGTGATACATAATTCCAGAATGCACAATTTCTTGTCTCTCCGTGTAACCAAGAAACAGGTAAAACGTAAAGATCTAATTCCGTCTGACTTATTAATATTCAAAAACAAGTGAACAACAGTTGTTGGCAATTTATAAAAGCAGTATATCGGTCTTTATTATCTGTTCCATGTAACACGCATGACTTCATCCTTGTTAGCTACGAAACAGCTGTTATCAAGTTAATTTCTCCGATAATCTTGTTAGGCCCTTCCTCAAGATATAAATACTCGAAACACATGCTAGGAAACAGTTGCATACGCATCCACGACCACCTTGACTTATCCCTTTCTAATTGGAATGCAGCTTTGGGTTACAAAAAGTCGGTTGATGTCATGAACGCGGTTTGTGGAAGGGTTGAAGTGGTTCATCATGATTACGATAAAAAAAACGATTAATGCGTTAACGTGAGAATAATTTTTCCGTTCCATATTACTGATATGTCGTACACTATAATAAATACATGAATATCTGTTTGAATTCTTAGATTACCGAGGGGTCCATTTAAATTGAACCAAAAAAATAGTTCATTCTGCGATTAAAAATTAGAATTTGGTTGAATTAAAATAAATATACTACCAATCATTCAATTTTCAATCAAAGCAGTGGTAGTGTCTTTGCTATTGTGCTCACCGCCGCTTTGATAGAACTGACCCAAGCAGTTATATCAGATATCGACACTGATATTTTGAAGCACAGTGTATAGGTATACTAAAAGGTCTATGCTTGTAAAACAGCATTATGTTCGATGTCTTGATTACATATAATCGTTCCGTCAACTAAGTTTGAGATGAGTGCAGGGGTTCCCCAGGGATCAGTGTTAGGGCCACTCATATTTTTATTATTTGTCAATGACCTGCCAGATCATATAATTTTAGGATTGATGATAATGCTTGCAGATGATACGTCAATAGCTATTTCAGCACGAACTTTTGGAGAGCTGAGCGTCATCGCAAATACGGTGGCTGTTCAGTTGCACACTTGGTGTAGAGCGAATAGTCTAATGCCAAATGAGGAAAAAAAACTAAAATTGTGAACTTCTCTCTTTGTTCAAACTATGAGAATTGTAATTTTCTTATAAATAATGTTATCTTGAAGCCACAAAAGAGTTCGAAATTTCTAGGCTTATACTTAGATAATACACTCTCATAGTGTGAATAGGTTGAGCAAGTTTGCAAAAAAGTTAATAAAAGCTTTTATCCCATATTTCAATTATAATCAGCAATAGACCAAAAATGTCTCATAAATGTTCATTATGCAATGGTATATTGCCATCTTTCTAACAATGTCACTTTGTGGGGGAACTCGATAAACCACCAGCGAGTTTTCGTCGCTCAAAAACGAGTGATTAGACTAATGTTCAACATGAGAAAAAGGGATTCCTGACGTCTTTTTGTCTTAAACAAATTGATGACATTTCCCTGCATCTATATCTATAATGCCTATTAACAATAAGAAATAATTTGGATAACTACAAAGCAATTCTATCATTCTTACGAGACTAGGCAGAAGCCATTATTTGCCATCAAACTCTTTAATCACTTGCCCGAAAATATAAGAGCTCTGGAATTGCGAAAGTTCAAGTCATCAGTTAACACCATGCTTCTCAAGCATGCGTTTTATACTATAGATGAATACATGAACCGAAAAAAAAAATTGTCCTTAAAAATTTTTGTGTGTCTGAATTGTCGCATCATTGCTATAATGTCTATATTTCATCAATACTACTTTTTGTACCTGATTGTAACTTTATGATTGTAAATGTTATTCTATTCTATTCTTTCATAGTATTTTCAGTGGATACGGATGATCATTTCTTATCTATTAATTGTTATCCACAGATGTGAACTATCTTATACTTTATTATTATAATGGACGAATTATTCAATTGAACATAATGTAGACCCCAGGTATTGCTAATTCAAATGAATCCATAGTTCGCCTAATAATAAACGCAAATAACAATAATGAGAATAGTTGAGTTTCAATGGCATAGTTAACTGAACAAATCTAAAGGGATTTTAAATTGGGCGCCGCTGGTTGTTAGGATAAGCAGCAAGAGTTCTGTGGGCGAGGAAATGCATGAACAATTTCACCCCATGTTGAGCGTACAACGTCCTTGACTTATTTCCTTTCCTGAAATTATGTGTCGATACAAAAACTCCAGTTGCTAGGGAGTAAATTGTTAGATTAGAAACTTTCATGTCCCGTATCGCTTTCCTCTTATTCCACAACAACCCTTTCGAATTTAACCTACATGATTCAGCTATAAAACACTTTAATTATCTCTGATTGAAGTACCGTGGATTATCGCTCTTGCAAGCTGTTCGTTGAACATTTAACGATCGGGACAGGTGATTTCTGACAACCGTGACCGGGGTGGATTGAAAACCACCTTCAAAATGTATCGTAATCTTCGTTTTACATTCTAGGAAAGTAGAATATAAAAAAAAGCACTACTAGAATTCCTGGTTCTAAGCATCTTAATGAAACGCCATTAAATGATTCTAAGGCAATTGTTGAAGCATTTGGTACATTATTTGCCAGTGTATACTCTAAACCCATTAACAATAACGATTTCAGCATTATTTTATTTGACCAACATTAACTCATCATTTTTAAATATTGTATCAATAAGTTGATCAGAAATTGTTACTGCTATTAAAAACCTTAAGAATAAATCGACCTCTGGACATGATTAAATACCAAGCTTCTTAATGGAAGATTGCGCTTCTGTGTTTGTTTTCCCACTACAGAGTTTGTTCAACCTCAGTTTGAAATCAAATAAATTTCCTAGTGTTTGGAAAAAGCAAAGATTATTCCTGTTCACAAATCTGGTGAATGATAACAATATCTAACATATAACGGGCTAATATTAACGAAAAGTTTAAAACGTAAATTATATTTTCATTACAAATATCTAATAGCAGTAAGAAAAACTATTCTTCTAGGCCAGCTCAAATCCATTGGGTTTAGTATCTCCTTAGTAGCGTTTTTTTTGCTCATACCTCATCAATAGATTGCAGTTTGTAAAGTATTACCGTCAAAGATCAAATTCATTTATCGCCAAATCCGATGTGCCTCAAGGCTCAAACCTTGGTCCTCTACTGTTCCTGTTATTTAGTAATGATTTGGCTTAAACCATAATCGGCTTGAAACTTATTTTAGAAATAAAGACCATAGAAGACTGCTATGCACTTAAAAATGATCTGGACAATATTTTTGAATGGTGCACCAACAATAAATTGAGTCTAAATATCAGTGTTGCTAGCTTCAGTCGTAAAGCTCATCCTATTTCCTTCAATTATCTATTAGATTCAGTAATCATTCCTCGTAGTACTACAGTAAAAGATTATACTATCATCAGTTCACTTTTAATCTACATATAAGTGATATGTGTGCTAAAGCTAATAGAAATTTAGGGTTTGTACTTAGGCATTGCAAATATTTGGTCAACTTATTTATTAAAGGTATGGGTCAGCTAGGCAAAACTTTACAATATTCTTTTTGAAATAGGGGCAAGCTTGGCTTAATTCATAAATCGGCTGTAATAACATTAACATAGTAAAATTTATTTCAACGATAAATAATCTTGTAATAATCTACTAAGACAGAGTGAGCGTAGAGAACGAAATGGTCTCTTGAATCTGGTTATATGACACAATACATGTGATCGTGTAGCCGCTGTTCGGTGCGCTACCCATCTGGCCGATTGTATAAAACAGAATCGAGCTCGAGAAACTAAACAAATTGCGACTCGCACTCTTGATGGGATCATATGAAAGACAGAGTGAGCGTAGCGAACCAAGTCCCCTTTTTGCTCACTCAGTCAGTCCGTCTCAACCCTTTGAGGATATACTACTGTACTGATTGGCCTCCTAGTAAAATAAAGCCAGGCATAATATTTAATAGAAACGAAATAGTTTATAAAATGTAAAACTAAATTAAAATTAAAAATGTATTTTAACGTCAAATATTGAAAATATAACGGACTCTATGTAATATTAAAAACGTAATATTTTGATATGATTTGAAACGAAATAAAATAGAAAAATATTGTAACGAATGATAATGATAACAATATCTAACGTATAACGGGCTAATATTAACGAAAAGTTTAAAACGTAAATTATATTTTCATTACAAATATCTAATAGCAGTAATTTTTGTTTCGGGTAAACAACAGTTTTAAATTTAATGAACACCAAAAATCAACAATATTCAGTTCACTGTTATTAAAAAGTGAATAGTATTCCCCTTGGAATGGTTTCACTTGAACTGACTCTACAGTATCAAGCACATCCACATTTTTTGGAAGAGCTCAGGTAAATGGTTTTTCGAATACAGCCCAATTCGCCATAAGTAAGTTACTTTACATATACTCTTTCACTACGAATTAATTTTAACAAATTTTCTGCAACAACATCCCTGTTGGAATGCCCAGCCCCAGCATCCCTGAGCTATCGCTACTTTTGTAGTAGATCGCAGAATTTATCATAGGGTGGGGCAAAACAAAATAACCCGCGCTATATAATAAACATAAACTTTTTATTGCTTATTATTTTTATAAAATCCAACAAAAAATTAAATTCCTTTTAAAAAATAATAAAATTAATTATGAAAAACTTATTAAAAATAAACACTACACCGAGTTATAAGCTCCAGAAAAATTAACAAATAAACTTTTATTATGAAAATGAAAGGAAAGACGACATGTTTAACCACACAATGCTTTCTTCAAATGATAGCTACTGAGGTATCAGTACGTATATATACGAGGGCAAGGGGAAAAGTTTCTGGAAAATAAAACAGATGGCGCCACAATCGAAAATCCCATGTGATATTTGTGATGTACAATCTTTAACCAGAACGCATTAAAATTCTCAGACTGATATGCCATTCAGATCTGTTTTGACACTCATCGAAAGCAAGCAACCTTGAAGATTTTTGTAAACATGGGAAAAAGTGAATATCGCGTCTTGATTAAACATTATTTCTTGCGTGGAAAAATTTACGCAAACCAAAGCATCGCTTGTTAAACATTATGGGGACTCTTCACCATCGATTGGAACGATTCACAAGTGGTTTATTGATTTTCATTATGGTAGCATCACCACAAAAGACGCCAAAGTTTCTGGCCATCCCATTAAGGTTACAACGCCAGAAATCGTCGATAAAATCCATGGTATTATATATGGACGATCGGCGGGTTAAAGTGCACCAGATTGCTGAGGCTATGGGCTTCTCAACCGTAAGGGTACGAAACATTGTGCATACATTTTTGAATATGAGAAAGCTATCTGCCAGACGGGTGCCACCATTTGCTCTCTGTTGACAACAAGCTCGACCTTGTGACAACTTCAAAGGAGTGCTTATAGATGTTCAAGACCTGTAAGAAGGACTTTTTGCACTGTTTCGTAACCGTAGACGAAACATGGATCTATCACAACACCCCAGAGCCCAAAGAACAGTCGAAATAGTGGATTTATCCTGGCGAATCCCATCTTGTATGGACGGGGATCATAAGCTAGATGTCTCTTTAAGTTCTCAAATATCTGCAGGTACCAAACCCGCATTGTCAGAAAACAACTTTGAAGCACTTTTAATTAAGCACTTACATGTTTTTAAAACTGAGTTGAATGAATCAATTAAGGCTTATACATCGTCTATAAAATCCTTAGAAATAAAGTTAACTGTCTTAGAAAAGGAGAACAATGAGTTAAGGAAAGAAGTTATTGTTTTAAAATCCAAATATCGGAACCATTCGTGCAGTACTGGAGTAGTCAATGCAACAGACTATAGATGAAGTCAATCAGCGTATGACACGGAAAAACAATGTTGTCATTTTTAATCTACCTTAAAACATTGATGTCGAAGGTAATAATAAATCTGTCGAAAATATGTTAAATTCTATATCCACCAATCTTAGTTGCAGTAGCAATATTATAAAATCATTTCGATTGGATAACCCAAAGAATAACATCGTTCGTCCTCTAAAGGTAGTCTTTAAAGGAGAATCGGTAGCAGTGGAACTACTGAAAAAATCAAGGTTTCTAAAGGATAATACTTTGTACTAGAAAGTTTTTATTTCAAGAGACCGTACACCCAATGAAATTGATCACTACAAGAAGGTAAAACGACAACTAGAGGGAAGAAAATCAGAAGGAGAAACAAACTTGGCAGTCAAGTACATCAACGGAATCCCAGAAATTGTTAAACGTCCAATTTCAACTTTAAACTAAATACACCCAACAGTAAGCAACTGGAGTTCTCCTTATTTAGTTCGAGCAAATTCAAATATTTTATTTAACTCTTTAATCAATTGAATCTGTAGATATTTCAAATCAGTGCAATCAAGCTTAGATTTCTCTTTCTCTATATACAAATTTAAAAAAGTGTTAATTATTTCTCTTTAACTATAGTTATGACTTACATTATTAATTAGTACTATTTGAATTGTAACATGATTATATCTGTTTATACTGCTCTTCAATCGGATAATCTCCTGTTGCGTTTGTAATTAAATAAATAAATATATAAATAAATAAACTGAGGCCGAAAAAGGCCAAAGTGGGCTTACCGGCCAACAAAGTCAAGGTCACAGTTTTTTTGGGATCCACACGGTATCGTCCATATCGATTACCTTGAAAAGGGCAAAACGATCAACGGCGAATATTAGGCAGAGCTGCTGGATCGATTCGACGCCGATTTGAGCCTAAAGCGGCCACATTTGGCAATGAAAAAATGCTCTTCCACCAGGAGAACGCACCGGCGCACAGGTCCGCTGTCGCTATGACAAAATTGCATGAATTGCGCTTGAATCGGTTCGTCATCCACCATATTTTTCCAGATTTGCCCCTCTGCGATTTTATCTATTTCCAAACAAAAGAACAAATGGCTTGGCGAATTATGCCGTAAATTCTTCAGGGATGAGGTAACAAGCAAGTTATGCTGTTCCTCAGGTGATTTCTAGCATTATTTAGACATCAGAATCGTGATCAGCGACTAATTTAGAGTGGGTATTTCTTAAATATTATTATACGTAAAAAAAGTGCATTGAAAAAAATTCATTTTTGCATTTAAAAATGCAACCCAACATTTCTACTAAGAACAAAACGCTGACAAAGTTTCCAGATACCTTCCAGAATATAATGCAAAAAAAAAGCATCTCGATCTATATTGGAGCAAACATTTTATACGTTGTTGTGCTTTATTTCCTTGACTATAATTTGAGTTATGATGTTTTCAAATTTTAACCCTTCAGAAAAGGGTGTGTTTGCTACACTATTTCCCGGAAAAATAAAAGGGGTTCGTCATCGAAAAGCAACATTCAAAATTTGAATATGATAGAGCCTTTCTTTTTTTATTTATCGCGTAGACAAGTTTCGTGACGGTCATCCAGACGAATTTTCTCAAAGTTGCTTAATGTTCGATGGAAAATACTATGGTGAAGGAATTTTTGCTCTAGAGCAATTTCAGAAATAGCTTGAGTAAATACAATATACTCATCCGACATCATCGCGAAGAGTATATAAATAACCACCAATGTAGACAACTGCGCGGTATGGTCTTCCAGATTCGACATTACAAACATTAACTTCCTGACTCGATGATTCACAAGCTAGGAAAAGTATTGTACATCCTATAAACAAATTCGTAAATTTGAATCAGTATCAAGTCATCTGCTGCATCGATTTCCTATTATTTTGGAAAGCGAACTGGCGATAGAGCGATGACGGAATATGTATGACAAAATCTGGGCACCTAAGGTCACGACAAGATTAGAAGGTCAGTAGTAGTTGCGTAAGAGCTTGTAATAATTGGGGCAGACGAAAGCCAGACGATGAAATTCGTTATGTTAACAACGAGAGACAATATATCATCATCTGATTGATCAATTGATATATTTATGTTATATCAAAGAAAGGCACGTGAAATATCTCCTTAATTCTACGTGTTCTACTAGTGGAGTCTAGTTGTGCTTCTATTGGTGACTTTGGAGTCGTGCCCCGGCTCAAATTGTTCGTATTTATAAGATTAACAAAACTCTAGAGTTTCTATTAAAAATATTTGGAGCAGCCCTTTCGTATATACAAAACACCCTGAGTTTAATTATTTTTGAACTCCTTAGACTATTGGCTACGGTTTGAGTATTGAACCCTTTCATTATCGTTGTTTGAGGAATTTATATATACCTTCTTTTTGGAAAAAATTCAAATTACGCTATCTTGGTCAAATGTGGACCAATTTGAATGAAATTTGGTGTGAAAGTAGCTCATAATAGTTACAAAAAGCTGTCTGAATGTCAGCTGTCGGATAGTTTTATTTGAAACGTAAATTTATTAAATTCCGATTTATCTTCAACTCAGGACTTTGTTTACATTATTATTCCCAAATAGTATTTAAACAGGCACATTTTGAGTTATAATTTAGTTTACTCTGATGATGGCTACTTGGTAGCCGAAAGGTCCTCAGTACTTTAATGGTATTTTTAGTTGATGAGGGTGGTTATTCCTTATCAATAGTGTGAACTCTTTAGTTAGTTTATTGAATTTCCTAATTTATTGTTTCGTTTTTGTTTTATTTTCTAAACTGTTGAAAGGGATCAATTTACGTTTGAAGAGTGTGCAGATATGCATCTTATTTATAGTGGAGGAAGATGCAACGCTTTAGAAGCTGAGCCTCTTTATGCTGAGTGCTTTCCAAATCTCCGACAACCTCGCCGAACACCATTTGAGTCAATCCATCGTCTGTTAAGAGAAACGAGCTGGAGCAAGCAGACATCCACGAACTGGATGAACAGTGGCCATTGAGGAAGAAATTTGCAAGACGTACTTCCTGAGTTAATAGAAACTGCAGACGTTCCAATGGAGATACAGGATAGAATGTGGTTCCAACATCATGACGGTGCGCCTGCACATTTTGCGCGCCATGTGCATGATAACCTAAACTAACAATTTCCTGGATGATGGATCAGAAGAAAAAGACCGATCCACTGGCCAGCGAGGAATCCCAATTTAGCCCCGTTGGATTGTTCCTCTGTGGTTATATGAAGTCCTTGGTTTATGAAACCCCTGTTCCCATCAAAATGACAATTAACCACTGCACACTAGAGTATTTGGCACCGTTGGTATGATCTACTGAATTATTCAACCTTATAGCCGTCTAGGCTATATTAGGCTGACTGTGCAACCACAAATGTTTTGGATGGCCCAAGATTCATCCAGTACTGAAACTGAATGTAGAACTATTTTAAATCTACTTGAGATAGTGTACAGAACTATAGGATGCGGCAAAATATGCCGAGCCAAGTTGTTTTCAAGTACTTATTAAAACATGTAAAATTACTTATGAAAAACTACATCGAGTAAATGACCGCAACGATAACCCAGACAATGACCAATTATATTTTGTAGCTCAATTCCTTCACGAATATTTGCCTTCAAGTGTTCTAACGTTTGTGGGTGATCAATGCTTATTTTATTTTTGAAGTATCCCCACAAGAAAAAAACTGGTGCCGTCAAATCAGGAAAATGAGGCGTCCACTCAACTTCTTTATTCTTTTAGAGCAGCCTGGTAGGGAAAATGTTTTTAAGAAGAGGAACCGTTTCACACGCTGTGTGGCATGTATCCCTATCCTGCTGGAACCAGAAGTGTTCCGTGCCGAGTTCTTTCAACTGTAGTTGCTGATACTCACGTATCATTGTTCGACACCGTTCTTCATTAACAGTAACTGCACTGTCCCTGGAATCTTAAAAGAAGGGTCAAAAGATTCATTCGGAGCATATTGCTCACCACATTTACTTCATCGCTTTACCAAATTTTGCCAAGAATAAGGTTCTGCTTCCATTAAGCTCGTAACAATTTGTGCTTATCGCAAACGTCTTTGAATATCAATTGGCCGTAGTATGAACACAGTTTGAATTTTCTATGAATACATGCGCAAGTCTAAGTGCAAAATTCTTCTTAAAGTCCGCTCAGACATCCCTAATTGCGCCGTTCGTCTTCTTGTGGAAGTTGTTGGTTCTGCCTGAACCTCAGCTCGAACAAGCTCAATATTTTCGTTTGAACGACCAGAACGAGGTCTTCCAGTATGTTAACATCACTTACTCAGCCGTTCTGTAAAAACGCGTTTGCTGAACGACGAACTGTTTCTCCGCTGGACCGAGATACGCTCTCCTGAAAGTGCTTTGAGCTAATATTATCGAAGAAAAGTTCTTGAGGCGAATAACGTTCCATAACAAAATTATGTATCTTTCCACTTAGACATAAGACTTTACTTTTGACAGTTGTCAAAGAAATAAAACAGTTAAAACAATATTCCATGGCTGGGTATATTTTGCTGCACCCAATACCTTTGGTCATAGCATAACTCCGGCTGAGAATTTCATTCTTAAAATAAGTTTTAGCCCGAAACAACCGGGGGAACGAACCGAATTCACCAAATTCGCCTTATTTCTGTCCAAAGTACAGAGCAGATGTTGAACATTCTTTATTCTATACTATAACAGAGTTCCCTATGACTCTGAGTCTGAATATAATCGCAAGATCGGAATAATATATCTATTCCAACGTACCAACTGTCCCGAATTTGAACTTTCGAGCTACATAAAAATAAACAAGTGTCCAGCTTTACATCTTTGATATTTCCTGGAAATTTAAGTTTTACCTGTTTCCAGTTGTTTTTTGAGTTAATTGTTTTAGTTCATTATCAGTTTGTAATGGTGTATTGAATTCAATTATAGGTTAACCGTTATTGAAATTCATGAAGATTGTATTATTAAGTCTTTCATTCATTATATACATTATTCATAAGCTGTAATTACGTTCTTAGAGCTATTTTCATCCAGCTTCATTATGGACCGATCTACTTGTGTGGTGAAAGACTGCAAGACCAATATACTCAAATTAAAGAAATCATTTTTCAAGTTTCCTAAGTATAGTGCAACTGCGAAGTAAGTGGAATTAGTTACCCACATACATTTTAAATTAAATTGCAATCTTGACAAAAATACGTTTTTTAATAAGTAGGCATAGGAGATGAACTATTTTCCAATTATAAGAACTGCATTCTTGGAGGACAATATTGAATTAATTGAAGCTACTGGTTTTAAATATGTCATACTTTTATTGCTATACTCTTTGCGACAAAGCTATTTCTAAGAAGTCTTAGAGCAAAAATTCCTGCACCATAGGTAGTATTTTTCATAGAATTTTAAGCAGCAACTTTGAAATAATCCGTCACAAAACTTGTCTATGAGGTAACTCAAAACAGAAAGGTCCTATCGCATTAAAATTTTAAAATTCTGACAAAAAAATCGTTTGCTGTTTGGTGACGAACTCTATTTTTCACGGAAATCTTGTAATAAAAATCATTTTTTGAAGGGTTGGATAATATCACGACAATTTTAACAAAATCTTTGTACAACAAAAACAAAAACGTAAGCTTCAACTGTTTTTAACAAACGGCAGTAGGCTCGGGTTCATTTCCCAGAAATTTTGTTTTGTAATAACATTTTCTTAAAACCATTATTAATTTGAATATTATTTTTTAGTGGTTGAAAGATAATGAAATAAATAATTTATTTCATTACGTATCTTTTTCAAATAGCATCTATAATATTGAATTAATTTATTTATTTATTTTTTATTATTATTTATTGTTTTAAGCTCTATCAATTATTTTAATTATTTACAAACACCAAACTTAAATCCAAATTTTATATTTAAAATATTGAAAAATAACTGAAAATGATAATGAATTTATTTTCATCTTTTGATCTCTCAACAAATATTTTATCTCTAAATTGAACTAAATCTCTTATTATCTTTTTAATTATTCCTCAAACATTTTGATTAATTCCTACTCGTTTTAATTATATTTTCAATATAATTTTCATTTCTTTAAATAATGAAATAAAAGTTTTAATACCAAAAAATAATTTTGGAAGAACCTTAATTTTTATTTCATTATTTATTTTTATTTTTATTAATAATTTTATAGGATTATTTCCTTATATTTCACATGATCAAGACATATATCTTTCACTCTATCTTTAGCACTACCTTTATGATTAAGATTTATAATTTTTGGATGGGTAAGAAACACAAATCATATATTTACACATTCAGTTCCACAAGGTACTTCTCCTTTACTAATACCTTTTATAGTATGTATTGAAACAATTAGAAATATTATTCGATCTGGTACTTTAGCTGTTCGACTTTCAGCTAATATAATTGCAGGTCATTTACTTTTAACCTTACTAGGAAATACAGGATCTTCAATATCTTAATTCCAATTCTCATTTTGGTTCAAATTTTATTACTTGGGTTAGAATTAGCCGTAGCAATTATTCAATCTTATGTTTTTACAATTTTAAGAACTTTATATTCTAGAGAAGTAAAATAATGTCAAATAAAAATCATCCATTTCATTTAGTAGATTTTAGTCCTTGACCAATTCTAGATGCTTTTAATGCTTTTATTTTAATAATAGGAATCATTAAATGATTTTATTTAATAAATATAAATTTATTTTTTCTTAGATGAATTATTATATAAATAAATAATTTATTTCATTATCTTTTTCATAGAATGTGAAATAATTATATTAAAATCAGTAATCAAATCAAATAATTTGCGAAGAGTAACACTATAAATAAGAAATAATCACCCTAATCCACTAAAAATGCCTTACTAAGAACCTTTCGGCTACCAAGCAGCCATCATCAAAATGAACGAAAAGCGAAGAGTAACTTTGCCCCGCACACTACAAATCTATTCTCCAAGTGGCGACACATTTCTAATTTATATTCATAACCAACAGCATAAGGGAAGCCAGTATACTTAGGATGTATTACGAATATTCTGTATTATTAATACTCTAAAATATTTGTCCATACCGTCTTTCAAAATCGACAAACTTTGTAGAGAAATGGTGTAACCTCTAATCAAAATATGTTATGCTAATGCTGATTTTTAGCTATTAACCATTATTCTTCTTTATATGGGCAGAATGTTCTCTATAACGAGTTATAATGTTCCTTCTAGTTTGACCCATTTAGCATTTTTAACGTTCTCAGTGATTTAATGGTAGAGAAATAAACAATTTATTTCATATATTCATAAGAACCCCTATGGGTGCAGAAAAGGTCACAGTAAGAGTAAAAGAAAAAAAAGAAAAAAATTTTTCGCAGATAAGTGTAATTCAATTTTTGGCATTTTAAATTTTCCTTGAATCTTGTTTGATCATGATTGTCAGCGTTGTTCATGAATAGAGATGGGTTATCTTTGACAAACAAGACGGCTTCATAAATATAGAGAGAATAGAAGGTAAGTATTTTATACTGAATATATTTCGCAAGCACTTTTCTTGTAAGATGAAGATTCGGGATGCGTCAGCGGAGGTGGCCCAAATTATCATGCCATACTGCAGCCTTGATTTCACATATGCATGATATGGAGCTAGTGCTGTATCAACCCCCACTTGAACGATAACGTTCTCAGTGCATAGCAATTCTTTGAAATGTTGCTAGCTACATGATTTATATGAGGTTTCCAATATAGCCGTGAATCAACTTCTATACCTAAGCAACTTGTATGAGCAGAGAGTCTCAACATTCTTTTGCCATCGGTAAGTTCTGTCCTGTTATAATTTTTACAGTAGTTGAATGTAATTACTTTGGTTTTATCAATATTTGGTGTTAAATGGTTTTTTGTGAACCAGTTGTTGAAAGAATCAATTATTTTGAAGGTATCATTTTGGAGATCTTCACTTAACAACTCTGAAATTGCAGCCGCAGTGTCATCTGCATATTGTGAAATATCAATGTTGATTGCAGCAGGTAGATCGTTTACATAGATAATATACAACAGCGGTCCCAATATATTTATACTTGAGGGACCCCTTTCTTCACATATACTATATCAGACCTCATGCTATTTCTTGAATTATTGGGAGATTTAGTATAATGACTTCTATTCAAAATATGATTCAAGTAAATTATGTGCTGCCCCTCTGATGTCGTATAAGACCAGCTTTGCCAACAGAATTGAATGATCAATGCTATCAAAAGCCTTTGAGAAGTCAAGACAAAGAAATGCAGTTGCTTCATCCTTGTTGATAGAATCAAATATTTTACCTAGAGTCTGGTAGACAGCTCTAATCGTTGTCTTATTTTTCCTCAAACCGTTTTGTTTGTCTGAGATAATGTTGAATCTTTCGAAAAAATTAGACAATCTAGCTTAGCTTAAATGAATAAAATGAATAGTGAATTATTAGCACTTAGTCATGTACATCCTAATTAATTATACTTATCCCTATGTTATTAGTTATTATTATTAAGCTATTGCATATAGCTTTTATCGCGGGCTTTGAGCGCGGCGACCGAATCAAGAAATTTCGTAACGAAAAATAATGTAAGACCTAAACACCTAACATGTGTCAAATTAATTAATTAATTTGAAGTTTTTAAAAGTGAGAAATTTCGCTATTTTATACGAATGTTATAACACTCTAGCGCTTAAGACTCCGGGATTTTCACGTGGCCTATCGAAATTAGAAGGTTCGAATTATCTAAAAACATAATTGCATGAAATCCAGACGTCCTCTGTAATTAGCTACGAACGAAATCATTTACGTTAGACGCGCGTAGCAGAGACCTGAGAGTACCTGTTTCTATTAAGCTATTGCATATATTGCATATAGCTTTTATCGCGGGCTTTGAGCGAGAGGACCGAATCAAGAAATTCCGTAACGAAAAATAACAGGAACTCGTTTATGTTGCGCTCTCTCGGGTGACTAATATTGAAAAATTGTATATCACGACAAAAAACGATAATTCTACATTCAAGTTTTATAATAATCCAAGGCAAGCTGCATCGACTGCATCTTTGTTGCAAGAATTCAAAAGAATGCCTTTAAATAGTGTTCAGACGACAGCTCAAAGTGTCTTAGATTTCCTTAGTAATAGAAATGGCATTTCAATAATGACTTTCAATTGCCAAAGTCTAAATATTCACAAATACGATTTACAAGATTCAGTTACGAGACAAACAAATGTGTTACTTCTTACCGAATCTTGCATGGCGCATGATAATCCGATTGAAATACCTAATTCCAATTGTATTGTTCAATTCAAACGAGATACTGATCCAAAAGGTGGGGTAGCTATTTACCAAAATAATAATAATGTAACTAATATTATGACTCCGAATATTGAAATAAATATTGCACACGTTAGCGATGTTAATGTTAGGCGCTCATTTTTTGGAGATATATGTGCGTGCTTATGCAAACTTAGAAATGGCCTACACATAGTCATGGTAGCAATTTACATTTCTCCGAATCCAAAATCGGACGAGGTAGAGCATTTTATTCATCGCACTTTACTGGAGTACACTGAAGAAGGGTCGAAAATACTTGGTACAAATGGTAATAAATTTCCACTCATCTTGTCTGGCGATTTCAACATCAACTTCGCTGATAAAAAATCAGAGCGGTTGACAACTTTTCTTTCGAAAAAATTGAATTTGAAAATGAATAATGATCCACAAGAATCCACAACAAAATATGGGGCCACCATTGACGCGGTATTTTCCATATATTTAGAGGATATCAAGTCTCAAACTTATGTCTCTTATTTCAGTTACCATAAACTTATAGTTTCAATGATAACAAATTCCTGAATAACCTACATGTATTGTAAGATAATTAAAATATTTTAAACGATATTAACTTCTCATTTATTCAATAAATGAAAAAAATTGTTTTCTCATCGGTCACCACGCTCAAAAAGTGTAACTTGAATTAATATCAAAGAAAAAAAATACTGCATAAATTAAAAATAAATAAATAATTATAATTGCATAAGTTGAGAAAAAATGCTATGCAATAGCTTCACCGAGGCAGTCCCCGAGTGCCACACGTTTTTTTTTTATTTTGTGTGTTTGTCTTCAGAAATAATAATGTTTACTTCAACATCACCATATGCATTAATAGTATTGTCTCGAAGCTGAAAGTGCGGATATGTCCAAGACTGGCGAGTCTAGCAAAGCCGGAATCTGCTCGTCCACACTCGGAAGGAAGCTTTCAGTTCCCCTGGGTGGTCAAGTAACCGTTTTCCAGGTCGAGGTCATCCGGACATGTGCCCTGGAAAACCTGAGGCTAACCTACCGAGGTAGGCTGT
Organism: Endomychus coccineus; assembly: GCA_958510875.1. Classification (NCBI taxonomy): domain Eukaryota; kingdom Metazoa; phylum Arthropoda; class Insecta; order Coleoptera; family Endomychidae; genus Endomychus; species Endomychus coccineus. The sequence continues at coordinate 19,065,842 of OY294070.1, read as the reverse complement.
TATATATCTGCACTGACAGCCGAGCGGCCCTGGGCGCACTTCGCTCTGATGGGGTGACTTCTGGGTTTGTTCTAGGGTGCAGATAGACCCTGGCCGAATTAGCAAGAAGAAACAAACTTGAGCTAGTTTGAATACTCGCCCACTCTGGCATGAAAGGAAACGAAGTGGCCAATTCAACAAGGTTCCTTTATCCCCGACCCAGCGATCGGTATCTCATCGTCAGAGAGCTACTGTATGTGGCTCTCGGTTAGGTGCAGTGCCCCCAGTATGAGCTTGGTGAGGCTCCACATCGCGAAGTTCTCGCCCAAACGCTCGAAAACCCTTCTCTCTATGATCAGAAGCGGCTCAAAACTGGCGACTGGACTCCCCACAGGACACTGCCATCTAAACCAACATCTACACTTAATGGGCATCGTTGATGACCCAGTTTGTAGTGGAAGCAGAACGGTGAACGAAACTGCCTCTCATTTCCTTGTAGAATGTCCAGCATTGGCTTCTCTTAGGCTACAACATCTCGGCAGCGCACACATGCCACCTGAGAACGTAAGAGACATTAGTCTTACTGTGGGACTGGGTCTTGCATCAAGAGGGGCACAATGGACCCAATTAAGCGCTCTAGACTTGTCCGCTCCGTTCTGACTGATTGATTGATTGCAAGTAAATTTCTCATATCTTTATCTAAATGTTTCAGGTGGAAGTAGAAACAGTTTGTAGATTAGATACTTTCTTTATTTTCTTCAAACACTTAGTAAACACCAATAGTTTGTTAATTACCTTTGAAATTATAAATATTCTGTCTTATTTGTTATAATAAGTGAAGAATTCCTAATTTTTTTTATAAACAGTCTATTTAATCAAATCGTTAGTTGTATTCAAAAACAATGAAAACCCGCTCAACCTGACAACAATGGCTGATCTTCATCCATGTCGTCAAATCATTATTAACGTAAATGAACCATAAGATAAATTCATATTTTATTCAAAATGTGTTATTCAATTAGAAAGTACCGGGATATCAAAAATTATCTTAGTCGAGGGTGGTTGTGGAATCTAAAACGTGTGTCTTACTTTACGTTTGAAATAATTATGTCACTGTCACACTGACATCATCAATAACCTACAAATTTCATACCTATTTATTTCAGTTGTAAAACAATAATGAACTACAAATTATGAAATAACGGTTTTAGTAACAAGAAAAACTAAATTACAGTAATTGTTGGAAATGTCCCCCGTTTTGTTCGATGCACAAGTTGACGCGCATCCTCATGCTGTGAAAACCGTTTTGCAGCATTTCTGGCGTTATGGTTGCACATTGCTGAACTATTCTTTCTTGAAGTTCTTGCAAATTATTTCCCGGAGTCATTGACAACTTCTTCTGTACGAACTCTTGGTCTACCAGAACCTTTTTTATGAGTCACACAACCACTTTCGCGAAACACTTTAACACAATTTGTAAGGCACGCATAAAAATTGTCCGGTAATATTGCCACGTTTGGGAAGTGCTCTCGAAAATTGTCCAAACACAAACGTTGACTGTATCGCCAATTTCCATTAACTAGCGCACCGTTCGAAAATAGGCTTCAATCATAAAAAATTTTGTGCTGTGTGGTAAGAGGCATGATTCAAAAACTGGATTAGAAAATTTCAGCACAATGACTTAACAGATTCTGACACAACAAAACATAGTCAAAAATTTAAAGTAAGACGACACGTTTTGCATTCCACAACCACCCTTGACCAAGATAATTTTTAATTTGTAGTTCATTATTGTTTTACAACTGAAATAAATAGGTATGAAATTTGTAGGTTATTGATGATGTCAGTGTGACAGTGACATAATTATTTCAAACGTAAAGTAAGACACACGTTTCAGATTCCACAACAACCCTTGACCAAGATAATTTTTGATATCCCGGTACATAATATCAAATAATGTAATATGACAAATCCATGTAACTAATAATCTGTAAACTACAAGAACTTTCTCCCTATCCTTAATTTCGTTAAGGATGACTAACCAGACCAGGATAGACACTCATTATCAGAAGGTTTCTCCACACTCCACAACTTCCTTAAACTCTTTCAATCCATCTCTCCAAGACCCTTCCTATAAATTCGACGTGGTACTACATCCGGATCAATAATCAGTACTGTAGAGTTATTATCAGATCGAACCCATTACACTGCATCATATGACGTAAAAATGTACATTATCAATTAGTTTGATTTGACAAATTATTAAAAACTTTTCATCTCATTAAGTTATTAATCACACGATGGCTTAATTTTATATGATTATACCAGCCAAGGTTAACCGATAACATTTGGATGTTATTGTAACTTTCTTTTAATGGCTTTTTAATTCGTGATAATACACCCAAATGTATCAAGTAAAGGCGAAATTAAGGATGTTCTGTGTTGAGCAACAGCTGATTGGAATTGTGGATATTAGTACGGGAAAATAATATTTTAAATCGCGAAATTTGAAAAGAAACTTGCATTAACCCAAAAGTTGTGCCAATCTATTCTTATAGTACGGATGTTTCGGGTTTTGGGACATTTTTGGCGTTTGAGATAAGTGTGTAAAAAGTTGGGAATTATATGTACACTACGGGAAGAATAGTTGAAAAATTACTCCATATATGTATTATACTGTGTGTCCGTAAAGTATGGAACAAATTCATTTTTAGGTAAACAGGTCATTTTAAGAAATAATCCTGAAACACGTCGATTTTTGATGTTAATTTACCGTATCTTAAAATAATAATCTAATATACAGGGTGAATTACGTTCGAGTAATGACGTCACCGTCATTTTTTTTAATACATGACTTTATAAATGTTCGAACTGCAGCCATTGCTGTATTTGACAGTAACCCAAACGGTGTACAAATTCTTGTTGAACCTTGTTTATGGTTTCTTGCGTAATATTGTTTAGTTCTGTTCGAATTTTCTCTTGTACATCTGCAATATTTGCTGGTTTCGTTTCATAAATAACATTCTTCAGATGGCCTCACAGAAAATAATCCAAAGGATTTAAATCTGGTGACCTCGCTGGCCATTCAGTGGGTCCACGTCTACCAATCCACCTGTTCGGAAAAATTTCATCTAGGTACCTTCTAACATCTACAGCATAATGTGGAGGTGCACCATCCTGTTGAAACCATAAACTTTCATCAAAACCTCCAGGATTACGTCTGCTGGGAAACAAATTACGTAAAGTAGGTACGAGATACCCCCTTAAAAACTCAAGGTACGTTGCCCCGTTTAAATTACCTTCGAAAAAGTAGGGTCCGATGATTCGATTTCGTACAATTCCAGCCCATACATTTACCTTTTGAGGGTATTGTGTATGATGCTCACGCATCCAGTGGGGGTTTTCTTTTGCCCAGTATCTACAATTCTGACGGTTAACCTCACCATTTAACATGAAAGTGGACTCATCGGAAAAAATAATGTTTTGTATCAAGAGAGGGTCTCGGTGACATTTATCCATCATTTCTTCGCAAAATTGGAGTCTTCTATCGGGATCATCTTCGTTTAATTCTTGCACAAGTTTGATTTTATAAGGATGCCATTTTTCAAGTTCAATAGTTTGTGTACCGTTGTTTTGCTAACACCGATATAGCGACTAACTTTACGAACAGAAGTGTGCTCATCTTCTTCAAAACTCAGTAAAACATCTAATGCTGTATCAGCATTTGCAGGGGGACGACCTGATTTGCGTACATTTTCAACATTACCAATTTCTAGAAATTTCGTTTCAATCTTACTGACTGTTGAACGCGTTATAGGTCTTTCTGGATATTTATCATTAAACAAATTGCACACTTCCATCTGAGTTCGCGATCTGTCTCCATACCCAATAATCATAAGTATTTCAATTCTTTGTTTAACACTTAACTCCATTTCTACTTCCAATTAAATCTAAGCAATCATTCGAATATTCACGAATACCAAAAATATTGTAGTCCTAAACTGTCACTGAACATCAATAAATTACTAAACAAATAATGACATTTCCCAAAAAAGTAGACGACTATGTTTTTTATAAATAGATAAGAAATATTTTTTGTCATATTCTGTCTGCTAGACCACAAGTACCAAACATGTTTGGAAACAGCTCATTTTTATTACTCTAAACATGTAGCAAACTACGGGGTGTTACATTTAAACCAATTGCCGCTAGACAACAAGTATTTTTGACAATATTGTTAATTTACCTAATAAAGAATGTTACGCGTTATTTTATGAGCACACACAAAACTATTGTATTTTTGTCCACCCTGTACCAATTGGAATCAACATGTGATACATTTTTGGAATCAGCTCAGCTAGAGTAATCCGAAAATTGAGACAAAATGGGGGTGTTCCATTTAAAAAAAATGACGGTGACGTCATTACTCGAACGTAATTCACCCTGTATATTGGATTATTATTTTAAAATACGGTAAATTAACATCAAAAATCAACGTGTTTCAGTATTATTTCTTAAAATGACCTGTTTACCTAAAAATGAATTTGTTCCATACTTTACGGACACACAGTATACAGAATGTTCATTAAGTACTTGTACAAACTTTAAAAAATGAGTCTTTGACTAATTTTAACACAAAAAATTTATATGAACATGGGTCCGCGACGTCTTGGTTCTTGAGATACAGGGCGTCTAAAAAAAAAGTTTTTATTTCATTTTTTGATTATATTTTTGTTCAGTTCCATAACAATTTGACGAAATTCGGGATATTGATAGTATTGATGATGAGAAACTCGAATGTTCACCTAGTTTTTTGTTTAATGTTAGAGGACGCCACATACAGTGTTGTACTTGAATTGAAATAACCATAACTTGTGTCATACTGTATGTCATTTTTGAGTAGACAGACTCATATTCCATTAAATTCTACATAAAAAGAGTACCTACTCCTAGTATTTGTCGCTGAAAGTAGTCGTTTAGGAAAAAAACGGGTTTAAAGGTAAACCTGCGTTGGAATCTTTCAATTATCAAAAATAAGTGATAAGATGTATCTTTTATAGATTGTATTGTGATGTGACTAAGTTAGATCATTCATGAGAGTAAGACTGAACTACTTCTACAAATTAGTTGATAATATTTATAATAATTGCTGAAAAAGACCACCACATACTGCAACGCATGCATCAATTCACCATAACATTGATTGACGAACTCCTTCGAATATACCTTATGTTTAATTAATGATGGCACACGATTCAAATATCCTGTTTCTTAGATCTTGTTCATTTTTGACTGGAATTTTTTAAGCTAGTGCCGTCAAGTATTCAAGAGGATTCAAATCAGGTGATCTGGTAGATCAGGCTTACTGTCCCGCTCTTCCTATCCAACTGTTAAGGTAATTCTCATCCAGAAATCGGCATGTAACCAAACTAAAGTGCAGTCCAAAAGGAACAAGATCCAAGAAACAGGATATTTGAATCGTGAGCCATCATTAATTAGACATAAGGTATATTGGAAAGAGTTCGTCAATCGTTGCTAAGGCGAATTGATGTATGCGTTGCAGTAGGCGGTCGTCATTTTCAGCAATTATTGTGAATATTATCAACTTATTCGTAGAAGTAGTTTAGTCCTAGTCCTTTGAATGATCTCTGTTAGTCATATCACAATACAATGAATAAAAGACACATTTACCACTTATTTTTCAAAATTGAACATATAAAATTCCAACGCAGGTTGGAATTTTCAGCCCGTTTTTTCCCAAAACGGCTGCTTTTAGCGACAAATACTATTAGTACCCTTTGTATGTAAAATTGAATGGAGAATAAGTATGTTTAGTCAAAAATGACATACAGTGTGACACAAAAAAGGTATGCTTCTTTCAATTCCGGTACAACACTGTATGTGAAGCCCTCTAACATTAAACAAAAAACTAAGTAAATATTTGAGTGTTTCATCATTAATACTGCCAGTATTCCGAATTTTGTCAATTTGCCATGTTATTGAAAAAAAATATAATCAACAAAATGATTAAAAACTTTTTTCTGGACGTCCTAAGAACGGACCCCTGTTCATATGAATTTTTTCTCTTAAAATTAGTCAAAGATTAATCTTTCAAAGTTTGTACAAGTACTTAATAAACATCCTGTATATATACATATACACGTTTAAAAGTTGATATCTCCGCAACTATGCATCTTAGGAAGAAAAGTTTCTAACAAAACTCGTTCAGCATCAAATTTACCATGAGAATTGACTATTCAGACTCTGATTTTCATCAAATTTCCCACCCGTTATTTCCCAAGTTAGGAGGGTATTCGATTGGCTTGAGAATACTTGTAATATATGTAATATAAAAATGAGAGACTTTTTTGTGGGAAAATGTTTCTTCCAAAACGCGTATTTTCCAAATTAATGACGGAAAACTCACAAAAATGATGCATTGTTCAAAATGTAATTTAATAGGGATGGAAATGTATAAGCATTCAGATTTATCTCCAGTTGAGGGTAACCACTTGGCTGCATTAGTAACCCCAATTAGTATTTAAATAGGCACATTTTGTTTTCTCGTTTAGGTTATTTTTAGTGAATAAGGGTACTTATTAGTATATAAAAAAAAGTGTTTAATTTATAATTGATCACACTATTACATAATATGCTTATTATCCTCGTCCTTACGTACGTTTCGGGCTCACGACAAAAAATTGTTATAAACAGCCCTACAGATCGCACTGTCGCATCCAGAGTCCCAAGAATTTTAAAATTGTTTTCTCGAAAACAGTGGAATTTTGAGACCCTCAACAAGAGTACAGTTTGAAATAAAATTGTAAACCAGAAAAATGTGCAATAAAAACAAAAAAATTATTCTCAAAAAAGTTAAGGCTAAAAGAGTCGCGCCCCCAGCGCCCTCTACAGCATAATCTAAAACTAGCTAAGTCGTCTTATCCGGCGTCTTCTGAAACCCCCGAGTACCAGATATCAACGGAATATCTGTAGCTGCACAGGAGCTACAGCAAAATTTCGTTTATAAAAAATTAAATTCAACTTATCTCCGAAACGAAAGAAGATAGGACCATAGTGTATATGAAAAATCTGATTATTTTTGTCAAAACTACCGTGCCCTGCATTTACGGGAGGTCTTTCTGAAACACCCTGTATAATTCATACCTGGGTCAAGAACCATTATTAATTATAAATTGACTGATCGGTAGATTTGTTTTCGCAAATAAAACAAAAACACAGCTGGCTGTGTCCCAGTGTATTAGGACTAAATGGAAAAGTTTTAGTCATTACGCGAACGAATAGTTGCGTTAAAAGCTATCTGGCCCGCGACATTACAAATACCAACCCGGAAGCGTTAACTGATTGGCGTTCACATGCGTGTTGTTTGGGAGGCGTGAAATTTAAAATCGAATTGCGCGGCGACAGTAAACAAAAATTAACTGGCAATTAGTCATGAGCGCCTAGTTCGTAAATCGTAGAAATAGTAACGTTGTCCTAGTCATAGTAACATTTACAAACAAATGCAATTACAATAGGGCTATAAATTATGTGTGTTCGTTATTATTGCGTCGTAGTAGTACATACAGCTCTCGATTGTTTACATTCGTTGTACCGTATTGGTTTCTTAACAGAAAAAAAAATAAACCTTCAAAGCTCATAACTATTGAGATTTGCTGAAGTACTACGCAATTCAGTTTGAGTTGGAAGAATCCAGATTCCTACCTAATGAAGTTATAAGATGCGAATTTATATCTATGGTTTCGGCGTTTATCTAGTGCAAAATCATTTTAACTTCCGGAAGTTGGAGGATTAAACTTAAGTTTACACAAAACTTGAACCATTTTTTTGTCTATCTTTCACATATTTTCTATACGATGGCAACTTTTACGAGCTGTCCTGGGGAGCTGCAATGGGTTCCCCACGTTCTCCGGTCATAGCTAATATCTTCATGGAAACTTTTGAGGAAGATGCTATCGACTCATCTTCTGTTATTTGGCAACATGATCCCGAAAATCTTGTTCCCTTCCTCAATTATTTAAATTCATTACATTCCAGACAGACTGACTGTACTTTGGGACATTCTATGTATCTAAAACCCACTCACACCGATTGATACCTCAATGACCTTTCCCACCACCTTCATGCCCAGGAGAAATCTGTCATAAGCTCCTACATCCATAGAACTGTCAACTTAACCCAATCCCAATCCTCAAATCAGAATTAAAACATCTTTCGTCTCTGTCTTATTATCAAATAATTTCTCCCATTAAAACATTCAAAAAGCCATAAAGAAATACACTTCGCCTAAAATTCCAAATCAACCTGAGCCACAAACCCCCCACCTGCTTCCATATATTGAAAATATAACATATCGCATTCCTAAAATCCTTAAAAAACATGATACTTCTACTCTGTTTTAGACATTTCCAAAACTAGCTCAGTTTTACAAAGCTATCAGAGACCATCTTCCTCCTCTTCATTTAGGAGATGAGTATAGCATTCCCTGTTCTAGCGGTAGAGTCTACATTGGTGAAACAGGTCGTACAGTTGCTACTCGTGTGAAAGAACATGAGCGCTGTACAAAACTTCGTGACACTAGCAGATTTGCTCTTGCGGAATACATGTTTGACACTAATTATCAAATCCTTTTCGAAAATACTAAAATCCTAGCCCGAGCCCTAAACTTCTATCAGCGAAATATTCTTGAAGCGATAGAAATCCTAAAGCATCCAAATAATCTAAGCCGTGACTCAGGATATTACCTTCCCAACATTTGGAAGCCATCCTCGAAAATTCCACTTCGCACATAATCCCACAACGGCAGGGTCAGTGCCAGAACGGACTTAACCACCGAAATAAAGGCGGTGAACTGTGTAGTGTGAAGGTTTTTTCTTACAATCAATACCGCTAGAAAAACCAGAAAAAGATTCAGTTCAGCATCAAGTCTGCCCTGAAGATGCCACCTGTAATGGTTGGCGAAACGTCTGCATCATGTCGAGCTATTGTGACTCGGAATCCATCCGGAAGCCAAGAATTTTCATTGTAACATTCAATTTAAAATAATCAATTCTAACAAATTGTTTCACCACACTGTGGCATTCTCAAAGCTAGGAGTTATCAACTAAAGCTAAATCTAAAATTATGCCTTCAAGTATTAAAAATCAATCTGAATATGGTATAAATTGAGAAATGACAGTGGTTTAGGTGGGTGTTTATTTAGATTTATTTGAGGGCTGTACTACTATTTTTACAAAATTTATGAAATTTTGAAAATACGAAAATTTTAGAAGGTTTATTTATGTAACTGATGGATCTTGTTCTATAGAATCACAGAAGGTTGTGGATGCCAATTTCCGTTGCATTTATGATGTTAAAGGTGATTTTATAAGGGATGACCGAAATCCAGCGTTTCGATACACTGAGACTGTTCCGTTAGCATCTGAGGTGAAAACGAATGGTAGTTTCGAATTTCTCATCCATAAGAGTGTATTGTGACGGCGTTATATCGGAATCGTTAATATCGACCAAATTTACTATTTTTCCATGCTTTACCCCTTATGAAATTTTGAAAATACGAAAATTTTAGAAGGTTTATGAGACTGATGAAACTTATTCTATGTTACCTCAGAAGGTTGCAGATGTCAATTTCCGATGCATTAATCATGTCATGATTATATATTACTATCGGGATATCAAAAATTATCTTGGTCAAAGGTGGTTGTGGCATCTAAAACGTGTGTCTTACTGTACGTTTGAAATAATTATGTCTCTGTCACACATCATCAATAACCTACAAATTTCATACCTATTTATTTCAGTTGTAAAACAATAATGAACTACAAATTATGAGATAACGGTTTTAGTAACAAGAAAAACTAAATTACAGTAATTGTTGGAAATAACGCCCGTTTTGTTCGACGCACACGTTCGAAAATAGGCTTCAATCATGAAAATTTTGTGCTATGTGGTAAGAGGCATGATTCAAAAACTGGATTTGAAAATTTCAGCACAATGACTTAACAGATTCTGACACAACAGAACATATCCAAAAATTTGATGTAAGACACACGTTTTACATTCTACAACCACCCTTGACCTAGATAATTTTTAATTTGTAGTTCATTATTATTTTACAACTGAAATAAATAGGTATGGAATTTGTAGGTTATTGATGATGTCAGTGTGACAGTGGCATAATTATTTCAAACGTAAAGTAAGACACACGTTTTAGATTCCACAACCACCCTTGACCAAGATAATTTTTGATATCCCGGTATAATAAAATATACATGTTAACAGTATGAAATTCACGGAGCTTCTTGAATTTCATAATCAAAACTCAAAAACCACATAAAAAAAGGGGTAGAAACCTGTTTTTTGCATATACGAAAGGGTTGCCCTACATTTTCTATTGAAAATGTTTGGTGCTGTTAGTCTTATCAATACAAACTTTTTGCGCCTCGCTACTACACCAGGTAAACAATCACCAAAAAAAGCACAACCCAATTCCACTATCAAGCTTTAACCGTTTACATAATACACGTTAGCTTTGTCCATTGTTAAGGAAACGTTTTTTAATAAACATTCTTATCTCATGCTTAACAATTTGACAAATTAGTTCGTGTTTTCTTTTCCATTTGTCAAAGTACTAGTTGTAAGTGCTAAAATTGGTGGGTTGACCGATATGCATTTTGTTTCTCTTGCACTAACAATTAAAAAACAGTGGCATAACAATTCTGTTCCGTAAAAATTGTACCATTGCCGTTGCCACTGGTTAAATAAAAAAAAAAATCTTGTTAAAATGTGTGTTTTTATACCATAATATGCTACTCTGAAATTTAATGTAATATCTCATTCGGTTTTCGACATTTTTGGTATTAACAAAACTAAAACTTCAACATCCTATATATCGAATACCAAGTATTTTGGGACATGTATTTACATAAACTTTTCGACTCAAAATTAGTCCATGTTTATGGTAAAATAAGTAACATTAACTTAACTTAACTCATTCTCAAAGATATTTGAAAAAGCAATCAGCTCAAGAATTTCAAACTTTCTTGGTAAGCATAACATAACATATGTGGAATATTCATTGATCTTACCAAAGCTTTTGACAGCTTGAATCACAATTTTCTCTATCAAAAGCTTGAACGATACGGGGTTCGTGAAGCCTCATTAGTTCTCATCAAATCACATTCATCTAATCGCACTCAACTCGTCAGAATACAGGCGAACACCACATCTTACGTGTCTCACACCGCTAACGGGTTCAATGGTGTTCCGCAGGGTAATATTATCGGGCCTTGATTGTTCATAATATTTATTAATGACCTTCCAAATATATTGAATGAAGTACTTGAATTTCCTTTCAGTTATGCAAATGATATTAATACTGTACAATTGATAAATGATGATGTATTCAGTACAGTGTTAATTGTCTGTGGTAATGAGGTCGTCAAAGTTGACGCAAGGACAAAATTGCTAGGAGTTCATTTTGATTTGAACATTCTATAAACATATCAGTAAACTCAGTAGTCATCTGAGCAGGGCATGTTACTTTATTAGTGGTAGAGGAAATGAATGCCTCTGGTTTTTTAGTTGTAGCATGGATTTTCATGAAACCTTCTGCATTCGGTTCAATTTTGGACGAATAAACTTTGTTAACTTTTGAATTTTGTCGCTCGCACCCGTTATAATTACTATGGGGGTTGATAGTACTCCTACCTCATCTCCCAGGGTTCTCAACCGAATGGCTTGAAATTTACGAACAAGTGGTTTTAGGGGTCGTTGATTACGAATCCTTTGAAAATTCAGAATGGCAGCTATAAAATGGCGGGTTTAAATATAACATTGCATTTTGCAGCCCAATGGTTGAACTTGAAAAATATCAAGAGTCAAAAAAAGTTTAGAATACAAATTTGTCAACTACAGTTTACCCCATCCATTAATCACCCCCACCCCGCATTTCAGAAATCGTAAATAAATTTGAAATTGCAGCCAGGCTTTTGGTTTTAGAGAAAAATTGCAGAATACAAAAAGTCGTCCAAATTCAGTTTTTCATAGAAATTGATTATCTTCAAAGTCATCTACGCCCCCCCTCCATTTACCCCCAGCGGGAATATGTTAAACTGCATTTTGTAGCCAGGCTATTAATTTTAGAGAAAATTGTCAAAGCACAAAAAGTGTTTAGAATTTAGTTTTGCATGATGTAAATTCGTATGGATACTTTCTAACCCTTCTTCGCCCTTAGCGAGTAAACAAACCCTATTTCGTATATCAACAAACCGGATTTTATTTAAAAAATATAAATAATATAATAATGAATTCATTTTGTGAATACTATGTATAATAACTTTATAATATCAGTTGAAATACGGGTGTTTCAAGTTTTAGCCTATAGAAAATTGGATTTTGAGAAAAAAGTTTCTGTTAAGATATATGCACAGACGCTTAATTTTTGAGATGCAGGGTTGAATTCAAAAAAAAAATTGAGATGTCTCGATGAAATTTGGTATCGTGGATGCGTGGGGGTTGGCGCAATGTTAACATTTGTTCAGAATCACATGGACTACATCATATCAAAAATTCAGAAATATCCACTGAGACCCAATTCCCGTAAGGAATTTGCGGGGTCCTTTGAAATTACTTAATAAATATTCACTTATAATATCCCATGTGCAAAATCATTGCCGGAAATTTTTTCGAGATGGCGAATATTTTCAAAATTATCTCGAATCAGAGATGAGGGATAATTTTCTTAAAATATTCGCCATCGAGAAGAAATTTCCGGAAATTAATTTGTGCACTTCGATAAGAGAATTTCACACCGAAGAAAAATCAGTTTAAAATAATTTCAATGTGATATTATTTGACATTTTGTCATGAAAATATGAGGAATGCCATAATTTTGTTGTTTTGTTGTGTATTGTATCACTTTCAAACTCATTTGCTAAACGTCAAAAAATATCCACTATAATTTTGCTTCTCTACCCAAAAGAAAAAATTTCCGCTGAAATTTTTTCGTTGGCATGGCAACAAGTCAAAATGAAAGTATTTCATTGGTCGAAAATTGTCGTTGTGAAATTCTCTATTTTATTCTATTAAATATTCTAATTAACACCCTGTATAATATCCCAAAAAGCTGAGCATGTAAGGGGTAATGTATTATATTCTTTTAAATCTCATCTCTTTGATAGAAACCCGCAATTAAATTAATAGAGATGGGTGTACCCCAAGGCACAATTATAGGTCCAACGCTATTTCTGATATTTAATAATAAATTGTTGAATTGTAACCAACACTCCATAATTCTTTCATACGCAGATGATATGGTCTTAATATTCTCTGCAGGGCCTTGGGATCGAGTACGGCAAATATCGCAAGAAGCGAATCTTGGTTAGATATAAACCTATTGAAGCTAAATGTTTCTAAAACTGAATACATGGTTTTTTCGCCAACCGATAATGGTCTACCGAATAACTTAGAACCTCTAATTTTGAATGAGATCACTGTTATTGTGCAAAATACCTCTATAATAAAATATTTGGGCATTTATATAGATCAACATCTCAATTGGTCAACTCATGTTGATTATTTAAACAAAAAATCAGAAGATCAATATATGAATTTTATGTTCTACGTAATATTCTAAAGAAGAAAATTCTTTTGATGGCTTACAACAGTTTGGTTGCATCCTTAGTTTAGGGATAAGCATTTGATGCTCAGCTTATTATAATGTCAAAAAGCCTCTACAAATAACTCAAAATTATATATTGCCAGTAATTTTCCGAAAAGAGAGCATGTCAGCATTCATAACAGTGTCCATTTTTCCTAGATAAATTATTGTTACGAAACTAGAGCAAATTTCAAAAATCTGTTATAACATAGGAAAATTTTGGTAAAACTGTATGTCAAAAAAGTTTAAAATATAATGGAGCAAAATTATATAATATGTTGTTAGTCTTACAAATAAAATTGTTGCCAATATAAATTCAAATTTCACTTAATAAAAAATTTGTTATTGGAAATTACAACACTCTATCTTTCTTAATAGCTAGAAGACAAAAAATTATATCAGTATTATTATCAATGTTATTTTTAATAGGATCTCATTGTAATGATCAATCAGTAGATCATCTTTAATAGCTTTTGAATTAAGCAGATGTTTGGCATTTCAGTTTTGACATTTGTATGAATAGGATTTTAGTTTAGGTTAGCTTAGTTTAGGTTTACTTACTAAGAATTATCTTCATTTTGATAGCTGCTTGACACAATACGAATACGCTCAGGTATCCTTTATGAATATTTTATTATACTAATATATATGATTCATGTAAGCAGTAATAAATAAATAAAATAAAAAATAATAAATGTTTTTCTCCATGGCAACAGTTTCTGAGACAAAATCACAATTATCTAGCTATGAGCTTGCCCTTCTACATTTTACAGTAATTTATTTGTTACAATTAAATAAAATTCTTTGAATACAGGATGTCCCAGGTTTCAGTAGCAGAACTTTAACAGTCAATGGAAAATTCGATTTTGAAAAAAAAAGTTCCTACTAACATATATACACAGACGCTTAATATTCGATTTAGAAAAAATTTCTTAATTTTGCTCGTATCTACGAAGATAATCAAGTCTCAATGAAATTTGGTACCGTGGATGGGTAGATAGGTCACCATATTTGCACATAATTTGAGACCGGTATTACGCCCAGGGACGTAGATATATGTATTTGATAACAATCAATTGACCTGAAAAGTGTTATCACCATGTAAAGGTTACTTTTTAGTAACAAATTTTGATGCAGAATTTAAATTTAAACAAATAAGGTCTCTTTATATTTCTTTGTACCTGGCAAACACGACAAATTTGATTTTTGTGATTAATTATCACCACCATGAAAATTGGAAAAAGGTTTTCGTTGAAGTTAGAAGATCTATAGTACGACGTTGTGAACTATGTACACGAGAAAATGGGAATCATTTTGAACAATTTCTTTAAAATTAATACATCTTGTTGGTGGACTTACTATAAATTAAAGTACATTGTAGTAATCTGGCTTAAACATTTTTGGAAATAAAAATTTGTTATTCGGCATTTCTTTGTAATGTATCACTGTAGAGATTAGAAGAGACAGCTCATTTTATTTGTGTCACTCAACGACGCTCTTTAATTTAAGGTTCCTCTTTTTTCAATTTTCACCAGATTTTCACGGTGGTGGTAATTAATCACAACAATTAAATTTGCCGTAAAATGGTGCCAGGTACAAGGAAATATCAAGGGTCTTTATTTGTTTAGATTCAAATTCTGCATCGAAGGTCCTAAAAAGTAATTTTTACAGAGTGATAACACTTTACGGGTCAATTTATTGTTATTAAATACCTATATCTACGCCACTGGAAGTAATATCGGTTTGAAATTATGTGCAAATGTGTTAAGCCATTTATTCATCCGCGGTATCAAACTTCATCCAAACATCTTAATTATCTTCGGAGATACGAACAAAATTAAGAAATTTTTTCTAAATCGGATATTAAGCGTCTGTGTATATATGTTAATAGGAACTTTTTTTCTCAAAATCAAATTTTCTATCGACTGTTAAAGTTCTGCTACTAAAACCTGAGACATCCTGTATATTTGGTCATAATCCAAATAGGATCCACATCAATGAATGAATGAACAAAAATATGTATTTTACTCAAGGTGCTGTTATATTTATTTTCCCTGTCTATAACTTTACCAGCTAGAACCATAATTACCCAACTCTGAAATTACTAAAGCTCACCTTCATACACTCGACACTGAAACACTATGTGCGTTAGAATATCAATTATCTAATTGCAGTTACTCAGTTATAAGAGAAATGTAAGAATATAATTCCACAAAGCTTCCAGCTTGAGATGCAACGGAATTGAATCCTATAGATAATTTTGGTAACAATTCAAGATTTACAATAAGCAAACACAAGCGAATAAGCATAAATAAATAATGTTTGAAAGTTACTCACGGTGCTGTGCAAAAATGAAGAATTTCTCGGTTTTGGCATAGAAATCGTCATCTTCTTCAATAACCGTTTTTCCCGGTGTGTAATATGGCTCATCGCTTTGCGTTTCGGCTATTTCCTTTTCAATCATTGCCACCTGATGCGGCGGCACCTTCGACAAAATCTGATCAGTTATATTCGGTAACTTTTTGAAGCCTATTCTCTTCAAAATGTTCGCCTTTATCATCTCCTTGCTACGCGCTATCACATCCGCCATAGGCTGACACGAGCCGCAACCCCCCGATAGTTGCGGCGGCGAAGATGGATCCTCCATCGAATCTTCGTAATTGCTATCGGTGAACCGCCTTTTGATATTGTTAGACCTATTGGTCGAATGTTTATCACTAAGAATTGGTGTTACCATAAATAAAATAAGTAAAATAGTACAGTTCAACAGATGTTTGTCCGTAACAATCATTTTTAGTCTCAAAAAGTTTATAGAAATATTGGTTTTCTTTGCCATTTTTTTTTCTAATCGTCGCAATTGCTAATCAGTCGGATTTATCACAAAATAGTCATGTATATAATTTATCACAATAAAGTCCGTTATTTAATTTGGAATCACACTATAATTTTATCACATTACAAATTTAAATTCTCCGCTTCACATTTTTAATACCCATCGGCGCTTTTCGAAATATATTTCTTTTCGTATTGTTTTGTTTAAATAATATTTTATTCAATATAATCACAAATCGAATCACATTCGAAGATTTTGTTGCAGGTTGGTGTGATCAGTCGTGCAACAATAATTATTATTGACAGTCGAGATTACGGGGACTCATTTGTTTCAATCGTAAACGCGCGCGTGGCAATTGTTCGTCCTCTCGTTACTTCTCAGAGCCGGCTTGATGTAGAGACCAACACTGAGACAACCGCATATAAAATCGGCTCTATATATGTACGTGTGTGTGATTCAACTTCTCCCGTTTGCGATCAACGCTAACACCGATGATTATTGTTTTAATAATATACAGGGTGCACACGGTGGCGCCATCGCTTTAAATGTTTTTTGCATCCATCAAATCAGTCGGTACGTTTGTAGCGCGGTAACGTAGTACCTCCGCTATTTGAACTTCCTTATCTCATCTTTATTTTACGTCACTCGCGGTGTGCTGTTGTCATACAACCACAAAAAATTGTTGAATTGTTGGCTACTCTGTTGAAAATGACTCACTGTATGTTTATTAAATTGCTGATTGCGATTTCGAACGTAAGAGTTAATTTTTTAAGTTATTGTCGTGCATAAACGCCTTTCTCACTAAATTGTTCAACCTTGGCCCTATTTTTAATTTCAACCATTTTGAAAATGAACAGTGAATAACGGATCACTGGCTTCCGGCACTTTTGTCAGCAAAATAGCTTTCGAACACTTCTGTGGGGCAAAACTGAATGACTGAAGAAACATTTCAAATTTTCAAATTACACTTACAATTTTTACATGTATTTGTGACACTTGTAGTGTGATAGAATCAGCTTTTTGGAGCTTTTAATTCGAAGAAAAAAATTGCCTCAAGTAGATAATTATGATACAAATTGAAAAAACTAACTTGTGATTATCGCCAAAACCGGTTTTTCGCGTCGGACCAGTGGCGGCTCCTCGAAGGAGGCTAAGGAGGCTCAGCCTCCTCACCAATTTATCTTAATGATCATTCTCCATTTTATTTCCTGTTTCTCTGATAATTCTTTAAATTTTACAATTAATTCCCCGTTCTCAGTAGTTATTTTTAATCTGGCAACAGTGGCCAGAGGCTAGATTCTCTATATATCTCAAACGCTGAGCATGTGTTGTTCAACATAGTTGCCGTTTTTCCGACCAGTCAATCGCCAAATAGCGTGAAACGGCGAAAACGGCAACAGGGTAGGGAGGCTAGCTTTTCGTACCCATTCGTCGGTCGAATGAAATACGATTACTTGCGCTCCCGCCTCCCACTGCTAGAAGAATGCGGTTAGTTGTTGTTTTTATTCCACGAGGCGTAGTAAGGTTAAGTAGTTAATTTTTAAGTTATAATTTATCTAATCGGAATCGGTGAACGTTAAAATTATGAGTGACTTAGTTGCAGAAGTCTTAGAAAATCCATTTAGTGGATTAACATATGATAGAAAAGTGTTCTTCAAAAACAAACGGCCTTTACCGGATTGGAAAGGATTAGTGATGGCAGGGAAGTATCAAAATCGATCGTTTAATACTGATAATTATAAAAAATATGTATGGTTAACGGGATCTGATGTACACAATAAATTATATTGCTGGTATTGCTTGCTATTCACATCAGATACAACTTCATGTTGGGAGCACTTGGGTTATAATGATTTGAAAAATTTAGCTCGTGGCCTAGAAAGACATGAAAAATCGCAGGAACATATTACATCGTGTATTAAGTTTAAATTAACCGGTAAACAGAATATTGTTAATGCGATTGATTCTACACGAACACGCGAAATCGAAAATCATAATAATACAGTTAAAGAAAACCGCGAAGTTTAAAAAAAAAACATTGATTTCTTATTGTATTTATCATTTCAATTGTTAGATTTGTTTTGTAAATACGACAGTAAGCTTCGCGATTTTATGACTAACGCGTCAGTATTTGCAGGCATTTGTTTTGTTTTATGCGGGTATAATGGTTGAGTGACATCACGCGAAATAAGGTTAGATTAGAATTCGTCTGTTCGGTAAATTATTAATTGTAAAAATGGACAACTAGTGGAAAGATTTTTAGGGTTCTACGATGTTAGTTCGGGAAGAACAGCGGTCAATTTATTCAATTTTTCAATGGAAACATTTCAACGATTCGACTTTGCGAATAAATCAGACTTACGACGGCATCTGTAATGGCGGGACATTTAAACGGTCTTCAAACAAACGTAAGTTTTAAATAACATAGTAGGAAACAGAATTCCCTGTAATGCTCGAACTCGATGGAATTTTACATCACATGCAATGTTTAGTTTACCATCCATAAAAATAAAGACAAATTAATTGAAATATTTGATTTTATATTAAACAGTGATGACTTTTCAACAGATCAGGTTTCATTGAATGCTGCTGTTGGTTTAAAATCTTATTTAGAAAATGAAGAATTTTTGTTATTTCTTGATACTTTTAAATTAATATTTGAACAAACTGATCTTATTTTTCAAATTTTACAACATAAATTCACTGATAGAATTCATTCAAGAGATCGTTTAACACATCTCATTGATGAAATTCAAGTTTCCGTTATACAGAATTTCATTTTAATATTTTATTTGGAAATTATTCAACTGATGAGGCTTCTCCCGTGAAAAGGAGGAAAACATATAATTTGGTAGACAAGAAACTACATTATAAACAACTTTTTTATGAAATTTTAGATACTATTAAAGGTCAAATATTGAGATTCGATTTTCCGATTTACATGAATTGAAGTTCTTCGATTTGACGAATAGAAGATTTTTCGAATCTTTTTCAAAAGAGTTTCTCAATACACTTTCAGATAACTTAGTTCTAAAATATAATTTTTTTGATAAAATAGCGCTGCACAATGAATTATGCGTTGTATACTGGGATAAAGATATTTTAGGCCATTACGACAGTCACGCCGATATGATAAAATATATGATAGATAATGATTTGCAACAAGTCTTACCTCAGTTTTATAAACTACTTTGTTTGACAGTCACCATTCCTGTCACGTCGGCATCGGTGGAGAGATCATTTTCTACTCTCAAACGAATTAAAACATACATGCGAAATACAATGGGCCAAAATCGTTTATACAATGTTAGTTTAATATCTATTGAAAAAGATTTAGTAAAACACTTAAAACATAATGATACATTTTATGATAATATTATTGATCATTTTTCGTAAATTAAAGACCGTAGAATTTCGTTAATATATAGAAAAGTTGATAAAATTAATAACAAAAAACAAAATATGAAAAATTCCAAAAAAAAAAGAAAAAAAATTAAAAATCCAAAAAAAAATAAAAAACAAAAAACGAACGAAAAAAAAATTTGTGGGCAAGAGAAACTCTATACCTCCACGTTGGTTCTTGCTGGGTAACAATCAATTTTGTCACTGAAGGTTAAATTAATTGGCTGAATAGAGTATATTTTTACAAAAACGTTTTATGTCCAGCCTCCTCTCTCAAAAAGTTCACGAGCCGCCACTGCGTCGGACATCGTCGGATTATTATTAACAACGGAAAAAGCAGTACAATTGATGTACAGGCTAATAATATAAAGGCTTCAATTTATCCTTCCAACTCACTATACCTCACTATGAAACCAATGAAACTGAAATCAAAGAAGTAATTGATAATCTGAAGAATACAAATGTCATTGGCAATAACAAAATTTCTATTGAATCCATAAATAATTTTAAACTTCACCTACTAGCCCCGCTAAAACATATAATTAACGTCTCTTTTTCAAACGGAATTTTTCCAGAATGTCTAAAAGAAACGATAATTTTACCTCTGTTGAAAAAAGGTGATTTCACTAATCTGAACAACTATAGACCGATTGCTCTTCTCAATAATGTATCAAAAATAATAGAAAAAATTATTAACAATAGAATATCGAATTTCATGATACCGGGATATCAAAAATTATCTTGGTTAAGGGTGGTTGTGGAATCTAAAACGTGTGTCTTACTTTACGTTTGAAATAATTATGTCACTGTCACACTGACATCATCAATAACCTACAAATTTCATATCTATTAATTTCAGTTGTAAAACAATAATGAACTACATATTATGAAATAACGGTTTTAGTAAATTATTTACCGGAGTTGCGAAAATCTTGTTTTTTAAGTGAGGAAATATAAAATAGTCCATAATTGTTTTACAACTGAAATACATGGGTATGAAATTTGTAGGTTATTGATGATGTCAATGTGACAGTGACATAATTATTTCAAACGTTAAGTAAGACACACGTTTTAGATTGCACAACCACCCTTGACCAAGATAATTTTTGATATCCCGGTACAACATAATATATTTAACCCTAATCAGAACGCTTATATTAAGGGAAGATCAACAGACCGGTCCATTCATCAAGTAATCAACAACATAGTAAATTCTCTAAATAACAAACATAAAGTACTCGTAGCAGTGTTATTTCTTGATCTATCCAAAGCTTTCGACTCTGTAAATCATGACAGACTATTTAATAAACTATTATGTGTAGATGTCAGAGGTATTGCTTATAATCTAATTAAAACGTATCTTTCAAATAGAAAAAAATAGTAATTACAAATAACCGTCATGACTCATTCAAACTGGAATTGTACATTGCAGGGAGTTTCACAGGGCTCAGCATTGGAACCTTTGCTATTCCTGCTCTTTATGACCTACCCGAATTGATTGAAAATATAGTCTGTTTTGCTGATGACTCTACTGCTACAATGACTGCGGAAACAGATGAAAGCCTTACAAACGAAAATAAAGCAGTCATTGCAAATTTTGAAGGATTGGTTTGAGACAAATATATTAGACTTAAATATAAAAAAAAGTCAAATGGTGCAATTTCATTCCTCACATGCACGTCCGAAGCGAATAAAACTTGAATGTAACAAAATTGCATTAACATCGATATATGAAATGAAATGACTCTAGACTAACGTGGAAGAGTCATATTGATCAAATGGCATCAAAATTATCATGCTTGTGCTACCAGTTAAGGGTCTTGGAAAATAATGTAAGTAATGTAGTTGCTCTGTTAGCATATAATTCATAAGTAAATTATGTAATAAAATATGCTATAATTTTTTGTGGTGACTCAACAGTCATTTATAGAATCAAAGTACTGCAAAAAAGATGTATAAGAAATATCTTCAAACTAAAATACCAAGAGTCATGCAGACCATATTTTATAAGACACAGAATACTAACCATACCTTCAATTTATATCCTAGGATGTGCCTGCTTCATTAAGAAACTGGATGAAGAGTTTTTTCAGGAACATAATTTTTTGGACAGTTATGAAACTCGTCATAAACACATTCTCTTACAAGACCAAACTCTACACTAGCTCAGATCTATTGAACCACGAAAAACGTATCGATCAGCATTTATAACCACGTTCCGCAAAATTTAAGGAATCTGTATTACAGGAGTTTTAAAAACACACTAAAATCACGTCTCATAGAAAAATGTTATTACTCCAAATCGGAATTTTTCAATACTCAGCTATAACTATTTAAATATATATGTAGCATTATCTCAATTTTGTACCTATCTGTCCTGACGCATTCTATACCATATTTCTCTTGGTCTCATGAATAAAGATTACTTATTATTATTATTATTATTATTATTCCATTTGTAAATCTGAAGATGGATGTCGAAAATACCACTTGAAACGGGGCTACCGCTCAAAAATAATACAATTCCTATTTTCACAAAATCACAGCAACCAATTGAAACTGAAAACATTACTTGTATGAAACTATACTCCAAGCAACCTAACATCTATTCCTCATTTAAACTCTCATCCCCCCCTGGTTGTGAAGAAATAACAATGAACAGCAATTATTGACCAACCGGAGATACAATAAACCGGTTTTTGGGAGGTGGTAGTTAATAAAACGGCGCTCTTAAATAACGAAAAGACTGTTCAAGCATAACCTCTGAATAACATACCACACAATGAACTGTCAAGTCAATTGAATAAAATCGACACCCTGGGAAGTGTTGCCAATTATGAACGCTGACGTACTTGCCCAGGAGGAACTTATTGTATTGTCCGTTTTGTGTTGAGAACGTTTTCTCACTGCGACCTAAAAGCTCTATTGTGTTCCGTTCTACTGCTGCAACTTTCAGGGTATCTCAGCGGCTGTAGCAGTTCCTCCAACTCTGTGGCTTTTAGAAGGTGCAGTATGTCAGATAGCTTCGCGTTAGGTAAGTCTCCCTGTTCCATTTGATATGCCCTAAGGTATCGTGTGAATCGTGTCCTTAGGTTTTGCAAGGTGAGGATGTTGATGGATGTATCGTCCTTCTCCTACCAATCCAAGTATTTTAAGGCAGTGGCCCTGTCAGAATTCCCGTTAGTATTCTGAGTTTATTTTCACTTAGGTTGATGGAGTCGTTCGATTCGTTTTGGTTGTTGCTTCCCAGAAGTATCTCAGTCCTTGTAGACCTATCCAGTGGTGTGACCTTTTGTTGTCTAATTCTTTAAGTTCTTCCAGTATTGTGCTGGTGCTTATTCCGCAGAAGGGTTCCACAAATGGTGTCACGGCTCCTTTAGGAGGAATCTAAGTTTGATCTTATCCTCACTCCCGCACACCCGGTCTCATTGCTCCATAGCTAGAGTTACCAAAGCTTCTGAAGATCTTTGGCTACCCTTTTTGCAGATGCTTGAGCAGATTCTAAATCTGGAAAAACGCGGTAGCTGGAAAAGTTTTACTGCAGCTGATTCGTACGTAGGACAAACAATTAGAAACGAAACAGTTATTTCAAATCACATTTTTTATGGAGAAGACGCAACTACGACATATTCTTCCATGGTACAATCAGGTGATGTAGAAATTTCAAGTCAAATTCCATGTGAATGATCAGCCAATCAGGTCAATACTCAAAATACCATTGCAGGAGAGTCTGGTCCTAGTAGAATGCCAGAATAGTACCTAACAGAAAATTATACCAACTTCAAGATCACCGTCGTTGTATATTATTTATTTATTTATTTATTTAATTTATTTATTTAATTTTACTCTGATCAACAGGTATAAAACCCAATTAAAGATCAGGACGATGCATACAAAAATATATAAATTAACAATTATTATCTAAACTAAATCTAAATAAAACTATATTCTAGTCCGAGAGGAAACAAAATCAAAAGAAAGAATAGCCAAAAATATTTAACACAGAAATGAACAAAGAGAAAAAACAAAGAAAGAGCTGGTAAAATATGAATATTGTGTCATCGCAGTAGGCGAGCAATCTGTTTTAGGCTAGAATTAAAAATATCATATTTAGTACTAGTGTCATTGGTGTTGTAGGCATGGCACATGCAAAATAATGGAGATAATTTAAGTAGGTTAGTACGAGGAGTTTGGAGGTAGAAAGTATTTGCAGACCGTGAGTTCAGCCGAGGAACTAGAAAATTGACTCTTTCCAGCAGCATGGGGCAGTCAATTAGGTTATTAAGCAACTTGTACAGACTGGCCTGGAGTACATAATTATTTCTGCGAGAAAGGAATGACATATTGAATTTATCTAACAGGAAAGAATTAGGAATGCCCCTGATAGGATAAAAACCGTCTGTCCTGAAGGACAGGTACTTCAGAAAGCGGCGCTGAACAGATTCCAGGGCATCTCGATGAACGGCATAACCAGGGAACCAAACCACAGATGCGTACTCAAGCCGCGATCGCACAAATGTTATGAACAACAATTTGAGCGTGTCTATGTCTGAAAAATCACGACAGCTTCGCACAATAAACCCAAGTAGTCTGTTAGCAGCCTCCATCACAGACTCCAGATGAGAAATGAAGGATAGTTTGGGATCGAAAATTACGCCGAGGTCTTTATAGGTTGCTGGTCTCTTAAGGATAGTACCGTCTACGTTGTAATCAAATATGATCAAGTTGGTCTTGTTTGTGTAAGACATAACACAACACTTGTTAACATTAAGAGATAGCTTGTTCGCTGAACACCAAACAACCATCATATCAAGACTTCTCTGAAGTAGATAACAATCAAATGTGGATTTGATGACGAAGAACATTTTAAAATCATCGGCATATAAAAGACAGAGTACAGTTAGACCTATTGAAATATCATTAACAAAGATGTTGAAAAATAGTGGTCCCAAAATTGATCCTTGGGGCACTCCGGAAGAAGCAAGATATTCAACCGATCTCTGCCCATTTACCACGACAAATTGCCGCCTATCACTGAGATATGAGGCGATGAAAGATAAGAGTTCCACAGAGAAACCAATACCATCAAGTTTACTTAGCAGAAGTCTGTGGTCAAGCCTGTCGAAGGCCTTGGACAGATCGGTATATATAACATCGACTTGGAAGCCGGAATCCATATTTTCAGCGATGTATTGTGTGACAGATGCCAGGTTGGTGGATGTGGAACGACCCCTTACAAAACCGTGTTGTATATTAAGAAGGCGTGAATGAACTTTGAAATATACTCTATCGTATATAAGACTCTCAAAGGCCTTAGCAAAATTTGAAAAGATGCTTATAGGTCTATAATTATGCACATCTGCTCTATCACCACTTTTGAGGATCGGACAGACTTTCGTCTGCTTCCATACTAGCGGGAAAGTACTGGACGTAAGACACCTATTGAATAGGTGAGTGAGGGGTACTGAAAAAATGGGTGCGCAGTCTCTTAGTAGAAACGCCGGAATCATATCGGGACCTGAAGTAGATTTATTTTTGATCTTTTTGAGGGCGAATTCAACTTCCTCTTGGGAGAAATAAAGAATGGATATATCATGCTCATTACTTAGAGACTCCGAATCTAAATTCGCTAAAGTGGGTTGAGTTATATAGCTTTGACTGAAGAGATGAGCAAATGTGTTGGAAATTTCCTGCGGGGTAGTCAACTTCACATCGCCATAGTCCATTTCAGCGGGAAAACCGCGTGTGCCTTTCTTTGAATTAATAAAATTCCAAAGCTTCGTAGGATCCTGCTTCAAATTGTTTTCAATCGAGACAATGTACTCATTATAGGCCGAATTCGTTGCCCTTTTGAGTTCACGCCTAAGCATGGAAAACTGATTGTGAGCTGACAAATCCTTGAATCTCCTATATCTCTTCCAGGCTGAGGTTTTATTTTTAATCAACCGTATTATGTGGTTGTTATACCACGGGGGGTAGATATTTTTCTTGACGCAGCCAAACCTAGGAACGAATTTATCGAGGGTTGAATATAATAAATCATAGAAGAGAGAACAAGCATCCTCAGGATCAACGCATTCAACCACCACCGTCCAGTCAACCTGCCTCAAACTTATGAAAATGATAATAATTAAACTCGTTGCCATGTATGATAGTGGATTAATATTCCATATATTTAATTCAAAAATATTGTTCGTTATCTCACGGAATAAAAGTCACAATGACAAATTTTTCTTTGACATTACTGTGCAATAAAGTGTGTATTGCACTAGTGTGCTAAAAGAGAACGTTCACAATCAAAGTCTATGCGAAAAACCACTACCAATTTTGCCAATACAATATGGTTTGTTCTAGTTTCAATTATTTGTGTTTATTGAGGCCACCTGCTCCTTCTTTCTATCAGATTGGTTTATAATCTTTGGTGGAGGTGCTGGTATATAAACAGTTGAAATAAATAGTTAAAATCGCATCTCCTATTGAGATTTGTTTGGATTAATAGTTAGAGTAGAAACCAGACTTAATTTTTCTAACAAATGGTGAAGTTGTGGAACTCTTTGTATAGTGAGGTCTTTCCCTATGCCTATAACCTCCAAACCTTTTAGAACAATTCGAATGCGTATCTCCTCTCCCAACATTCCAAAGTTCGAGAAATCTACGAGTCAATGTGATCCATTGTTTGACCTTTATGTGGGACATCTAATCTTAGATGCCGTTAAATAATTTGGTCTTTTTACCACGCTATTTCTCGGTTATGTATACCTTACAGAAAGATCGGTCACTTACGTTACAAACTTTCTCGTTTTATTGATGAGCTCTATGAAAAGAGCGAACATCTGTCCAGAACTATTAGTTTGTAGATCTAGACTAGAGGGACCTCATCATTGTATTCATACATTCATTTGTATCTCGATTGCTACATACATATCACAACGTAGTTCTATATTCCTATAACTTCATTCCACAAATCATCCGTCATTCTTCCATTCCTGATCCAGATAAGAAATCTCTTATCATTCAATGCTCCCGATGTCGTCGATTATATGGTCTTCAGCTTCGACGTTGTATCACTTCTCACCAATACTCTCCTATTCCAAAGACCCTTTCCATAATTTCTCTATTGTTAGGTACCTGCAAGAATATTTCAATGGACTAGCCGTCGTTCTTGGGTGCGGTCATGAGTTCCCGCTTTCCCCGGTCATAACTAATATCTTCAAGGAAGCATTTGAGCCAGATGCTTTTGACTCATTTGTTAATCGGTTGATTCATCATGGTGTTCCAATTGAAGGGTTCACTGCTTTTCTCAGACAAACTAGTTAATTGACAGACCGACAGTACATTGGGAGAGCTTGTATATCGAACAGCCATTCATACTGATAGGTACCTCAATGGCTTCTCCTACCATCACCCTGCCGAAAAGCAATCTTAAGAAATAGTAACTTTTATTATAAGAAACAGAGGTTACATCACAGAATTACCAAAGTACTGGTGTGTGATGTTAGTATATTTTGTCATTCATTATTCGCATTAGTTATTGTAAATGTACTAATTATGGCTCTAAATATAATTGTAATTTCATGACTATTGTTATTTGTTTATTTTATTCATTCCATTTCATGAGCAACATGGTCATTACTTCTATGTAGGCAGCAGTAGTAATATAAAATGGACAACCTTTCAACCAATCAAATCCACAGGAGTTGATGGAATCTTCCCAGCCCTTCTTCGGCAATGTCGAGGTGAAACTCTACCTCATATAGTATCAGTTGGAGTAGGTTAGAACTAGGATACATACCCGAGGTAAGGAGAAGGGCCAAGGTCACCTTCATTCCTAAAACGGGAAGAAGAGACCCAACATGCCCGTAATCCCAGTCTCCCATCGGTCGTCCTAAAAACGGTAGAGAAACCAACTGATAATTATATCAAAACAGAAATCTTGAAACGTGTGCCCCTGCACCCACGCCAGCATGCTTACCAAACGGGCAAATCTACGGAGACGGCATTAGTTGATGCCCTGGGGAGTAAAGAAACTATAATTTCCGCCTTTCTAGACATAGGAGGGGCTTTTGACAATACATCACATGAAGCAGTCAAAAGAGCACTAGAAAACAGGAGAATAGATAGTATGACAACCAGGTGGCTGTCGCAACTGCTCCCTACCATAGCAGATACAAAAATAAGGCAAGAATCTATTTCTATCCGCAAAACTAGAGGATGTCCACAAGGGATGTCCCCACTTATGTGGAGCTAAGTTCAAGAATGTCCTTTGCAACATAGTTCAAAGAGGCCTTTAATATACTGAATAATGGTGCCAATCGATGGGAATTAACGGCAACTCCATCGAAACCACATTGGCTGCTTTTACAAGGAAAATGAATCCTAACCTCAAAATTATGGATCTGAAAGGGAGCGCTATTGAGTGGAAACCAGAGGTAAGATATCTGGGAATTATACAAGATAAAAAACTCCTATGGAGTAAACAAAAAAAAGGGGTAACTATCAAAGCTACAAAATCCCTAATGGTGTGCAGAAACTTTGCGGGAAAAAACTGGAGATGCAACCCTAACAGCGGTGCATCTACACAGCAATAGTGATATACCAATCATCACATATGTGTTAGAGGTCTGGGGTAGCAGAACTAGCCTGGTTAGTTCAAGGCTATATCTGAAGACTAGTCTGTGTTTGCATAACAGGTGTTGTGAGAACATGCCCAACGGCTGCTATAGAAGTAATCCTAAACCTCACACCCCTCCATATAGTAGTGAAGAATATGGCGATAAGGAAAACCTATAGAATGGATAATATGGACCCCTTCCTGTAAAATGGGACAAAGGTATAGCTTTAGAAAAGAATTTGAAACAAACCTAAGTTGCAAAAGAGAATGGGATCTGAAACACCATCCTTAGACTCAGTAGAAAGGCCATCAAGTGGTATACTGATGGCTCGAAAACAACAGAACGAACTGAAATAGGAGTGTATGGGCCTGGAATCAAATACTTTGAAAGCCTATGCAGTACCCCGAGCATTTTCCAAGCGGAGACTCACACTATAGGAAAATGTGTCCAGTAACGAAAAGCAAACGATCTAACTAAAATAATGGACCCAAGCACCAAAAGTGGGACCTGAATCCTTCTGCGGGATAAGCCCCAGTACAATACTGGAAAACAACAAAAGATCCCACCACTGGATAGGTCTCCAAGGACTGGGGTAAGCAAAGATACATCTGGGAAACTACAACCAAAAGTGATCTAATGACTACATCAACGTAAGTAAAAAATAAGCTCAGAATACTAACGGGAATGCTAACAGGGCATTGCCGGTTGAACGGACTCTCGGATTGGTAGAAGAAGAACAGTGCAGAAGAACAGGTTCTGCGAGGATAAAGACTCCTATCCACGTCCTCGCAGAATGCGCTACCTTGCAAAACCCAAGAGCACGATACCTTGGGGCATACCAAATAGAAGAGGGAGACTTAGCTAACGCGAGGTCATCCGACATTCCAAACTTTCTTATAGCCACAGAGTTGGAGGAACTACAATAGCCGCTGAGATATCCTGAAGGGTGCAGCAGCAAAACGGGACACAAAAGATCTTTTAGGTCGCAGTGCAAACGTCCCCAACACAATACAATACAACCACATGTAGGTCTTTTTTTTGCATACTATATTTTTAAATCTTGTGTTATGATTGGGGGGTGCATTATAAGACATCGTATTGTTTGCTTTAAAGTAATGATTAGTCGAATATAATTTATTTTCATTATATTATCTCAAGATTTTTCAAATAAATTTCATTGCCCCCGCCCCAACCAATCATTCCATTATGTTATATGTGATTCAACTAATCCGTAATATAATATTAAGCTCCGTAATATTTAAAAATTGTTTCAAATATCTAAATCTATATGATAAACCTTTGATTTTGTTAATTATGTTAATTATTTGTAAATTCTATCTTGAATGTTGTATCTTATATCTATAAGGATTAAATATTTGATTGAATTTACAGATTTAATTTTCAAATCTTCATTTATCGAAAGGTCATGATAATTCGGTTGACTGTTAATATCAGAGGAAAATGAAAGATACATGGTTTTATCAATGTTGGGGATTAAAAGATTATTGTCGAGCCAGCTTTTTATAATAAAAAAAATCGGTTTCAGCCAATTGCTTTAAGTTGTTTCCAAGTGGCTGCTCGAGAAAAAAACTACTGTATCATCGGCAAAGCTTATAATTTCTCATTTAATTGATAACATTAACATACAGGATGTCCGGAAATTCATATGCTTTAGGATTTAGGAGGTGATTACACGAAAAAGTGAGAAAACATTTTCATATTAACATATGTCCTGAAATGCTTCAATAAAGAGCTACAATGTTTTATAGATGAGGTTAAAAGATGGTTTTCGTTCTGTATCTCAGGAACCATGATATGCCAGTCTTCGAATTTTGGTAAGTTAACTATTATCGATGCAAGAATTTTATTTATTATTAACTGAATCCCCAGGAGTATGCATATTTGTTTTAATGGGTTTTCGGTATATATTGAATTCCAAGTGATAACCATCTTTGATAATGTTAATATCAAGGAAAGGCAGATGGTTATCCGTTTCTATTTGTGAATTTGAATGAATCAAATTGGCTATTGATCGTGTTCAAAAAGCCATGAAAATCAGAATCTCTGCTTATGATAATGAAAATATCGATGTCTATGCCAACCTTTTGGAATATTGATTCAAAAAGGAGAGAGTGGATTGCCCATAGCGGAATGTACAGCTTGTTTGTTTATAGTTGTCGTTGTTGTTTTGCGCAGTTTTTTATCAGTTACAATGAGATTTTTGCTATTTGCGATATGTTTCCAATCATGATATAAATAATCATTATTTGTAAAATTATAACTACAAAAACGGTCAGTAGTAGTTGGAATAAATTTCTAACGTCGCACAATTCCCATTTATTGGTTCGTTGATGCAGCATTTGTTGAAGGAACCCTAAAACAATCAATAGTGTATTATTGTTAGTACATTAACACTATTTCAATCTTTATTTATTCTGTCAATTCAATTATTACACCACAGTGAAGACAAAAATTAATTGCATCTTCACACTTCGATGACATCACTTGAATCTTAATATGAGAATTTCGTACACTTTTGCAGGTTAAATATCCTAAAGGATTTAAAATATTGAAGGGAATAAAGAGGTTTAATTTTCAGACACATTTTTATAGGAAGATTATTAAAATGAATAATATTTTCTTCTCCTTATATTATTATTCTACCTTTTTTTATAAAAATATTAACTCTTTTCTTAGTTATATTAGGCATTTTTTCTAGATTATGACCTTTTATTTCTACTTTAGAAATTAATTATTAACCTATAAATTTGGGTGAAAAATATATTAAAACATCAAGGATGATTAGAATATTTTGAAAGTCAAAATTTATCAAATTTTTTTTTCATCTAAAAAACTAAGATCTTATTTATTTTCAATTTTGAATATATATTAATTCTTTTATTTTTTTGATTATTGATTATGTTTATGTTATTTTACTTGAATAGCTTATATAAAAATATAATGTTGAAGACATTAAAGAGATAAATTTATTTTTAAGTAATTTATAAGAATTAATCAATTTTTATAATGAAAATATAATGTATTAACTTTTTATAGTTATATTAGGTACTTTTTTAGATTATGAATAGCTGAATTTCATAATTTAAGGTTTCTAGGAAGAAATGTTATTGTTTTAATATGAAATTTACGTTTTATTTATACTTTAGGAATTAATTATCATCCTATAAATTTGGGTAAAAAACATATTAAAACATTAGATCAAGGATGATTAGAATATTCTGGAAGTCAAAATTTATCAAATTTTCTCATTTTTTCTTCTAATAAACTGATATCTCATTTTTTTTGATTAGAATATATATTAATTCCTTTTTTTTTATTATTGATACTTTTCATGTGTTTTTACTTGAATGGCCGATATAAAAGTATGATATTGAAGATATTAAGGAAATAAATTCATTTTCATGTAATTTATAAGAATTAATCTATTATTATAATGAAAATGTAATGTTTCAATAAGCTATATAAATAGAAATAAAAACGTTTAACGCTTTAAATTGAGTCAGAATCTTATTTTATGTTATTGCTTCAATTGGAGATTTATTTATATTCAATCGTTAGCAGTGATTTTTATTAATTAAAACCAAAATAGAGGTATCTATTTTGGTTTTAATTAATAAAAAAGGATTAATAAAAAACAAATTTTCAGGTCGAAAAAAAGATTAATTGAATTTCAATAAATTTTAAATGCAAGATATTCTTTTAGATTATGAATAGCTAAATTTTATAATTCAAGGTTTCTAGGAAGAAATGTTCATTTTATTGCTTTAATATAAAATGTACGTTTTATTTCTACTTTAGGAATTAATTATAATCCTATAAATTTGGGTAAAAAATATATTAAAACATTGGATCAAGGATGATTAGAATATTCTGGAAGTCAAAATTCATCAATCATCTAATAAACTAAGATCTTATTTTTTTTTAATTTTGAGTATATATTAATCCCTTCATTTTTTGATAATTGATGCTTTTTATGTTTTTTACTTGAATGGCTTATATAAAAGTATAATACTGAAGATATTAATAAAATAAATTTATTTTCAAGTAATTTATAAGAATTAATATATTATTATAATGAAAATATAATGTTTCAATAAACTATATAAATAGAAATAAAAACGTTTAACGCTTTAAATTGAGTCAGAAGCTTATTTTATGTTATTTCTTCAATTGGAGATTTATTTCTATTTAATCGTTAGCAGTGATTTACCTCTATTTTGGTTTCAATTAATAAATAAGGATTATTAAAAATCAAATTTTCAGGTCGAAAAAATATAAATTGAATTTCAATAAATTTTAAATGCAAAGTAAATGTTGTAACAATTATCCTAGATTCAGTTTAAAGCTCCTTGTTTTCATCCATGAAAAACACCTAAAGTTAACATTATTGAGAAAATTACAGTGATTAATGAAAAATGTAATAAGTGAGAGTGCTAGTGTTTTATATATTTATGATCAGAATAACACGGTTGACATTATGGTTCAATAAAATGCTATAATTTCATTTCAAAAACATCCATGCGCCCGAAAAGAATACAGTTTCTATTTTCACCACTTAACGTGATCTGCAACATTTCAAATAATTAAAATAGTTTCAGTCTGCATACGTTTTGCTAGTTTGTGGAATATAAAAATCAATGTAATTTTATTTTTTTGTTCAAAAATAATAATTCAATTCGAAATTTGTAGATTGTTCATCCCCTTTAAGGTTGTAAAATAATTAGGTACTATCTAACCTAAATAAGTTTACAAGATTATGGAATGAAGCTGAACGAGTTTTTATTTTGTTTTTAAGATGTGACATACCGATGAGGGCAAAATCAGAACTGATTCAAAAAACAATCCTTCAAACCATCATGTAGGTTAATTACATTATTGCTCATTCACCTCGTCATCTGTAGAGTACATCAACAACGACTTAGCTGGTACTCTTTTGAACTTTCAAATACTTTTTTAATCTATCCGTATAGAGTAAATCATTTCAATAAATGCGTTATAATTATAATAGCTCTCAGGTAAGTAGTAGAAACGGGATTCCAGGTAGGTAAAATGTCATACACGCGTATGACATTATGTTAATCATCTGTTAATAAATGTAAAATTAAGACATTGTTGCATTAAACATCAAACCTGTTACGAATTGCAACCGATGCTGACACAAATATATGGAAATTTCTTTGCGAAATATTAACATTATGAGAACAGGAAGCGGATTGTCATAGTTACAATTCTTTTTTTTGCATAAGCTGAAGATTATTCAGTTGAAGACATACGACTCGAACTCTGAATGACATACTTACATCCTGCCAATTATTGATTGTTGCAAGCTTGAAGGTTTGACAGTTCATATGTGCTACGATTATTTATTGAACGTTGAAGAATGCAAAATTAATGGTTTGGAATATATTAAATTCGAATTCATAATTATTAAGTATGACTGAATGCCGTAAGCTGGAAACTCGCCAATTCAATGCCACTTGAGAGTATTTTACTTTTGAAAATTGAATTCATTTGTTTCTTACCAAATGATATTCCATTTTCAAAAAAGCAACGAATAGATAAAATAATGGGCGACTTCATTTTCAATTTTGATAATAATAATTCTCACAACCTTCAAAAAATGGATAGGCTATCAACTCTGGCGTTCCACAGGGATCTGTGTTGGCACCACCTTAGTTTCTGCTCCTTATCAACGGTCTGCTGGAAGTGACCAGCTGCCCCGTCGACTGCTTCGCAGATGATGGTACAGTTCATACCGTTTTCTCATCTAGACCCTCTATACCATATAATGAAGCCAAAAGATCGACGCAGATTGACTCAATTAATGGAGAGTTTGATGCAACCAAAGCTCAAGCTTGCATCTTCTCCAAGGAGGCAGATCCCACAATCCCCAATATGATGACGTCAGGTACAACTATTGAAGTCTTCCATATCCTAGATCGGGATCACCACAAACAGCACCCTCTCTTGGTTTTCTATTCCGTGTCAAAAGTTACTTTACGTCTCAGCAGCTCCTCATAATCTACAAAGCACAGATTCGACCTGTTCTGGAGTACTGTTCATATGAATGGAGTTCGACTCCCAAACATACGCTATCCAGATTCTATCCAGAAGATAGCTTTTCGTCTGATTGATGATGTCATATTTACGAGTTCAATGACGTCTCTAGAACATCGTAGAAAGGTGGGAGATATCTCTCTCTTCTATAGATATTTCCATGGTCGGTGCTCATCAGGAACGCACTGAATGTCACTACCTGCAAAAAAATTACAGTTCAGCCTATAAGCAAAATATCAAGCAAAAATCTACCGAAGATTCAAAAGGAAGACCTTTGGAATTAATTCGTGGTGAAATAGTAAGTTCTCCGGTATGTGGGAAGGAACTCACTCATGTTAAATTAGGCTGTAGTAGAAAAAACATTTTCCGGCGTGAAAGTCGATGAACGTAATTCCACCACGGGAGATTCCAGCTAGGCGAACTAGACGAGCTCAAATTAGTCATCACTTCATTGTCAAGCTGGAGACCTGCTAAACTTTTTCCTACCAAACTTCATTCGTCTGTCGTACAGCAAAGCTGTGAAACTTTTTACCTAGTGAGGTCTTTCCCTATGCCTATAACCTCCAAACCTTCAAGAAAAATTCGAATGCTCATCTCCTCCTCCAACATTCCACCGCTAGCTCACACGATGTTCTTCGAACATTATAGGTTTCCCTCTCTTCAAAGTATGAAAAAAAAATTGTCCTAGTAATTTACGTATTGACGTAGCGTATGAAACCCAGAATAATTTAGTTTAACATAAATGGTACAGATAAATGATCCGATAAAGACAAGCTGGTATGTGGGTCTTGCCCTGAGATATGCTTTGGACAGACAGGAGGGACTTTCCAAAAACGGATCAAGGAACATAGACGTAGTTCCATTAATGATAAACTCGATTCAACATTTGCAGAACATTCTATTATACAGGGTGAGTCAGTTTTTTGTAGCCAAACTGCAACAGGAGATAGAACAAGTGTTTTTAAGAAGAAAAGTTCAGTAAACATATGTCGTAGAAGGCTTCGTTTTCGAGATACAGGGTTTGAAATTGAAAAAAAAATTCGTTTTTTGCGAATATCTCCGGAACCGTTCATCATACAGAAAACAGCTTTTGTAAGAATTCTCTACTCATAGTAAGCTATGTTCTGTGTGATGAAAATTTTTTTTTACTCATAATTGGTGAAGATTTTGAAGGGGTAGTGGGTGTTCTTCTCTCCAACTTCTACGCCACTGGAAAAAAAACGGTTTTGAGACAATCATTAGAACCGCCAATGTTTTCTACACAAAAAAGGTACTCTTGGTCATAAGCTCTAAAGTTGACCGTTTTTGAGAAAAATCAACTTTTATGTTGAAAAACATGGTCAATTCTTACTAATTAGACGGAATTTATTCAAACAAGTAGAACAAGTAACAAAATCAAAGGATTGACCATGTTTTTCAACATAAAAGTTGATTTTTCTCGAAAACGGTCAACTTTAGAGCTTATGACCAAAAGTACCTTTTTTATGTAGAAAACATTCTAAATCTTCACCAATTATGAGTAAAAAAAAATTTTTTATCACACAGAACATAGCTTACTATGAGTAGAAAATGCTTACAAAAGCTGTTTTCTGTACGATAAACGGTTCCGGAGATATTCGCAAAAAACAAAATTTTTTTTTCAATTTCATCTCGAAAACGAAGCCTTCTACGACATATGTTTATTGAACTTTTCTTCTTAAAAACACTTGTTCTATCTCCTGTTGTAGTTTGGCTACAAAAAACTGACTCACCCTGTATAAAACAATAACTTCAATGATAATTTGAAGATTTTACACATTCAGAATGAAAGCAGTAAGTTTGCTGGAATCCCTAGGAATTAATGAATACAAGAAGTCTGTTATCCTATTGAATGAACAACAAACACTCAATAATTCTCTGTTGTTAAATTTGTACAATCAAATTTTCCGTTTGCAACAGCCCCTCGATGGGTTAAATACAATTAGAAATAATTTCCCTAAGCATCTATCCTAAGATTATTAGTAATGCTATATATTAGGTTAGCTCTTTTGTAGTAAGTTAGTACTTACTTTAATATTTATTTGAAGAAACTACGGTGCGAAACTATTACATTTATTTATAAAATTAGTTTCAATTGAACTTTTAATAGTTATTCTATTTAGATTTGATGGATATTGGTCGCTAGGGTTCAGAATGCCAGTTAAACCTTGCTTTGCTACAGTTTCCTAAATTCAATATATTAGCATCGATATAAACCTACGTTAATTTCCCAAACAAACTGTGTCAACACTATAAATAATAAATAATGACGCTTATCCATTAAAAATACTGAGGAGCTTTCGGCTACCAAGTAGTCATCTTCAGAGTAAAGTAGGAATAAAAATGTGTGCCTGTTTAAATATGGGGTGCGGCAAAATATAACCAGCCATGAAATATTGTTTTAATTGTGTTATTTCTTTGACAACTGTCAAAAGTAAAGTTTTATATCAAAGCAAAAAGATATAGAATTTTGTTTTGGAAGGTTATTCTCCTCAAGAACATGCAGAAATAGTTAAATTGTATTTCCAAAACTTTCTTCTCGGTCGAAGAGCCCCACACGGAGAAACAGATCTTCGTTTAGCAAACGCTAATTGTTTTTACAGAATTGCACAGTAAGTGATGTAAAGCATAATGGAAGACCTCGTACTGGTCGTTCAAACGAAAATATTGAGCTTGTTCGGGCTGACGTTCGGGCAGAACCTACAATTTGTACAAAAAAACCTGAACAATTAGGGTTGGCTGAGCGGATTTTAAGAAGAATTTTGCACTTAGACTCGCGTATGTATAAATTCAAACTACGACCAATTGATTTTAAAAATACGTTTGCAATACGCAGAAATCGTTACGAACTTAGTGGAAGTAGAACCCAATTTTTGAAAAAGTTATTATGAGCGATGAAGCAAATTTTTCCGTATCTGGTCGTGAAAACAAGAAAAATTATCATTTTTGGATAACAGAAAACCCTCTTTTCATTCAAGAGAACGTGCAATTTGATCAAAAAGACGTTGTTTGGTTCGCAATATGCTCCGAACGAATCGTTGGACCCTTCTTTTTTTAGTATGCCAGTAACAATGCAATTACTGTTAATGGAGAACGGTATCGAACAATGAATTTCTGCAACTATAATTAGAAGAACTTGGCATGGAAAACTTCTGGTTTTAGCAGAATGGTACTACATGCCATAGCACTGGAAACGGTCGCTCATCTTGGAGACATTTACTCTTTGTCAGGCTGCTCTCAAAGAATGGAGATGTTGAGTGGCCGCCTCATTTTCCTGATTTGACGGCACCAGATTTTCTCTTGTGGGGTCTACATTAAGCCCCACAAACGTTAGAACACTTAAAGACAAATATTCATTAAAAAAATGCACAAATTCCAGCTGAAGCATTGCCCAAAGTTATGCTACACGCTCAAAATAGAGTTGGTCATTGTCTGGCTTGTCCTGGCCGTAAATTTACTCGATGTAGTTTTTCATAAATAATTTTAAATGTTTTATTAAATAGTTTCCACTGAAAAAAAATTTTTAGCGCTCCATTTTTTTACTTAGAAAATAACTTGACTGGGTATATTTAACCGCACCCTATACTATTTGGAGATAATATTTTTTTAAATAGTATAAGCAGGCACATTTTGATTTCTGTTTTAGTTTACTCTGATAATGGCTACTTGGTAGCCGAAAGCTCCTCAGTAATTTCAGTGAATAAGGGTCATTATTTCTTATTTATAGTGTTGAATTGTACACATGGCGTGAACTCGTTTATAGTTTGGAAACGTTGTCAAAGTTAAGTAGATTATTATTGACAGATTGTTGTGTAGACTTTATGCCATCCGATTATATTTTTTCTAACACGATTTAATTTTGAATTGCTACATTAAAGGTCTTGAGTAGAGCAACTTATAAGACCGGTCCTGCGTTACATCTTGATAAAGGTATCGTTTATTATTCATAACAGATAATAGTGCAGCATACTTTAGAATAAACACAGGGTATAAGATAACAGATTCGCAATTTAGTAAGTGTATAATCATATAAGTTTACCTGCTTTAGACCTGACTGCAGGTAAAAAATGAAATAAAAATAAAAATTCTAGGTATGTTAGCATGTGTTCGATATGTTATATGAATACTATTTAGAGTACCTTCAACCCTTTCTTTAAACGGTTATTAGACCTTTTTATGTTCACAAAGAGATTTGACCGTTTGATATACGATGTACGAGGGGGGTCCAAAATAGAAAGGTACCATCAATTCTGAAGTTTCGATAGCAATATATGGAAAAATGTTAATGTACTCACGGAAATGTCATCTGGAAACAAAACTCCATTCTTTGACCTTGTCGTAAATTTAATTCATCAAACGTACCTCTTTCTGATGTCTTATGTTACTGTGTACACACATCGCAACAATTCAATCAAGCTTCTCGAGTTTTGGATCTCAGATGAAAATACTTCAGGATTATCTATACATATATTTTTGTATTACGTGGAAAAAATATATCTATGGTTTCGGTGTTAACGTAGTGTAAAATCATTTTATCTTTAGAACTTTAAGAATGATGCAAACTAATTGTTTCACCACACTGTGGCATTCTCGTGCAACTAGAGTAATTTTTTTCAGCCTGTAGCTTCTCAAATGTTTGTGGAAGCATACTTTGAAATTACGTCCAGTTTGTCTCCATCATCATCCATAACCACAACAAAGCAGGTCTCTGTGAAATGTATAACTTCAAATCCTGTAAATAAGCCTACAAAACTAATTCTACACTAGATTTGTAGATGTAAACAAGCATCATTTGCAGTAAACACATTTTGGTTCTGATTGATTGCTCCTCGAAATATGTGAAGAAGTTAAAACAGCGGTTAACTCTATTTTTCTTGAAATTGAACGGATGTTCACCCAGTCTGCAAAGTGATCAAGGAAATGTGTAATTAGAGCTTTTATTTTGAGCCTGTAACTTCTCAAATATTTGTGGAATCTCACACTGAAGCTGCGTCCAGTTTGTCCTATATACAAGGCATTGCAGTCATCACACCTCGGCCTGTAACTTCCGGGTTTCTTCAATTTATCTTTTTTATATGTTGAATTATTAAAGTATGAGAATAGATTATTTGTTGTTTTACAGGCGATGTTGTTATTGTACTTTTTAAGAAATTTCGATTTTTAAGTGTTTACCTAAATACGCGAAATTCAATTTTATTATTATGCGTTATTATTGTCTTGGTAATAACAATTATTAGAGCCATCCAAATAACTGATTGAGTACATCCTCCTGTTTTTTTGGAAAGTTATTAAAAATAAAAAGCTATTAGTATAAAATATGGTAGTTACCTATTCAAATATCCTCGTGTTTATTAAAAATAAATTCTATAACTTGTTGGAGTGAATAAACTATTAAAGAGTTCACACTGTGGATAAATTATAACACTATTGATAAGAATAATCACCCTTATACTCTAAAAATACTATTAAAGTACTGGGGACGTTTCGGCTACCAAGTAGCCATCATCAGAGTAAACTAAATTATAAATCAAAATGTGCTCGTTTAAATACTATTTGGAGATAATAATGTAAGCAAAGGGTTCTATCCTCAGCTGGATATAAATCGGAATCTGATAAATTGTTTTTCGTTTATACATTTCCATCCCTTCTAAATTACCTAGATATTTGTCTGTACTGTGCTTCAAAAGTGAAAAACTTTACTCAGAAATTGTGTGACCTGTATTCAAAATATGAGAGAGAGAGAGTGAGAGAGAGAGAGAGAGAGAGAGAGAGAGAGAGATTTTATTTCAGTAGAGTAGTCTACATACAACCTACATAAAGCACATTCTATGTATACATAGTGTAAGAAATACTTCAAGTAAAAACATTTCGAAAAGATCAATAAAAATATAAAATCAATATGAATATGAAATACATCAATAGGAACAACGGATCCAAAGTATCACTCCTGCAGAAATTCTTCCAGGGTATAATGCTCTGAGTTGCATAAAAAAGGTTCTGCAAGATTTCAGGGAGGCACTTGCAGCTTCAATGCTCTTCACTTCATATGGAAGTTTATTGTAGAATTTCATTGCCTTATAGTGTGTGTTCTTTTCATAGAGTGCTTTTTTGTGCAGTTGATAATCAAAATCGTAAACCATCATAAGTGCATCAGGATCAATATGTTTTTTCAGGACTCTCAGTGCATATGTTATTGATGACAATCTCTTACACAAATTGTCTATGTGTCCTGTCCAGCTCATAGTTTCGTTTACGTGTACTCCTGAAAATTTAACTGTGGATTCGCAGGTTACCGAAATGAATGTTGTTGGGGGTCTCAATGCTTTTATTTACCTTGAAAAGTATACAATTTGTTTTGTCGTTGTTCAGAACAAGCCTATTTTCCTCAAAATTTTCTTGTTCTTTCTAGCATTTTACTGCTTAATTCCATAATATCTTTAAAATCTGGGCCTGATATTGAAAAATTTGAATCATCCGCAAAATCTATCAAGTGAGTGGTAGATTTATCAGTTACTGTGTTCTGTATGTCATTCACAAATATAATGAAGAGTATGGGGCCAAGAATAATACCCTGTGGTACCCCCACAGAAGTCTCCAAAACCTCCGACCTCACTGTACCATGTTCATGCTTGAGTTTCACGAATTGTTGTCTTTTTTTCAAGTATGACTCTAACCAGTCATATCCCTTTCCTCGTACTCCATATTTATAACTCTATTTTTCTTGAAATTAAACGGATGTTTACCCAGGAGTCTGCAAAGTGATCAAGGAAATGTTTAATTAGAGCTATTTTTTTTGAGCCTGTAACTTCTCAAATATTTGTGGAATCTCACACTGAAACTGCGTCCAGTTTGTCCTATGTACAAGGCATTACAGTTATCACAAGTCGGCCTGTAATCTCCAGATTTCTTTAATTTATCTTTTTTATATGTTGAATTATTAAAGTATGAGAATAGATTATTTGTTGTTTTTACATGCGATGTCGTTATTGTACTTTTTAAGAAATTTCGATTTTTAAGTGTTTACCTAAATACGCGAAATTCAATTTCATTATTATGCGTTTCACATATCTAGATGATGGTTTTGTACCATACTTATTTTACCGTATCAGAATCTTACCAAACGGAACGGATGGTGAGTGTTTCAGTTTTTTCGTTCATAACTTCGATAAACGATAGAAATTCTAAAAATAATAGGGGTCTTTCATATAACATTTTTCTCTAAATCAATTCGTTTCCGAGATGCAGGGTGGTGTTGAAGTTTTGAAAACTTATTACATTTTCTTCATTATCTTCTAAACAAATGAAGATTTTTGATTCAAACTTGGTGAACTTCAGTTTTACTGAATGAGAAGTTTTTTTGGTGACAAAATGTTCTTGAGACAAATACAGTAGCGTAGTTATAGGGTTTTGTACCCATTTAAACCTCTTACACTTCTACGCTAATGGTCAGAAATTATTATTGTATACAAATTTGAGAGCTTTGATTCATTTTCTATAAAAAAGTATTCTTGATAAATTTTCCGTAGAGGCTTCCTATTCGAGCTATTTTGATTTTTCTAGTCAGTGTTATCTCACGGAATTTTTTTTGAAGGACTATTTAAAAAGTAAAAAAATATTTAAATACCTATTTATTGGTAACGAAAAAAAATAATTCATAATAAATGATCCATTTACTTCCTATTTAGCCATTCCCGTACTTGTCTTCCAAAATGGGCATGACAATCTTCCAATTGTATCCATGCATTTATTCTCTCATTGAATGGTGTTTCCTCCCACATGTCTTCGTGATCAGTTTCCATAAATTCGAAAGATGCAGCGGCCGTTAGTATGTCTGCTAAAACGTATGGGCCAAATATATTGTTTTTGTGGATGTCAAGACAGACATTGACACTGAATTTTTCTTGGAAATTCCTATATCTTGTACCAAAAGTGTTTTCATAATAGAGAAGATCTACTGAATCGTATTCGAACAAGAAGGTCGTTGAGAAATCTATTTCGCCGTTGCGTTGAAGTAAATGGATCCTTTGAGCATTCACTATGAGTGATTTTTTATCGTTCCCAATAAATAGGTATTTAAATAGTATTTTACTTTGAAGGAGCTTAAACGCGTACAAAACACAATAACTACGCCACTGTACTTGTCTCAGAAACATTTTGAAATCAAAAAATTTCACATCTAGTAAAACTGAAATATACAAAGTTTGAACCAAAAATCTTAATTCGTTTAGAAGATAATGAAGAAAATGTAATAATTTTTCAAAACTTCAACACCGTATCTCGGAAACGAAGTGATTTAGAAAAAATGTTATATGAAAGTCCCCTATTATTTTTAGAAGTTCTATCGTTTACCGAAGTTATGAACGAAAAAACTGAAATATATTACGCTACTGTAAGCATTACTCCTCCTAGACCGTTAGACTTACATGCACATGCTATATATCAATCGAAAGGTCCTGGGCTGAACACGTTACGAACGCTTTTCGATTTTTGATTTTCGGTGACCTTTGACCTCAAAATAAAAAACTGTTTTCCTAAAAAACTATAGGAAATAGATGAAAAATAATTTCAGATTTGGATTCAGCATACAAAAATTAGTGTTGTGATTTTTTATTCTAGCGGAATTCCGCGCGGGCTGCTAGTCTGTTTCTATTTCGACAGTGAATCTCAGTGAATCAAATTGGCTGTTAAGAGTGTTCAAAAGACCATGTAAATCAAAATGTCGCCAACTTAATGTCGCGAAAATGTCGTCAACTTATTTATATCAAACTTTTGGAAACTGATTGAATTTTCATTTTAATGCGGTTTCAAATTCGCTTATAAAAATATTGGCCAAAAAAAAAGCTAGTGGATTGCCCATTGCACATCTGCTTGTTTGTTCATAGTAATTTTTGTTAAAAGTGATAATTTTACTCCATACATAAAGATGTAAGGGTCTCGTATTCTGTGCAGTTTCTATCGGGGATATTAATATTTAAAAGCCATTTCTTCAGAATATTTATCGACTCAGATATTGGAATTTTTGTATATAGTGAAACAGCATCAAATGCAACTAGAGTATCACCAGCTTCAAGTTTGAAATCTTTCACTTTTGCAA
The DNA here is from genome assembly GCA_958510875.1 of Endomychus coccineus. Lineage (NCBI taxonomy): Eukaryota > Metazoa > Arthropoda > Insecta > Coleoptera > Endomychidae > Endomychus > Endomychus coccineus. The sequence goes on along the minus strand of OY294070.1, from coordinate 19,022,148 downwards.
TACGTTGCAAAGAATTTTTCACAAACAAACTTGGTGCGGCTAGGAAGTTGCTAAATTCCTTCACTAACCATTTTGCTATGTTATATGTGGGACAATTAATGTTTGAAATGATTGGTCTCATGGTTTATGAATCTTAGGTGAGCAATACAGTTTAGGAAGATTAAGATTTGAAAGTATAAGTTTGTATTTTAAATTATCGGAGAGTACATCTTGTTGGAGTGACTTGAAAGAAGGAGTTTAAGTTTTACCCCGCCTTGAAAATATCCTAGATTCGGGGCTGTCACGAAACATAATGACATCGTGTTTAATAATGTACAATTTTAAAATACGTTGAAGAAATAAAAATTACCACATAATTTTATGTGTCAATCAATGATATAATATGTAGATAATACAATGCAAGCTGATCGCTTAGTTAAATCCGCTAATTCGAGAATAGAGATCATCTGGCGTTAAAACGATGCATAATCGAAAATTCAAGAAACACGAGTGGTTAAGGAAATACCAAGTTAACGACTGGATGAAATTGCAGAATCATTGATGCACACGCTGAATCTCAAATATCTCTGAATATTATTACGTATTATTAATATTTTATTGTTCTCGAATATCCTCTTCGACAGATAATTCAAGTAAGGTTTATCGTACAGGATGACAGGTAAGAAATATGACGCTTGAACAAACCATTCATTCGTATTTATTATAAATTCGCGTTTTTGAAATGTTTAATCTAAACATATCGTTGAAGAAATGATTTCCATGAAAAGAATTCACAAACTCAGATTACACATTGGAAATTACTGTCCATTACACATAGAAATATAACAGTGAACAAAAATATTGATGCTTTATCGCTGCATGAATTGTTTGCAAACGTTTGCAGTTCTCGATTGATATAATTAATAATCTAAATTAGCATTGAAATTGATAAATATTCACTATCAATATCCTACACTGTGAAAATAAATCACAAGACGCACTGGAATAAAATATTGTAGGGGAATACAGGAATTCGGAAATAACGTTAATATACTTTCCAAGGGAGCTAAAACCCTCTAAAGGGAAGATCGATTTTTGTAAATATCTTCGAAAGGATTTAAAATAAAATTATGTAATTCAAATTGTAAGTAAGTATAGTAAGTCTAAATACAACAGTAGGGTAACAAAATACCCCAACTCATTTGTACGTGATTTTTCATATAAAATCACGTTCAATATAAAAATCTTGAACTTTGAACTTTTCTTGACGAAAAAGGTCGTTTGGACGCATCAGTCTTGAGTGAAACCGATTTGAAAATGATTTGACTTTAAACCATACAGTAAAAAAATTAGATTGAAATCTTCACTCTAGATAACACTAAAAACAGTATGTGTTAGTCCAATGTTTTTAGTGTGGAATATTCATTCTGCATCTAGTGTAAATTTTAATGATAAATTAACTCTTCTTATTTAAAGTCTCTTTCACATCTTGGCAGATGAGTTACAACATAATCCCGTGTTAATCACTACATAGTATAAAACAAAGTCGCTTTCTCTGTCCCTATATCCCTATGTATGCTTAAATCTTTAAAACTACGCAACGGATTTTGATGCGGTTTTTTTTTAATAGATAGAGTGATTGAAGAGGAAGGTTTATATGTATAATAACATCCATTGAATAGTGGAGAAATACTGTTATTTTTGAAGTTTCTAATGTGATGTCGTAAATAATTACATTTTTTCCGCTTACATTGCAACCGCAGGCTGAACCCTACGAGACATATCAAAATAATGTACTGAGTATTGTACATTGAAAAGGTCTACAGAAAACTCCGTGATGGTATATGTATATCTCTTATGGTTATCCCACAATACCATTTTTTTGTCATTTACTTTTTACGACAAATAATGGCTAATTTTCGAAGCGATTTTAACCAATACAGCATTAATCCTTATCCAATTAAATACCTTAAATGCATTGTTGATTTAATATAGATCTATATGGCCCTTTACAGCATATGATTTAAATGAATAGTTTCGAAGATATTACAGATTTAAAAATTGAGGGACGTAGCGTTTGCGGCGGTACCGGCCGGAGCGGGCCGCTATGTTTTTATATACAACGTTCACAGTTTTTCTGTAGTGTACTTAGTATCAGCATTGCATCTGTGCGAAGCCGGGGCGCGTCGCTAGTAACAAATATAAACTAAATTGTGTCAATAAATAAATGTGAGTGTATTAAAATTATTACTATTATTACACTGACTAGAGTGAATAAAGTACCGATTTTAATGTATATTAACTATAATTTCAGGGTATGCTCTGCTCTGCACTATGTAGGGTTGGTAAATAAATAATACACACTGCTTCGTTCTCAAGGAAAATGCACCTGAATTAATGTTTTCTACAGGTTGTTTACCCTTTCATACAAACTTAGGATATTTCTAATCCAGGCCAAGAGCCGAGTTTTCAGCTATAATAAAAAAAAGACATGTAGGTCAGAATCGAAAAATTTTTGTGGGATTCGATTCGTGGGGTTATCAGAATCATTCATAACACATAAGACCTCGCCGGTCAACCTCCTCCTCCCCTTTGGGACCAAAAATGGCCCCCAAAAGGGTAATTTCGAATTCAAAATGGGGTTTTTTGGGGGGTGGAAAATCGATCAAATTGGCCATTTTGCACCATTATGGATTATTTTGGCAATATACAGGGTGTCCTCGAACTGCGTGGTCAAAATAAAACCGAAGATTCTTTGATTCGAAAAAAAGTTGATGAGCCTTTCTACTTTTGCCTCAAGTGTCTTGTTTACCCGGTAGAGGGCTTCAAAATTGCAAAAAATATTTTGTTTTTTCGGTATAACTTGAGAACGTGATGAAGAACTTCTACAATATTCAGCAGGTGACTTACTGTCAATAATGGCCATTTTTGAGAGTGGAACACAGAGCCTTAGGGACCATAGAAATGGCTCAAACTTGAGGATGTAACGGGAAAAGTGTCCAGAACTTTTTTGTGGTCAATGTAATTCACTCGATATTTTTTATGTACATAGCTTATCTAATTCGAAAACTTTTCTTACTCTTAGAAAATTTTGATAAAATCAACGGATTAGCTTGAAAAAATTAATTTTCGAGTCTCTGCAATTTTGGCTTACTAATTTTACTTGATTGAAATACCTTAGTTGCCTTTGCTTTTCTAATGTCATTTTGGCATTTGAAGAATTTATTCTCAAAACTGTCAGTTTTTGCTTTGCTTTCCGTAAAAATTTTATAAAATTATGGCTCAAAATTTCACTAACACTGAAATGGTTGATATGTTATTGACTTATGGACTTTGTCGTTGCAATGGCCGGAGAAGGGAAAGATATCCGCATCGCAGAATTCAAAATCGGCAAACCTTCGCGAAACTGGCAAATTTGAAGCAAATCTCAGAGAAACTGGACGTTAGAGCTCGAAGAAGCGATACTGGAAGCGGTTGAAACTGAACCTGGGATAAGCACACTACGTTTGGGACTTCGTATTGGAGCCTCAAAATCATTAGTTCATAATGTACTGAAAGAAGAACTGTTGTATCCCTATCATATTAAAACAGTTCAAGACTTATTGTCCATGGATCCAGGTCATCGGCTAGATTTCTGTCGGCTTATTGTCCAAAGACAAAACGCAAACCCCAATTTTTGTAGAAGAATTCTGTTCACGGACGAAGATACTTTCACGAGATGTGGTCTTTTTAACCTCCATAATGAACATTTCTATGTTGATGAAAATCCTCATGAAACGGAAGTTACATATTTTCAGAATCAAACTAAAATCAATGTTTGGGTTGGAATTGTGGATAACTTTATTATTGGCCCTACCGTTATACCCGATCGATTGAACGGGGAGAACTACTTGAACTTTTTGGAACAAAGGCTACTTGAACTGTTGGAAGACTTGCCCTTACACATTCGTCGTGGCCTGATTCATCCATGATGGTGCACCTCCTCATTTCACATTAGCTGTGAGGCGACATTTGAATGCGGAATATCCAGATCGCTGGATAGGTAGAGGACACGATACACCAGTGAACTGGCCGGCCCGCTCCCCTGATTTGACGCCCTGCGACTTCTTTCTATGGGGCGCTTTGAAGTCGAAAGTTTATGCAGCTCCAGTAAACACACGAGAGGAATTGTTGCAACGAATTAATCATGAAGCGGATTTATTGAAGAATGATCCTGAAGTACTAGCCAGAGTTCAATCCAATTTCTTGAAACGAATTAATTTGTGTATTCAGGAAAATGGGCAACATTTCGAACAATTGATGCCTTAGCGATTTCCCAAAAAGTTTTGTTGTTTCTTTTAATTTAGCATTTGTTTTTCCTAAATAATCACATCGTTTCCCCATTTCTATAGTTTTTATTATTCGTGTTTTACCGAGATATTAACCATTTCAGTGTTAGTGAAATTTTGAGCCATAATTTTATAAAATTTTTACGGAAAGCAAAGTAAAATTGACAGTTTTGAGAATAAATTCTCCAAATGCCAAAATGACATTAGAAAATCAAAGGCAACTAAGGTATTTTAATCAAGTAAATATATTTTTTTCAAGCTAATCCGTTGATTTTATCAAAATTTTCTAAGAGTAAGAAAAGTTTTCAAATTAGATAAGCTATCTACATAAGAAATATAGAGTGAATTACATTGACCACAAAAAAGTTCTGGACACTTTTCCCGATACATCCTCAAGTTTGAGCCATTTCTATGGTCTCTAAGGCTCTATGCACCACTCTCAAAAACGGCTATTATTGACAGTAACTCACCTGCCAAATATTGTAAAAGTCCTCCATCACGTTCTCAAGTTATACCGAAAAAACAAAATTATTTTTGCAACTTTGAAGCCCTCTACCGGCTAAACAAGACACTTGAGGCAAAAGTAAAAAGGCTCATCAAATTTTTTTCGAATCAAAGAATCTTCGGTTTTATTTTAGCCACCCAGTTCGAGGACACCCTGTATATTATTTTTGGATTTTAAATTCACCAAGGAGGTTTTTTGGGTCGTCAGATTTACTTTTAATCAATTCTCTTCGGCAAGTTTTGGTCATTTCTGGACCTCAAAGGGGGAGGGTGACCGGTGAGGTTTTATGTGTTATGAATGATCCTGATAACCCCACGAATCGAATCCCACAAACATTTTTCGATTCTGACCTACATGTCTTTTTTTTCCCGGTTCGTTGCCTGAACTATTCCTTCCAGCTGGAAGAGAGCTAGAGTTCAACCAACTCCAAAATAAAACGAAGAAAACCCTTCCTTGTAATTATACACCCATTGCACTATCAAATGTGCTCTCTGAAGTGATTGATGGCGAAATCAATCAACATCGAGCTTATCCAATACCTAGAGAGCTCCAAAATCGTGAATGACCTGCAATATAACTTTCATCAGCAGAGATCAACGTAACACATCTATGGTAGATATCTATTGAAAAATATTAGAAATCTCTAGCTGTAGCATTGGATATGTCCAGAGCATTTGACCGAGCCTAGCAACAAAGCTAACGGAACTTGCCGGGGCAATTTTTTTCCGTTTCTTCGTCGTATTTGAACTCGTTTACCCGCATTTAGAGATTGAAATACCTTTTAAAAAGCTTTTTATGAATTTTTTCAGTTTTTTGGGTTGTTTTTCAACGAAAATGTCAAAAAGCTGTTTTTGACCCCAGAAATCGACATTTTATAATAAATAAACGTCCAAGAAGTCATAACCGATCGGAAATTGACCGCTGAATCCGAAAATGGTGTAAGTTTCTTTACATAACGCATCATTTTCTATCCATTGACTGTCGGCAAAATGCCTCTTTTTTTGACGGCGTCATATCGGTGTGAGCCGCCACTTAAAATTGTTTTTTTTTTGCGAAATCTGCGTGTTTTTACAACAGCTTTACGATAAAATGAGAATTCCTTTGACTAGATAGATTTTAGAGGTCGAAAAATTGAAAAAGCTAATAAAAACAAAAAAAAACGATATTACTGTACAATCGGAATCGGATTCAGCGGAAAATTTTACGGAAAATGGTTCCCGAACATTATCCGACAGTTTTTACACTCCAGTATACCATTAATTTTACGCCAAAAAACCAGGTAAACGTAATTTTCTTCCAGTTTTTGACCCTTTTCGACCTCAAAGTTGCAGAATTTAGAATCGTGAGTAAGATATTTGGATTCCTTGGACAATTTTCGATGGAGAACATGCTATTACCTTATTTTTTTAAATATTTTGGTGCTTTGGAAAGGCAGTTTGAAAAAAAGCTTTATCGTAGCTGCAAATCTAGAAACTTCGTTTTTTTGTAATGTTTGAAGTTTGTTTCTTAAAACTTTAAATCGATAAAAATCGTGATCAAATGACTGATTTTGATGTAAAATTACCCAAGCATTCTGATTCTGACAATTTTTCAATCCCACATGATTACCCAGAGACATAATAGCCAAAAATAGGAGGCAAAACAACTAAACCGAATATAAATTGGTGTAATTTAGTAATTTTGTGGATAGAAAATGATGGATTATGGAAGGAAACTGACACCATTTTTGGACTCAGCGGCCAATTTCTGATCGGAAATGACTTCTTGGACGTTTATTTACTATAAAATGTCAATTTCTGGGGTCAAAAACCGTTTTTTGGCAACCCAAAAAATTGAAAAAATTCATAAAAAACTTTTAAAAAGTATTTTAATTTCTGAATGCCGGTAAACGAGTTCAAAAAGGATGTAGAAACGGAAAAAAATTGCCCCGACAAGTTCCACAGACCCCCCTCCCCCCTGACCGTCACCTTTAATTTAGAATTGCCCATATATTAGGTTTGTTTTGTAGTAAGTTCGTACTGTTAATATTTGTTTGAAGAAGTTATAGTTACATTTATTTATTAAGCTAGTGAAAATCGAACTATCAACAGTTATTTTAAGTTTAGAATGGATTTTCATCACGTAATGTCTGAACCTATTTCATTCTTTTAGCACGAAATGACTTGTACTGTACGCTAGTTAGTTGCAAAATGCTGATTTTCATCCGTTCACTCATTTCTTGAAAAATACCGGTAGTTAATTTCAGTAAAATCGGAATGATTAATTTGAGTAATATCGCAACAGAAGGAAAATCAAAACCGATGAGTGAATAATTATACACCTTAACGAAGACACATATTACGAATCAGTATTTGAGTATAAATACCGCTTGATTTACTTATTCAGATTAGCTAAGAGTTAGAAATCTTACCTACTTTATTCTTTTACTACCACTTTGAATATATTTGATGTTGATTTTTTACAGATTAGAGAACTTATGGCGTCCTAAATGCCAGGTATAATTTTTTGTTATTATGAAGGCTCGATTTTCACCTTCCATTAATGTATCTTCTCTATCAGTGGCTATACTGTTACTATGCTTACTACGATCAAAATCTGTTGATTGAAATTGTTAGTTTAGGTTTTAAACTTGAATATTCAATTATTCTAAGCTGGATCGGATTGAAGTCAACATAAATGTACAGACTGGCTGAATTTCGATGTCTTAATAGGGAATCTCGAGATACCAATAAATGAAACCCCCATCATATATCTATTTTTTGGGAAAATGTCAATTGTGAAATCAAAAATTGGCTATTTTATTTTCGTGTTATTTGGTATATCGCAGTTATTTATGGAATTGGAAAAACATAATTTCTACGTTCTCGAAGCACTATTTCAAGTGGAATGCAGTAGCATTGTGTTTTTACATGGAAGTCATAGTTGGCTCATTGGAAAGGGAATTTTTTCATTCTTTACTTTTGTAAATCATAGAATAGTATCTTAGGTATTTAATTAGTGAAATTAAATCCATTCCAAGCACATCAATTTCACACATAACCGATCCAATGTTTTCTACAGTTTTAATTGGATTTTAAAACACAGGTCGGCTGCAGACACATTTCATTAATCAAAGTAGTCTATCCTTTTTTAAATTACATGGAAACACCAATACAATATTTGCTAAAGATATAAATAAACCAACTTTATGGCGATGGGAATCGGGGCAACCTTTTCATTCGGTTTAGAGGCAACTATAAACTTTCGTTTTATGCAGAATTCGTCTCATACGCTTGTTATAAAACTCTTAATGAATTCATTGCAAATCCGAGGGCTTCATTGTTTAAGCAATGATTTATTGCAAAATTTTCTTATTTTTGCTATTATTAAGGAACGGTGTATTTTTTTCATTATTTGGATTTATTGCATAATAATCTTTTTGATTATAAGAAAGAATAACTAATTTGTTTTTATACCACTTTTATCAATAATAACGTGAAAATGTAACTATAGTTTCAACACCGAAGTGCCATTATCAAACAAATAGAAAATCAATCAAACAAATAGAAAATAATTTTCTATTTGTTTGATAATGGCACTTCGGTGTTGAAACTATAGTTACGTCTTCACGAATGTTTATTTTTACTTTAACATATTATTTATAAGAAATCGATACCTATAATAAATAGTAGAATAAATGTTATCTTTTATGCCAAAATCAAAAATATACCAGTGGGACGTTTAATTGATGTCTATTACCTACACCACGTTGTGTTGGCCGAGTATCAAAGTAACAGCCTAAAAAAAGTGGGAAGTACTTCATTGAATAGCTCATAAAATTTAATAACATTGTACGAATGATGCAAGTCACGAAATAAGTTGAAGTGGGCTATAAAAAACCTGAATTTTATTTGCAAAAGAATAAATAACATTATCATTGCGGGGTTTCCAATGTTCAATTTTTGGTTCATTGAACAATGGGGATTAGATACGAATGCTTTATAGTCTATTGACATATGACATTAATCGTTGATTTTCTAAAATCATTTGGAATTGTTCCGAAGTCAAAATTCGTGCTCATATGAGTCTAACGTAGTGTTAATTGTTGAAGTACAATTTCTCCCGTCAGGTTATATTTAAAATAAAATTGAACATTCTAAATAATACGCAGTTACTTCACTTCGTCTGTCATATTATCCTAAATGTCCTGTGGATTTTTATACCTTGAATGATCAGACGAATTTAACGTAATAATAATTGTATGCCCAGGTATGACTTATATACAGGTTGTCCTCGAACTGCGTGGCCAAAATAAAACCGAAGATTCTTTGATTCGAAAAAAAGTTGATGAGCCTTTTTACTTTTGCCTCAAGTGTCTTGTTTACCCGGTAGAGGGCTTCAAAATTGCTAAAATAATTTTGTTTTTTCGGTATACCTTGAGAACGTGATGAAGAACTTTTACAATATTTAGCAGGTGAGTTACTGTCAATAATGGCCATTTTTGAGAGTGGAGCACAGAGCCTTAGAGACCATAGAAATGGCTCAAACTTGAGGATGTATCGGGAAAAGTGTCCAGAACTTTTTTGTGGTCAATGTAATTCACTCGAAATTTTTTATGTAGATAGCTTATCTAATGTGAAAACTTTTCTTACTCCTAGAAAATTTTGATAAAATCAACAGATTAGCTTGAAAAAATTAATTTTTGAGTCTCTGCAATTTTGGCTTACTAATTTTACTCGATTAAAATACCTTAGTTGCCTTTTCTTTTCTACTGTCATTTTGGCATTTGAAGAATTTATTCTCAAAACTGTCAGTTTTTACTTTGCTTTCCGTAAAAATTTTATAAAATTATGGCTCAAAATTTCACTAACACTGAAATGGTTGATATGTTATTGATTTATGGACTTTGTCCTTGCAATGGCCGGACAAGGGAAAGATATCCGCATCGCAGAATTCCAAATCGGCAAACCTTCGCGAAACTGGCAAATTTGAAGCAAATCGCAGAGAAACTGGACGCAGACGGACAAGAAGGACGTTAGAGCTCGAAGAAGCGATACTGGAAGCGGTTGAAACTGAACCTGGGATAAGCACACTACGTTTGGGACTTCGTATTGGAGCCTCAAAATCATTAGTTCATAATGTACTGAAAGAAGAACTGTTGTATCCCTATCATATTAAAACAGTTCAAGACTTATTGCCCATGGATCCAGGTCATCGGCTAGATTTCTGTCCAAAGACAAAACGCAAACCCCAATTTTTGTAGAAGAATTCTGTTCACGGACGAAGATACTTTCACGAGATGTGGTCTTTTTATCCTCCATAATGAACATTTCTATGCTGATGAAAATCCTCATGAAACGGAAGTTACATATTTTCAGAATCAGACTAAAATAAATGTTTGGGTTGGAATTGTGGATAACTTTATTATTGGCCCTACCGTTATACCCGATCGATTGAACGGGGAGAACTACTTGAACTTTTTGGAACAAAGGCTACTTGAACTGTTGGAAGACTTGCCCTTACACATTCGTCGTGGCCTGGTTTATCCATGATGGTGCACCTCCTCATTTCACATTAGCTATGAGGCGACATTTGAATGTGGAATATCCAGATCGCTGGATAGGTAGAGGACACGATGCACCAGTGAACTGGCCGGCCCGCTCCCCTGATTTGACGCCCTGCGACTTCTTTCTATGGGGCACTTTGAAGTCGAAAGTTTATGCAGCTCCAGTAAACACACGAGAGGAATTGTTGCAACGAATTAATCATGAAGCGGATTTATTGAAGAATGATCCTGAAGTACTAGCCAGAGTTCAATCCAATTTCTTGAAACGAATTAATTTGTGTATTCAGGAAAATGGGCAACATTTCGAACAATTGATGCCTTAGCGATTTCCCAAAAAGTTTTGTTGTTTCTTTTAATTTAGCATTTGTTTTTCCTAAATAATCACATCGTTTCCCCATTTCTATTGTTTTTATTATTCGTGTTTTACCGAGATATTAACCATTTCAGTGTTAGTGAAATTTTGAGCCATAATTTTATAAAATTTTTACGGAAAGCAAAGTAAAAACTAACAGTTTGAGAATAAATTCTCCAAATGCCAAAATGACATTAGAAAAGTAAAGGCAACTAAGGTATTTTAATCAAGTAAAATTAGTAAGCCAAAATTGCAGAGACTCGAAAATTATTTTTTTCAAGCTAATCCGTTGATTTTATCAAAATTTTCTAAGAGTAAGAAAAGTTTTCAAATTAGATAAGCTATCTACATAAAAAACATAGAGTGAATTACATCGACCATAAAAAAGTTCTGGACACTTTTCCCGTTGCATCCTCAAGTTTGAGCCATTTCCATGGTCTCTAAGGCTCTATGCTCCGCTCTCAAAAACGGCTATTATTGACAGTAACTCACCTGCCAAATATTGTAAAAGTCCTCCATCACGTTCTCAAGTTATACCGAAAAAACAAAATAATTTTTGCAACTTTGAAGCCCTCTAGCGGCTAAACAGGACACTTGAGGCAAAAGTGAAAAGGCTCATCAAATTTTTTTCGAATCAAAGAATCTTCGGTTTTATTTTAGCCACGCAGTTCGAGGACACCCCTTATTAAAGTCTTAGAAAATAGAGCGCATCAACTCTTATATCTATTATATTTTTGCCTTTACGTACGTTTCGATCTCACGACCGTCATCAGAAGACGTTTGATAGCTAATTATTCACATCAACTAAAGCACGGGGTTTCTCAAACTAGTTGTGCTTAGCACTAAGAGTCTTTATTGCATTAATTTCATATAAAATATCTACATCGCAACAACGAACAAATCAGGAATAATTGCAATTTTAAGACATTAATGTCCAAAATATATTAAAGTAAAGTAATTTATTAAGCTTCATTCAGTAAGCAATTGTAATGAAACAGTATTAGTATTTTAAAAACTATCCACAACAGAACACTTTAAAATTAAAATTATATTTAACAATGACAAAAAACATACAGTTAATATAAAATAGGGTTTACATTTTTTTTATTTACATAGTAACTAATTTAAGGGTGACCTATTTACTATTTAAAAATTCTCCAACGCAGTAGGGTTCTTAAGCACTTCACTCTTGAATCATTTCTCAGAATTAATCAATTTATGTAGACCCTTGGGTAGACATTTATAAAAACGAATGCAACGTGCTCTTTACATGTTGTAAGGCTGAACTATATTTGATTTTGTATTCACTGAATGCTTTTTTATAAGCCGGATTATGTAAAGATATATATCATAGAGTAACCTTAAATTATCCTTCATATATTTTTTAGTTGTGGAGTAAACCCGTTGAATGTTATTTAGTTGTGTAAATATAATGAAATAAATAATGTATTTCATTATCTTTACACAAATGTGAGAAGTATCTCAATGTGGAACAATTATATAAAAATCAGTAACAAAATCAAATGATTTGCGAAGAGTAACGCCACGCACACCAAGCGGCAACACATTTGTAGTTAATCATTCAATTCAATGATAATGTAATACGTCTCATCCTGTATTTTACTCTAATATGTTTCCAAATTATAACTTTTTGATAACAAAATATCTCATTAATCCGAACATATGTATTTCTATGCGAAATGTTCAGATTAATAGTTGACTAGTGTCCAACACTTTGGCGTCTGGCGTTTACGTACAATGCAGAGGTATTCCTATCTAAACCAGGTGATTTATTTTCGTTACAAGAAATGTTTTAAATAACTAAAGAACATTCTCCAAGTTAAAAATAATACTAATGGAGTTTACATTAAAATCTGTTTCGGACTGTGGATGATTTTTACAGTTGTGTCGGTACTTAAAATTACGAACCCAAAGGAAGCTATCAATTTTCAACCAATCAATACATTACCATGTTTGGAAAAAGTACTTCAGCTTGCTGCTTACAAGTCTTACAACTAGGTTCTAGACCACATCAATGAGAACAAACTACTAATTGAATTAATTCAGATCTAACCTTTCATAAGTAAAACTATTCTTCAAGTAACATTGTCAAAATGGTAAATTGGTAGTGACGCGAACAAATATATAGTTGCATTATTTATTGATTTGAAAAGAGCCTTTGAAATAATAGACATTTCTATTTTGCTCATTGCAAACCACGTAATAACAATCTTTGGTACCTTCCGAACTATCTATAAGACCACATGCATGTCTAACACTACCCAACAACTGAATACAAACAGCTCGCTATTTGGAATTATCACAGTAACAAACTTCACTCAATCTCTTAAACCATAATGTTGCTAATTGTTTGCAGTTTATTTTTTCTGTACTCAGCACGAATATATTCACCGGCTGACTGGTATAAGGAATTCTCTGTGCTAGCTGAGCAGGACACCGCGGATCTATTTTTATACTCTGACTGAGTCAATGAACTCGTAAGTGTGACATCATCAGACGAATAGCTCTCTTCTGGATAGAATCCAAGAACTTCAGCGTATGATTGGACGTCGAACTCCAAACATGTGAACAGATCTACAGGACAAGTCGAATCTGTGCTTTGTAGATTATGAGGAGCTGCTGGGATGTAGAGTAGCTCTTGGCACGGAATCGAAAACCAAGTTTTTATGAAGGGGTTTTTGCAATGGACCTCGCATGATCGTCCCATGAGAAGATATGGTGATATGGAAGACGTCATAGAAATAGTTGTACCTGACATCATCATATTAGGGATTGTGGATCCGCTTTCCTGGAACAGACACAAGCTTAAGTTTTGGTTGCTCTACTAGATTATCCACAAAGCTGTGAACGAGACAGGTGTTACCTTCTAGGAGATCGTTCATATGGAGCAGAAACAAAGTTGGTGCCAGGACTCATCCCTCTGGAACACCAGCGTTGATAGCCACTGTATCAGAGGATACTCCGTCAACCAACACATGGAGTTATATAATCTAAGGTTTCCATATCTTTTGAGTAGCTTGAGTATCTTGACTCTTCAGATGTTGATGGCTAACTGACTTGGCTTGATCTTCAGAATCCTTTTATAGGCCTTCAAAAAGGACGCCAAGTATTTTCAAATATAACCAATGAGGTGCTTAGTTTCCCTATCAAGAATGCTTTGTTGATTGTTAAAAAGTGACAGAACTATTACATTGTTACTAATCTGACGTCTATAAAATTGCATCGACCAATCAGAATTTAGTATTCTTTAAATTTTTAATTATTGGAGATTTTCAACTTATTTCAAATGATGATGATTCCTTCTTTTTAAATTCATATTGCCTACATTTTTCCACACACTTTGGTATAAGATAACCTATGATTAGGTTATTATTAATATGATTATTCCTATAATAATTATAAATTTGACAGTTGCCATTATAAAAAACTAATACATAATACAACATATCAATAACATTTCTTTAACATTATATAACTCAAATTTACTAATCCTTACTTATATCTATAACATTTTCCAATAGTTTGTGCTATCTCATGATAGTTTTTGTAATCATTTTAATTATGATTTCTGTCTTCGTAACACTGTACGTTTATTCACTTTCACTGAAGTTCTTGTTTTTCACTTTTATTCTAATTACATTGTTGTTTATTATGTGTTACATTGTTCATTATATTATACTAACTATTATTTAACTTTTAACATTGTATTTAATTCCATATAATATCTTTTTATTAATCTTTTCTGATTTTCAATGTTCGGTAAGTTCTAATTTTATCATTTTATTGTTTAGGAAATGAAATCATAACAGTATATTGAATATTATGAATCAATTGTGGTAAGAAAAATCCGAACTTTTCATAAAATATTTCCCTTTACTAACAAATTCCACGAAATATATTCCCAAATTTATAGTCCAGGCTGTAAACCGGGATTTTAGCTATAATAAAAAAAACATGTAAGTTGGAATCAAAAATTTTTTTTGCCGTTAGCTTCAGGAGGTTCTCAGGATCATTCTAGATGTCTTCCAGCTGGAAGTTTGTATGAAAGGGTGAGAAACCTGCAGAACACTGGTGTTAATTCGGGCGCACATTCCTTGAGAATGACAGGTAGAACTATTACATTTGGCCCCATAGGATTGAGATAGTCACGTGACATTGTCGTCACGTGGTTAAGGTGATGGCCTCCAGTAGAGATGGCTATGATCTAAGCTTAAACCTCTAGTAGGCTATGGCCCTAGACCATTTATGTAAATGTGTTTGTGAAAAAATTGTTGAAATTTAGAAATTGATTTTTCATTTTAAAACGGTAAATTGTATTTTTCTTTGAACTTAAATTGTGGGTCATGAATTTACACCTAGTAAGCATCGAAATTTTATCACGATTTACGATAATCTGCCCTGTAGGGCTTTGATAAGTTATCTCCCGTCTGCTTCTTGAAAAAAACTGGAACGAATGACGCTCGTTCCATGAAAATAGAATGAACCTATTAACGTTTGTTATGTTCAAATATAAAACCTACGTATTTGGAAGAAAGTGGGAAGATGGCTATTCATAATAAAAGTGGGAAGGTGACGTGACCATTCATTAATTATCAATCCGTTTTGAACAAAAAAACTCGATACTTTAATGCGTTCAAGATCAGGGGTAAACGTTTTTGCGTCCGGTTATGTTACAGTAGCATGTTTCCATGACATCGGTCCCGCCGTCTGTCCGGACCCAGAAGGTCGCTTCGGATATCAAGATATCCCTCGGTGCACGACGTCTGACAGTCTATCATGTCATCACCACGACACCCTCCTTCCACAAGGAACCTCCCCGTTTTCTAGGTCATCAGATTATCAGTTATGCTTAATATTATCTTCGTGCACCCTTTCAAATTTTAGACTTCACGGAAACTGTATTGTGATGGACAATGAGAATAGTGTTCCTCTAAGTTTTCAAATTAGTTTTCGAGTAAAGTTGCAGTTTGGAAGAATAGTCCAGTCTGTGACCTGGGGAATTAGGCCGAGTAACTAAGTTTTTTACGTTTAAATTAAAAAAAAAAATTTGCATCATATTCTATGAACCCTTAAGGTCATTCGTGACTCTCTACCAACCTGCCAAACCCCCCCGATCCCCCCAAAATTCTCACCCTCATTTTAAGACTGATATTGAATTTTCGAAAAAAATTACAATTAAGCCTCAAAAATGGGGTCTAGGAGGTTTTTTGGGTCGCTGATCATGAATCGAGTCTCATTTTTCCAAAAAATTCATACCACGGTCGGGAAAACGGGAAAATTTGGAAATTTTTGCGGAAATTGACTAATTTTTCACGCGATTTGCATTTTCTACGTCATCAAGGTTACCAGTCACGTATCACGATTATGAATAACGAAACACAATGAAAATTTCCGGAAAACTATGGAAAGAAAATTTTTCAATTTTGTTGGAATGATCGTGTGATACTTCGCTATAGGGTTTTTTTGGGTCGCTGGCCATGAATTTTATATTTAAAATATTGGAAATAAACATTTTCCGGAAAAACGCGGAAAATGTTATCATGAATTACCTTCCTTTTCAATGTTATTACTCCCAGTTTTGTGTAGATTTTCATTTACTTTTTCAATGTTAATTTTAAAATGTCAAAATTATGAGTAACGCCAGAGAAAATATTGTATGAAAATTTCGGAAAAATCAAAGAAAATTCCAATGAAAAACATTGTAACGCCGTTGAAACGACCTTACGGAAGTTGAATGTATAATAATTCCTCTAAAAAATACTAATGCACGGTGTCATGATGGGATTCCAATGAAATTATTGAAGCGTGTGCGAAATTTCGCAATTTTATTCGAATGTTATAACACTCAGAAGTCTCTAGCGCTTTAGCCTCCGGGATTTTCACTTGACCTATCGAAATTAGAAGGTTTGAATTGTATAAAAACACAATTGCATGAACGCCAGACGTCCTATGTAATCAGCTACGAACGTAATCATTTTGACATATGCCTCGAGGAGCTCGCTAAGCGTCAGTTAGATTTTACCTCGATCTTGTTAATTCGGGGCCGTTTCGTCCCCCGTGCCGCCGGCGCCAGTTGTAATAAAGTGTTTTCGACTATGGGCCGCTAGCTTTTAACCGCTTCGGGTATATTTTAGTAGCTAGAAAATTCCCTTTGGTACGTCGCACGTCAGACGCTCGTAGCTGACAGCTGAGAGTAACTGTTTCTGTTTCAATTACATTTTCTTATTTAAACGAAATTTTTGGAAAAAAGAAGGGTTGTCGGGTGCGTATCGCGACTAAATCTAACTACATGGAGAGAAAACGGTACGCGAAAAGCCCTCGTAAAGAAGTTGTATGTTCCTAACTTTTGCACTCTTCCAACTCGCTAGATACGCTCTTCTTACGTGAACGTCATTCGATTTACGGAAAATTAACTATTTTAAAACAACTTGTGCATTGAACAAAACGAACATTTCCAACAATTACTGTAATTTAGTTTTTCTTGTTACTAAAACCATTATTTCATAATTTGTAGTTCATTATTGTTTTACAACTGAAATAAATAGGTATGAAATTTGTGGGTTATTGATGATGTCAGTGTGACAGTGACATAATTATTTCAAACGTAAAGTAAGACACACGTTTTAGATTCCACAGCCACCCTTGACCAAAATAATTTTTGAAATCCCGGTAGTTTATTAATGATATAAATTCTTATCTTGGACATACTGTATGCTCATATGGGATATGGGGGCACAAAAATGTTCATCCTGAGGCTCGCATTGGCTCACTCCTGACCTGAGTTCGCCCCTTCAAGGTAAATTAGAACGAAGTTCTCGAATTTGATATACAATCAACGATTGGCTTCAACGCAACCAATGTATATGTTTCCAGATGTATCCGAGAGTATATAATCTGGTTTAATTCGAATTCGAGAGTAACTGAATAAACGTGATACTATCTGTTAAAAAATACATATAAAACAGGATTTATTTAATTTAAATGCAACATTGTAGTGAGATTTTGTAGTTACAAATCTGATAAGGTAAAAGCAATCGATCTTTAATTCGCTTTGACAAGACAAGTTGAACTTGCAAAAGGAGCACAAGAAATTTGAAATGTGAAGAACACCCACGTTTTAACTTGCGAGGGATTGATTAACCTCGAATATTATGTATACAATTTAGAAATTCCGAATGAGAGCGATCCATTGTTCTCGATATAGGATTTTGCTACTAAAATTCTTGTTCGAATTCGAGACATATTACACGTACTGAATTTTTAGTAGAATATAATCGATAGACTAAAATGATGATACCTACGCTATGTATCAATTGATTATACGAAAATTAGTTGTATTTGATCAAAATAATCTTCACGCTTATGAGTTTTCCCATACTATACTAGAGTGTTCAAGCATACCCTCTACAATACAAGGCCTATACGCTGAGTACAAAAGTCAAAAGTTAAAATCTGGCCCTACCAGTGGCGGCTCGTGAATTTTTGAGAGAGGAGACTCTATTCACAGCGTTTTAACCGTACCAGCTAACAAAATTAATTGTAACCCAGCAAGAACCAACGTGGAGGTATAGAGTTTCTCTTGGCAAAAAATTTTTTTGTTCGTTTTTTGTCTTTTATTTTTTTTTGGATTTTTAATATTTTTTCTTTTTTTTGGAATTTTTCATATTTTATTTTTTTTAATTAATTTTATTAACTTTTTTTATATATTAACGGAATTCTACGGTCTTTAGTTTGCGAAAAATGATCAATAATATTATCAAAAAATGTATCATTTTGTTTTAAGTGTTTTACTAAATCTTTTTCAATAGATATTGAACTAACATTGTATAAACGATTTTGGCCCATTGTATTTGGCATGTAAGTTTCAATTCGTTTGAGAGTAGAAAATGATCTCTCCACCGATGCCGACGTGACAGAAATGGTGACTGTCAAACAAAGTAGTTTATAAAACTGAGGTAAAACGTGTTGCAAATCATTATCTATCATATATTTTATCACATCGGCGTGACTGTCGTACGGGCCTAAAATATCTTTATCCGAGTATATAACTCATAATTCATTGTGCCGTGCTATTTTATCAAAAAATTTATATTTTAGAACTAAGTTATCTTAAAGTGTATTGGAGAACTCTTTTGAAAAAGATTCGAAAAATCTTCTATTCGTCAAGTCAAAAAACTTCAATTCATGTAAATTGGAAAATCGAATCTCAATTTGACCTTTAATAGTATCTAAAATTTCATAAAAAAGTTGTTTATAATGTAGTTTCTTGTCTACCAAATTATATGTTTTCCTCCTTTTCGCGGGAGGAGCCTCATCAGTTGAAAAATTTTCAAATAAAATATTAAAATGAAATTCTGTATTACGGAAACTTGAAATTTTTCCAATGAGATGTTTCAAACGATCTCTTGAATAAATTATATCAGTGAATTTATGTTGTAAAATTCGGAAAATAAGATCAGTTTGTTCAAATATTAATTTAAAATTATCAAGAAAAAAAAATTCTTCATTTTCTAAATAAGATTTTAAACCAACAGCAGCATTTAATGAAACCTGATCTGTTGAAAAGTCATCACTGTTTAATACAAAATCAAATGTTTCAATTAATTTGTCTTTATTTTCATGGATGGTAAATACTGCACGTGATGTAAAATTCCATCGAGTTGGAGCATTACAAGGAAATCAATGAATTTTTTTTAAACTTCGTCTTGTCAATACTACTATTAGTATTTTGATTTTGATAGTTACCTGACATTACTAATCCTTTCAAATCCGGTAAAGGCCGTTTATTTAAAAGAAACACTTTTATCATATGTTAATTCACTAAATGGATTTTCTAAAAGGCAGCAACTAACTCACTAACACTCATTTTGAATTTACAACAGACAACAATCTAACCTTACTTCGCGTGGCGTGACAACACATAAACAAGCACTGACTGACCTACTCAGCAGTCGGCAGAATGCACGTCTCGTATTTCATAGATTGCTAGCGGCTGCCGCAGGCTAGCCTCCAGAGGGTGATGCCATTTTCGCTGATTTACCCAGTTGGCGTTCGGACTGGTCGGAAAAACGGCAACTGCGTTGAACAACACATGTTCAGCGTTTGATATATATAGTCTAGCCTCAGGGCACTGTTGCCAGATTAAAAATAACTACTGAGAACGGGGACTTAATTGTAAAATTTTAAAAATTATCAGTGAAACAGGAAATAAAATGGAGAATGATCATTAAGATAAATTGGTGAGGAGGCTGAGCCTCCTTAGCCTCCTTCGAGGAGCCGCCACTGGACCCTACATTATCAGTACAAAATAAATTAATAAATAAATGGCACAAAAATAAGATAGTTCCTATTGAATTGAAAAATAAATTAATTTGCCATAATGAACAAGCACCTTATATCTATGGGCTTCCGAAACTACATTAAAGTGATATAGCTTCAAGACACATTGTAAATACCGGGATATCAAAAATTATCTTGGTCAAGAGTGGTTGTGGAATCTAAAACGTGTGTCTTACTTTATGTTTGAAATAATTATGTCACTGTCACACTGACATCATCAATAACCTACAAATTTCATACCTATTTATTTCAGTTGTAAAACAATAATGAACTACAAATTATGAAATAACGGTTTTAGTAACAAGAAAAACTAAATTACAGTAATTGTTGGAAATGTCCCCCGTTTTGTTCGATGCACAAATTGACGCGCATCCTCATGCTGTGAAAACCGTTTTGCAGCATTTCTGGCGTTATGGTTGCACATTGCTGAACTATTCTTTGTTGAAGTTCTTGCAAATTATTTACCGGACTTGCGAAAATCTTGTTTTTTAAGTAAGGAAATGTAAAGTAGTCCATAATTGTCAAACGAGGTGATCTTGCATCTTATATGGATGCATGTTCAAGTCTTTCTTTAAAATCTTCTGACATGTTCCATAAGAAAGCCCAATTTCCTGAGAAAGACGTTTCAAAAGTTTTGCAGGCTCCTCTTCCGTACGTTGACGAACGTCATTGACAACTTCTTCTGTACGAACTCTTGGTCTACCAGCACCTTTTTTATGAGTCACATAACCAGTTTCGCGAAACACTTCAACACGATTTGTAAGGCACGCATAAAAATTGTCTGGTAATATTGTCACGTTTGGGAAGTGCTCTCGAAAATAGTCCAAACACAAACGTTGACTGTATTGCCAATTTGCATTAACTAGCGCACCCGTTCGAAAATAGGCTTCAATCATGGAAATTTTGTGCTGTGTGGTAAGAGGCATGATTCAAAAACTGGATTAGAAAATTTCAGTACAATGACTTAACAGATTCTGACACAACAAAACATATTCAAAAATTTTAAGTAAACACACGTTTTACATTCCACAACCACCCTTGACAAAGATAATTTTTAATTTGTAGTTCATTATTGTTTTACCTGAACTGAAATAAATAGGTATGAAATTTGTACGTTATTGATGATGTCAGTGTGACAGTGACATAATTATTTCAAACGTAAAGTAAGACACACGTTTAAGATTCCACAACCACCCTTGACCAAGATAATGTTTGATATCCCGGTAGACGTGAACAAAAACATAAATTTCCTAGATATGAACATTAGGCTTGATGCAGATGGAAAAATAAAAACTTCGTGGTTTACTAAAGAGGTTTGGTCTTCACTTCAATTCCGTTGCACCGACAAGTTTATAAACAGCCTTACAGATTGCGCGGTTAAATTGTCCCACCCTGAGGACCGTCCCAAAAATTTAAAACATAGTACACTGGAAATGAATAGCTACCTAAAAATATTTTTTAATCCCATTCTTTGAAGAAAGAATAAACAAAATCTATATTGGAACGTCATATATAAATAACATAAACGGTAAAACAGATAGTTTTATAACATTACCATACATTCCGGAGACCTCAGAGAAAATTAAGAAATGTTTAAAAAAGTATGATATAAATGTTGGGCATAAACCTACTAACTGTGTTGGGAAATATTTTTCAAATCTAAAACCTAGTTTCGTTTGAATCATTTGTTCATTTCGTAAATAAATTCAGGACAAGGAAGCCTCAAATTTTAATTGTTCTCCATCTCTAATAGTAGTCAAAGAACTAATCGACAAGGAATAAATACAATTAAAGCCTGTCATTTAGTGCTAAACATTCTGCTCCGCCATCTGAGCTCTGGTTGTCTTCTCCACTGAGACACAACCTGGGATAAAGCTGTCCCTAAATCTGGCGCTCGAAAATCAAAATTTAAATCAACTGAACTTAGATTCATAAAAGTCGAAGGACCGTTATGAGCCGTCTCGTATATCTAAGGCCAAAAGTGAACAAAGCACGTCCCAATGTTATTATTATTCGTTATTGTACTAATATTTACTTATATATCTTATTGCAATATGATGTAGTAATAATATTCGATTTCAGAAAGAAGAGGAGGAGGCACCAAAAGAGGAAATCATAAAGAGGATGCGGCTGACGCAGCAAGGTCTACAACTGAAGCTCCTAAAAAATTGACCAAAGGAGGTGTTCGTCCATTTAGGATCAATGAAGATCTGTTAGCCACATTGAAGAGACGTAGAGACCAAGGTAGTCACGGTAAGCGCTTAATACTTTATCACTTTATTATAATCCAATATCATATCAAGTGATTTCAACTCGATACCAGGTCTATGATGCTCAGACTGTTTCAATTTTATTCAATGACATCATCCACCGACGCCTTTTGCGTTTCACAATTTTTCTCTAATTTCCGATCATGATGATAAAAAAATGCCTAAAGATAAACAAACCAACACAATATACAAATTAAATTGTTTAGATTGCGATGGGAGTTATACAGGAATCTCTAAACAATATTTACAACAATAATGTATGATAAGTATAGTACAAGAAACAAAAACTTGGAAAATTGTACCGCCCTTGCTAAACACTGCTTTGATTATAACCATCAATTCGATTACAAAAATGTTAATATTTTAACTAAGGAAACAAATTATTGTGAAAGATCTATTCTGGAGATGATTCACATGAAACGTGACTTCAAGTCTGTAAATCATAGAACATACATTCAATCATTAAGTCAGATTTATACTAATTTATTTAATTGAAACCCTTGGAAATTTCTACATGCGTCTTCATAATGTTAAAAGTATATTTTAGGTAGAATGCTCAAATAGCAATATTTCTAATAAGGTCTGACAACCTTCTTCTATCACCTCATAAATTTTAACATCTGAGTCGAAAGTGGATACTTGAACTTTATAGTTTTTGGTTTTAGTCGTATACAGACTTTGTTTGACATGAGTTCGTATTTTATAAGAAAATTGCTAAGCAGTGGATTCTTGACACATATTCACATACTCAAAACATTAATGTGTTACAATTTTGATTATTCCTGTTTCTGTTCGTTTCGGCGACGTGAGCATTTTTAATTGAAATTGGTGCGATAAGGACGCTTTGTGCTGATACAATTAGTTTTAAGAAATCCCGTTTTAGACATAATACGTCTTCTGATGATGGTCGTGAGACCGAAACATACGTGAAGACGGAAATAATAAGTATATGTGTTAGTGTGACCTATTTCCCGAGAACTTATATATAATTTAGTGTTAATGGCCCGCAGCCATTGACTGTGATATGTGATAAATATTATAATTTAACGTTTTGTCTTGTGGAAAATGATAAGTTACACCATAATTTCTAAATATAACAAGTTAAGTATCCGCATTACCCTGAGGGCCTCGCCGGAGTCTATTCCCAAGAAAAATTGGAAAAAGAATGACAGTCTTAAATTTTAACAGTTTTCTATCTGAATAAATATTATTGTTGACTATTTTGATCTATTTTTTAAGAAAATATCGAATAAAATATGATATATTTTGTTTATTATCGCATGACTGGATTTGTTAACGTTAAACAGTCATCATCTGTTGAAGTAAAACATTGTTCAGCTTTAAAATGACTAATCCTTCGGAAACTTGCCTTTGTTGACCAAAACAAATAAATCTAGATTAGTATTGATTGGATAATAATTGATTGGTAATGTAATATACCTGAATGGTTATCTAAAAAAAAGTTATTATTGTTCAGATAGTAGCCAACATCTAAACTTTCTTTAAATTGGACAACAAAATCAACATCATTTTCAGCGACGACATAAGATTTGCAATGTTGAAGATTATTGATGAATTTAATGAGTGAATGAGAACAGTAACCTCTATATGAAATGAAAATAACAATTCTCAAGGTGTAACAATATTGATAGATAAATGATTATTTTCGTTAATTTCTTGCTGGCTCTTCCTACTTATTCGAAGTAACAGAGGAAGAGATAATTAAAACTTCTACCGGGATATCAAAAATTATATTGGGCAAGGGTGGTTATGGAATCTGAAACGTGTGTCTTACTTTACGTTTGAAATAATTATGTCATAATTAATTTGAAGTTTCTAAAAGTGCGAAATTTCTCAATTTTATACGAATATTGTAACACTCAGAAGTCTTTAGCGCTTTGAACTCCGGGATTTTCACGAGGCCTATCGAAATTAGAAGGTTCGAATTATCTAAAAACTTAATTGCATGAACGCCAGACGTCCTATGTAATTAGCTACGAACGAAATCATTTTGACATATGCCTCGAGGAGCTCGCTGCGCGTTAGTTGGAGTTTATACATTTTACCTCGGTCTTGTTAATTTGGGGCCGTTTCTTGCCCCGTGCGACCGGCGCCAGCTGTATAAAAGTGTTTTTGGCTATGGGCCGCTAGCTTTTACCCGCTTCGTGTATATTTTAGTCGCGAGAAAATTCCCTTTGGTACATCGCACGTTAGACGCACGTAGCTGAGATCTGAGAATAGCTCAAACTGATTTAATTAAATTTTCCTATTTAATGAACATTTATCGAAAAAAGAAGGGCCGTCGGGGACGGTCCGATACTAAATCTAACTACATGGAGCGAAAACGGCACGCGAAAAGTCGTCGTAAAGCCGTATTAGGTACAACCAGTTTGCACTTTTCTCACTCGCGTGCTACGGGCTTCTCACGTGAACGTCATTCGATTTACGGAAAATTAACTATTTCAAAACAGTTTTTGACCAGGATTGTGGCTATCACGACCTCTGAAAACGTTCAAAGTTCACATAATCATTTCATTATTGTTTTACAACCGAAATAAATAGGTATGAAATTTGTAGGTTATTGATGATGTCAGTGTGACAGTGACATAATTATTTCAAACGTAAAGTAAGACACACGTTTTAGATTCCACAACCATCCTTGACCAAGATAATTTTTGATATCCCGGTAGTTTTTCCTCAGTCTCTGAAAATGCGTTGATAATACCACTCTACAAAAATAATGATCCAGAAGATCTAGGGAACTACCGACCAATCAGTCTGCTTTCTTCATTCTCCAACTTGTATGAGCAGCTACTATACAACAGATTGATCGATTTTTTCACAAAATACAAGATTTTCAGTGACAGTCAACATGGTTTCCTTAAAGACCATAATTCGGGAACAGCAGTTTTTAAATTCATTAAATCGATTATAACATCCTTGGAAAATAAAGAAATCCCATGCGGATAATAAATCAATAGCTACGATTCCAGAAATATGTTTATTCAATTCCTTTATTACAGTTTCAACAAAGGTACAATTTGTTTTCTCGACAAATTTATATTAGTCTGCTTGTATAATACGAATTTAGGCGTTTCCAAACGAACTTCTCTTAACCCCAGATCGTACCCTTTCAGCAGCTTACAATTTAAGAGATTATCAACGATTTTGTTCTTCAACGATACACCTTGCTCGGTATAAAACACACCAATATCCCGCTTGATACCTTCTTTATCGTCTAAACCTATTAACATCACCAAATGCGAATTGTGCTCTGTTGCCAAAGATTCCAGTGCACTATTGCAATCGCTTAATTTGAGGAAATCTTCCACCAGCATAGGCAAACTTGGAACCGGTATTTGCTCGACTATTTTCATATCTTTTAGGAGTAGCTGGATAGCCGTGAAATGGGATACATCGCGGTGTATGTCCCACAACGTTCCGAATAAGCATTGCCTGCCTTCGTCGAAGCCGAACTTGTCTTCTAGTTTCATAGCGATCTTCAAGTCCAAGTCTGTGGCTTTACCCTTTTCTGGTACCAAGGCCAAGGTATCGTACACGATAGTGCCTGAAAAATAAACATAAATGATTTCAAATGCAATAAATCCAGTAATAGCGAAATCGAGCTGCACCATAATTCCAGAAAAATTTAAAAAAGTCGAGTTTCTATCTTGTATTTTTGTAATTGTTAAACCGTGCATTTGCAGAGCCAAGTCCACTAAGATTTTTTGCATATTTTGGATCATAACAATGAAAAACATATTGTGTATTTGAGGACATGCAAGCAACACTCAACATGTCCCAAAAACCTAAAACTTTGTTAGGCATGGTTTTGCACTGTAATTTTTCGTTTGCTCAAGTTTTTAAGATCCCAACTGGAGATGAATCTGAATTATTTAAATTGCTTTTTCTCTTATACTTTTCGATCCCTAGTAGTTCTAGTGAATGGGTTCTCACTCGAGGGTGTTCACCATGCTTTAGGGGTAGGCGGTATCTGTTCCCACTCCAGTGTTCGCCGGATGCCCAAGGGTGACAAACAGCCCCCTACTCAACTCCCAATCGGGACCGGATAGGTGGTTAATGCCCTGAAGAGGTTCACCACCACGCAAGCAAGTCGTTGAGCCTTATCCAGCGCCAGACAGGAAAGAACCGTTTCTGCCTCAGGCCACCACACGATTATGATTGGGCAGATCATGGCCGTGTAGATCCAGTGCAGAACCAGTGGCCGGGTACCCTATGTGTTCGCGAAGGCTTTCCTGCATGCCCATAAGGATGCAACGGCCTTCTTCACCCGGGTTTCCAAGTACATCATCCAGCATCATTCAGCTCGACTAACAGACTGACCACCACCAGGCACCAAAGGAGTGGAGACAGTACGTTTCCCTGAGGGCACCCTTGGGTGACGTGTATACATGCGACGCTGCCATTATGGTGGGCATTCATCAGTTTCTGCGATAGCATGGTTTTGATCCACCTGACCAAGGTCTCATCGATTCCGTGTCTCTTCGCAGCATGACACATGGACTCGAAGGAGGTATTGTCGAACACCCTTCCATATCCAGGAAAATCATTTAATGCGCCGTCTTTGATATACCTATCGATAAGCCTCTCCAGCGCTTTCAAGAGAAAGGATGTAAGGCTGAGTGAAATCAGTTCTTCCTTTGACTCTGATCGTCCTCCAAAGCCTTGGTATAAAGCCAGAGGCGATACAAAATCGGAATATTAGGAGCACCGGCATAGTCATAAGCTCTTGTCATAGAGCCGGGAAGATCCCATTCTCACCCGGCGATTTATAGGGCGCAAAGCTCGAGATCGCCCAGCGCACTCTTTCATAGCATACCACGTTCAAGGCCATCCTGTAATCGCTCTCGCGTTGACACGGAAGTCCTCAGGTCTTGAGACTATAAGAGGTTGTCATCAGACCCAGGGAAATGCACCGATCTTAGATGTCGTAGCGTCTCGTCCGGCGATGATTCGGTAGAATCACTGGGATTCGATCCGGTTTCCCAGAGGAACCGTTCACGACACTGTACCCCAGTGCCAATCAGCACTCGGCACTGTAGTCTCACACCTTGGCTTGAGTTTTTGGAGCATCCGGTCCTGGTCCTGGACTTCAGCTATCCGCCACATGCCGACCCGCCTGGGAGCTGACACCCCGAAGCCTCAGGGTTCAGAGGTGTTGTAATACTTTTATCTCGGCGCTTGCGCCTGCTCATGGTTTCTAGCTCCATCAGTAAATCAGATTTCACCATTGGTCTGCAGGGCTGATTGGTTATTGTTTAACCTTCTCTGGGGGTATGCTTATACGATACTTCTTATCAAATGTGTATCATGGTGTCATCCCATCCGTTCTCATTGAGTAAATGGGGTGAAACTGATTGGTAGTGAGAAGTGGCTACCGTTTGCCTTCCACAATCCTAAGTCTGTGGGCAGCTTTTGTTGCCGCACCTTTTATAGTCAGGTGGAGTGGTTTCACATTCAGTATAGCTCCAAGTGTGGGTCTAGGTCTAGTAGAATATTTGACAAATACAACTTACAATAAAGAAGATGTGCCAACTCCTTGAACAATACCATTGGACCTGTAGTAATGATTTCTTCGGCTATTAAAGTTGCGCAAGAACCGACTGGTTCTATTCGAATTTTCACTTTTTCACTGTCCCAATTCGGATGTTCTTCGGATGGTCGATGATCGAAAATTTCTACAACAGTATCGTGTAAGATCTTCTGACTGTGAACGAGGACGTGATGATCTACCAAGGTCGTCAATACAGTAATGTCCTTATTGTGCCGGATCTTATCCAAATTAATATCGTCTCTAGAACAACACAAACGGAAATTAAGTAACAGAAACCTGTCAGGGATATACAACAGTTAAACCTGAGAAGGTACTAGACTCTAGACTAGAGGGTTTATTTGTGAAGGTGAAGATGGAAATGATAATTTTTCATATCTCACATTTTATGTACATTATTTTAAAATTCTGAGATGATTTCGATTTTCTCTCTAACTGTACTAGAATTGAAATGGGGTTATTTCATGAAAAATGTATACCTGTATACCAATTTGCTTAGAGGAATATGTTTCATCTTCAGAATATGCACGTTCTGGTTTCGTAACTCGAAATTTTCCGAAGTAACATTCATCACAGGTATTACCACTGTATCCGTACTGTCTTTGTAGGTATGACTGTTCAAGAAGTGGGCATAAGCCAATGCCGAAACGGTGGAGTCCAGATCACATGATTCATTTCCGAGCACGATATGCAGGTTTTGGCTGTTGTGACTGAGGTGTTTCTAGAACGAAAAGAAAAAATATAGAGGTAGGTATAGGTAGATTGAATTTTCCAATTCATGAAGATGACTAACATTATTTTTATAGGATCTTTAAAATAAACTAAACATTGAACCATAGTTCAGAAAATAATAGGTTCGAATCCCACCAATGGTTCAGTTTTACATTTTGCCATCTTAATAATTCTCTATGTTAAATAGTCTAAGCATAGCCTACTATATTGGTTAGACCATAATGTATAATTTGTCACGTGACCAACACAGGTTGACAGGTATACTCCACTACTCGAAGCGCATTGTTTTTCAAATTTTATTGTGCTTTGAATAACATTTAAAATTACGCTTTGAATGGATAGCAAACACATTCCATGTTAGTCATAAGACAGAGTTAACGTTTCTCTAGGTCGAACAGTGACATCAAGTGCATCAGTTCCATACGATGATGTTACTATCCGACCAACTGCGGCAGATATATAGAAACACCATTTGGAGATGTTAGAGACCCACTGAGAGATTCTTCCACATTCACAATGGAATGCAGTGATTCAAAGATCTCAGGCACTTCCAAATCACGAGTGTAAAAAAAACTTCAAATTACGTTAATAAATATAAAGTAAATAATTCCATGTTACCCAGGACGCACTTCATAACGAAACTTAATGGGAGCCTCGCTGGTAACCATTTCCTAGAGAAAAATTAAAACTAAGGGTTGAGTTTGACTAAATTTAAAATTTTTTCAGTTTTCTACTTGAAGTTTACGTACCTACGTCTTTGATAATGATGAAAATTGCTATGGATAAGTTAAAATTTAGATGGAACAAAGAGTGATAAAGTGTAAACTAAATTATAATATATTAATATTACATTCCACAGTCTTTCTGTCATACCTGATATCATATTATATTAGAATGAAAATGATTATTGTTAGCTATTTTGATGCAGTTGTTTGAAAGAATATTGGATAAATATGAAATTACGTAGTTCCCTTTAGTTAGAAATATTTCATTTCGCACAGTTAGTCAATTATAGGCAGCTGTGACAATGACAAATCTTCAAATAAATGCATGACATAGTGCCAGTGTGTTTCACTAAGATACACATTTTTGAGTTAATATAATTTATTGAGTAGATAACTACTCAAGTTGTACAAAGTAGGTCGTCGGTAAAGTATGTACAACTCGCGCGGCTATTTCAATAAACACGCTCAAATACTCATGCTCTCGCGAATGTATTAACTATCTGTACAACATAGACAACCCCTAGATTAGCTTAGATTAGTACTGTAGTAGGTATATAATCTAAGCTTCAAAGAGTAGTTGGTGAATTGTAATAATATCTTAGTCTATGGTTTCAGCTCATAGGCCCCATCACCACACCACTGAATTCCCCATTTAATTTAGTTTTAGATAAGGTAAGAGGTTATGATTACGATAATCAATTCAATCAACATCAAATAATTATGCGTTTTCCCTGGTATCAAAGCCATTTTCTTGAGTCAACTTTTAATAGTATGTTACAAAGATTGAACCTGCAGAACCTAATGAATTCAAGTAAGTAGCATCGTTTAAATAAGTAGTAGGTACATGTAGGTTGGTTGAAATTGTTAATATAATCTTACCACTGTGTGTTTTGAATCGCTCAGTAATTTCAGAAAATCGTCCATATTGTGAAGACCCGTAAAATAACTTAGTTTAAGGATACTTTAGACTACTAGTTTTGAGGTTAATCAGTAACCCGGCATTCACTTTGACAAATACATGATATTATATGCAAAGAGTTCTATAACTCGTTGATTATATGGGCTTGTATAACTTTCCACTTCATTTAAGTGAACCAATGATGACTATTTGTCGATTTTCGCGAAGTTTAAAATATTATGTCATATACATATCTAAGTTTTGAAATCTTAATTAAATGATAGTTAATTGTGAAATAAGTGCATAATTCTTATTAGCTTTCGCCAGGGTTACCATTGGACATTGGTAAGGTTTCTAAATGATATATTGTTATCAACCGCAAAACTACGTTGTTTTTCGTTTTAAAAATGTTTGGAGAACACGTAACCTTCATATTTAGGGAACAGATAAAAAGTAGTTTTGAAAAAGGTGAGATACTTTTGTTCCTATCTTATAGTTGAACGAATTAAATTGAATCCCTATCTCTACCCAAAATAATTTTGTTTATAATTTAGCACCATGGAATAGTAAGTAAATTTCTATAGGACAGATAGTTGAAATATCAATAATAATTATCATTAGCATAAAATTCGCATTTTAAAAAGCTTTTTCTCCATCCATAAGATGCGGAAGTCTGGTAATCGCGCATAACTTGTGATGTAATACCTATTGATAGAGAGCGCAAATGATCACCAATTAGCCAATAGTCAATTGGCAAACTCCAATTGTTATGGTGTACTGATAGGATTCTAGAAGCACCAAATGCTAACAATGGTGAAGGATATTTAGAAAAATGCTTGTATTGAGAACTGAATGATCTCGTCTGATGTTCTTAATATCGTGAATTGGGGGCCTACACGTACAGATTGTCTGTACAAAAGACAAATTGGTTGCATGTTTGCCTAAACATGGCGGAACCAATGAAAAATCGGACAACTGTTGTCGCCAATATATAGATATAGAGCCACTAATGGCACAGAATTTAAGATAATATGGCTGCTTTGTAATGATGGATGATGAGAACCCAGGCTCTTAAAGGAGTGGAGATATTTGATTTTGTTTGCGAAATTTTTCAAACAGAAAAACGTGAAATTTAAATCGAGACAAATGAGTCCTAAACATGTAGAAGTTTTAGTGGATTTTGTGCACACAACCAGATATTTATTAAGAGCAAATTAGCCCAGATTTAACTGATTTTACTCAAAAGAAAAACAACATAATTTTTGGTTACTATTCCTCTCAGTATCTAGTAAAGAACTCCAAGTTCTCTTGGGAGTGGCCCCCTCCCTCAACAAAGAGCTCAAGAGGTGGAAATCAAGTAAAATTAACAAAAATTATCTCATCTCACAATTTTCTGAAGGATACTCGGTAATAATATAAAAATCCTATCAGTGAATCTATTGAAAACCCTGCATTTATCATTTTTCTATTGTAATTGCCACATTTATGTGATATTAGAATATTACATCTCTGATGGTTGATGTGATAATAGTATAATAGTAATAGTCTAATAGTTGAATTATTGGTAAATTCCAGAGGTATTTGTTTGGTCAATCCGTTGCGTGTAGATACCACAGAATAGAAGATATACTTTTATCAGTATTCTTTGTCGATGAATAAGTGCACATTTTTCTTTAATCTGTGGTAAACATACAGTACGGACTATAGATATGAAAATCTATACTGTTGTAGAAGCACAAAGTAGGTATCCTATTCTGTGGTAGAAGCCAACTATCCTACGCTGTGGTAGAGGTATAACGTATATTTTTTAATATTGCCCTGTGTATTTTTTAGACGTATTTTCGATGGTTGAATGAAAATTAAAGCAAACATCAGAGAGTAGTGGTATTGACAGTCCGGCTTTATTCTTTTGAAAACAAAATATTAGTGGGCTTTGGAATCGTTAATTACTATTTTATTGAATAAAGTGTATATTTATAAATATTTGAATCAAATAGTAAGTACTGTGTGCTAATAAGTATAATCTCTATATTTTTTTGGTGCAAATTATATGCATAATCAATAGTTTAAATAGGTCGAGCCTATCCTAATATTTGACTATGTATGAATTACATATCAAATGAAACACACCCATTTAATATGAAAATGTAATCTCTAGGGAAATATGGCTCAATTGTATTAGTTCAAAATTGTTCCTAACATCACAATTCTAATTGCGAAGTTAATCTTAAGAACCAGTTTCAAATACATTAAATATATTATTTAAAAAAATTTCCATTGTAGATCCTCATTAAGCTATGGTTCGTGTTATTTCTGTACACCATTTCTCAAACCAGAGCGTTCAAACTGTGGAACAACCAACAGCGTGTACCACAGCACCTCCTAATCGACTTCTCTTGGCTTTAATGAGTAACTGTATAGAAGTTAGAGATTTGAAAAATGATTCTCAAGTACTATTCACATTTCCTACTGTAGATGAAGTATCACAAATCATACATTCCATAAATGGTAAGTTTAAATACAACATTTTATTACTTAGTGAGATTTGGTCTAATACATTGCAAAATTGAAAAGAAACTGCATGATTTGGAGAGCACTTCAACGCTCGAAAATGCAGATATAAATATGTATACTTTCCTCTAATAACTCCTATTATCATGCAGGTGATTATGTAGCCACCCTTGAAACCAAATTCAATAGGCAAAATAAAGAAATAAACTTTGTTCGAATATACATTAACTGGAACAGTGTTGCCACCTGGCAACAATCAAAAATGACCAGTAGTGGTGTGAGTTTGGGATCTTCAGAATGTGGAATGGTTCAACCCATGAGAGCCAGAATTGCCGGTAGAGTTACTCCCACCACGAATCAGACAGAATTAGGAAATTTAGAAATGATCGAAGTGCCAGTCACTAAAAATCCACATAGTATAGCTTGTTGCCAGGTAAGTTATAAAGAAACATATTGCAATTATAACTTGTGAAGCTAATAAGTATAAAAACTAATATATTCATAGTAGATTTCGAAATAC
Source organism: Endomychus coccineus (assembly GCA_958510875.1). NCBI lineage: Eukaryota > Metazoa > Arthropoda > Insecta > Coleoptera > Endomychidae > Endomychus > Endomychus coccineus. The sequence goes on along the minus strand of OY294070.1, from coordinate 18,988,851 downwards.
AATTCCCTTTGTGTTAAGTTGAATTTAAACATGCACTTCATTGCAATACTGTAAATATGTATATTTTGCTATTTACAATAGATCTGCAAAAAAACTGTTGGTTGTAAACTTATTGATTTATTTCTTCACAGGTATCTGGAAATTTATTAATTTTATCAAATAATTTATTGAATATGTACAGTTTTAAAGTGAAAACACATGACATATCGAAGATGAGGTTCATAGATTTTGAAGATATGGGTTTCACAATTGAACTGTCTTTCAGTCCAACAAGGATAGATTTGTGCGAGAACTACATCGCCTGTATGAACCAAGATAGCATGCACATTTTTACACTAACCAAAAAAACAAACCATGATCTCAATAGGACCAATGAAAATGATCTCATATTTAAATGTAAGTAATTCAAAAAATTTGCAACACCTTTATGGTTGACATGTGCGAATATATTGATTTTTGTATGTTTGCAACTAAAATTTCAAAAAAAATAACAGATTCTCACTATGAAATGGGGTTCGGAATTTTTCGTATCCAGGTATTCAAGTATTTGTTTGTAATCAATCCTATTTGAATATTCAAATTATCCAATATTTGAATATCTGAATATTCAAATATTTGGATATTCAGATTTCTGGATATGCGAATACTCAGATATTCTAATATTTGATAAATTAAAAATATGTGTAACTATTTCGATATTCGGATTTTCGATATTTGGATATTTCAATATTTGCAAATATTCAAATATCCAAATATTTGAATATCTGAATATTCAAATATTTGGATATTCAGATTTCTGGATATGCGAATACTCAGATATTCTAATATTTGATAAATTAAAAATATGTGTAACTATTTTGATATTCGGATTTTCGATATTTGGATATTTCAATATTTGCAAATATTCAAATATCCAAATATTTGAATATCTGAATATTCAAATATTTGGATATTCAGATTTCTGGATATGCGAATACTCAGATATTCTAATATTTGATAAATTGAAAATATGTGTAACTATTTCGATATCCGGATTTTCGATATTTGGATATTTCAATATTTGCAAATATTCAAATATCCAAATATTTGAATATCTGAATATTCAAATATTTGGATATTCAGATTTCTGGATATGCGAATACTCAGATATTCTAATATTTGATAAATTGAAAATATGTGTAACTATTTCGATATCCGGATTTTCGATATTTGGATATTTCAATATTTGCAAATATTCAAATATCCAAATATTTGAATATTCAAATTTTTAGATATTCAGATATCTGGATATGGGAATACTCAGATATTCTAATATTTGATAAATTGAAAATATGTGTAACTATTTCGATATCCGGATATTCATATTTTTATTCCAACGATCTATAGGTATAGGAAAATTGTAAAATGAATTGAAAATATTGCAGTATATTTTTTATTCAAAATCAAAGTTTATAAATTTTCACTCAAAATACAATTTTTTTTTACGTTATCTGGCTTTAAGCAAGATCGTTTAGCTGAAACTAAATTACCAGCTCTCGAAAATGCTTTCTCACAACGGAACTGATGTGGCTAGTATTGAAAGATACCGCTTCGCTTATTTTGATAGCTTTTGATATTTACCTTCATTATGTCTCCACCACTGCAAAGGACAACAATTTTTTGTAGAATAATTTCAGAAGAATAATTGTCTACTTCATTTGATGTTTCTTGGTACTTGTTTGGAAATAAAATATCCGAAACAGGTTTTTTTTGTGGATTTTATCTGATTCGAAAAGATTCTTTGATGTTCATCCTTGCCCCGAATATGAAAACCACAGATTCTTATATTTTTGATCATCCAGATATTTGGATATTCGAATATTCAGATATTTGGATATTTAGATATTTGGATATCTGGATATTTAAATATTCAAATATTTGAATATCAAATAATATTTTCTCCAAAATATTTGAATTATGGAGTATTTGAATAATTCGAATACAATTCCGAGCCCTAGTATGAAAGGTATTTCTAGAAATTCTAGTATACTACTGTATGTATACTTATTTAGGATATTGTTCTAGATTCTCAAAACGGCCCGATAGATTTTAGAAAATTAGTAAAAGAGGAAGCTTTAAATATTAGTAAAGAAAAAGTAACAGTGAATCTTCCTAGCATAGTGAGAGAAAATAGTATAATCCATAAGCACAGTCCGTTTACATTTAGTGATAAAGATATGACTGCGAAGTTAATCGTTAATTCTCCTCTTGAGGTAAGAATTCATTATTTCCACTTTATTCTGTATTGCATAACCATATTCATTGAATTACCGAATTTTCTAATAATTATCATTTATTTTTTTATTTATAAAAAAAGTACACTACAGAAAACTAATTCTAAATGATATAATAACATTAAACATATGAGATATTCCCACAGTAAGTAGTACAAATGTCTACCTGTTCAATCTCCTAAATAAAATCTTATGGCTTATAATCTTATAGCCATAAGATTTTATTTAGGAGCTTAAACTTCAAGATTAACGTCCGCGCGAGTGTACTATTCAAGATAATTTATCGTTCGTTAATTTTTTGTTTTTGTTCTAACAATTATTATCAAAAGAAATATCAACGCCAACTTTTGATTCTCTTTAAGCATAAGGCTGTCCAGTTGATATTCTATATTTCTTTTCGTTCATATCACGTTTCTGGAAAATTAAACCCCAGCTAGTATTTAAATTTAACATTTTGCCTGTGTATTCTCTATTCGCCACTTAGCAAGCAGAGTTTCTTTTGAAAACTATTTTTTTTTTCAGAATAAGTTATTTGGTTATCAAATAAAAAATTTAATTCAATTGAAGTTAATCCCGATTTTAGTCGAAAATGCACAAAGACAAGTCACAGAAGAATTTAAAAGTTTTATATTGAAGCCTTTATATATCGACGAGAAATTGAATAAATCTAATAATACTCTACGTTGTGATAATTCGTTGAGAAGTGATTTTTCTAAATGTTTGAATAGCGTTACTTGTATGATTGCCACGCAACAAGAGGGATATCTTTACCACTTCAACGAATCAGGTATGTGTGTGAAAATTCTATAGTTTCAACGTTTGCTACATCTAGCCAATCTTTGATGCTTTGAGAAGAAAGATCTTTTCGAGTAAGAAATTTGATCACAGATCGATACTCAATTTTCGTGGCTTGTGAAATTGTGATAAACAAATGACAGAGTTCTAAGAATTAAAATCAATTTTTGTTATTTCCAATGCTAATAAAAGTGTTATCAACATTTGGACCTGTTACTATACCTGGGTCTGTGTCAGGACGGGAATTTTTGGCGTAAATTCGTTCCAAAATTCCTACTAATTCTAATATTCCTAATTAATTTTATAACTACAAACCTGATATCCCCAAAAATATTTAATTTAATTTACCTGCGATGTCTTAACCGCTTGGAGTTTTGAATCTACGCCATTATTAGAAGCAAAAGTATGTAAGCCGGTTTACCTCTTCGGGTACCAACACTGATGCAGGATCTACATTGAATTGTGTATATGAAATAGGGGTTATTCGGTCACCAGTTTATATCTGACCTCGATTTGTGGTCTCGGCTAACTCATATGCCTTAAAAACCATTTCACTCACTTTAAAAAATGACTATTTTTTCTAATTGTCAATACAAAATAATTACATTGATGTGATCTTCAAAAAAATACAGTAGACTTTCTTCGATAATAATTTTCGATCTCTTCCAGCAAGTGTTAACCAAATGTTTCTCATTGTAATATCACCATCATTTGAGGGCAGAGGGTTTAGCCCCCAAATGCACTTAGGCTACTTAGTTGGGCTCATTGTGCGCCTCTTGGTCAGAAACCTATTCTAGCAGGTTTGTGGTCCGCCAGAAACCCAGAATATTGCCAATGCTGGCTTCCATAAGTTCTTCTGGGATCAATTTTGATTGTCTGAAGTGACGGTGCCTGAGGGATGTCAATGCAGGGCATTCCAACAGTTTCTTCCGCTTCTGCATTTCCTAAATTTAGGATCATTCGCGCTGCCCATAGTATGAAGATGTTTGTTAAGATGACAGTGACCGGTTAGGATTCCAGTCATCTCTCTGATGTCCCTTCTGTTCAGAGAAAGGAGTTTCATTGAGATCCAAGGCCACAGTTCAGACCACTCTTTGTTCAGTTGACTCAGAAGGGCGAGACCCCCACGCAATTTGTTAAAGCGACCATTGCCTCCGTTCCGACAGAGGCGCGAATGACCCCCGCCTGACCAAGGAGTCGACCATTTCATTTCCTTCAACTCACTATGTCCAGGAACCAAACGAGCCCATCTGGTGGCACTAGGGCGAGAGTTTCGTTACTCCTGTCTCCTCGATTTGAGATGATGATTTTGGGGGACGTGAGACATAGCTGGGATCATGCTATCTTGTTTCATTTCGAGTATGGGACATGTCCACGAGAGTAGTGCATTTTGGTCCAGTGACCTAGGCCCTTTAACCTGTACGCCGTTCTCATCGCCTCAGTTTTTATAGATAAATGTAGAGGTGGTAATCCTCCGAGAGTTTCAATGACCTTCGTTGGACCGACCTCATACTGCTCAATATACCAACGCATACAAGCCGCTGCAATCCGTCCAGGAAGCGCTGGGACATACCAGTCCTTGTCCCCAACCACCACACTACCGCAGCATAGGTGACCATATCCCTGATCACTGTGGTATAGTTCCAATAAAGAATATTTGGCTGTAATCTCCATGTGCTGCTGAAAGCTCTTATGCACGCCCAAAAGCACGCAGAGGCCGTCCTCACTCGATATGCGAGGTGTTCGCGCCAGGTCAGTTTGGAGTCTAGGATCACTCCCAAAAACTTCACACCGACCCTTTGAGTTTGAGTGTGTCCAGCTTACGTTTCCTGGTAAACAGTACAATTCCCGTTTTGTCGGGGTGGAACCTGAGCCCCTCCGTGCGGCACCAGTCGTCCACTAAGCTGAGCAGCGTGGTTTGCAGATCGGACAGTGTCCCCAAGTGCCGCCCGAAGGTGACGCCAAGCAAGTCATCGACATAGTCTTGGGCGTAAAACCCAGCCTCTTCCAATTCCTACAAGAGTCCATCGACTACGAGACACCACAGAAGCGGAGATCGGACACCTCCCTGTGGATAGCCTTTTGTAGCGGAGGTTTGTACAACGCATCCGTTATGTTGCAGCTTTATCGCACGCGTACATAGCTTGGCTCCAATCCACTGGACTAATGTTGGTTCTATTCCATGCTTCTCAGAGCCTGAGCAGATGACTCGACGGACGTGTTATCAAATGCCACTTCGATGTCCATAATACCCCCGGGCATGTTTCTCCCGGGCTATAGCACCATCTAATCGTGTGACTAGATGATACAAGGCCGTTTCAGTCTACAGGCCAACTTGGCAGTGGCGGCTCCTCGAAGGAGGCTAAGGAGGCTCAGCCTCCTCACCAATTTTTCTTGTTGATTATTCTTCATTTTATTTCCTGTTTCTCTAATAATTATTTGAATTTTACAATTAATTCCCCGTTCACAGTAGTTATATTTAATCTGGCAACAGTGCCCTGAGGCTAGACTCTCTATATATCTCAAACCCTAAACTGTAAACATGTGTTGCTCAACACAGTTGCCGTTTTTCTAGCCAGTCCAATTGCTAAATACCGTAAAACATAGGTGAAACGGCAACACTCTAAGTAGGCTAGCCTGCCGCCTGCCTTTAAGTCAGTACGGTCGGTGTGGTACGGAATACGACACATGCGTGTTGCGTCGGTGCTTGTTTTGTTTTATGCGGGTATAATGTTTGAGTAGGTTGAGTGACGCCACGTGAAATAAGGTTAGATTAGAATTTTCCTGTTCGGTAAATTATTAATTGTAAAAAATGGACAACTAGAAAGATTTTTAGGGTTCTACGATGTTAGTTCGGGAAGAACAGCGGTCAATTTATTACATTTTTTAAAGGAAACATTTCAACGATTCGACTTTGCGAATAAATCAGACTTAAGACGGCGCATCTGTAATGCCGGGACATTTAAATGGTCTTCAAACAAGCGAACGTAAGGTTTAAATAGCATAGTAGGAAACAGAATTTCCTGTAATGCTCCAACTCGATGGAATTTTACATCACGTGCAATGTTTAGTTTATCATCCATAAAAATAAAGACAAATTAATTAAAATATTTGATTTTATATTAAACAGTGATGACTTTTCAACAGGTCAGGTTTCATTAAATGCTGCTGTTGGTTTAAAATCTTTTTTAGAAAATGAAGAATTTATGTTTTTTCTTGATACTTTTAAATTAATATTTGAACAAACTGATCTTATATTTCAAATTTTACAACATAAATTCACTAATATAATTTATTCAAGAGATCGTTTGAAACATCTCATTGATAAAATTTCAAGTTTCCGTAATACAGAATTTCATTTTAATATTTTATTTGGAAATTTTTCAACTGATGAGGCTTCTCCCCTGAAAAGAAGGAAAATATATAATTTGGTAGCCAAGAAACTACATTATAAACAACTATTTTATGAAATTTTAGATACTATTAAAGGTCAAATTGAGATTCGATTTTCCGATTTACATGAATTGAAGTTTTTCGACTTGACGAATAGAAGATTTTACGAATCTTTTTCAAAAGAGTTCTCCAATACACTTTTAGATAGCTTAGTTCTAAAATATAAATTTTTTGATAAAATAGCACTGCACAATGAATTATGCGTGGTATACTCGGATAAAGATATTTCAGGCCAGTACGACAGTCACGCCGATATGAGATAAAATATATGATAGACAATGATTTGCAACAAGTTTTACCTCAGTTTTATAAACTGCTTTGTTTGACAGGCACCATTCCTGTCACGTGGGCATCGGTGGAGAGAACATTTTCTACTCTCGAACGAATTAAAACATACATACGAAATACAATGGCCCAGAATCGTTTATACAATGTTAGTTTAATACCTATTGAAAGAGATTTAGTAAAACACTTAAAACAAAATGATACATTTTTTGATAATATTATTGATCATTTTTCGCAAATTAAAGACCGTAGAATTCCGTTAATATATAAAAAAGTTGATAAAATTGATAAAAAAAACAAAATATGAAAAATTCCAAAAAAAAAAGAAAAAACATTGAAAATCCTTAAAAATAAAAAACAAAAAACGAACGAAAAAAATTTTGTTGGCAAGAGATACTCTATACCTCCTCGTTGGTTCTTGCTGGGTAACAATTAATTATGTCAACGAAGTAGTATACTTTTACAAAAACGTTTTATGTCCAGCCTCCTCTCTTAAAAAGTTCACGAGCCGCCACTGCAACTTGGTTAGGCGTGTTGATGACAGTGTAAGGGATAGACCTTCAGTGGGCCATCTCTCAAGTGTTGTCAATCATTGCAATATCATTCGGCACATTAATAAACAACTGGTGTCTTGTTAGTTGTACCTTTGACATTTGGCTTCGCACACCAATCATACAGATTGCAACTCATTATTTAAACTGGTGACCTTACGCCCAAACAAAGCATGGCGCCTAGGGCGTTTTCGCAGGCAAAATATCGCTTTAGGCCATTTAGCGATTTCTTTATGAGGAAATAATAATTTGATTGGATCATTCCTATCATGGAAACAATGTAAGACACTTTCCGAATAACAGTAGCATACCCTATTCATAATTCAATAAAGTAAAAAATAAGAGAAATATGTGAAACGTATCTGGTCGTTTGATTCTAGTAACGAATTAGCAAATACAATGAGTCTTATAATTGTAATTTTCTTAGAGAGTCCAATAGAAACAGACTATTGTATAGCTGTATATCCGTTCACTGCACCAGTTTTCCAATTGGTGATGGAAGACTACCTTTTGCACGCCTTAACTGAGACTGGACTCGAGTCTTACACGTTACGATCCGGTCACAAGCTCTGCCGCAATATAGAACTTGTGGACAATTTCAATGTGGTAAGTGAGACTAAGCTGTAAATTTTCAGAGGTGTGAGTACATTTTTCGTTTGTGCAGGCTTGCCCTCCCATGAGCGATTCTATTTGCCTTGTAGGTTTAAGGCCTTTTTTAGGAGTAGAACAAATTTTATTGGCTGAAAATTATTTGGTGCTCCTCGCTAACGCCGATACTTCCCCGACGCATTCGATAACATCAAATAGTAGGTAAGTAATGTTTCAATTTTCTTATTTATCAGTTTCTATTCGATCCTCCACAACTGTACTAAATATTATGTGTGGGATTGTATTTGAGATAGTATTAAAATTGCAAAATAAGGTTTCGAATTTGTTTCATATTCAAAACTTGCTCAGGTCAAGGGGTATGAATCAAACTGTACATGTTGTCCCATTTTCGCTGGTTTTACGGAGTATCTGGATTAATATTGGAGATACAGCGTTGCGGTTTTCGTAACCCCTGGCAACTTTTTCATCAGACTTACGATGTCTTAAATAAATTTTGATAGCAAGCTCCGTTTTTGAGATAAATGGTGAAATGGAGGGCAAGGTGAAAAGTCTCTGAAAAATTGAACAGATGGCGCGACAATCGAAAGTCTCATGTGACATTTGTGATGTACCATCTTTAACTAGAAATTTTTAAAATGATGTCATTCAGGTCTGTTTTGACGCCCTTCGAAGGCAAGCAACTTTGAAGATTTTTGTAAAAGTGGAAAAGTGAGTTTCGCGTCTTGTTTAATCATTATTTCTTACGTGGAAAAAACATTACGCAAACCAAAGCATCTCTCGTTAAACTTTTTGGGGACTCCTCACCATCGATAGGAACGATTCACAAGAGGTTTACTGATTTTCGTTGTGTTAGTATGACCACAAAAGATGCTGAACGTTCTGGTCGTGCAATTGAGGTTGCAACGCCAAAAATCGTCGATAAAATCCATGGTATGATTTTGGACGATGGGTGCATTTGCTCTCTGTTGACAACAAGCCATACCGTGTGACAACTTCAAAGGAGTGTTTGGCGATGTTCAAGCGCGATAAGAAGGACCTTTTGCTTCGTTTCGTAACCGTGGACGAAACATGGATCCATCACTACAAACGAGAGACCAAAGAACAGTCGAAACAGTCGACTTGTCCTGGCGAATCGAAGCCGAAAAGGCCAAAGTGGGTTTATCATGGCGACAGTTTTTTGGGATGCACACGGTATCGTCCATATCGATTACCTTGAAAAGGGCAAAACGATCACCGGCAAAGCTGTTGGATCGATTCGCCGCCGATTTGAAGCGAAAACGGCCACATTTGGCAAAGAAAAAAGTGCTCTTCCACCAGGACAACGCACAGTTCCGCAGTCACAATGGCAGAATTGCCATTGGGGTGTGAAGTACATCTTGACATGGGAAAGAAAACCAAGTTTTTTGAATCGGTTTTCGCAATGGACCTTACATGATCATCCCATGAAGCGGTGTTGTTGTGGTGATATCGAACATGGATATTAAGGACTTCATATTGTGACGTAACTTTGTTACTTTGTGGCTATTTTCACTCACCACGACTTCAATATTCCTTCAAGTCTACCAGATCTGAATCTGATTGACTTCTATGTTGGTCTCTTGGACGCCAGATTTTTGTCAAGGTTTACTGCTCGTTAACGGCTTCTTCTAGGGCCCTTACCACAAAGCGTATCACTGTGCTATCTATGGACAGCCTTGTCCCAGGGTAGTCTCAGTGAAGTAAGTAACTAGGGGTCAATAGGGCAGACGGAATAGTATTAGAATTGCAGGCTTTAATTGCAATTAATACTTGGTTACTTCTTGACTACTTAAATGCAGTTGCAGAAAGTCAATTTAGATAAGCACGGAACTTCCCAATAATAAGTTTATTTATAGCTTGAACATAAATAAATATTTGACTCTCTCTCTGTATAATAATAATTTATCCCGACTCGGGGGAAGCAAGAAGCTCAGAAACAATAATTGTTAAGAAAGCGGTCCAAACAGGCTATTTTCCTTATTATAGCCTTGCCAACAAATATTCATATGAGTGTTATTAAAAACTGCTTTTCATGCACCAATTATTAGCGAAAACGTGCACGCATACTCAAGCAGAGCGAGTGAAAGCGATTTTTGAGTTGTAAAATCTCAAATTTCCCGAATATTCCATCTGGAGAGAGATTTTTGGGAAAAATAACAGCGGAATCGTGATCAGCGACCCAAAAAACCTACTGGAGGTCATTTTTGCAACAAAATTATACTTATTATTCATAACCGCCTGAGGAAAATCTCAAATTTCCCGAATATTCCATCTGGAGAGAGTTTTTTGTGAAAAATAACAGTGGAATCGTGATCAGCGACCCAAAAAACCTACTAGAGGTCATTTTTACAACAACATTATGTTTTATTATTCACAACCCCCAGGAAAATCCCAAATTTCTCATCTGAAGGGAGTTTTCCGAGAAAACTAACTGCGGAATCGTGATCAGCGACCCTAAAACATACCAGGGGACATTTTCGGCTCTTAATTCATTAATTTTCTAAACTTTTGGATTGTTTTTATAAGAATACTCCTCTGAGGGGTTGAAACATCGTTTTGGGGGGTAGAAAGGCCGAGCTGATAGTCATGAATGATCCATGGGGTATTAGGAACAAAATGCAAAAAAAAATTGAAATTCTAGCTTGCTATATTTTTTTTTATTATAGCCTTTTTTCCGGCTTATTGTCTGTACTATATACTATGCAGAGCTGTTGGGTCGATTCGCCTCCGATTTGAAGCGAAAGCGGCCGCATTTAGCAAAGTAAAAAGTGCTCTTCCACCAGGACAATGCACCGGTGCACAGGTCCGCAGTCGCAATGGGAAAATTGCATGAATTGTGCTACGATTTGGTTTGTCATCCACCATATTCTCGGCGGAAAGAGAATAAAAGTTAAACTTATTGAATTTATAACCTGGTAACCTTTAAAACGCTGCGTGATTCAATTTGAGGGTTTCGCACGCTTTTTAGTCCATTAGACAAGGATTATGATGCGGGTATAATAAAAAAAATGTTTGAAAAATTAGCTTTTGTAGGTGCAAATCTTGTAAATAACTGATGATATAGGCAATAATTATTGCTTTTGCGTGAATTAATCACAGCTTTGTTTAGTTCGAATGCCGCCTATTGGACTTTGTACGCGCTAGAAGTACCTACGCCTAAGATGATCTTCAACGATATATCCATCGTGGCCAGCGTACATCGCTTCACTTCCGCACAGACGTACTGTCATCTAATGAACGAGGCGCACATGGTGTTACGCACATCTTTGACGTTTAAACAATGGACCGCCACAGAAGAAAACGTTAGACTGATTTGTCAGCACAAAAGTAACGTTGATGACGTCGTGGAGATTTATAAAAATTCCTGTGCCCTGCTAGCTGATCATTTTATCATGTGAGTGACTTTATTAGTTCACCTGGCTCTCCCAATACGTTTACTCCGTTCATCCTAAATTACAAATCATGCGCCAATTCTATTTTATATAAACTTCAATATTATCAAAATAATGGCAAAAACTGATGAATATAAAAGCACATAAACAAACTATAATAAAGTTGCGGCAAGTATAAGAGAACTAGAGTCGACAGAATATTACACTCTGCAAAATGTGTCCAAATTTATTAGAAACGTTAGTAAAGAAGTTTTATTCTATCATATTGATAGAATAGGTAGATAAATATTGTATCATTTAAATCAGAAATAATGACGAATGTTATTTTCGAGCGAAATACAGGGTGTTCTATTTTTAAAATAAACAGCAATCCTAACACATCAACCTACCATTTGCGCAACATAGTCCAGTTGTAGGAGTAGAAAATTTTTTTTTTACCGCAGATGCTCGTGTAAAAAATTAGGATTAAAATGCACTGTCTTATGTGGCACTTGTGCAGGAAAAACTTGTTCAAATGTAGAAGAGCCACAAGTAACTTTGTTAGATGAAACTGTTGATCTTGAGGAAGAAACAGATATAATTGTAACTAATATTGATCCAAATCCTATCCTTGTGACCATTATTATTATTATAGATAATATTATTATTAACGCAAACTTGCGCGAGTTTTAAAGTCGAAAAAAACCATCTAAAATGATGTCTCATAATTCGAGATTTTAACCTTCGACTCAAAAATGTGTCTTCTTTAAAATGCACTAGGGTTTGTGTCGATTAGTTTTGGATTTTTTAGGTTATGTGCGAAAACAAAAATATCGCATAGCTCAAAATCTATCGGACCGATTTTAACGTGCTTGGGCTCAAATTGTAGGTACAAAATTTATTCTTATGAAGACAGATTCATTTCAATAACTGTTATAGCTTCCGAGAAAATCGAGTTATAAAATGGTCAAAAAAATTAAAATGCCCAAAAACTGCTCATAAACTGGTTACAAGTGACTAATCGATATTGCACTTGCAGAGATATTCAAGGTTTTGTAGTTGCCACCTAACCTCACTTTTAGCGAAAACGGTTAATTTAAAAAAAAAACATGAATCAAGCCCAGTTATGGGCAACTTTTCCCATAGGTTTCATTATTCTATCCTATAATGCGGGTGAGAAAAAAAGTTCAAGTTGGGACTCGTTTTGGGCCCTAGAGCCCGTAAAACACTCTTTGCACATGCGCAGTTGGTGTTGGGATCTTCATTTTGATAATATCTATAACTTTTATTCTAAACTTTTTTCGATCCGACGGCGACGTCATCTATAAAACCTAGTTTTGAAAAACCGATTTTCAAAACAGTTTTTCATAACTGGGGGAAGGGGGAACCCAGTCCTCCCACAAAGTGTGTGGGTCTTTCTTGGCTCCCCAATATCTATATAAATCGATCCTCAGATCTTAAAAGGCGGAAAAAAAATTTTCTCCTACAACTGACTAACAATCATTGAGCATAATGTATCAGAAAATCTGCTATATCTTCGTAGTCGTTTGACGTAACCCCATCAAACCCGGTATTGTTGAATTACTAATTATAATCTCTTACCGATTGTTGAACTAAATGCATAGTTATTCCATTTAAAATAATCAACTACTACCCAATAGCTCTTTTATTTTGAACAGCCTGTATATTTTAATATATTTAAAATCTGCAAAAAGATTTCAAATGTTCTTTTTATACTCAAATCTGTTCAGAAATAGGCATGTTACAAGGGATGACGATAAGGTGCTAAAGATTTTTAAGTTTTACAAAAATCGTTCTTGGCAAAAGCATCATTTATCCTTCAGTAGCAATTTTTTCTGAAGCAAAGATTATAAATATTCGAAAACTGTATTGTTTGGAATGTACTATAAATACTACAAACTTCAAAGGGTGAATCTTTGACTAATTTTAAGAGAAAAAGTGCATATAAACATGGGTCCGTAATAGTACGGGATGCCGTTACCAAGATTTCTCAATTATTTTCGCCTGGATGAAACCGGTTTTAAATAATAGTTTAGTAAATAAGTATAATAAAAGTCCTCAGCGATAAAAGTCGATAGTGAGTCTAAAGGGATTAAATTGTTAATTAAAAATGTGGAAAAAACAAGTAAGAAAAAGTAATGTTGGCTCTTCTGTTCTCTGTTTGTATGCATGCGTAAATAGATAAAAGTATAGAAAAAAATCTGAGCAGACAATTTTCATGGGGCAGAAAAATTTGTTTAACAAATAAAAAATTAAAAATGGCTATTTTCTGTCAACTAATTTTGGCTTGTCCGTTTCGACCAGAATTGTTGATTTAAAATATATTAAAGCAAAAAATATATATAAACAAACGTTTTGTTAATGGCGCATTGCCCCTTAAGTACAACACTATTTTTCATTCCTCTTCATCGGTCAAATCCTTGTAATAAAGTATTTTCGGCTATAGGCCGCTAGCTTTTCATCGCTTCGTGTATATTTTAGTCGCGAGAAAATTCCCTTTGGTACGTCGCACGTCAGACGTGCGTAGCTGAGACCTGCGAGTACCTGTTTCTATTTTAATTAAATTTTCCCATATAATCGATATTTTGGGTTCCGAAAATGTGCCTATCCTATGACCATGCTCATAATCTAACGACATGGAGCGAAAACGGCACGGGAAAACTCCTCGTAAAGACGTTCTATGTACCGTAAAGGATACCGCACACTTTAGTAGGGAAAGTGGCCCCCTGTCAAATTGGCTGAATTTTTGATATGTTATAGTCCAAGTCATTCCGAACAAAAAGTTCAATGGGCACAACTTTTTCTATAGGCTGGTTTTGGCGCTAGAGGCCAATGAAAACTTTCATTTGTTCTTCATTGTTAAACAACATGAAACGTTATCCTGAATAATAATCACTTTTCTGAATAATCAAGATCTAAACAGTCATTACTATGACATACTGTTAAAAGTATTTTTCTTTGGTGTTGTTACATTTGGTCAATTATACAGTGTGTTCCAGCTACTTACAATTTTTAAAGTGCAATAATTCGAAAATGGTTACAAATCGTCTTAGGGATCTACAATGAAAAAATGTTTATGAATCCTATTCTACACCGTATTCTACATCACATAGTCGAAAAATATAAGGAGTGTTCCTTTTAAAAGAAATCGAAAGTTATATTCGAAAAGTTCCGTACCTACTGAAAAATAGTTCTCAGTTTGGAGTACCTACGAGAACTAACATTCGGCATTTTCCAGATAAAAATAGCTCCATCTTATGTACAAGATAATAGACAGGATTTGGGAAACGTTTCATTTGAATTCGACGACCGTATTGAAATTCCAGGTCTATTGAGGATGAGAATAAAATCTCGTCATCGAAATAGTATGAAATACCAACTGTGGATCAAGTACAATGTCAGTTTGGAAGGTGTGCCAATTCAGGGGTACTACTGTACGTGCAAATCAGGAAGTCGTACATTGGGTACATGTTCGCATGTAGCTAGCGTACTTTGGTACCTTGGATATGCCCGTCATGCTGCCAATGTTAAGTATCCTTCGACCGAAATACTTCATACCGTATCTGATGCTGCAGAGAGACATAATAATGAAGAACCTATGATTGTTTAGACTGTTTATGGCATATTCTCCTTGTTTCTTTGTTCATATTGATATGTTCTCAGATGGAACACCCTGTAAATCATTAAATGAATGATTAGGGTTCAGTCGAGAGTTTTTCATTTGGGTCAACGATACCAGGTTCAATGGGTAAGTTAAATGTTGCATATAATATATTTATTGAGTTATAGCCCATTATTTCCTTCCTATTATATTTATGCTGAATGTGCGAATGGAGGCTTTGTTGACCCGCTAAAAGGAGTTTCTCCGCCACACTCCTTGAGCATCAGTACAATTATCGGATGTATTTACGTACTCATTCGACACAACCCTATCAAAATGATAGACCAATTTTTGTTATATTCTTGAGTTTCATCATCAACTTGAAGTATTATTTTGACCATGATAGCTGGAACACACTGTATAATTGATCACCTATAGTGACATCAATGAACAATACTTCTAATAGTATCTCATATTAATGACTGTTTAGATCTTGATTATTCAGAAAAGTGATTATTATCCAGGATAACGTTTCGTGTTGTTTAACAATGAAGAACAAATGCAAGTTTTCATTGGCCTCTAGCGCCAAAACCAGCCTATAGAAAAAGTTGTGCCCATTGAACTTTTTGTTCGGAATGACTTGGACTATAACATATCAAAAATTCAGCCAATTCGACAGGGGGCCACTTTCCCTACTAAAGTGTGCGGTATCCTTTGCACTTTTCTAACTCGCCAGCTACGCGCTCCTCACGTGAACGTCATTTGATTTATCGAAAATTAACCAATTTGAAACCGTTTTCGACCCGGTTTGTGGCTATCACAACCTTTTAAAAGGTTCAAAGTTTACATTTCGACCATTTTAAATCCTTGAATCGATTCACTTTCAACGTAATATCACTTTCCTCTTCACTGAAAATACACTTTGTCGGTGCACTCATTGTTTTTGTGAAGGAGATTCAAAGCAAATACATAAAACTTGTTGTTTTTTATAACGAACACGCTTCTAGCTCTAGTGGAGTAGCATGCACCGCCGCGCATGCGCAGCGCGCTGGATTGCAGATGTTGCCACGCGGTATTAGAAATTTAACGGAATTACATATTCTGACCAAATTCCTCACTGCAGACGTCTGTTCTGCATTTTTTCACGATGTAAAAAGTGTTAGCTTTAATTTAAAAAAAAAAATTTCCAGGCGAAGGTTGCTTTTTTATCTCATTTTCCTCGACAACTTTAATTATCCGTAAGACGAATTTTCCCCCCAGAAAATGTCTGTTCTTGGTAGATTCTTTTCTCTTTATATATTTTTAACAAGATTCTACCAAGACGGACAGGCCAATATGAAAAAAATACGAAGAAATTCTTGACAGATTGAAAATGATTTTTCCGGCAAAGGACTCGCCAACTAATTTTCTTTAGGGGACTTTTATTTCTGGAATGTGACAATTTATCGATATAAATTGTCAACAGACGGGCTAAGATAATTGGCTATTTTGGTAACGGCATCCCGTACTATAACGGCTTGGTTCTTGAGATACAGGGCGTCAAAAAAAATTTTCATCCCATTTTTTTGATTATATTTTTGTTCAATAACATGGCAATTTGACGAAATTCAGGATACCGGGAGTATTAATGATGAGAAACAAATATTTGCTTGGTTTTTTGTTTAATGTTAGAGGGCGCCACATACAGTGTTGTACCTGGATTGAGATGACAATAACTTTTTTGTCACACTATATTTAATTTTTGCAGGTGCTCGAATAGAAATGATTTTCCTTTGGCAATTCCATATTACAAGATGGCGAGAACTCACCCGTTCGAAGTGTTGAGGCGTATAAAAAAAGTCCAGGAACAGTCGAATAATCATGTGAGATTTTTACTGATTTTTAAATATAGGTATTCAGTGAAATATCACCACGCCGTCAATATCCTCTATCGTACAAGGCCTGAACGCTCGATCGTGACGTCACAAGCCATAGGCTATGTTGCAGCAGGTCACCCGTACGTTAACGGCACAATGTATTCAACGTACATGCCTTGCACTATAGAGGGTATTACTGCCGTGCTAGAAGGCCATTCCTATGAATTATCTATCATCTCACGAAATTGAAAAGCAGTTTGTCAACGATATGTTATTAATATAATTTGATAGTTTTCCAGAGGCTTACTGCATTATTTGAAGAACGTGGTGTTGGAATTCAAAACCGGTCAAGAAGCGGATAAATTTTTCAGTTCCGGTTCGAAACAGAATTTCGTTGACGAGCTACTTAACCTACTGGAAAATCACGGCTACGAAGATTTACCCGGATTGATTTTGAAAAGTAAAATTCTAAGAGAATATTCTACCGATAAGCTCATCTACATATTGACCACCAAAGTGTCTGAGTAAGTACTATTTGGATTTTTATAGTTTGCTTTACCGCGAAACTTTGCATTCAATGTAAATTCATTGATCTCAGTATTCAAAATAATTACAAAAAACTTGAGCAGTGAACTTGATCACAAGCGATTCATAAAAGACCCCGCAAATTCCTTACGGGAATTGGGTCTCAGTGGATATTTCTGAATTTTTGATATGATGTGGTCCATGTAATTCTGAACAAAGGTTGTTGCGCCAACCCTCAAAAATGAACAGATTCTCTGCTAGGAGGGGTTATATTTACATTTTACTCATAATAAACTATTTATTTCTGAAGATAGTCCAGGTATTCAAGAAATTTTTTTGTCCGAATTCCCGCGATGTCTAATTTTGGTCTATTCTTAAGTATTTTGACACGCTGAACACGATGGTGTGGTTTGGATTTGGATTAACCCTGTGCTCGAAAAACTATGACCATTTTTTGGACCCAAGAATGGCCGTTTTTCGATTGTTTGCGTTTTTAAGCTAAACTGTGAGTCGTATCGAAAAATATTTGAACAACAGTTGTTGGACAAATTAATACGCGATTTTTGGCTTTGGTCCGAAGTCGATTCGAGGTCGTGTGTAGTGTGTTTTGAACATTGAAAGATGGAGTATATGTCAAAGAGTTTTCGATTTTTCATATTCTGTCTTGGTGGAACGATAGTATTTCTATTTTTCTTCTTTCGGTTTCTGGTATTTTGACCTACCTCATTCTTTTGCGCCAAAATCGGCCATTTTGGAAAAACAGTATTTTACGAATTTCAGACGAAATACCTACGTTATCGATCTAAACCTAGATTGGCTCGAAAGATTCTATTATTCTGCACCTAATATCCAAAATTGAAGCATTTTGGTTCAAAGACATAACTTTGGCGCCATTTTGAAAATTTTAGACCACCGAAAAATTCAAATTTTTTGAAGTTAGAAATACTTAACGAAATCCAAATTCTCCGTTCTATTAGAGATTTTCATAACGAGTATTTTAAGTCCAAGCGGATCGATTTGGGTCGAGTAGAAATGAAGATATCCTAGTAAATGTGTTTGGGCCTCTAGAGGGCCCAATTTTGGACCTATCCACAAAGTCTTCGAGCAAATTACAGAGAAATACATCGGCTATTTAGGTTTGAAACAGGGTACGGAGATTCGTTCACAATTACAAGTTATAACGAATTTTATCATTAAAAACTAGCGCGTAATTTCATTTAGCGGCAATAAGCAAGGGTCGGTACAATAGATTCCGCGCGAGAAATTATACTTTTTTAAATGTTTTAAAATGCACCTAAATGCTTATAATCGTTTTGTGTGAATACAGTTCTCCTCAAAGAACTTGGCCCGTACGTCATCAATGGGCGTATCTGATTATGAAAACTTCTTGATTCACACGTGTTATATTGTTAAGTTGGTAGATGTGGTACAGAAATTTCCGTATGCCACACGCTGCAGAATCAACTTTATCGGTTGAATTCGTACCTAGTCGGTTAGCATTTTCAATCTTCTTATAATGTTCGTCATTCCGAGCTTATCATGTTTGTATATAAATATTTGCAGCTGTTATAACTATAACATTCGTTAGTTTACATTGTTTGCTCAGATTATCTTTTTAGAGTGAATATTAGTTTCAATACTTTTAATGTATTGTCGTGTATTAGAACGGATTACACTTTTAAGCAGCAGAAATTGTGTTAGGTTCCCTGTGAATGAAGGAATCAGGCAGCAACGGCATTTGAATACAATTGCATCAGGACATGGTGAAGAACCACATTACCATGATGTTACTATTTCATGAGAACATGACAGTACCTACCTATAAATCTACTTTCACTATTTCTGTGATGGAAATTTTGACAAAAAACCTGTTTCCCCAGCAAAACATGTAAATACAATCTACGTAGAAACGCTTTCAGAATAGATTTTCAATTTGCTGATGCTCAAGGGGCCTAACTTCAATATTATGGTAATAAACTGCAGCTACATCTCACATAAATGAAGTATACATTGTGAATTAGAATTCTCAAGCAAAGAGGCTTCAGTGTTGTCGTCTTTTTCTCCCGTGAAAATATCGATTAACAAAAACTGCAGTTCTGAAACTATTGTCAAACAATGTAATATAATTCTCCACCAATAATACTAGTTCTTCCTATTAGAGAAATATACATTAATTCAATGTTTCATTTTTATATCTTCATTTAATAAATATAATGAATAAATAGGTGTTCTTTTCGTTTACAATTTTTTTAAGATCTCACATTATGCACTTCTGCATTTATATATGTGCTATGGACATTTCTATGTAGAAAAATAATGCAACATGTGAAAGTATATAATATAATTATTTGATAATGTCATTCAATACTTTGCCAGGTATGTATCGAGTTATTTCAATAAAATTTCTAGGTAAGTAATAAGGCACACACTTTCATAACTATGAAATGTATCGTCTTCCTTGAAATTGAGTTTTTCACACACTTTTAATACTGCTATCTTGCCAAGAAGTAATAGTAGTTCCTTTTGAAAAAATTCAAGTTTCGTCCAAAAAGATAACATCTCTTCGCAAAGGTGAAGATACATTTTTCACGTATTCTCTTAAAAATTGCTGTCTTAAACATACAATGTTATTTCTTTCCATTAGAGCTCTTCTAGGGTTATGTTTTTGATACTTAAAACCAATTGAATGCAGAACACGTCCGAGGCTGGAGTCACTTATTTCAATAGCTTTACGTTTGATTTATTTATTGAGCGAAGCTGTGGTCACATGTTTACCTAAAAAATAGTAAAATTATCAATCTTTAGATTCAGGGTTTACTTGATGTAAATTCATTTCAAAAACTATGTACCATATTGAAATCAAACACAAATTCAAATTTCCATGAACTGCACGTTTAATTGTTTATAACACACAGGGACGCTTTCAAAGCGAGCTATCAACTGATGAAAACAATAATTGTACTCAAGCAATTGACCTTTGTAGATCATTTAAATTTCTGTTTCAGTTCAGTATTCTATATGTTTTTTCAAATTATTACTGTGCACACAGTAGGAGAAAGCATTAACTTGAACTTACGTTGAGAATACATCTCATACAAAGAATTTCTTATTTCCATTTTCGTTGTCTCTGGTAAGTTTTCTGTCTTCTTCCTTCTAGACGTACGTTTCTTGCCTGGAGATTCCAATATTGGCTGAGTGACCTTTTCATGTTTAATTCTGGTAACAGTCCTTCCAGAAATATGCAATGCCTCTGCTACCCTCTGGAAAATCGTATTTATTAGATGATCGTTAATAATGTATTTGTGTGTAATAATGTACCTCTCGAACTGACGAAATTGGTGTTAAAGGGCCTCCGTTGTGTTTTTCTCGTTCGGAATATTCGATAAGTGAACTGATGAACTCGCGCTTGTCGATGAAGAACTTTATTGTGTGACAATTTTTGTTCTTATAAGAACAGATCTTGTAAAGAATAACGGAAGTAAATGATGAATTGAAATTGTTCACACTTAGATTCGCGATAATAGGAGTCCGAGTCAGGTGTCAGACATAAGATTTGACGATTGACAAGACAAAAGACAAGACAGGCCTGCAACTTGACAAAACTAACGTGATTCAAATACGATAGGACGGGGATGTTTTGTCTCTTTCTAGATCATGACAATGCCATTGACGTATGTGGTTTTCTTAGAAATTATACGTTACAATGTTTCTTTATCTAAATCATGAGTATTAGAAGAAGATAGACAATTTATAATGTGCCGATATTATTTCATACAGGTGCCAAGTTATTTGACGAGAACTGAATGTGAGTGTATGTAGACGTGTGAACGTGCATATGTGACCGTGACATGATATTATGGTGTGTTACATATCAAAATCATCATTATCTAATATACTGATTTCTGGCTCGGGGCAATTAGAACATTCCTAACTTTCACAATGCTTACATATGAGCTACAAGGTAATCCTAATTTTTTGCAAGAACATTTACCAGTACAATTTGTTTTATACACCTACAAGAGATTATTTTGATGAAGTCATCGGGACGTGCATTTTTACTGTTTGTATAGAGTAAGTCCATTCGGACTATTTCTCCAACCTCATGTCGTTGGATCAATGGTTTCATTACCGATCCAAACCTGAAATTGGTAATACACCCACACCCTAAAAATATGTTGCTTCGCAGCATCATCGTATTTTCATATGGTTACCTTGTTGAAATCTTATGTCGAGTATGAAAGATCGGGGAATTGAAATTTGCTAATAAATGTGTTAAATAAAATGCTCCCAATTTTTCATGCCAGCTAACATTTACATTATGCCAAGACATTACAAGGTAACCATATGAAAATACGGTGATGCTGCAAAGCAACATATTTTTAGGTGAATTACCATGTTCAGGTTTGGATCGGTAATGAAACCATTGATCCAACGAAATGGGGTTGGAGAAATAGTCCTAATGGACTTACTCCTATACAAACAGTAAAAATGCACGTCACGATCAGTTGATCAAAATAATCCCTTGTGATTGAGAAAAAAAATTGTACTGGTAAATCTTCGTGCAAAACTTAGGATTACCTTGTAGCTCATGTAAGCATTGTGAAGGTGAAGAATATTGTAATTGCCCCCAGTCAGAAATCAGTATATTAGATGATGATGATGATTTTGATATGTAACACTCTATAATGATATCATGTCACGGTCACATATACACGTGCACACGTCTACATACACTCACGCATTCACACAAAACGTTTATAAGCATTCAGGTGCATTTTAAAACATTTAAAAAGGTATAATTTCGCGCGCGGAATCTATTGTACCAACCCTCGCTTATTGCCGCTAAATGAAATTCCGCGCTATTTTTTTATGATGAAATTGTGAACTAATTTCCGTACGCTGTTTCAAACCTAGATAGCCGATGTATTTCTCTGTAATTTGCTCGAAGACTTTGTCGATAGGCCCAAAATTGGGCCCTCTAGAGGCCCAAACACATTTATTAGGATATCTTCATTTCTACTCGACTCAAATCGATCTGCTTGAACTTAAAATGCTCGTTATGAAAATCTAATAGAACGTAGAATTTGGATTTCTTTAAAGATTTCTAACTTCAAAAAAATTTGAATTTTTCGGTAGTCCAACATTTTCAAAATGGCTTTGAACCAAAATGCTTGAATTTTGGATATTAGGTGCAGAATAATGAAATCTTTCGAATCAATTTAGGTTTAGATCGATAACGTAGGTATTTCGTTTGAAATTCGTAAAATACGGTTTTTCAAAATGACCGATTATTTTGGCGCAAAAAAATTAGGTAGGTCAAAATACCAGAAACCGAAAGAAGAGAAATAAAAATACTATCTTTCCGCTAAAACAGAATATGAAAAATCAAAAACTCTTTGACATGTACTCCATTTTTCAATGTGCTAAAAAACACACTAAATGGGCCCTATCTTGGGCCCACGACCTCGAATCGACTTCGGACCAGAGCCAAAAATCGCGTATCAATTTTTGTTTTCAAAAAATTGTCATAGTTTTTCAAGCACAGGGTTAATCCAAATTTAAACTACACCATCGTGTTCATCGTGTCAAGATAAGAATATACCTAAATTAGATCTCGCGGAAATTCAGACAAAAATCGTCGATTTTCCTCCTTAAATGCCTGGACTAAGACGGGAACAACGTTTTAACATGCTCCATTCTAGTTTATGTTGCATAACATTGTTCTTCTTCCGTAAAAAAAGTATTGAAGAACCCTTCCTACCCCCCTTAAATAAAAAATTAACCTTTTTCTGGATCACTTCAAAACAATAAGCTCAGATACGGAAACCGCACTTCTGTATCATAATTGCGTCTGTTATCTACATTGAGAGGAGGTCTGTTTGCCACATTTCGCCGAATAACTGCTGTTCAAGGTTCAAGGTAACAGTTTTTTGTTGCACGTTGGAATAAATTTGATCAACTAACTATTCAAAAGCGCTGATTTTTCTATTTTGTTGCTGATGCCTATTAATTGCGAAATGTATTAACGAATTTATTCATGTTATAATTAAGTTTATATTATTTGAGACTTTGTCCTGTGAATAGTTAACAAATAAATAAATCTAATGTCTTTTGGCCTTTTTCGATATTTCTCACAAATGTTCAGTTTTGGAGATAAAAATTATTGAACATTTAGAAACTTCTGTCAAATAAAATAAAAACTGTATTAGTAATGTTACTTTCAGCGAATTTCCGAAACAAGCTGAGAAACATCTGGCACTGGCCATCCTTTACATCCAAAAATGCAACAACGGCCTGGCCGAAAGCAGTTTAGAATTGATCGCGCTCGACAATCTGTATCAGATCCTGTTGGAAACCTGGGAATTGCTCTTCGACTCGTCCTGCAACCAGCAACAGAAAACCAAAACTTTCGCCATGTTCTCAGAATTGACGGATCTGTTGATCTCCTACAATCCGGACATGATGTCCCAACTGTTCGTACATCTGATGCTCAACAAGAAAGTGATCAATTTGAGTCGTATTCTTAAGGTGCGTGTTGGCGAATTTCGTCGTTTTCCTTCGTAAATTTACCAATTTTTCTCGTTCAATTTCAGATATTTTTGGAATACCTGCCTTCTAGTATCGGATTCGAGAATAACAAATCGAGCATCGTTTTGCAAAAAACCATCGAACGATACTTTCGGGAATATTTCGCGAAACCCGAGAACGCGGATCACACTAAACTGATATACGAAAAGGGAGCACATGAGGCTATCAAACTGTTGGTGAGGTCCTATTTGTCGCAGCTGAAGATTCTACAGATGAAAGATGATAATAATAAGAGAATAAGCGACAAGGGAAGGTAGGTGACATTTTTTTAAATAAACTTGATTCGGTCGGATGGTTTGATTCCGTGGATTGTCCTTTCGTTATTTTGCGTAAAGTCTAGCATTAGCATTCCTTCGATCATATCCAGTAGAGCAGTGCTTTCCGACCTTTTTTCTCTCGCGCTACTTTTCATAACCCCAAACCATGGCTATGAGGTCCGCCCCCACTAGGGCTCTATAGGTTCTGGTGAGGATCGTCCCCAGAAGTGACAAACTCCAGCTAGTGTGGGTACTCGCCCACTCTTGGCTAAAGGGAAACGAAGTGGCCGATGAATTGGCCAAACGGGGTTCCTTTAGCGCCTCTGGCCCCGATTCAATGTTCGGAATCTCATCGACCATCCGGGCTCCACGTCGTCAAGAAGCTACTGGATAGACAGTGACTCTCGGTCTGGCGTAGTGCCTCTGGCATGAGGCAAGCTCCACATTAGGGAGTTCTCTCCTAAACTCTCTAAAACCCTACTTTCTATGAGCAGGAGAGGCCTAAAACTGGTGACAAGACTCCCCACAGGACACTATCATCTGAATAAACATCTACACATAATGGGCATTGTTGAAGGCTCGGCTTGTAGTAGATGTGGAGAGGCTGACGAAACTGCCACAATGGACCCAATCAAGCGGTCTAAGTGCTCCGAATTTGTCCGCCTCCGTTTAGATTGTTTGATTGATTGAACCCCCAACCGTCTTTCATCGCAAACCAAGTTGTTTCTTTCGAATTTATTACATTTATAGGCATACATCTATGGTTTCGAAGATTACGTTGTGTAAAATCGTTTTAAAACTTTCTAAAATTTGAGTTTAACTCAAATTTACACAAAAACTTGTAGCATGTAATTTTTAATTAAAGCTGACAAATTGTTTCACCACACTGGCATTTTCAAAATTTGGAGTTTTCTGTTATAGCTAAACGTAAAATTATTATAAATATTAAAATTTTAGTTTGAATATGGTTTAGTTCTCACAATCCATTTAAATCGGTACTACCAAGTTCTTATTTTATTTGTACCAAAATATGTTCAACAATTGTCAATTTATTAAAATTTGTTCAAATCTAATATTTATTTGAAATTATAATATTTTAATTGATTATATGGATTTTTTAATATAGTTTCCAGTGTATTTAATTACATTGACTATTTAAGGAAATTCATATGATGAATTGAAATATTATATATTGAATGTGAGTAATAAATAACATTTTATAAGTAACTATATATTGTAACAGTCGGCTTGGTATTTAATATTTCGTAATACCGCATCAACTTGTTATATTGAAGTTATTGTTGGAACCTGCTCAAGTATCAAAGATCTTAATTAATCTGCATACATAGGTTCTTTTGAACTGTCACCACTAGGCATAAACGATGTTCATTACCATCTACACAACGGCAAACCACACATGCTGACCTTAACTGAGACGTAGGTCAATCCATCCACCAACACGACCTATATGCTCTGCCTCTGGCTACGAGGTCCACACTCGTTTCAGATTCAAAGGAGGTATCTGTCTCTATTCCAGAAATTATATTTCATGCCGCCGAGAGGCGAATCTAGAACCGCGAGAATGTGGTTCAAGCTTGATAATCACAAACAGACAAAATTCCTCTGTTGTCTTTAATTATCACCAAATGAGCCAGCTCGTGGTGAACTCTTTGAATTTCTTTCTCTGAGACTTGACCTCATTCAGCAGAACTATCCAGCAGCTGAAATTATCATCATGGGTGATTTCAACGTTCACAACTCCGCTTGGCTCAAGTTCTCAAACAAGACGGATGACGCTGGGCGACAGGCTGAGGCCTTCGCCATTACCTATGGTCTCGAGCAGTTAATTAATGAACCAACACAGATCCCTGATAACAACATCATGCCAATATGCTTGACTTATTCCTCAGTAACAATCCAGATCCCTATGAAGTGATGGTCCGTGCACCTTTGGGAAACTGACCATTCACTCATCACTACGACCTGTCCCTAAATCATTCCACGAACCAATCCAACATCCACGCGCAGTTTGTCATTACAATTCAGCCGACTGGGACGATCTCCCCATGTTTTCCGCCGAGTTTTCTTGGAGAGGCGTATGTTTTAAATCTGATGACCCAACGCAATGTGCCACAGAGTTCTCGGATATTATCAGACCTCATACCAACAAACCACTATCATCTGATGAGCGATGGTTCAATAAAAGCTATTCTAGGGCCATCGCTTCAAAACAAACAGCATGCCGCCGTTGGCGCGGTAATCCATGTCTGGAGACCAGAACAAAATCAGTTGAAGCCAGAAATATGTACAGTGAAACAATAAACGTTTCGAAAGAGGCATATAATGCCAAAATAAGATCTAAGCTTATCGAATGCCCGAATGGCTCACGTTCGTTTTGGTCTTTCGCCAAAGCAATTGGCAGGAATTTCACTTCCAGATCATTATCTCCCGTAGCCAAAGATGATGGCGCACTGGCTATTACATCACAAGTAAAAGCCAACCCTTTTGCTGGAATGTTTGCAGCAAATTCAACTTTGGATTCACAAGGGAAGGACCCTCCATCGATAGCCATAAACCTGAAATTGTCTTGCGTCAGCGCACAATTAGGCGCATTCTGCTTAGTCTCAATACCAAAAAGTCTTTGGATCAGACAGAATACCATCTGACGTTCTCAAAGAATGTGCGCCTGAATTAACACCAGTTTTCTGCAGATTGTTTACCGTTTCATACAAACTTGGTGTAACTCCTTCCAGCTACAGTGCACCTAATTAAAAAAAAAGGAAATAAGAGCCTTCCTAATAATTGTAGACCCATTGCACTATTATCTGTGATCTCTAAAGTGATGGAGAAAGCAATCAACATCGAGCTCATCAAATACCTTGAGAACTACGAAGTTGTGAATGATCGGCAATATGGCTTTCGTCAGCAGAGATCAACAGGAGACCTGCTTGACTACGTAAAACATGTAAGGCAGAAATCTATTGAAAAAGATAGCATTGGATATCTCCAAAGGATTTGGCCGAGTCTGGCACCAAAGCTTTATTGGGGAAGCTCCGTTATATGGTTTGTCGTTCGCTATCGAGTTTTCTCTCAGATAGATCACTCCATGTGGTGGTTGACGGAATATCCTCCGATACGATGGCTATAAACGCTGGTGTTCTACAGGTTTTTGTCTTGGCACCAACTTTGTTACTGCTCCATATCAACGATCTGCTGGAAGTGACCACCTGTCCCGTCCATAGCTTTGCAGATGATGGTACACTTCATACCGCTTTCTCATCTAGAGCCCATATACCATCCAATGAAGCCAGAGGAGCGAGACAGGAACAGGTTGACGCAATTAATGGAGATCTGGCAAATATTTCAAAATGGGGATCTGATAGTCTAGTAGAGTTTAATGTATTTTTTTCTATTTCTTTATCAGATGACGGATAATTTGATTGACAATCTGCGAGTCACGTGATTTGCGTATATTCATACATAATTGTATCCAATATTGCTTAGATAGTGATGCGAATGAAAGTTTTACATATATAAATTTTAGTGAACTTGATGCTGCAGTTGAAGAGTTAAAAGCAAGCGAGGAAGATAAGGAAAAATATAGCGAAGATTCGAATTATATTCAGCCTGTCAAACCTTATTTCGAAGAAGCGTACAACAGGAAGTCGAATCCCTTTTACCTATTCGCGAACCTGCGCTACGCATATCTGGATAAGATGCCTCCTTTTCAGCTGGAGATAACGTCGAAATTGTATCAGACCTGTGTGGAAAATTACCCTTGCCGCAACGACTATCCTGTTAACGAAGAAGCTGACTTGGTTCTTGGTGAGTGTTTGAATTCAAATACTGAATACTTTAATACATAGTCGAACATTTCGGATTGACCCCGTGTTACCCATTTTACGAATATTCACAGATATGTTCCTGAAATTAATGTTTATCCACCATATACTTCATTTCAAATTGATTAATAGCAATTATTGTTGAAATAATATTTTAATTCGGGAGAATAAATGAAGTTTTTATTATTCGAGGTATCACGAAAAATGCCATATCAAGATAAGTACGGAAATGCTTCAATAGAGAGCTACGAACTTTAAAGATGGTGGCTAAAAGATGATTTTCGTTTTATATCTAAGAAACTATAATATGTCAATCTTTCAATATTGGTAAATTAATTATTTTCGTTGCAAGAATTTTTTATATGGAACCGGCCGATGAAATTTCTTACCAGGGGCGGTACACTTGCAATATATTTTCTATTTTTGTTTCTTCATTTTAACAATATTTGTATTTTTTGGGTTAATTTTGTTCTCTTGAAAGATTTTGACAAAAAATAAATAATCTAGCATTAGACCTAAAAAGTTACAACTGAACTTGGTATTTCCCTAGGAAGTTGAATATTACTATCTCACATGCGATGTACTACTCATAAGTAATCTGACAGCAACAAATGTCAAGTAAATAATAAGGTTATACAGTATCGGAAATAATTCTTCTGGGGTATAGACATAAATCTACACATGCAACAAGGAACGCAATGATATGATAATACCACATAAACAAGAGAGACACACTGCTATGCGCCCCTACCCTTACCCCACCCGAGGCGTTAACTGCTACTCGCACATTCGCCCGACTGGTGCTGGTATGATACTAAGGGTAAGGACAGAAAGAAAGCAGGTTGCCTGCTCGCTGGTTATCGGCGCCGATCGGCGCCTAAAATGAGTATGCTTATTAAACGGGGACGTACAGAGACAAAACAGGCTGGAGCTTGTCGGCGCGTGTAGCAAGCTGCTTGCATTTTACCGGAATGAATATTTAATTATAAGCGAGCAGGCAATGGATGCAGAAGCATTAATTTCTGCAGTTTTTAAACAAATCCCTGTATGGGACAAACGTGAAAAAAATCATAGTAACAGAAATGTTGTTGAGAAGTGTTGGAAAAAGATTGCCGAGGAAGTGAACATTCAAGATGGTAAGTTTTTCAGTTTTTATTTGTATTAATATTAATTTATAATTTCATTTAATATAATATAATCAAATAAACACCAAAGGATTATTTATAATAAATGTTTTGAAGAGATCTCTTATGACCACAGCTGATGTTAGTGGTCTTCCAACAAGGCCATGATGATTATTTCTAATCATGTCAACGTCAGTAAGATGACGTTCGAATCCTTCTCTTTTTAAAACGAGGTTATGTAAAATACAGACACATCTTATAATTTTATCTGCGGTATTAACATCAGTTTCAATAGCTTTGGAAATCAGGCGCCATTTTGCATATAGTATTCCAAAGGCACATTCGACCGATTTCCTTGCTCTACTTAACCGATTGTTGAAACAGTCTTGGTCCAATGGAATATTCTGTCCCCTGTAGGGCTTCATTAAAAAATCAAGGAGTGGATATGCTTCGTCCGCCAAAAACACATAAGGGGCTTTCACATTCGTGCCTGGTAAAAACGCAGGTTCGGGTAAATGTATTTCATTTCTTATCAGCCGTTTATAAAAGTCAGAGGCTTGGAAAGTACCTCCATCACTTTGTTTCCCGTAACCTCCAACGACTATAGCTATAAATTGATAGTTTGCATCCACTACTCCTTGAAGAACTACCGAAAAATATTTCTTATAATTAAAAAACATCGATCCAGAATTTTTAGGACATAATATTCGCACATGCTTTCCATCAATTGTTCCAATGACGTTTGGAAAATTCCATATTTTATAAAAATCTTCAGATATAGCTTTAAACTGGTTTGTTGTTGGTTGAGGCATATATTCTGGCTGTAGTTCTTGCCAAATAATTTCCACCGTCTCTCTTATAATTTCTCCCACCGTTGAAGCTCCTAGACGAAATGAAAATGAAAGGCTTTTAAATGAGCATCCAGTTGCCAAATATCTGAAATAAAAGATACCTATATCAGTAAACCAATAAACTCAAAAAAAAATAACTAACTAAATAACGTCTGATAGATTCTAACTTAAACTAATTGTTATTATTGAAGTTATACTTCGTTTGGCGCATTTGGAAAAAATGATGAGAGTGAGTTGTCATTCAAATATTTTTTATACCGTAATTCTATAACTCCTGTAAACATAAAAAACAAAAAATCCTACCTGATGAATAACATTGTTCCCTTCTTTGCTTCTAACTGCTATTACATTAATTATAGATAACACACAATTATTTTGAAAAACAGTAAGTTTTAATGAGTTTTTGAATGCATTTTGCACGTGAAAAGTCATTTTTAATACACACATAAGCAAAAAGTAAATAAATATCAACTCGGCATAAGATTTTTTGCGAGTTTGAAAAGAAAATGGGTACGACAAACGCTGAAGTTATAGGTAGTCACAAACATACGGGATAAAATTTTAAGATTTATTTTGTTTTGTTACTCCAAAGAAGTATAACTTTATACGTGGGTACATAAATACACACACACGTTTTTTTTTAATAAATCGCTCTCCCAAACCTCAAGCATATCCTATAATTACAATGTATTTTTTAGTTCCTTCGCTAAAAAGAAAATGGAAATATATCAGGGACCAATTTGCCGTTGAACTTGGTAAAATAAAACCTCCTCGATCAGGCGATCCTGCGGACTCTATTTGCGAGTCAAAGTGGCTATATTTTCATCAGCTGTTATTCCTAAAAGATACTGTAAAACCCAGGACCTCAAAAGGCAATTGTTCAGATGTACAACCAAGTCAAAACGCAGCCTTTCAAAATGATTTCTCAATGGGTGAAAATAGCGCATTTGAAATAATAACAGAAGAAAATGAGAATCAGTTGGGAAGCGAAAATGAACCTGAAATAAATGCCAAAAATTCAAACGACACTGACGTTGTACTGCCTTCAACTTCGACCGCAACTCCAAAACGAAAGCGATCATCAACCGAGTCTTTTAATGCTGCGATGGTAAATATTGAGAAGCAAAAATTGGAATTATTGAAGGCGAAAAAAGAAAAATCACAAAACGATGATGAAGACATGCTGTTTTTCAAAAGCTTGCTTCCCCATGTGCATAAAATTCCGCCCAATTTGAAACTACAATTCCGAAATCGCATGCAGGATATTGTTAGTTCTTTTGCGTATCCTCAAGTAGCTTCACTGCCCCAGATTTCACCTGCTCCTTCTTCCGTTTTCTCATACACATCCTCAATCTCTGACTGTCCTGCACAAAGTTATAATACTGAAAATTCCATCAATTCACATATTGATGTTAATACTACTTACACTGACCTTTTATAAATACTTAAAATATTTTAAGAAAGAAATAAAGACATTCCGAAAATTGTATTGTGTTTTTAAGCAGATTTTGATTACTCTTACCTTATAGTTATTACAAGTCTCTCTTCAGGTAAAATAGGTTGCTTATGCCAGTTGCACCATGTTTTTATTAGCCTATGTTCAGTCTTATTCAATAGGTAGGTAAACGTATCTAGATTCATTCGCATATAGCGAAAAAAGCGATCTGGATATCCTTTTAATTCTTTAAATAACTTGTGATATTCTCCAAATTGTGTTCTCTTCTGATTAATAGGATGAATACCTATTTTCGGTCTTCTCAATCTTAAAAACGGATTATTTAATAAAATTTCTTCGTCGGATGAAGAAGACATTTTTGCACCACTTTCAACTAGGTACTAAAATAAAATTGCGAAAACAGTAGCAGGTTCCGCTTCCTTTCTGGGCGCTAACCTGCCTACACCGGCGCCGAATTTCAGCGCCGAATTTCGGCGCCGATAACCAGCGAGCAGGCAACCTGCTTTTTTTCTGTCCTTACACTAACGTCCTACGTTCTGAGCTGACCGGCCTGAAATTGTAATGCTCTCTCTATCATATAGCAAGCTACTCTTTACGCTCTCATGAAGCCACCATACCCAAGATAAATAATTTCCGAACCTGTATATAACCAAATGTCAAACGAATGATCAACAGCCAATGGCTTATTAGTCCAGTCAATAAAGCGGGGAAATAAAAAAGTTTCTTATAGGAAGATGGATCAAAAAAATCTTTTTTGCATTACCTTCTGAGTCCTCTAGGTCATTCGTGACTAGCAAGCGAAGTGACTAGTCCCCCCAACACCCCCAAAACTCAAAATTAACCCCTTTCTCATCCCCCATTTTTAAAAAAATTGCAAAATATAGCAAAAGTGAAAATTAAGGACTGAAAATTCCCCCTGGTAGAAATAGAAATGTAGGAAAAATTCGGAAAACTGAAAAATCTGGTATGAGAAAATTTCAAATTTAGGCGATATTAGCATGTTGCAAGCCATTGTATGGGTTTTTCGGATCGCTGATCACGAATCTGCTATCAGTTTTCCAAAAATCAACCTGAAGACTGAATAATTGGACAATTTTGATTGAAAATTTTTTTTGATAATGTAATCAGACCAAGGAAATCAGATAGCAGTTTCGTGATCAGCGACCCAGAAAACCTACTAGGGGGCATTTTCAGTCCTTAATTTTCACTTTTGCTATATTTTGCATTTTTTTTTTAAATGGGGGGTGAGAAAGGGGTTAATGACCTAGAGGACCCATAGAAGGTAATGCAAAAAAAATATTTTTGATTCATCTTCCTATAAGAAACTTTTTTATTTGGTCGATTTCCCCGCCTTATTGACTGAACTATATATTCAAGTTACATCAACAACTTACAATCTTCAGCAATAGTCCGCGTGTTAAAACAAGTAACTTTCTTCAATAAAGCAATGAGTGAATTAAGATTAAACTCACATTTCACTCACTTTAAGCGTAAAACATTAATAAACTCAGAAGATGTCAATCTTAGTAATTTCACAGTAGCCACCAACCAAACCTTTCAATTAAAGACAGTCCTATTGATAATGTAACCATAGAATAGACATATCATCTATTTGAATTTAAATAAAAAAGGCGTTTTCTTTTATTATAATTATTACTCCTACATTGATATACATATATATAATATATATAATAAAGAACTTGAGAATAATAGAACTAGATTCCAAAGAAACTTTGATTATCATTATTACACTTCAATTAGAACAGAATCATAAAAGGCTAATGATTTGTTATCATTTTACTTCTTTGATAGAGTAATAAGCTAGCCCAAAAACTAAAACAAAGCAAAGTGCAAACAATATAAACATTTATTAAAACCTGTAATACAAAAATACATTCAAATTAACTATTTCACACCCATTTTTACAATACTTGTCACATAAAACAAGAGTTTTTGTTAATAATTTGTCGACCAACGTTTAGACATTTGAAAAACTAGGTAATTTGATTAAATAAAACATAATGAATTAGAACTCCAAAAATAATATTAGTAATTGGCGCCCAACGTGGTGTCCCTTCAAAAACGAGGTAGAGCAGGAAGTTGATTTTGAAATTTGAACCACGTTGAAAAAAGTACATTAGTAGAAAATGGAAAGAAAAGCTAGTGGTAGAGGGTAGAGGCAACGAGAGTAGAAACAACAGTAATGGTAGATGAAAGTTTAGAACAAATGAAAAGAATGTTTGAGATGTTGATGGGTAAATTAGAGGATAATAGAAAAATTATGAATGACACTTTGGATAAAAAATTTACAGAATGTATGACAGAGATATAGGAAAAAGGTTGAAAACAGAGAACTTATAGAAGAAAGAATAAATCAAAAAAAGACTAGATACAATGAGTACAAGTAGAATATAGGACAATGGAAAACGAATCAAATATAAAATTCGATAGTAATGTAAGAAGGTTATACCCATGTGTATTTTTTTATATTTTCACTACATGAGAAGGAAATTTATAATGTTCCAAGAAAATCTTGTGAGCCAGTAGTGGAATATAGGGAGAAGAGATAGGCAATCGTATTTTTCTTGAAGGTTTGAAGATTATAGGCATAGGGAAATACCTTACCAGGTAAACAGTTCAACAACTTCGCTGTTCGATAAAAAATGAAGGCTGGTAGGAATAAGTTAGGCAGGTCTCGAGCTTGACAATGTTTTCTTCTGGATAGAATCCAAGAGCGTCAGCGTTTGTTTGGGAGCCGAACTCCAAACATGTGAACAATACTCCATGTCGAATCTGTGCTTTGTAGATAATCAGATCTCCAATAATTGCGTCAACCTGTCTTTGGTCTCGTTCCTCTGGCTTCATTGAATGGAATAGGGGCTCCTCTAGATGATAAAGCGGTATGTTCAAAGCTGTAGACGGGACAGGTGGTCAGTTCCAGAAAATCGTTTATATGGAGCAGAAAGAAAGTTGGTGCCAATACAGGTCCCTGTAGAATACCAGCGTTGATAGCCAATGGGACACTCCGTTAATCACCACATGGAGTGATCTATCAGAGAAAACTCGATAGGAAGCGATAAAGTTGAGGCGGCAAACTATATGACGGAAGTTTCCCAAGAAGGCTTTGGTGCCAGACTCGGTCAAATGCTTTGGAGATATCCAATGCTACAGCAAAAGATTTCCCATGTATTTTGGAGGTCTCTAGGTATTGGATGAGCTCGATGTTGATTTGCTTTCTCCGTTTAGTTTAGTGATGACAGGTAATAGTGCAGTGGGTCTATAATTATTAGGAAGGGTCTTCTTTCCTTTTTTTAATTGGTTGGAGCCTAGGTGTCTTCCAGCTGGAAGTAAACACACCATGTTTGTATGAAAGAGTAAATAACGTGCAGAAAACTGGTGTTAATTGAAGCGCACGTTTCTTGAGAATGACAGATGGAATTTCGACTGACCCCATAGATTTTTTTGTATTGAAATCAAGGAGAAAGCGCCTTATTTTGCGCTGACGAAACATATTTTTAATTATATGGCTATCGATGGCAGCAATATTAGGAGGCTCCTTCCCTTATGGATCCAAAGTAGAATTTGCTGCAAACATTCCAGCAAAAAGGTTAGCTTTTTCTTATGATGTAGTAGCTAGTGGTTAGGAGAGGGAATAAACGGGAAGTGAAATTTCTACCAATTGCTTTGGCAAGAGCGAGAGTCCAAAATGAACGGGAGCCATTCGCTCATTCGATAAGGTTTGATCATATTTTGGCATTATATGCCTCTTTCGAAGCGCATATCTGTTTCATTGCACATATATCTGGCTTCAACATATTTTGTTCTGGCCTCCAGACATGGGTTATCGCGCCAACAACGGTATGCTGTTTGTTCTGAACTCACGGCTCTAGAACAGATTTTATTAAACCATCGTTCACCAGATGACGGTGATTAGTTGGTATGAGGTTATCTAAGTTTCCATTCCTAGCCTGATAATACCGGAGATCTCTATGGCATATTTCGTTGGGTCATCAGATTGAAAACATACGCATCTCCAAAGAAAACTGGGAGAAAAACATGCGAAAACCGTCCAAATCGGCCCAGTGTGCGTGGAAGTGTGGAGTGATATAAGAACAGGTCGCTAGTGATGAGTGAATAGTCAGGGTTTCCAATGGTGCACGAACCTTTACTCCATAGGGATCTGGATACTTAGATTTATAAGAGATCGTTAGAAAATATAAGGAAGATCGAGAGGATTAAAAGAATAATTATGGACAAACTAATATGGTTTAATTGTGAAGAGAGGGAAATACATAATTTAGAGGTTCAATAAGGAATTTATTAAGAACTTCTGGGGAGAGATACAGCAATCTAGAGTCAGAGGAAAGCTGTATTTTCAAAAACTCTCAGAGAATGGGGCGAACAATATGAGTAGTTACGCCCTCATATTTTATAATGAAGCTCAATATCTCGAACCAAAAATGAAAGATGATGACATAGTATTTTTCATATCATGACAATTTAAAGAGCAGATATCAGAGTCACTTGCTACATCAAATATAAGAACTATGGATTTCATATTTAAACCGAATAGAGAGAAGGGAAATAAGAGGTCATGAAAATAAGGGTATAAATCAAAACAATAGGATTGGAACTAATCATAATAACTGATTTAGCCAAGGAATTAATAATAATAATGATCAGAATAGGGAATCGTATGAAAACAGGGTTACTGATAATCGAGACTATTGAAGGGGTTATAATAATCAGGAGAACCAAAATAATATCTATAGAACATTTTGTTCTTACCACCATGGTATCAAAAATGAACGCGATTTCTTAAAACTAGGTGTATCGAGCACAAAGCGCCCCTATCGCATTAATTTCAATTGAAAATGCCGATGTCGCCAAAAGGAACAGAAACACGAGTAATCGGAAGTTTTCGCTATAAACGATAACACAGATCTTATGACGAGTCTTTTCTATTGTAAGTTCTTGATCTGCGCCAACTGGTTTACTGTATATTTTGAACTTTTCTTCCGTTTTCTGTATTTTATACCATGCCTGGCCAATTTCCTCTAAAGTGCGATACGAAGGCTCAGTTTTCTGAGAAATACTTCAACTCTTTTCTTGACACCACCTTCACAAATCTGTCATATTATCGTTATTGCTTATCTTAATTCCAGTGCATGTTTTGCCAAAATATTTGAGATAATCGTTTTATAAACAAAGTATGTCAATCTGTTTTCTGAGAACTAACCTCATCCAATTTTGATGAGTCAAATCAATGAAACTAAATTAAGTCTTTTTCGTTTAAATCGTCACAGGTAAACTACAAGCGTTACTCTGCAGTCAAGTGGTATCAAAACACGTTACTTCCGAGGTTAACGCCTTCGTTTCTTTGAACGAAAATTTACGTGGCAAAGACAGTCTCCAATCGATCATTTTGACTAACAACGACGCCATATTAATGCTGTTAGAAACGTGCCCGCAATGCTTGCTACAATTTGGAAAGGTAATATGAGAAATTTTTGAAAAATACTCGATGTAATTATTGAGTTTCATTTAAGGATCGATTTTCGCGAACGGACGAATGGAAATATTTGATAGCGTCGATACAGAGGAAAATTCTCAGGCTGTCTCAACAGGAGAATCTCAGTAGAATATGTTTCTTCTACAAGAAAAATCTTAAAGGTAAGTCGGTTTTTAGATGTTAATCAATCCAATGATGCTTGATTTCCGTTTAATGTTTTTTTTTTCCAATTGTAAGGCAGAATATATATTTTTTTTAAGAATATAATTATGGAACTTTGTTTCTTCCGATTTGGATATGAATCTATTTTATTTTCAAAGAGCACATACTTTACATTCTGTTTGGTAAATTTTTCATTTGAATAAATTTTGCATGATAATATACATGGTGTCCCAGATTTTAGTAGCAGAACTTTAACAGTCGATAGAAAATTTGATTTTGAGAAAAAAGTTCATATAACATATATGCACAGACGCTTAATTTTCGAGATACAGGAGGGTGTTGAATTTTATAAAAAAATTCTTAATGTGGGTTTGTATCTCCGTAGATAATTAAGATGTCTCAATGAAATTTAGTGCCGTGGATGCGTAGATAGAACACATTTACACATAATTTGAGACCGGTATTACTTCCAGTGGCGTAGTAATAAGTATTTAATAACAATAAATTGACCCGAAAAGTATTAGCACCCTGTAAAGGCTACTTTTTAGGAACAAACTTCGATACAGAATTTAAATCGAAACCAATAAGGTCTGTTATATTTCTTTGTACCTGGTACCGTTTCACGGCAAATTCAATTTTTGTGATTTAATTACCACCACCATGAAAATTGGAAAAAGAGGAACCTTAAATTAAAAAGCTTCGTTGAGTGACAAAAATAAAATAAGCTGTCTTTTCTAGTCTCTACAGCGATATATTACAAAGAAAGGCCGAATAACAATTGTTTATTTAAAAAATGTTTAAACCAGATAACTACAATGTACTTTAATTTATAGTAAATCCACCAACAAGAGTTAACAAGACAAATTTACTAATTTACTTCAATTTATTAATTTTAAACAAGTTAAATAGTTTCTTGATTAAAATTATTTATTTTCACTAAATTTAATTTATTAATTTTAAACAAGTTAAATAGTTTCTTAATTAAAATTATTCATTTTCACTAAATTTAATTTATTAATTTTGAACAAGTTAAATAGTTTCTTAATTAAAATTATTCATTTTCGCTAAATTTAATTTATTGATTTTAAACAAGTTAAATAGTTTCTTAATTAAAATTATTTATTTTCACTAAATTTAATTTATTAATTTTAAACAAGTTAAATAGTTTCTTAATTAAAATTATTCATTTTCACTAAATTTAATTTATTAATTTTAAACAAGTTAAATAGTTTCTTAATTAAAATTATTCATTTTCACTAAATTTAATTTATTAATTTTAAACAAGTTAAATAGTTTCTTAATTAAAATTATTTATTTTCACTAAATTTAATTTATTAATTTTAAACAAGTTGAGTAGTTTCTTAATAAAAATTATTTATTTTCACTAAATTTAATTTATTAATTTTAAACAAGTTAAATAGTTTCTAAATTAAAATTATTCATTTTCACTAAATTTTGACAAACAGAAACAAACTTGACAGCCAATCATGTCGAAATTGACCATGGCTATCTCACTTTATGTGTTGATATTTGCTAATTATTGTACATTTCATTAAAATAGCATTTATGTTTAGACCAGGGTGTAAATTAGATGGTGACGCAATAATTATTAATCCTCTTGTTCTAATTTCACCAGATTTCATGGTGGTAGTAATTAAATCACAAAAAT
This sequence comes from Endomychus coccineus, assembly GCA_958510875.1. Lineage (NCBI taxonomy): Eukaryota > Metazoa > Arthropoda > Insecta > Coleoptera > Endomychidae > Endomychus > Endomychus coccineus. The sequence continues at coordinate 18,950,032 of OY294070.1, read as the reverse complement.
TAAATGTGCCGTGAAACGGTCCAGGTGAAAAGAAATATCAAGAGACCTTATTGGTTTCGATTTAAATTCTGCATCGAAGTTTGTTCCTAAAAAGTAGCCTTTACAGGGTGATAACACTTTTCAGGTCAATTTATTGTTATTAAATATTTATATCTACGCCATTTGAAGTAATACTGGTCTGAAATTATGTTCAAATGTGGTAACCTATCTAACCATCCACGGTACCAAATTTCGTTGAGACATCTTAATTATCTTCGGAGATACAAACAAAATTAAGAATTTTTTTGTGATATTCAACACGTATCTCAAAAATTAAGCGTCTGTGCATATATGTTATAGGAACTCTTCTCAAAATCAAATTTTCTATCGACTGTTAAAGTTTACTAAAACCTGGGACACCCTGTAGATCATAGTCACAAAGAAATTTATGCTCATAATTTGCAATATATTTTAAATTATTCTAACTAATAAATGTGTTCTTCACATAGTCAATTTAAGTTAGGTGCAACTTCTAAAAATATGAAGAAATGAAAATTAATCCAATTTCATTTATTTTTATTTTTCCCCTATAGCAAAATTCTTGATATGTGGATATTTATTTTATTCAATATCATCATTGAGTAGGATGTAATAAAATAAGACTATAAATAAGAACTCTTATACCCTAAAAAAATACTGATGACGTTTCGACTACCAAGTAGCCATCATCAGAGTAAACTAAATTATAAATCAAAATGTGCCTGTTTAAATACTATTTGGACGATAATATTGTAAACAATGGGTTACCCTCAGCTGGAGATAAATCGGAATTTAATAAACTGATTTTTCGTTTATTCGTTTCCATCCCTTCTAAATTACCTAATGTTTAACAAATGATACATTTTCTTGAGAAATGGTGTGACCTGTATTCAAAATATCTTCGGCTAACGCTGATTTTTCACCATTATTTTTATTTATCCGGACAAAATTTTCCATATACCAAGTTAAAATGTTCCTTCTACTTTAACCCACATAGCATTTTGAACACGACTCAATCAATTTTGTAAATTCCGGGTTTGTGGGAGTCGGAAGCTTTATCAAAGGTGTTGCCTAAACGGTTTTTTAGCTTGTTCTTACTTGTATTGCAAATTTTGGAAAACAAATTATGGAATTTATTAATTTCTGAATAAGTGACACTTTTGAACTTTATTGAAGTATTTGAAGGTAATGGTTCTAATTTGGTTAGTTGGCTACGTTCCAATTTCCTTTTTTGTTTAGAAATTAAATTATTGATCAAAGATTTGTCGAAACCATTGTCCAACAAAATTTGCTGAAGTGTCTCAACTTCTTTGTTGTAATTTTGCTGACTCAAAAGGACGTTCAATAATCCATGAACAAGACTATTAAATGGAGATATCTTATATCTAAATGGTTTAGCTGAATCTGCCGGGGTGTACCTATTTGTTTGAGTGACTTTTTTGTATACGTCAAATAAAGATTTTGATTTACACGGCTTTTTCAACACGCTTAATAGCCAATTTGAGTCACTGAAATTCACTGTCGAAATATAAACAATCAGCTTCTTTTCCTTGATATTAACATTCTACAAGATAGTTATCACAATCACTACATAGTACAGGGTGTCCTCGAACTGCGTGGCTAAAATAAAACCGAAGATTCTTTGATTCGAAAAAAATTTGATGAGCCTTTTTACTTTTGCCTCAAGTGTCTTGTTTAGCCGGTAGAGGGCTTCAAAGTTGCAAAAATAATTTTGTTTTTTCGGTATAACTTGAGAACGTGATGGAGGACTTTTACAATATTTGGCAGGTGAGTTACTGTCAATAATAGCCGTTTTTGAGAGCGGAGCATAGAGCCTTAGAGACCATAGAAATGGCTCAAACTTGAGGATGTAACGAGAAAAGTGTCCAGAACTTTTTTGTGGTCGATGTAATTCACTCTATATTTTTTATGTACATAGCTTATCTAATTTGAAAACTTTTCTTACTCTTAGAAAATTTTGATAAAATCAACGGATTAGCTTGAAAAAAATAATTTTCGAGTCTGCAATTTTGGCTTACTAATTTTACTTGATTAAAATACCTTAGTTGCCTTTGATGTTTTCATAATGCCAAGCTGCACCCTGGGGCAGATTTCAGGGGCTTGGGGTGGGGGATTTGCAATATAAAGCGGAAATCCTCAAATTTTCTCAATCATTCGGTATTTTATGGAATTTTGGGATTTTTAAACACAAACTAAATGATGTTCGTTAACTTAAGTGCCCGGGGCAAAGTGGGGCAATGTGGGGCACTTGGGACTATTATCGAATTTCAACCATCAAACCTAAAAACCTTGTTCTATGGGGGTTTTTGTGGTCGCTCAACACGAATTCAAGGTGCATTTTCAGCTCAGACGCTCCTGGGGCAGAGTGTCCTCTGGGGCAACGGGGGCATCTGGGGCAGTAAACCAATTTCAACTGTCGAACATCAAAACTTCTTACCCATGGGTTTTTGTGGTCGCTCAACACGAATTCAAGGTGCATTTTCAGCTCAGACAACTGTCAGTTGAAATTGGTTTACTGCCCCAGATGCCCCCGTTGCCCCAGAGGACACTCTGCCCCAGGAGTGTCTGAACTGAAAATGCACCTTGAATTCGTGTTGAGCGACCACAAAAACCCCAAGAAAACAAGGTTTTTAGGTTTGATGGTTGAAATTCGATAATAGTCCCAAGTGCCCCACATTGCCCCGGGCACTTGAGTTAACGAACATCATTTAGTTTGTGTTTAAAAATCCCAAAATTGCCATAAAATACCGAATGATTGAGAAAATTTGAGGATTTCCGCTTTATATTGCAAATCCCCACCCCAAGCCCCTGAAATCTGCCCCAGGGTGCAGCTTGGCATTAAGAAAACATCAAATTCGTAATCAGCGACCCCAAAAACCCCCGAGTAACAAATTCTGGCCAATTTTGATCAATATTTGATGAGCGACAATATAATATTTACACAGATCAGCAAATTGCATGATTTAGATGCAGCCAAGCTTTTCCTGGTAAAACAAATATGTAAAAATTTTTTCTATTGTGTTTCTGAAGCAAATGGCGAAAACCGCATCTCGATACAGGTTGCCAGTAAAAAATTCGATCATTTGGCCTTTTTACGGCTATATTTCCTCGACCAAATCCCACGAACACAAGTAAGTTATCTGCGATACAAATCGTCTGGCTGTCGGTCTAAAGTCAATTGGACGGAAAGTTGCCATCAGGTATATCGGATTGTTCATAATATTTTGCAACTACTTGTAGTCCACTCGAGGTCGCCCAAATTTGGCATATACAGTAAAACTCCTCATTTCGGCCACTCGCCAAAAGCGGCGACCCCTCTTAGCGGTCACTTTTGTCTTTTAATAAACAAAAAACTAATGGTATATAATGGCCGCTAAAAAAACTTTATATCGTAAACATTTGTGTGAAATATTTTGTGCAGTAAGAAAATGTACCGTTCATATAAATAATTTTTGATTCACATAAAAACTTTAAATTACTTTTATAGCTAAATATAACTAAATTTTCGGATAAATCATTAACAATTAGGAAGTCTTCATTTCTGTTGGTTTTTGGTTGAAGTTCATTCAAAGCTTCATGAAACTCCGATAGTGATTTTGGCAAAGCTGGCAACAATTTTCGACGTGCAGTGTAAATGTTTCTTCTAGCACATTGTAGATCACTTATTGTCAAATTGTTTAAAGACACATCATTTTTAGCTAGCTCCATTCTGATCATTTTGGAAGGTTTTTCTGTTATATCACATTCGGCTTTTCTCTTCAACCAATGACTTAAAACTTGTCTTTGCAACACATTTGTTAGTTCTGATTCATGATTATGATTTACACTCAGGTTTGTTATAACTCGACTTTTTGACTCAGCTAAAGTATTGAAAATTGCTTTACATTTATCTTTGATGCACCTCCACTTAGTTTCTCCGGAAGCTAAACTCCTAGTTCTCGTAAACTAAGAAAAGTTTTCCTCTTTCACTGAACATTTCACTCAAATCCGAAACATTACTATGATTTATTTTCGCCATTCTTATACCTTTTCACAATTTATGAGTACATAGACCGTCAACTTTACACTAGAAATGACTATGTACTTATGAAAACTGATATACCTACAAAACAAAATATAGTTAGTTAGGTACCTGTTACAGGGGTAAGGTACTTGCAACAACTTTGTGCCGAGTTTGTAGTTGTAAAAATATAATTTAAAATGCATTTAAGATTAAAAGATTAGGATGTGCCAAATTTGATGCAACCCAAAATTTTAGCCTTCGACACTGCCATTACTGATTATTGTATTAAGGGGCGCACAATGGACCCAATCAAGTGGTCTAAGTGCTCCGGACTTGTCCGCTCCCGTTTTGATTGATTGATTGATTGACTACGTATTGTGGAGAAAGTAACAATTTGGAAATACTCAGGTGTATTATGAAATTGAATTATAAATAATATTGATACCGTAGACCATTCTCTGTATCCTCTCCTTTCTTTTGTTAGTACAATTTTCCGCTTCTGGACACTTCTGCGGATTAAATGTATATTAATAGTCTAGAAGCCAGAGCAATATTGATGGTCTGAACATTAACCCGATGACACTACGGTCTATCGTTAGAGAACGGTTCAATGACCAATTCATCTCACAGACCAAATTTTTCCCGGCTGCTAGATCTCGAGATACAGCATCCGCATTTTTTTGACTGGAGGATAACCCTTTCCCAGTTGCGGTTACTTCAAAAGCATGCCATTCTTATACACTTCCATCATGTGCCATCATTTTTCATGCCCGTTTATCAGGCCGACCAGTTAAAATTGGACCCAAAATGGACTGCAAGTTAACCCTCCCAAACCTGGTGGAAAATGTTCATTGGTGTTGACAATTGTTAGCATACCCTATGATATCGAAAGTTATCGGTCCGTTTCCGAGTAGTTGGCCATTATTTGGAACAAAAATGTTTATTTTTTTCATTTTATGTCATTTTGGCATTTGGAGAATTTATTCTCAAAACTGTCAGTTTTTACTTTGCTTTCCGTAAAAATTTTATAAAATTATGGCTCAAAATTTCACTAACACTGAAATGGTTAATATCTCGGTAAAACACGAATAATAAAAACAATAGAAATGGGGAAACGATGTGATTATTTAGGAAAAATATATGCTAAATTAAAAGAAACAACAAAACTTTTTGGGAAATCGCTAAGGCATCAATTGTTCGAAATGTTGCCCATTTTCCTGAATACACAAATTAATTAGTTTCAAGAAATTTGATTGAACTCTGGCTAGTACTTCAGGATCATTCTTCGATAAATCCGCTTCATGATTAATTCGTTGCAACAATTCCTCTCGTGTGTTTACTGGAGCTGCATAAACTTTCGACTTCAAAGCGCCCATAGAAAGAAGTCGCAGGGCGTCAAATCAGGGGAACGGGCCGGCCAGTTCACTGGTGCATCGTGTCCTCTACCTATCCAGCGATCTGGATATTGCGCATTCAAATGTCGCCTCACAGCTAATGTGAAATGAGGAGGTGCACCATCATGGATAAACCAGGCCACGACGAATGTGTAAGGGCAAGTCTTCCAACAGTTCAAGTAGCCTTTGTTCCAAAAAGTTCAAGTAGTTCTCCCCGTTCAATCGATCGGGTATAACGGTAGGGCCAATAATAAAGTTATCCACAATTCCAACCCAAACATTGATTTTAGTTCGATTCTGAAAATATGTAACTTCCGTTTCATGAGGATTTTCATCAGAATAGAAATGTTCATTATGGAGGTTAAAAAGACCACATCTCGTGAAAGCATCTTCGTCCGTGAACAGAATTCTTCTACAAAAATTGGGGTTTGCGTTTTGTCTTTGGACAATAAGCCGACAGAAATCTAACCGATGACCTGGATCCATGGGCAATAAGTCTTGAACTGTTTTAATATGATAGGGATACAACAATTCTTCTTTCAGTACATTATGAACTAATGATTTTGAGGCTCCAATACGAAGTCCCAAACGTAGTGTGCTTATCCCAGGTTCAGTTTCAACCGCTTCCAGTATCGCTTCTTCTAGCTCTAACGTCCTTCTTGTCCGTCTGCGTCCAGTTTCTCTGCGATTTGCTTCAAATTTGCCAGTTTCGCGAAGGTTTGCCGATTTGGAATTCTGCGATGCGGATATCTTTCCCTTCTCCGGCCATTGCAACGACAAAGTCCATAAATCAATAACATATCAACCATTTCAGTGTTAGTGAAATTTTGAGCCATAATTTTATAAAATTTTTACGGAAAGCAAAGTAAAAACTGACATTTTGAGAATAAATTCTTCAAATGCCAAAATGACATTAGAAAAGCAAAGGCAACTAAGGTATTTTAATCAAGTAAAATTAGTAAGCCAAAATTGCAGAGACTCGAAAATTAATTTTTTCAAGCTAATCCGTTGATTTTATCAAAATTTTCTAAGAGTAAGAAATTCAAATTAGATAAGCTATCTACATAAAAAATATCGAGTGAATTACATTGACCACAAAAAAGTTCTGGACACTTTTCCCGTTACATCCTCAAGTTTGAGCCATTTCTATGGTCTCTAAGGCTCTGTGCTCCACTCTCAAAAATGGCCATTATTGACAGTAACTCACCTGCTAAATATTGTAAAAGTTCTTCATCACGTTCTCAAGTAATACCGAAAAAACAAAATTGTTTTTGCAATTTTGAAGCCCTCTACCGGGTAAACAAGACACTTGAGGCAAAAGTAAAAAGGCTCATCAACTTTTTTTCGAATCAAAGAATCTTCGGTTTTATTTTGGCCACGCAGTTCGAGGACACCATGTATTTTGCAACTTATAAGGAATTCTAAGACAATAATTGAATAATTACATGTTACAAATCAATGTAACTACTACGTAAGGAATTCTGCATTTTGTATTCCAAGTACGTCCACAATTTCAGTTATCATTTTTATATTGAAAATGTATCGTTTCAGATATCTTATTACACGTGGCGACTTCCATGACGCTGGACGAACTAATCCAGGTGTTTCCACAACGTTTCAGCACCACCGTGGAGGAATACACCAACGGACAAAACGACCCTTCAACGAACCACGCGTCACCAGGTATTCGCGAATCCGACGTACTAATCGAAAATGCGGACGACGTAGCTTATTCGGAAACGGAGAGAGACGCGGACATTTTAAAAGAAATACAAGATTACGAACCTTTTATCGTTATTTGCAAAGAAACAATGCACGCCAATCAAATTAATAAGTTAATCACAACGACCGGGCAACAATTGTTGTCCACGCTGAGTTTATAAAACCACGAATTTTTTATTTATATTTGATAGAAAATAAGGAATATTTCAGAATCAGCTGTATATTGTTTTATAAACTATCGAGAAATGTATATCGCACCGCTGAAGAACAGATCTAACGTTTTATTGCTGAAAGGTCGATAAGATGCAGGTTAATTATAAATGCTACAAGTTACGAAAACCATTTATTTTGGCGGAAAACAACTTTTAAATGGAATTGTGATAAAAATAGGCCGAAATACGGTTTTTCGAAAATGCTATACTCTTTCTATGATAAATTACTACTCGCGTATAATATTTTAATAAGCTACAATAATGTTGAGAGAAAGTCCTGAGTGTCATATTCTCAAAGCCCACTAGTCTCAAAGGACCGCCCCCTAATGGTTCATAATGCATCGGTTGCTAGGCAACAAGTGCATTATCAATCATATCGTGTCAGGTCCGTAATGCAATACGATGTACAATATACAGGTTGTTTCATAATATATGCGCAGAACTTCAGGATGTGATAGCTCGTCCGAAAATTTGAACTCGCCCTCTAAAATGCACAATTGTTGAAATTGAAAAAACGTTTTTTGCTAATATCTGCGGAACCGTTTATCGTACAAAAGATAGCTTCCGTAAGCATTTTCTACTCATAGTGAGCTATGTTTTGTGCGATACAAAAATTGTTTTTTAGTCATAATTGGTGAAGATTTCGAAGGGGTAGTGGGTGTTTTTCTCCCCAACTTCTACGCCACTGAAAAAAGTACGGTTTTGAGACGCCCGTTTGAACCGCCAATTTTTTTTACACAGAAAAGGTAATCTTAAGGTGGTCATAAGCTCTAAAGTTGACCGTTTTCAAGAAAAATCAACTTTTATGTTGAAAAACATAGTCAATTTTTTGAAATAATTTTTTTTTTCTACCAAGTAAACAAAATTTATTTAAACGTTAGAACCAGTAACAAAACCAAATGTAAACTTCATAATTGCAAAAAATAACAAATCGTACACAGTTAAATTAAATGTTGGAAATGTCCTCCGTTAGCTTCAACGCACGCAGCAATTCTTCGACCCATTGACTGTCTAACACGCAGGAAAATTCCCGGAGTGTTCCGAATTATGTCGCAAGATGCAACAATGCGTTTTCTTAATTGGTGAACATTTTCAACTGGAGTAGCGTAGACTAGGGTTTCGAGATGGCCCCAAAAGAAAAAATCTAAAACAATTAAGTTCGGGAGATCGCGAGGGCCAAGGGTGCGGACCTCCTCGACCGATCCAACGGTCTTGGTATTCGTCGTCCAAGTATTGGCGAGCAACCAAACTAAAGTGGGCCGGAGCTCCATCATGCATGAAGTACATGTTTTGTCTTACTTGAAGCGGTGTACATCTTCCAGCAGTTCCGGCAGTACTTCTTCTAGAAATTGTCGATAATCTGCACCGTTTAATCTGTTCGGTAAAAAATGTGGGCCTATCAAATGATAGGCACGGAAAATTGTTGCTGATGATGGTCTTCTGCAATTTCATGTGGATTTTCTTCAGCCCATATGTGGTTATTGTGAAAATTGAAAATATCATCTCTCGAGAAAGATGCTTCATCGGTAAACAGAACTTCGGCTCCAAACTGAGGATTTTGAGCTATTTTGTCTTGCATCCATCTACAAAAAGCCAATCTTGGCGGAAAATCTCTAGGCGATAAGGCTTGTACTCTTTGGATATGGCAAGGATTCAAAAGTTGTCTTTTCAAAATTCCCCAAACCGTCGAGTGAGGTAAGTTTAAGCTGTGAGCATCTTTTCTGGTACTTGTGATGGGAATTTCTTCAATTTCGTTGCGGACAGCCTCTTCTAATTGGGGATTTGCAACTTTCATAGGCCGCCCATTATCAGCAGTATTGGTATATTGGTTTTGTTACTTGTTTTAACGTTTAAATAAATTTTATTTAATTAGTAAAAACAAAAATTTATTTCAAAAAATTGACCATGTTTTTCAACATGAAAGTTGATTTTTCTCGAAAACGGTCAACATTAGAGCTCTTTTGTGTAGAATTGCGGTTCAAATGGGCGTCTCAAAACCGTACTTTTTCCAGTGGCGTAGAAGTTGGGGAGAAAAACACCCACTACCCTTCAAAATCTTCACCGATTATGACTAAAAGAAAAAACTTTTATCGCACAAGACATAGCTGACTATGAGTAGAAAATGCTTACAAAAGCTGTTTTCTGTAAATTGTGCATTTTAGAGGGTAACTTAATAGAAACTTTTTTTCAATTTTTGGGACGAGCTATCACATCCTGAAGTCCTGCGCATATACCGAGATATCAAAAATTATCTTGGTCAAGGGTGGTTGTGGAATCTAAAAACGTGTGCCTTACTTTACGTTTGAAATAATTATGTCACTGTCACACTGACATCATCAATAACCTACAAATTTCATACCTATTTATTTCAGTTGTAAATTGCATAGAACAAAACGGGGGACATTTCCAACAATTACTGTAATTTAGTTTTTCTTGTTACTAAAACCGTTATTTCATAATTTGTAGTTCATTATTGTTTTACAACTGAAATAAATAGGTATGAAATTTGTAGGTTATTGATGATGTCAGTGTGACAGTGACATAATTATTTCAAACGTAAAGTAAGACACACGTTTTAGATTCCACAACCACCCTTGACCAAGATAATTTTCGATGTTGTCGTAACCAGAGATCTAAAAATTTCCATAGGAAGTGCCTGCCACTTTGTTCGGGCGACGTAAACGGAAAGAATTAATCCAAAAGCACCAAAGCAATGGTAAAATGGATTCCAAGCAAATCCTATAATAGATTAAAATTGTTCGTAAATGGTACTAATCGGAATTCCGCTCACTTTCTGGTAATTTTATAATGAACACCTTCAATAACTTTTTCATTTTTTGCTGATGGAAAGAAACCTAAACGCCCCCACATGTTGGGTTTTAACACCGCATAATATTCCACAGATTCTGATCTCTCTTATTGCCCAGCACTAGAATCTGGCCTAAATAGTGCAACCTAGTAAGAAAAAGTTAATTTTTTCCAATACAGCATATTTGCTTGACAGAAAATCAAATGCTTTCAAAATCGTTTAAAAAGATTTGGGCTCCTTTTAGTGAATTAAATGTAATTGCAATTATCACAGCATATGTTCATAAAGGAGTGGAACGTTCATGAACGAAACAGTTTCAAGATAAGTCATTAATTTTTCATTTGCTTAAGCTTACAATTATGAAATAACTATAACTTAAATTTTACTATGTCGCAATTGAGTATCCATGATCCATTATTGAGGAAAATTTTATTGTTTTAACCCCATCATGTCGATAAAGTTATAAAGTCATACTAATTGTTGCTAACTTATCCCAAATTTAAGTTAATTTTGCTAGTTCTCTTTAACGGGTCAATAAGGAGAAAATCTATTATGTATATGTATTGAAAAAAAAATAGTATATTGTGCAACTAATGCGGAAAAGAAGATATTTCATACTACGGACAACATAATCATCTTTATTTTGTCACATGAATATGAAATAGCAGTTTCCGCACGATTTGTACACTATCCCTTCCGTCGACCTACTTTGTACAACTTATAAGTAATAAACTAAATTACTCAAAATTAGTAGCACAGTGAAACACACCGGCACTATTTATTGATATGGGTTGAGACGGTAGTGGGTTTAATAGAGAATTCAGTGCACTTAGCCAAAGACCCTTGTCCACTATCCACTGCTACGTATCTCATGGGGTATTTGTATACCCCGCTCTTTGACAGAATCCTAAGATCTGTCTTCGTCAAAGTCTTGCAGCTCTCATCGGCACTATAATGATATAACTTTATTTCTACATTTGTCATTGTCATTGTTATTTGAATAACTGAAATATTTCATTTCGCACACATTTCAGTGCGAAATCATAAATTTCTCACGTACGTCGTCGAAAAAATCTAGTCTTCAAAAGAATTCATCGCACTTAACATTGAGTGTCTCGAAACTCGAAAATGTCAAATATCCTTTTAGCCAACTAATACTATGACATGTAATTGTATCTATAATAGAAGCAAAACAACGTTTAAAACTAATTCTGTAATAATAGCGCACTTTCATATATTTCAATGACTATAATATGCTAAAACAGTTATATTTAGGTGTTAGGCATAAAGAAGGTTTTTATGTTTTATATATGATGATGTTATGTTGTAGATCGTATATATATTATAATAAATGTTTTTCCATAAACTGTTGCGATTTTTATTATTAATTTTGTCATTCCATGCAGGTCACGCCATCTGTGATGCGTGCGGTCCCCATGCATGTAATATATTCGTCCCGGTGATCGGTAACTAGTAGCGCCATCTGTTGCCCAATAGATTAGCTTCAAATTATAGAAACCTGTAATATCCAAGTTTAGTTACCACTCGATAGATGGCGCTCGAGAACTCATCGTAAAATAAATTATTTAATTGCACGAGCTAAAGATTTCCAAAGGATGCCTTTTCCACAAATCTGTACAGGTTAAGAATGTCGAATGAGACGGATGTGTGTTAAAGCAATAACCCGTCCGTCCCCCAGTTGAGGACATGTATTCAATAAAGTAACTCAGGTCCCGGTGGTTGGTAACTAGCAGCGCCATCTGTTGGTCAATGTCCGTACTATAGGAATCTAATACTACAGAAACCTGTAATGTCCTAGTTTAGCTACCACTCAAGAGATGGCGCTCGTCGGCGTCACTTTGTAAAATAAATTAATTAATACATCCATGAATCATTCATCATTATTATTTATATTGAAACTTAAACACCGAAGAATTATTCTTCCCAAAGGATGGATTTTCCACAAACCTGTACAGGTTTAAGAATGTCGTATGAGAGGGATGTGTGTGAAAGCAGTTACCCACCCGACCGTCCCCCCGGTTAAGGACTTGTATTTAATAAAATCATTCAGAATTGTCCCGGTGGATGGTAACTAGCAGCGCCATCTGTTGGTCAATTTCCCTACTATAGGAACTTGAAATACTACAGGAACCTGTAATGTCCTAGTTTAGCTACCGCTCAAGAGATGGCGCTCGTCAGCGTCACTTCGCAGAATAAATTAATTAATACATCCATGAATCATTTATCATTATTATTTATATTGATAACTTTAAACACCGAAGAATTATTCTTCCCAAAGGATGGCTTTTCCACAAACCTGTACAGGTTTAAGAATGTCGTATGAGAGGGATGTGTGTGAAAGCAGTTACCCACCCGACCGTCCCCCCGGTTAAGGACTTTTATTTAATAAAATCATTCAGATTTGTCCCGGTGGTTGGTAACTAGCAGCGCCATCTGTTGGTCAATTTCCCTACTATATGAACCGATTAATTCTACAGAAACATGTATTTAATAAAGTTATTCAGAATTGTATCGGTGGTTTGTAACTAGCAGCGCCATCTGTTGGTCAATTTCCCTACTATAGGAACTTGAAATACTACAGGAACCTGTAATGTCCTAGTTTAGCTACCGCTCAAGAGATGGCGCTCGTCAGCGTCACTTCGAAGAATAAATTAATTAATACATCCATGAATCATTTATCATTATTATTTATATTGAAACTTAAACACCGAAGAATTATTCTTCCCAAAGGATGGCTTTTCGACAAACCTGTAAGGTTTAAGAATGTCGTATGAGAGGGATGTGTGTGAAAGCAGTTACCCGCCCGGACCGTCCCCCCGGTTAAGGACTTGTATTTAATAAAATCATTCAGAATTGTCCCGGTGGTTGGTAACTAGCAGCGCCATCTGTTGGTCAATTTCCCTACTATATGATCCGATTAATTCTACAGAAACATGTATTTAATAAAGTGATTCAGAATTGTACCGGTGGTTTGTAACTAGCAGCGCCATCTGTTGGCCAGTTTCACTACTATAGGAACTTGTAATACTACAGGAACCTGTAGTATTACCTAGTTTTGCTACCGCTCAAGAGATGGCGTTCGACCTCGTCAGCTTCATTTCCCCCCTATTGAAGACGGTTGGTAAAAGCAGCGCCATCTGTTGGCTAATTTCCCAATTAATAAAACATGTATTTAATAGAACAGTTCAAAATTGTCCGATGGTTGGTAAGTAACAGCGCCATGTGTTGGTCAATTTCTGTAGTTTAAAACTACAGAAACTCTAGTTTAGCTACCACTCCATAGATGGCTCTCGGACTCGTTACACTCTCATCGTCGAATAAATTAATTAAAGCACATTTATCGTTTATCAACAACTATTAAAGCTGCTGGTATTATTAATTTTCCTCCCGATTCTTAAATTCAGGAATTTTACTGCTGAAGGAAGAATAATAAAAAGACTGGTACATTTAATTTTTTTATTGACTTATATACACATTGTAAAGAAAATACGAATTATTAGAATATACAATAGAAGGGATAATACACTGTACAAGTTTGCTATAAAATTGTGCTAAAAACTAATTGTAACATTTCAAAAGAAATACATATCTGGTAACACAAGTTTTCTTATTCCAAAAATTGAATAGAATCAGCCATTACGTGATGAAAATCCATTCTAAACTTGAATAAAATAAATATTGAAAGTTGGGTTTTCTTCACTAAATTAATAAATAAATGTGACATTTATTTATTCATTCATTGTAGTAACGATGGAATCAAGTGTGGGGAAGTATTGACCGATTATAATGGTTTTAGACAGTACTGAATAGGGTTAAACCAAAACTGGTATGTCACACTTGCTGATTGAAGACAATTTTTTATAACTGCCCAACTTTTAAAGACGACATGAAATTAATCTAATTCTGGTTTAGATATTTGAATAATGTCAAAATTCTATTACCTCACTGATGAAACAAACCATCCAGTTTTCTCTTGATCTTTTCACTTTAAAATGTAAAAGATTTGTGATTTGTAATTTGAAATTCATATTAGCAGAGTGGGGTTCCAAAAACTGTTGAGTCTCAAAATACTTTTCTTCGTATTAATATGTATTTGGAAGTATAATTCCAAATAATGGTGCTTTTATTTGAATGAAATAAATGCAACTTATCTTATATCACAGATATACTTTGAAAAAATTGGGCTGTTTCATGAAACGACCTGGATGGAAGTTAGCTGAATATGCGAAAGTTGAACCAGCATTTCCCGAAAATGAGGAATTGAATTCAGTATCAACAAACCGCAAGCAAAAATGTCCACTTGTGTGATTTTTACCAAAAAGTTCAATTGCTCACCAAAGTTCACCCCATAAATCAACAGTTACAAATCATTTGAATAGAAATGTGAAAACTGGAAAAATAAATCAGTACCATCCATAAAGCGATTGGTGTCCGAAGTTTTTGGCTGGATTGTGCGAAGAATATGGTATAACTGAGTTGTGGATGTTGGTATGTCCGAATGCAGTAAAACTTTGGGGTAACGATGTTGGTATCGTTTGATTTACACCGTTGATAGGACTTGAATTTCTCTTAATGTGTGATGGAGACATTACCCACTGGTTAGTCAAATGATGAAGGTTGCTTGTTTCGGTGGCATAAGTTGGAACATCATTGCTGTTGCCATTTCCTAAAACAAAAGTTATAAATAGTGATTGTTCATTTAAGATCCAATGTTTCATTGATAGAGGCAAAAGTCAATTCAATCTGAATTTAAAGCTAGAGAAAATTTGAGACCCGATTATCTCACATATGTGTGGCCACCCTAGTAGAATTATTAAATTTTTGGGCTATATTAGGAGGATATTGAAATGAATATGTGATGACAGGTCTTTTCGTGATGGAAGCTACATAACTTTGAAGCTCTTCCTTCTGGATTTTACAATTTCTTTCAACCAAAATTAACATAGAATCTCTTGATTTCATTCAGTGACATTTCCAAACTAACTTGTTTTCCAAAGTGTTCTATTTTGCAAGTTTTGCAACATTTGATAAACTTATAAAGTAGTATTTTCAGGATGCGTTGCGGAAGAGGTTTTATCTAAATTGTAATAAATATAACAAACGCATTAGAAAACGTAAAGGCAAAATTATATCAGACAATTCAACTAAACATGAAATTTACAATGTTGTTGGTAAATTGGTAATGCCTATCTATCATCTGAATCGAAAACAAAAAACCTTCGCATTGATTTTCGGTATCATTCTTACAGATTTCACAACATGTCACTATTCAACCTGGGGAATCAAAATCTTGTTTATTGATTGTAACATGTAATGTTTACATAAAGGAGAGAAAAGGTTTCAGTGAATTGTATTTCAGCCATACTGATTACTAATAATCATGCTACGTTCGCAATCTTGTGATTTTGCAAAGCAAGTTGTCGTTAACATTGGTAATCTCATTCTGTAGGATTATGAATGTTCAGTTATGACTAAATTATTGTGAAAGAAGATATAAATTTCTCTCAGCAGTTAATTAAAAATACAATCAATCTGACGTAGCCACCAAATAACTATCTCAATCTTTCAAATATCTACTGTTTGCTTTATAGTTTTCTGCATTTTCAAATTTAATATAATAATAGAAAGTCGAGGAGAGCATGCCTCTTTAATGAATAATTTACAGAATCAAAAAAACTGTGAGATTGTCCAACCCATCGACATATACATATGGACTGCGCGTGGCAATGATAAGCGCGGGTAGTGCCGGCGTGAGAGAGGGGAAAACGAAGAGGCCTAATACTGTCTTTATCTATCGGCTCGGGACGTAAACATACTAGCTAC
This sequence comes from Endomychus coccineus, assembly GCA_958510875.1. Taxonomy (NCBI): domain Eukaryota; kingdom Metazoa; phylum Arthropoda; class Insecta; order Coleoptera; family Endomychidae; genus Endomychus; species Endomychus coccineus. The sequence continues at coordinate 18,934,009 of OY294070.1, read as the reverse complement.
AGTCATGTTGCATTTCCATGGCAACGCAGCGGCCAATAGAAACGCGATAGATAAAGTAGATAAAGACAGTATTAGTCCTCTTCGTTTTCCCCTCTCTCACGCAGGCACTACCCGCGCTTATCATTGCCACGCGCAGTCCATATGTATATGTCGATGGTCCAACCACTCAAAATATGAAATTTGTATTGTCATGACAACGCAAACTTTCTTTGAAAGCCCGTTACTGACAAAAAAGTTGATGAAAAATAGACTTTAAGCGAAAGAGTGTAGATCTTGGTTCTAGAGCCAGTAGAATTTATTTATACTGAGTGACGAAGAGCTCCCTCAACCTAGCAGAGCAAAGTTATCAGAATCATTTCTAACTGACGGGGTTATCAATTCAATAAAAATTAAGATTAATTCATATTCAATATTAGGATCTAGATAGACCTAATATTGTAGAAGTGTACGACCTCATTCACATGAATATCAATTTAAACCTAAGAAATGCGGCTATAAAATTATACAGGCCCTGATGTGCAAATAGAATTGTTTCAAAATTAGCCATTGGTAGTAATATGTGACCAAGTTTTTCACTGCTTATTGTGTTTTTCTGCAGACTGTACAATAGCACTAATTTCGATCCATTACTCTATATAGTAATGAGTGACTGTTGGTGGTCGCTAGTGGTTCCCGTGGTCTCCTAGACTAGACGTGGGACTGTCTACTATACCCTCACTGCGCAACAGACACTCGATACGCACATATTCATTGTAAATGCCGACAAGGAAAAAGAAAAATCAGCCTTCTGCAATGATTGTATTAGGTCATAGTCGGAGCGATTAAACAGGTTCAATGTGTGTGAAACAGAAAGAATTTTTCACAATAAATTTGTCTGCAACTTGAGTTTTTACGAATCGGTATATACAAGTATTCTGAGTTGGAGAAGCAAACGCATTGTATTTCTTTACAAAATAGACAAGTATTTAGAAGGTTCGACCTGACCATGCCCAAGTGCAATGCGCTTCCACTTTCCATGAATGAATATAATGGGATACAAATTCAAATCAAGTAGCCATGCTTTTGCGATAAATGAAAATTTGAGACAGTTGTGAAAGCGTTTGCAAGAAATGTCAATGTAGTTGTGAATATTGGAGCGTTGGTCAACTATTCAACGTTGTTTTGAGGTTAAAGGCTCGTTATAAATCTATAAATCACGTCCATCATATCCCTATCTTTATCTACATCTCGATACACCGGTCTTTTAAACTCAACCTGTATAAGTTCATCAGAAATATGCAGTATCGTTAAGTTAATCCCAAAAACTCCTTCCAACATTTTCGTAATGGATAGAAATTTCACACCTAGACAGTTCTGATTTAGAATTTGCAACACCCCACAGGGTTCCGCTCCTGCTCCAGGACTTAGAACTTTACAATAAAATATAAATGACAAAGGAAGGAATAGAAAGATATGGAATGTTTTTGATCACTCACCACTGCTATTAGGTCCAAGCATGGTAACCATACTGCTCGACGGAGGAATACTGGGCGTGTACCCAGCGTGTTGAATACTTGGACTTGTGGAATTCCCCACGTTGTTATCGTTACCGTCATTGTAACTGATCGTTTGGTTCAAACTTTGCAGACTGCTTGGCGACGCGCTCGTTTGTACACCTCCTTCCGACGATGGTTTGGTTATACTTTGCGAAATGGGCATCAGGTTGGAGGTGGGGTAGATTGAATGCGCTGCATAGGGGTTGTGGTGGTGACTCATGCTGTGGTTCGGTATGGGTAGATTTGGTGATGTTGAGTGTGCGTGACCGTGGCTCGGGTACAATTCAGTCACTGAAAAGAAAATTACCTTTTGAAAATTTATGGAGTGAACAACTGAAAACTACAGATAACGCCCTAAGTGCGTTATACGCTAAATGCCATTAGATTTCCAGTAGTCGCATTTAATACATTAAGTTAGTGCAAAACAGAATTTTAATAGTTATTTTATTTGAGTTTATTTCTGTATCTATTTCGCAAGGATGTCTCTAGATTTACTACGTTTTTTTTCAGTGAACAGTTAGAAACTGGCGAAGTCGGTAGGTTGTAATAATAATCAATGAGACGACTTACTTTGATTAGAGGTAGACGTAGCGCTGACAACCGGGAAACTTCCCTCACTGATGCTCTGACCGTAAGGGGTGGACGGCGCGCTATAAGGGCCACCCACGACGCTGAGAGGTGTGTATGAAGACGATGATGATGCCAATTGTTTTCGGAGACGGGCTCTCCGATTACTGAACCACACCTGTATTCTGGCTTCGGTTAATTTGGTTCTTTGTGCGAGCTCTTCGCGTGTGTAGATGTCTGGATATTGAGTTCTTTCGAAGGCTTTTTCCAGCTCGTCTAGTTGGTGGGCGGTGAAGGTGGTTCTAGAACGGCGTTGTTTCCTTTTCAATGGGATTCCCGGTTCGCTTTCGCAGTCAGAGGCGGCTTCGTTGTCAGAGGATTTGTCTAGAAATAAGATTAAGGTAATTATTACAGTTATTAGGAAATGTTAGGTTTCGTTGTTTGTATTGAATGAAAACTTGCAGCTTGAACAAGTTAATGTATGTCGTAACGAGAATAAACAAGAGGGAGTAAACGAGGAGATATCTAGTCTATCCAGAAAGTATTTTTTAGCGTATCTTATCACAGTAACAGCTAGGCGTCAAATTCGGAGGTTTTTGTTGTTTTGAAGAAATCTGGTACGCTTAAATTTGCGAACGTGTAACTGACAAGAGTGTGATACGTTTCAAAGTTTTATTTGTCCAGTCATACTATTCAACAAAATTCTGTTTTTTTTAAGTCAAATATGGACTGAGGAGAAAAATTAATAATATGTCCGGGCGCGAATTATAGTCGCTATGCCTCTGGTTCCTATTATCTTTGAGTAAATTTGACACCTCAACCTATTTCAACAATAATTATAGAGTTTAATTTGGCTTCGACTTGAATATTTGCTAATATACTACGAGAGCAAGGTGAAAAGTGCCTGAAAAATGAAACAAGTAATAATTTTTTTATTTTTCGATCACTTTCGAATAACACGATTTCGGCTTTCCTCCAAAATGGGCGTTTGTTTCAGCGATGACCTCATCGTTGGAGCCAAATGTCTTTCCGCCGAGCCATTTATTCAAGTTTGGAAATAGATCTTTTTTGAAGAGCGAACACCCTCTGGACGTCGCCCGAGTTGCCCCAAAAAACTATTCCATATTTTAGAGTAGGCTGGACATAAGTATGATAAGCAGTCATGGAGGCTTGAATATTTACTAGTACTGAAATAGTTCTTAGGGTAAAACCATGCCTTGATAGAGATTTCGTCACCTTGGCAATCTGCATGAACCAGTCAAGTCTTGAACCTTCGTTCAAATGTTTTCAAATGTTTTCCAGTGTTTCACAGTGTTTCAAGTTATGTTTTATTTATTGAATTATTTTAATACGCTTTTTTAATCTATAATTTTAGATCTTCCATATTCAAACCTTCTATTTTTTTTTTTTTTTTTTTAAATTGTATCAATAATTCTATAGTGTTCCTGATCAGTCTATTCTATTGAGTATTCGAAGAAGTTAAATAAAAATGACAGCACACACAACTTTTATTTGACAAGTTATCGCAGTTAACTATATAAAATACACAATACGTTACTAAGGAGCAAAGATAAACATAGAGTAAACGATAGTGCTAGTTTTGTATTAGAAAATTATTTATTTTCTTCAACACTTCCCCCAAAACATAACACTCCAAGTAACTCTCTGTTTTTCATGAAAGGTCCTGGCGGTAGATTTTTAGTGAATATGTCAGCCAACTGCCTTGCACTAGGAACATGCTCCAAGGTAAATTCACCATCCAGAAGTTTTTCTCGAACAAAGTGAAAACGAACTTCAATATGTTTAGTTCTCCGATGGAATTCGGGATTCCTTATCAAACGAATTGTACTTTGATTGTCCAAAAGCAAAGTAGGTATCGAATGAACATTCGAGATTTCCTTCTTCAATCGCTTGATCCATACCAGTTCCTTAGTAGCTTCACTGGTAGCAATGTATTCAGCCTCAGTAGTACTGAGAGCGGTAGTCCCTTGCTTGCGGCTCATCCAAGTTATAGCTCCTTCTCCAAACATCGTTACGACTCCAGTTCTAGATCGACGAGTTTTACAGTCATTCGCGAAGTCAGAATCAGAGTAGCACTTCAACAATTGATTCGAATTTCCTCTATAAAATAAACCATAGTTACAAGTTCCATTCAAGTATTTGAAAATTCGCTTGACGGCCGTCCAGTCAGATCTCTTAGGATGATCAAGTACTTCTGATACAACACTCACAGAGTAAGTCAGATCCGGGCGAGTTGTCATAGCTAAATACAGCAAACTACCAACTGCTTCTCTATAGGGTACATTCTTTTCCAAAAAGATATCGGAATCATCAATGCATTTCCTTTCACAAGGAGTTGACACAGGATTCGAATCATTCATATTAAATTTTGAAAGAATGTTTTTCGTATAGAACTCTTGATGCATGAAAATAGATCAATCTTCTTTCTTCTCGATCTGCATTCCAAGGAATGATTCTAGTTTTCCAGTTGTAATTTTGAACTCTTTTTTCAGTCCGACTAAAAATGAATTGATTTCATCTTTATCTCCAATCATGATTCCATCATCAACGTAGATGGCTATCATCAACTTTCGACCACTACGACATTCCTTAATGAAAAGACAGGGATCAGCATCACTATGTTTCATATTCTGTTTCTCCATGAACTGAACAAATCTCTGATTCCAGCAACGTGGAGACTGCTTCAATCCATAGATACTTCGATTCAATTTACACACTCGATCACTGCCATCATTAAAACCAATGGGCTGATGCATGTATACTTCTTCAGACAACGTTCCATAAATGAAAGCCGTTTGGACATCGAATTGTCCAAAATCGTATTTCTCAGCTGCAGCTACACTAAGAAGCGCCCTCACAGTGTCAAAACGAGCCACAGGACTGAATGTTTGATCAAAATCCACACCTGGCTCCTGGGTATAGCCTCGCGCTACTAAACGAGCTTTATATCTATCAATTTCTCCATTGTGCTTCTTCTTTATTTTGAGAACCCAGCGATTAGATACCACTTTCTTGTCCTTGGGAAGTTTCACTAAAGTCCAAGTATCATTCTCAGCTAACGAGCTCAGCTCATTTTGCATAGCCTGTCGCCACAAATGCTTTTCATTCGAACTGACTGCTTCAGTAAAAGACAAACCTTTTTCTAAAGCACGACTAACCGAGAATAATTGGCGACTGACTTCAGGAACATACCAGACATCTTTGAGATGATTAGTTTGCCACTTGTCATCAACTTGCATATCAACAAGTATGTCACCACAACCATATGCCCTAATCGTTTCCTTATTGCCAACATGAATATATTTCGGTTCATTGAAACGAACATAAGAAATAAAACAGTCTTTATCACTTGTCATATGTTCAGTTGCACCAGTGTCCGCCACCCAAACCATTTCATTGGATTTCTTTCGATTCTTACAGATAAATGCATGACCTTCAGGTTTCAAGAATTTGGCTCCTTGTGAATGTTTCTTCGGACAATTTCTAGCCAAATGATTCAACTCATGACATTTGAAACACTTAAAAGGACGTGGATTTGAAATTCTTGCAGACTCTCCTATATTTCTAGGAGGAACTAAATTCTTCCTTTTTGAAACAGTAACTTTGGCTAAAAGAGCGTTATCATCTTTCTCACCTTTGCTAGGCAAACGCATCTCGATTAACCTAAGTCGCTCAGTCAAGTTATTCAGTGTTCTACTTTCAATAGGTACACTCTCCCAAACACTTTTAAATTCGAAATAAGGGGAAGGTAGAGTAGACATGATACGACCCATCAGAATCAGTTCTGATAACTCAGATTTATCAAGTTTCTTCAATTCAACATTCAACTCGTTGAAATCACGTTGTAAACGGGCAACAAGGTTAACAATGCTTTCTTCAGAATGTACTCCTTCACTGGAAAAAAATGATTCGAGTAACCTATCAACTCTCTGACTAGAACTTTGTTCGTATGTTGACATTAATTTGTCCCAAATATCCTTAGAAGTACAGCATGACGAGGTAAGCTCTTCATTCGTGTCATTCAGAGAACTAATCATGATCAGCTGTGCCAAAGAATCTTTAGCTTCAATGATAGCCTCATTGGACTTATCCTCTTTTAATTTCAGCTCACCAGATACAACATCCAATACTTTGTGGTATTTCAAAACTAGAGTAATCTGACGTTTCCATCTTGTCCAGTTGTGTTGGCCTATCAACTTCTCCACCTGAGCTTTATAATCAAATGAACGAACATCATTTGAATTCATGGTCACAATATAAAGAACCAACTCTCTCAATCTTCACACTGAACGTTATACTGGGCCCATAACCTGTTGAGTATTCGAAGAAGTTAAATAAAAATGACAGCACACACAACTTTTATTTGACAAGTTATCGCAGTTAACTATATAAAATACACAATACGTTACTAAGGAGCAAAGATAAACATAGAGTAAACGATAGTGCTAGTTTTGTATTAGAAAATTATTTATTTTCTTCAACATATTCATCATCAAGAATACAATTCTTTTAGAATAACTGTTAGGAATCACTTAATAAATTAGATTAGAAAAGAATAGCTTGAAAAAAAATTCTTCTAATCCTCAACTAGTACTTAGTACTTAGAGGAAATCTTCTTTTATTTATTGCCACTGCCTTAATGTAATACAATATGTAACATATTATACAATAAATAATAAATATTTATTATAATGATAATGACCAGAAAAGGACAATACCGCACAGTTTTCAGGGTATCTACAGAGTTGTTAAGTACCGGGATATCAAAAATTATCTTGGTCAAGGGTGGTTGTGGAATCTAAAACGTGTGTCTTACTTTACGTTTGAAATAATTATGTCACTGTCACACTGACATCATCAATAACCTACAAATTTCATACCTATTTATTTCAGTTGTAAAACAATAATGAACTACAAATTATGAAATAACGGTTTTAGTAACAAGAAAAACTAAATTACAGTAATTGTTGGAAATGTCCCCCGTTTTTTCGATGCACAAGTTGACGCGCATCCTCATGCTGTGAAAACCGTTTTGCAGCATTTCTGGCGTTATGGTTGCATATTGCTGAACTATTCTTTGTTGAAGTTCTTGCAAATTATTTACCGGAGTTGCGAAAATCTTGTTTTTTAAGTAAGGAAATATACAATAGTCCATAATTGTCAAACAAGGTGATCTCGGAGGAAACTCAACTTCTGTATGCAAACTTATCAGCCGGTCATCAAAAAACTCGCGGAGAAAAGCAATATTTTCTCGTGTAGTATGTGCGGTTGCACCGTCATGCTGGAAATAACCGTACCGAAGTTCATCATCGTTTAACAGTTGCACAAATTCAGCCAAAAAGTTGTGTCTGTACCTTTCTGCGTTGACGGTGAAATCAAAAAAAATTGGCCCAATTATTCTTCTGCGAGAAACTGCCATCCAAACACCGATTTTTTGAGCATGTAGTGGCGATTCAGTAAAAACATGAGGGTTATCATTGCTCCACATTCGCATATTTTGATAATTGATGTATCCCGAAAGGTGGAACCACGCTTCGTCAGAAAAAAAGTTAAGTCCAGAAGATCGTCATTCATTAAATTATTGACAAACCAATGGCAGTAAGCAAGGCGTCTGGCGTGGTCTGCGGGCAGAAGAGCTTGATGTGCTTGCATCTTATATCGATGCATGTTCAAGTCTTTCTTTAAAATCTTCTGACATGTTCCATAAGAAAGTCCAATTTCCTGAGAAAGACGTTTCAAAGGTTTTGCAGGCTCCTCTCCCATACGTTGACGAACGTCATTGACAACTTCTTCTGTACGAACTCTTGGTCTACCAGCATCTTTTTTATGAGTCACACAACCAGTGTCGCGAAACACTTCAACATAATTTGTAAGGCACGCATAAAAATTGTCCGGTAATATTGCTACGTTTGGGAAGTGCTCTCGAAAATTGTCCAAACACAAACGTTGACTGTATTGCCAATTTCCATTAACTAGCGCACCCGTTCGAAAATAGGCTTCAATCATGAAAAGTTTGTGCTGTGTGGTAAGAGGCATGATTCAAAAACTGGATTAGAAAATTTCAGCACAATGACTTAACAGATTGTGACACAACAAAACATATTCAAAAATTTAAAGTAAGACACACGTTTTACATTCCACAACCACCTTTGACCAAGATATCCCGGTACTTAACTTGTTATTAGTATACTATATTTATCAAATAAAATTTCTTGAATTTAAACAAACCGTCTCTAAATTTTTTCCCAAAACTTATGTAACGGGAGTTATATCACAATCATAAATTTAACCTGTAGAAGTGCCCGAAAAATTGTGTTGATGGAAGTTAGCGATCTGTTATAAAGCAATAATTTCAATGTTCCAAAGTACCTACTACTCGTAATATCCTTGAAATTGTATACCACTATACTAAAAGGTTGACATTTTTATAACTTTATGATGCACAGCACAACAACAAGGGATAGTCCGATTCAATACACAAGATGTTTTTGTCGTAAATGGTTTGTTTTTAAATGCAAACCTTTGGACTAAGACAAATATGTGAAAGTTTGTATCAAGAATATAATGTTTGTATTGAACTGGAAAGATGATTTATAAAAATCTAAGAGTAACAAGATGTTATAAATGTTATGCTTTCAATCACAAAATAGAAGAATGTCGAAATACAATTATTTGTTTTAAATGTGCAGGACCTCATGATTATAAAACGTGTACCAGCACCAGCATCAATCAGAAGTGTAACAATTGCTAACAGAATAATCAAGTTTTAAACTAACTTTAATACCAATCACGAAAGAAATACAAAAACTGAATGGAAGAACGGATTACAACATTCTAGATTTGAATAATTAGAATGATTACTTCTGAAGAATACAACCAAGAAGCAATACTCCAAACAGGAAACGAAAATAACGATATTGTACAAGAGACTATAGTGGAGGATATTGAAACCTTAACTAGTTTAATATGTGATAAAAATATACAGGTAATGTGTGTAAATATAAGAAGTATTTATTAACCAAAATATTGAAAAACTTGAATTGTTAATAAGCCATTTGAAAGAAAAACCTGGTATACTAATATGTACTGTATGTACTACATAGGTGGAAAATGGGATAGACATGTGCAATCTGAAAGAATATTGCATTTGTACTGAATAAAGCATTTCCATTGATATCAGCAAGTCACTCTTTCTTGAACCAACAAATAGAGAAGAATTGAAAAGAAAGTCAGATGGAGTAGATGGCATATATGCCAATTTTCTAAAACATATTGTTGATTATATTGCTGATCCTCTTGAGCATGTATATAATCTATATATAGAACATGGTTACTGTCCAAATTATTTTCGAGTTGTTGAAATAACACCAACACACAAAACTGGAAATAAAGTGTCGCTTGATAATTATAAGTCAATATCTCTATTTTCAAATTTTGCAGAAAATTTTGAAAAATTAATACACTCAAGACTAATAAAATTTATAGAAGAACATGAAATAATATCAAATAACCAATATGGCTTAGAAAAAATATGGGCACTAACAATGCAATCATCGAAGTAAACGAAAAACTATATTCTGACCTTGATCAAAGCAGACCATTAGCAGTTGTTTTTCTTGATCTTGCGAAAGCATTTGACACAGTGAATCATGCTAATTAAAAGATTAGAAAATTGCGGCATCAGAGGTATCACACTCAAACTAATTGAAATTTATCAACAAAATCGAAAACAACTGGTCAGGATAAATCAAACGAAAAGCGATCTTATGGTTGTAAGTACAGGAGTACCACAAGGAACTATTCTGGGTCCCCCATTATTTATTATTTAATAATCAAAGTTCTTCACGATCAGTAGTCCTCCTAGGACATCCGCATCCGCGGCAACGCTCATGTAGCCCTTCTACAGACCATCTTGACCAACATCTTAACACTGTTGTAACGTTACGACCCACACGCTTGGCAAAATGAAAATCCACCCTCCCTCATACCAATAATCCGGCCACGTTCAACCTTACTTATCTGACGATAATTTTGACGTTGTCGGATTCTAGGCATGTTTACGACAGAAATGTGAATATAGAACTGTGGAAAATGTTCATTTTTACGATTACTTGAAAACATTCCTCTTTTTTACATGAAAAAAATAACAAAAACTGAGATAACGTTGGAGTTTTTTATTGAATCTTTAATCATTTCTTGATTATATTGAAGTATTCCTTCTGTGAACATTTCAGGCATATTGCTCAACAAACGCTAGATGTTGCGTTTTTTATTCCAATCAGTATATTATAGCGTGGTCACATATAGTATCATTGCTTGGGGAACGGCTAATATTACAGTAAAGAAATCGATATTTAACATTAATGAAAGAATTATCAAAATACTGGAGAGAGAAGATAATAATATGGCTATACCACTTCAACTAGATAAGAAATACATGCTTAAAGCACTGATATACCTTACTATTACAAAGATCAGAAAAATTCATAAATTATTTATCAAAAACAAGAAACAAAGAGTCCTAAATATTCAGCTATAAAGACTTTTAATAATGTGCCGAATAGTCACAAAGCAATTAAAAAGAGTGATTACAAGATATAACTACAAAGATATATAAAAAAATAAACTTCACACTAAGTTGATTAATTACCTCAATACTTATTATTAATAATTTCTTCTCTTTGCCATTTTTGGTTTCACTATAAATTATCATTATTTTTCTCATATATGTAGGTATTGTTCTTTATTTATTTATTTGTTATTCATTTTTTTCTTTTATTATTTATTGTTGTACCTGCACCTCAGCAGGATTGATAGGTAATGTTTATTTTGTAAGCCTGGTTTCATTATACCTTATACTTTATTCGAGTATAATCATCTTACACTATAGACTATACATCCAAAATAATCTATTACGATAATTTTAAGAAAGAATTTATTATAAATATGAATATGTCATAGGAGTTAATTAGTTAATTCCAAGTGTTTAGGGGTCACAGAGTCAACGGTACGGCTGAAGACCTTTGTATAAACTCGGTTAAGGATACGAGGAAAACCCCGGACAGTCTCTGTGAGGTGAGAAATTTGCCGGCAACTGGTAGCAAAAAAGCTCAATTTGTTACGTCATCCGATATCTATTAAGGAACACTTTGTGTTGCCGCAAGAAACCTGATACTGTTTTTTTGATGTCCGCCGACCCCGACTTTCCGATATTACTCTCGATAATTAAAAGAATAATAACACAAAAGGCGTCTTGCACCTAATTTACTAGACACATTTTTCAAAAATGCACCGACAACGATAGCTACATACAACGATGAATATATACAATATGTAATTGTGTATTTAGTCAATTCCTATATAATGTATTCACACAAAAGATGGGAACAATGGGCCAACCCATTGTTCACCTCCAACGTGATAAACAAATTGTATAGATGCGTTTATTGAAAAATTAAATTGAGTTGTTCGTTATATTGTGATATTCAATTTTAAACAAATAAAACATAACTACTTTCTTAAATAATACTTTATTAAATTATTAATTAAAATTTGGATCTCATCACAGATCATTTTCAAACATGGACGGTTTTATTACAAATTTGTATGAACTTTACCCAATTATAATTTGATCCTTTATGAAGATAAATGAACAAGTGTTCAATTGATCACGTGAATTTCCTCACTTTTGTAAGCAAAATAAGTTCGGACACATCTATGGGTCGAATGTACGATATATTGTAGGAACAAAAAATATATTGTAAATGATTTAGAAACCGCTAATGAAAGACGTTAAGATACAATAAACTATACAGATTTCATACTCTGGATTTATAATAACACTATTGATAAGAAACAATCACCCTTATCCATTAAAAAATACTATTAAAGTACTGAGAACTGTTTGGCCATCATCAGAGTAAACTAAATTAGGAATCAAAATATGCCTGTTTTAATGAACTGATGTTGACTTTGACTACTGATGACGAAATTGAAAAAAAATATATATTTCCGGTGATGATAATATTCTTGACTACATATTAAAGCGAATAATGCATATAACAGTTTTGGCACCGTTTGTTTATTTTGTGAATAATGTTTTGGTGACAGGCAAATATCCGGAACATTTAAAAAAGGCGGTTTTTAAAAGTGGTGATATTAATGACTTAAAAAACTATCGCCCAATTAGTTTATTATCAGTTTTTTCAAAGATAATTGAATATAATAATAAAGATTCTTGACCCAGGTATGAATTATATATAAATTCTCGGGAAATAGGTCACATTAACACTTATGTTTTATATTTTAGTCTTTACGTACGTTTCGGTCTCACGACCATCATCAGAAGACTTATTATTTCAATAATCTGATCAATAAATTTAACAATTTTAACTGTAAACTTCAATTGTGAAAAATATGTGAAATACAAGTAAACAAAAACATAAATTTCCTAGATATGAACATTAGGCATGATGCAGATGGGAAAATAAGAACTTCTTGGTTTACTAAAGAAGTTTGGTCTCAACGTTATCTTCACTTCAATTCCGTTGCACCAGCTTGTTATAAAAAAGTTTCATAAACAGCCTTATAGACCGCGCGGTAAAATTGTCCCACGCAGAGGACCGTCCCAAAAATTTAAAAATTTTTCGTAATACACTGGAAATGAATGGCTACCCAAAAACTTTCTTCAATCCTATCATTAAAGAGAGAATAAACAAAATCTATAATGGTTCTTCATATAAAAATAACATAACATGTAATACAGACAATTATATAACTTTACCATACATTCCGGAGACCTCAGAAAAAATTAAGAAATGTTTGAAAAAGTACGATATAAATGTTGCGCATAAACCTACTAACTGTGTTGGGAAATATTTCTCAAATCTAAAACCTGTAATACCTAAAGATAAACAAACCCACACAGTATATAAATTGAATTGTTTAGATTGTGATGGAACTTATACTGGAATCTCTAAACAATATTTACAAAAAAGAATGTACGGCCATAAGTTTAGCACAAGAAATAATAACTTAGAAAATTCCACCGCCCTTGCTAAGCACTGTTTTGATTATAACCATCAATTTGATTACAAAAATGTTAATATTTTAATTAAAGAAACCAATTATTATAAAAGATCTATCCTGGAGATGATTCACATAAAACGGGATTCAAATTCTGTAAATCATAGGAATGATATTCAGGGATTGAGTCAGATTTATACTAACTTGATTAATTAAAACTCTTGCAAATTCCTACATACGTCTTTATAATGTTAAAAGTATATTTTAGGAAGAACGCTTAAAGTAAAGTAAATTCCAATGCAGGTCTAAAACCTTTTCAAGTACGTCATAAATCTACATCTGGGTCGAGTTATTACAAACAAATAGCTTCGAACTCCAGTTGCTTTGAGACCATAGCAATATGCGTTTGTACATTATGAGAATATTACTTAACAGTGGTTTCTTGTTACAAAAAAATCTATACTTTAATATTAACGATACAATTTTCGATTATTCGTGGTTCTGTTCGTTTCGACGGCGTGAGCTTTTTGATTGAAAATTGTGCGATATGGACGCTTGTGCTAATTAGTTTTAGTTAACCCCTTTTTGACAAAATAAGTCTTCTGATGATGGTCGTGAGACCGAAACGTACGTAAAGACGAACATTTATAACAGAGTGTTAATGTGACCTAATTCCCGAGAATTTTTTATATAACTATTTAGATATAAAATAGCTCCGTTTAATAGTCTAGTTCATAGATTATATTGAACGTCCCTCTTAGACAGCAAAATTATAAGAACGAAGTTGAGAAACTTCAGCAAATTGCGTTGGACAATGATTACCACAAATCTTTGATCAATAATTTAATTTCTAAACAACACCTTTGATAAAGTTTCCGATTTCAACAAATCCGGAATTTACAAAATCAATTATGAGTCGTGTTCAAAACGCTATGTGTGTCAAACTGGAAGGACCATTTTAACTCGTTATCAGGAACATTTTGCCTATATAAAGAAAAATAACGGTGAAATATCAGCGGCAGTCGAAGATATTCTAAAAACAGGTCACAACATTTCTCAAAAATGTTTATAACTTTTAAAACACGGTACAGACAAATATCTAGGTAATTTGGAAGGGATGAAAATGTATAAACGAAAAAGCAATTTATTAAATTCCGATTTATCTCTAGCTGAAGGTAACCCATTGTTTACATTATTACCCCCAAATAGTATTTTAACAGGCACGTTTTGATTTATGATTTATAGTTTACTCTGATGGTGTCTTCGTGGTAGCGGAAAGGTCCTTAGGACTTTATTAGTATTTTTAGTGGATAAGGGTTATTATTAACTGATCAATAAGCGAAACAAATCTTAGTTTTAATTATAAAATATCTCGTGAGCACTGTTTTTATTTCATTCATTTATTTCTACATGAATTACCAATATCAAATAAGCGTCGCATACCATACAATAAACAACGTGGCTGGGAAGGGTGATGATGGCAAAGCGTAATAAGAGACCACCTACATGCATGTTTACAGTCGCGGTACAATATCCAGGAAACGTACCGGACCAAAGCAAGTGCCCTCACACCTGGCATTGTTCCTTGATCGCATAGCCGTCTGGTCGACTGTGAATAATTGCGTGTTACGCTACTGACTCTCGGCTATGATAATTAGTTAAAATGGCCGTCGACGGCGGCCGCGATTAAAATGGCTACCGTGCCGATGGTAAGCACTAGTACCAGGTTAGTACGTCTACGTAACTATAGATAACTGTTTTATTGGCTGGAAGGGGGAATTTTATTGATTCAAAACCGTTCAGCTGTTAACGTTGCAACGAATGAATAATTTCTCTAATAGTTTTCGTCTAGGGGAAATCGTTATGCACGTTCAATCACTCACATCGAGCATTTTAATATAAATTTAGATTTCTTCGACCTCGTGTTAAAAATGTTGCTGTCAGGGACTAGCGGTTAATCTTCTTGCCTCATATCCTCATAGAACCAATTTTATTATTGTCTACACCTATTTCAAAATCCAATCAACTAAACAATTTGACTGAGAAAGCAATTCTAGATCAAGCCGAAATTGATATCTAGGTAAAGCATGTTCACGTTAACAAAGAGGTGACGTCAGCAGCATGTGATGCAGTGTTGTCAGGTTGACCGGGATTATAATGTTTTTGGAAACAACTAACCCGTAAGTTATTGTAGATAAAAAAATTAAGAGGTACTACACAGTAAAATGAACTGTGATAAATTGATCAAGCGACCTCCCGAACTTTTGTAATCAAAATAAGTTTTGGACACTTCTGCGGTTCAAATATGTGTTCGTAGGAGGAGAAAATTATTACATTGGAAATGATTAAGAAACCGCCAATGAAAGACGTTATATTATATACTCCATGTTACATTGAAATTGTATTCAAATAACGTAAATAACATAATGTATTTTATAGTAGTGAGACCTGCTGCCAGGTTGACTTTCGAATTATTGACACTGTAATATAACCTTGTTTTATAGGTACTGACACTGACACCTGTTGTCACATGAACTATCAAAATTTGCCACAGAGTAAACGCTTGAAAGATACTGAATTATACACTATATAGGTACCGGGATATCAAAAATTATCTTGGTCAAGGGTGGTTGTGGAATCTAAATCGTGTGTCTTATTTTACGTTTGAAATAATTATGTCACTGTCACACTGACATCATCAATAACCTACAAATTTCATACCTATTTATTTCAGTTGTAAAACAATAATGAACCACAAATTATGAAATAATTATGTGAACTTTGAACCTTTTCAGAGGTCGTGATAGCCACAATCCGGGTCAAAAACTGTTTTGAAATAGTTAATTTTCCGTAAATCGAATGACGTTCACGTGAGTTAGAAAAGTGCAAACTGGTTGTAGCTAATACGGCTTTACGACGAGCGGTTTTCGCTCCATGTAGTTAGATTTAGTATCGGACCATGCCCGACGGCCCTTCTTTTTTCGATAAATGTTCATTAAATAGGACAAGCGTCTAACGTGCGACGTACCAAAGGGAATTTTCTCGCGACTAAAATATACACGAAGCGGGTAAAAGCTAGCGGCCCACACAGCCAAAAACACGTTATTACAACTGGCGCCGGTCGCACGGGGCAAGAAACGGCCCCAAATTAACAAGACCGAGGTAAAATGTATAAACTCTAACTTACGCGCAGCGAGCTCCTCGAGGCATATGTCAAAATGATTTCGTTCGTAGCTAATTACATAGGACGTCTGGCGTTCATGCAATTATGTTTTTAGATAATTCGAATCTTCTAATTTCGATAGGCCACGTGAAAATCCCGGAGTCCAAAGCGATAAAGACTTCTGAGTGTTACAGTATTCGTATAAAATTGCGAAATTTCGCACTTTTAGAAACTTCAAATTAATTATGACATAATTATTTCAAACGTAAAGTAAGATACACGTTTTAGATTCCACAACCACCCTTGACCAAGATAATTTTTGATATCCCGGTACTTACTACGTATATTGTGTGGGAAGTAAAAATATCGAAAAGTATGTAGTTGCATTTTTTTGGAAATAGCTGGGAATGAAATTAACAACAATCAGATAATATTAATAAATTCTCGGGAAATAGGTCACATTACCACATAAGGTTATTATTTTCAACTTCACCTACGTTTCGGTCTCACGACCATCATCAGAAGACGTATCAATGTCATAGATATGAACATCAGGCATCATTCAGATGAAAAAAATAAAAACATCGTGGTTTACTAAAGAAGTTTGGTCTTAACGTTATCTTCACTTCAATTCCGTTGCATCAACGAGTTATAAAAGAATACAGATAATTTTATAACATCACCGTACATGCCGGAGAACTCAAAGCAAAGAAATGTTCAAAAAAAGTATGATATAAATGTTGCGCATGAACCTACTAACTGTGTTGGTAAATATTTTTCAAATCTAACTGAAACCTTTAATACCTTAAGATAAAAAAATTCAGGCAGTAGGTATATAAATTAAATTGTTTTGTGATTGTGATGGGAATTATAAAGGAATCTCTAAACAATATGTACAAAAAAGAATGTATGGTCATAAGTATAGTGTTAGAAACAAAAACTCCTCCGCTCTTTCTAAAGAGTGTTTTGATTATAACCATCAATTCGATTACAAGCATGTAAATATTTTGACTGAAGAAACCAATTATAATAAAAGATCCATCCCGGAGATGAGTCACATAAAACGTGACTCCAAGTACGTAAATTATAGAACAGACATTCAATCATTAAGTCAAATTTATATACCAATTTGATTGATTGCATCCCTTGCAATTCCTACATATGTCTTTATAATGTTAAAAGTATATTTAATTGAAATTAGTGCGATAAAGACGCTTTATGCTTGGTACATTTAGTTTTAAGAAATCCCGTTTTAGACACTGATATGTCTTCTGAACATGGTCGTGAGACCGAAACATACGTTAAGACGAAAATAATAACCATATGTGTTCGTGTGACCTATTTCCCGAGAATTTATATACTGGGTTCCCCATAATAGACTACCCATTTTATATTATTAATAAATTCCCTACGAGATAACTAAATAGGTTGTTCTCTGTGGGATTATCTTCTGTAGTCTTTGGGATTTAAGTAAATTATTAATCAAGTAGGCGCCTGTCACAAATGAATTTTAAATTAATAATTTTGTGGAACGCCATTTTTCTACGAAAAGTTTGTTAGTTTTCATCAATAATTATTTAATTTTTTCGCTTTGAGACATTATTTCAACATCCGTTTCAACTTTCATGGATTACTTAGTCCAACAAAGTGTGTTTTGTGTAGAAGCTTACATGAAAAGCAATTCGATAGAAGAAGTTAGGCATGCATTCCGGCGTCAGTTTAATAACAACAATAGGGGTCACGCGCCAAATCGTAAAACTGTTAAGTTATGGGTTCGTCATTGGCGTGAAAATGGTTCTGTACAAAATTTGAAGAAGCCTGGACGTCGAAGAACAGTTCGTGCACCATAAAATATTGAACGAGATAGAATTGCGTTCACGAGAAGTCCTAAAAGGTCTGCAAATCGACAAACCCTTATCCTAGGAATATCGAAGGGAAGCTTAGATCGAATTCTTCAAAGGGATTCAAAATTTCATCCCTATAAATACCAAATGGCACAGCACCTTAGTAATCAAGATAAAGAAGGAAGGTTAGCATTTTGTCAAGAATTTTTGGATTTACATCAAGGAGCAATTCACAGTCTCCTAATGACCGACGAAGCAAATTTTTATTTGAACGGCATGGTCAATAAACAGAATTTTAGATACTGGTCAAATGAAAATCCTCGTGAAATCTTTACACAGAACCTTCATGATCCAAAAGTTGTTGTGTAGTGTGGAGTAGGATCTTTTGATATTATTGGCCCTTATTTTTTTGAGGATGAAAATAACCGCGCTGTAACAGTAACATCCGAGCGCTACGTTAATATGCTAGAGACATTTCTTATTCCAGAATTAAATAGACGAGGATTACTAAACAATGCCTTACTATTCCAACAAGATGGGGCAACAGCTCATACCGCCAGAAACTCAATGAGGGTCCTGCGAGAAATGTTTAATGGCCGACTCATTTCTCGATTCGGAAATTTGCCTTGGCCTTCGAGGTCCCCCGACTTAACAACACCCGATTTTTTCCTGGGGGGATATTTGAAAGCCAAAGTGTTTGCGAGTCTTCCAGGTACAATCGAGGAACTGAAAGTCGAAATTCGTGAAGAAGTTGAAGGAATAGACGTGTAATGAACCACTTTTTATCTTATATTGAAAAATGTGTTGAAGTTGGTGGAGGTCATTTAGAAGACGTGATTTTTAAAAGTTAGAATTAAATTGGCCAAATATTTATAAGTTATCATAAAATTTGTTAACTAAAAAAAAATTTATTCATATATTAAAATGGGTAGTCTATTATGGGGAACCCTGTATAATTCATACCTAGGTCCAGAATCATTATCAACAATCAGGTATGGTATGGTATATCACTTATCTGACTATATGAGATATATTAAATAATATCAGATTGATTTCAAAGGAGGTTGCGTTCTGCTTTTACTTATTTATAACTGCTTTCGACTCTCAAATATCACCCTAGCCGATTTTATTGGAGTTTTACCATCCTCTGCTTACAGAATAATCTATAGGATTGTCATATGTTGTTACAGATTTGAAGCATCATTATATTATAAATTGTGTTCTTTACTTATTATATAAAATAATACAAATTATTTATCTTAAATGTAAATCCCAAACACTGTTTTCCCAATGTTCGAAAAAACAGTAACTACATAAAAAAGAACATTGGATGTATCCAGCTTCCTCGAGAGATACTCTACGAAGCTGAAAGTGAAGGGCGTTGTTATCTGAAGTCATTGACATTGTAACAAGTAAAAGATTGATTCGTACTTCCAATTTGATAAAATAAGTAGCTCCTGATTTTCATCGTGATTTTCAATAAAATTATTTTATGGAAACAAAATTGTGAAGCAATATTCAGATTCTTAGATATCATTTGAAGGATACAAATGATACAATGATCATTATAAGATATAATAATTAGTTGAATGTGAAGTTCATACATTGTTACAGCAGCTTGCTTTGCAGGATTGTGCTTTTGATGACCATCTAAATCATAAAGTTATAACTACAAAAACGGTCAGCAGAAATTGATGCAACATTTCTTAAAGGAACCCTAAAAATCATTAGTGTATTATTATTATTGTATCGAAACTACTTTTAACCTTTATTTATTCTAACAGCTCAACTATTCATAGACAAAGGCAACTATTTACACGATTGCACCACACTTAAAATGAAAATTTCTTGCACTTCTGCAGGTTAAATATATGCGTGTGATATATATTTATACGCTTGTCTTTATGATTCAATACAGTACTATAATTCCATTAGAAAAACTGAAGATGGATGTCAGAAATACTTGAAATACTTGAAACTGGGCTAAAGCGTCCGAAACACAGTATTACAATTTCGATTACTCGTGTTTTTGTTAGTTTCGGTGACTATAATACTATAATGGATCTTTTGTTCTTCTATTAATTTTATTTAGTTGAAACGGTTCTTGTTATAATTTATATTTTTTGTTGATAATATGGTTCTTTTAAGTTGCTTACGGAATTATTATTCTTAGTTTCTATATTGTTGCTAAAGTTATATTACTCAAATATATATATTGTATAAATCTGTTCTAGGACCGTCGCTTAAAACAAACAGCATACCTTCGTTGGCGCAGTAACCAGAACAGAATATGTTGAAGCCAGAAATATGTGCAATGCAACAATCAATGCTTCGAAAGGGGCATATGATGCAAAAATAAGATCTAAGCTTATCGAATGCCCGAATGGCTCACGTTCGTTTTGGTGTTTCTCCAAAGCAATTGGCAGGAATTTCACTTCCAGTTCATTGCCACCCCTAACCAAAGATGATGGCATACTGGCTACTACACCACAAGAAAAAGCCAAACTTTTTGCTGGAATGTTTGCAGCAAATACTATTTTGGATCCACAAGGGAAGGGACATCTTAATATTGCTGCCATCGATAGCCATATGTCTGAAATTGTCTTTCGTCAGCGCCACAATTAGACGCATTCTGCTTAGTTTTCTTATTGCGAGAAATTGGTAATTTTTGTATCAAGAGTAATTGAGGTGAGTTCTGGGGTCCCTCATTATTTTTAGTGATTCGGGATGACACTGATTTTAGTTTACTTCAAAGAGAGCTAGATTATCTGTCTGAATGGTGTAAGTTAGATTTGAATGTTGATAAATGCTTTATGATTTCTTTTTGTAAGAGGAACATAAGATCCCATCCTCATTTTCAATAGATGGTCATGTGCTGATAAACAAAGAGCTGGCTAAGGATTTAGGAATACTTTTTGATTCTCATTTAAATTTTGGTGAGCATATCAGTCAATTGGTGGTTAAGGCTCGAAGGATGTTAGGATTTACTTATTTACTAGGTTAGTCATATCACAATTTGAATATGGTACAATTATTTGGACACCACAGTATAATGTTTATAAGTCATTACTCGAGAGATTACAAAATAAATTCTTGAGATATTGCAATTATAGATTTAATGCGAATCTCATTGCTGATCATGACTATGCTCTTACATGAACTAAAATTGCTTACTTTGGATAAAAGAAGGATTATGTATGACATTTCTCTCATTTATAAAATACTTAATGGTGGTGTATCATGTCAATCCTTGCTATCAGAAATATATTTTGCAGTTCCACAAAGAAAGATTTCACAGAACTAATTATGGTCAACATTCTTTTATGAACAGATCTCTAGAATTTTTAAATAGAGACGATAGATTGGATGTTTTTAATAGCTCTTTCCAAGCCTCTACTAAGGATACTTTAAAGTAATGGTATCACTGCTGACATGGATTTAGGCACTAAAACAAAAATATTGTATCTTATATCAGTTAATATATTGTCATTTTATTGTCATTTTGGCTTACTTTCGTGATACCACAGAGTAATTGATTTAAGGTAACCTTATTATAAAGTAATCATGGTCCAGAAGCTATAGATTTTTAGAGAACACACAAATTTGACTTCACTTCTTCGAAGACGTAATTTTCGAATTTTAACATATTAATTTACGCACGCATGCGCATATAACAAACAGACATCTCAAAAATAGTCTAGAAAGATTTAGCAAAATTCCTTAAAACATACAAGTACCGATCCTGATGAAATTTTACACACTTGACCTTCAAAACAAGAAAAAAGTTTTTGTTATATATAAATTCTTGAGAAATTGGTCTTATGAAACCTTACGTCTACTATATTTTTGTATTTACGTACGTTTCGGTCTCTCGACCATCATCAGAAGTTTTGTCAGCTGAGATCAACAGGAGACCTGCTTGCCCACTTGTTTGGCAGAAATCAATTGAAAAACATAGGGAATCTCTAGCTGTAGCATTGGATATTTCACTGAGTTTGGCACCAAACCCTTCTTGGAAAACTTCCGTCATATGGTTTGCCTCCTCAACTTTGTCGCTTACTATAGAGTTTTCTCTGAGATAGATATGTGGTGGTTGACGGAGGTCCCAATGGCTATCAACGCTGGTGTTCCACAGGGATCTGTTTTGGTCCTAACTTTGTTTCTGCTTCATATAAACGATCTGCTCGAAGTGACCACCTGTCCTGTCCACAGCTTTGTAGATGATGGTACACTCCATACCGCTTTCTAGAGCCCCTATACTATCCAATGAAGCCAGAGGAGCGAGACAAAGACAGGTTGATGCAATCATTGGAGATCTGGCAAAGATTTTGAACTTGGGATCTGATAATCTAGAAGAGTTTAATGCAACCAAAACACCAGCTTGCGTCTTCTCACAATCCCTAATATGATGATGTCAGGTACAACTATTCCTATGAAGTCTTCCATATCCATGCTCGGGATCATCACCAACAGCCCTCTCTAATGGGGCGGTCATGTAAATTCCATTGCGAAGATCGCCTCACAAAAACTTGGTTTTCTATTCCACGCCAAGAGCTACTTTACATCCCAGCAGCTCTTCGACCTGACCTGGACTATTGTTCGGCTTCCAAACATACGCTGAAGCTCTTGGATTCTATCCAGAAGAGAGCTATTCGTTTGATTGATGATGTCACACTTATGAGTTCATTGACGTCTTTAGAATATCGGAGAAAGTTGGGAGATGTCTCCCTTTTCTATAGATATTTTCATGGTCTATGTTTATCACAAATCTCGTCTGTTGTTCCAACACGAGTGATTCCAGATAGGCGGACTAGACCAGCTCAAACTAGTCACCCCTTCATTGTCAAGCTTGAGACCGAACTTCTTCCCACCAAACTTCATTTTTCTATCGAACAACGAAGTTGTGGAACTCTTTACTCAGTGAGTCTTTCCCTACGACTATAACCTCCAAACATTATAGGTTTCCCTCTCGTGTAGTCAAAGTATTAAAAAAATGAATAGGCAAATATAGAATAATGAAGAGATAGAGTTGTGGTATCTCACATATCCACCAATACCATGAATATACCTGGTATTTTTTTCTGTTTTCAGTCGACAATTTATTTCTGAGTTCGGCCACTGTGCGTAATTTGGAGTTTTATTAATGTTTGTATCCACATGGTTCCTCTCATATACCTACTTTATGACACTTAATCTAATTACGTGTCATCAACAGTGGGTAAAGCAGCTACCTGCCGTAATGAATAACACAAACGGTACTATAGGTAAAGTTGCGTATTCTTGTAAAAAATAGCCATATCGCCTTCTACGATTCTTTAATTTGAAGAGGCGAAATACCACCTGCGCTTACGACTAGCCGACGGTGTAAAGAGAACCATAAATCTTGTTCTTCGCACGCCACGGGACCCTGCTAATCTAATTAAGCCAACAGAACAAAAAGTCACGTCTCGTCGAAAACTGCATATTTTGTTAATATCACTCTAATCACTCGTTCCAGTAGGGCAATCTGTTATTGTTATTATCACAGTTGTCATATTGCAGTCGTATTAATTAGGTAGGTATATGCTTTACAGCGCCGAAACGATCAGAAGCACGAATAATCGAAACTGTAACACATTGATGTTTTAAGTATATAAATATGTATCAAGAATCCACTGCTTAGCAATTTTCTTATAATATACGAACTCATGTCAAACAAAGTCTGTATACGACTGAACCACTTTCCACTTTCGAACCAGACTTGAAGATTTATGAGGTGATAGAAAAGGGTTGCTATTTGTCTAAATAAAATAAATCTGACTTAATGACTGAATATCAGTTCTATGATTTACAGACTTGGAGTCACGTTTTATGTGAATCATCTCTAGAATAGATCTTTTATAATAATTGGTTTCCTTAGTTTGTTTATCTTTAGGTATTAAAGGTTTTAGATTTGCAGGATTATACGCAAGATTTATATCATACTTTGTTAAACATTTCTTTGCTTTGAGTTCTCCGGCATGTATGGTAATGTTATAAAATTATTTTTATAACTTGTAGGTGCAACGGAATTGAAGTGAAGATAACGTTGAGACGAAACTTCTTTAGTAAACCAGGAAGTTTTTATTTTTCCATCTGCATCATGCCTAATGTTCATAATCTAGAAAATTTATATTTTTGTTCACTTCTATTTCACAAGTAAATTTAAGTTTATAGTCTAGGAGCCAGAGCAATATTGATGGTCTGAACATTAACCCGATGGCACTACGGTTTATCGTTAGAGGACGGTTCAAAGACCAATTCATCTCACAGACCGAATTTTCGCTGGCTGCTAGATTTCGAAATACAGCCTCCGCAAATTGTTTATTTTTTGACTGAAGGTTAACCCTTTTCAAGTTGCGGTTACTTGAAAAGTATGCCATTCTTGTACACTTCCACCATGTGCCATTATTTTTTATCGTGTCCGTTTATCAGGCTGACCAGTTAAAATTGGACCGAAAATGGACTGCAAGTTAACCGTCCCAAACCTGGTGGAAAATGTTCATTGGTGTTGGCAATTGTTGAGATACCCTATGCCATTAAAAGTTATCGGTCCATTTCGGAGTAATTGGCCATTATTTGGACCAACAATGGTTTTTTTTTTTTCATTTTGTGGCTAAACCTTGCGGATTACAAAATAACATGATGGCACCATGTTAAATAAATTTATTGGAGGTCAAATAAAGATTGAAAAGATTTTAGGGGGTTTTGGGGGTTGAAATAGGCAAGGAGTGATGGCAATAATCCTAAATCCTTATTTGACCTCCAATAAAGTTATTTAACATGGTGCCATCATGTTACCTTGTAATCCGCAAGGTTTAGCAACAAGATGAAAAAAAACATTTTTGGTCCAAATAATGGCCAATTGCTCGGAACTGGACTCATAACTTTTGGTGGCATAGGGTCTCTTAACAAATGCCAACACCAATGAACATTTTCCACCAGGTTTGGGATGGTTAACTTGCAGTCCATTTTCGGCCCAATTTTAACTGCTCAGCCTCATAAACGCACACGACAAAAAATGATGACACATGGTGGAAGTGTATAAGAATAGCATGCTTTTCAACTAATCTCAACTTGAAAAGGGTTAACCTCCAGTCAAAAAATAAACAATTTGCGGAGGCTGTATGTATTTTGAAATCTAGCAGCCGGCGAAAATTCGGTCATTGAATTTTGAAAAAATAAGGTGGTGAGCAATGTTCACATCCAGTTTAGAATGACAACTTTTGACGTACGGAAATTAGTTTATTAGCTACGTCTTTCAATGTGCTAATTTTGTAATCGCTCACATAATTATGGCCTCAACTTTAATGTTGTTGTAATATCGAAGTTAGTTCCGATAAATTTAACGGAGGAAGTTATGCTTTAAGTTCTATTGTTTACACATATTGAACCGACCGTCGTGTTTGGTTAATCATGTGTCTTCCGAAATAATTTGGTACACCAAATTATATAAGGTAGGTTTCACCGTAAATGACACGTAATTAACTATTTCATAATTGCATGAGGATAATTTGGCGCTGTTTATTGTATTTTGAGGAAACAGTTGGATATTTCGCTTTATAATACGTAATAGGCCCACATGCTGACTTTTTGTATAGGTAACCCAAATTATTATTCCCGTTCATGCCAAAGTTCAAGAGGTGATTTACACGAAATAATAAAAAAAATGTCATATCAATATATGTCTGGAAATGCTTCAATAAAGAGCTACGGCGGTACTTTACTAAATAAAATAACTATTAAATAAAAAAAAATAACAAATAACAATCATTAAATGTGCTGGAAATGTTCTATAAAAAATAAAGTAGAAAATGTATTGCACGTGCCCCGAAGTGCCCGCCCCTCTCGAAAGAAATTTCTCCGACCGGTACCGTACGATAAAGATTTTTGGACAATACAATATTGTTTTTACCTAAATATTACATGTGAAGTTTCTTGATCTACAAGAACTGTTGAAAATCACTACCACCAACTAGGATGCGTGAATCCAATCGCCAAGGTAGTTTCTTATTGAAACACACCTCCAATAATTTCCCAAATTTTCCACATTTCCAGTAGAATAGTGTCAAATAATGGCTTCACATGGTCCCATAGGAAAAAACAGAGAGTTTAAGTCCGAGGATCGAGCAGGCCATATGTGACGTTCACCTCGACCAATCCAGTGATCAGCATTTGTTCTTCATTTTTCTAACCTAACCTAACCTCCAAAGCTGCAAGAAAAATTAAATGCCCATCTCCTTTCCCAACTATCCACCGCCGGATCACACGATGTTCTTCGAACAGTATAGATTTTCCTCTCGTGTAGTCAAAGTATAGATAAAAAAACGAACGCCCGACACAACATTGTTGAAATTTAGTAGTAATTATGCGAAAACTTTGTTAGGGGAAAGCAACTGGATCAGAATTTTAAAATATTAAAAAAAAAGTTAAGTATATGAATAGGTATCAAAAAACCACTGCACAGCAATCTTTTTGTAATGATTGATTCCTTTAGCTAAGATATTAACATTTTTGTAATCAAACTATGGTTATAATCAAGACAATTTTTAGCAAGGGCGGTGGAATTCCCCAAGGTTTTTTTTAAGCTATTGCATATAGCTTTTATCGCGGGCTTTGAGCACGGCGACCGAATCAAGAAAAAAAAAACAAAAGACAAATACCGTAACGAAAATCTAAAAAAACAAAAAACAAATACAGTAACGAAATATCCTAAGACCCACCACTCCGCCTACCATGTAGCTCGGCCGAGCTTAAAATTGTCGAAATGTTAACTTTGAACCTTTTAAAAGGTCGTGATAGCCCCAAAGTGGGTCGAAAACTGTTTTGAATTGGTTAATTTTAGATAAATCGAATGACGTTCACGTGAGAAGCGCGTAGCTCGCGAGTTAGAAAAATGCAAATTTACGGTACATAGAACGTCTTAACGAGGACTTTTCGCATGCGGTTTTCGCTCTATGTCGTTGTTTTATGAACGGGGCCAACTAAATAGCATAGTCTCGGGTCCCAAAATGTCGATTGAATAGGAAAATTTAATTAAAACAGTTTGAGGTATTCTCAGGTGTCACCTACTAGCATCTGACATGCGACGTACGAAAGAGAATTTTCTAGCTACTTAAATATACCGAAAGCGGGTAAAAGCTAGTGGCCCATAGCCCAAAATACTTTATTACAACTGGCGCCGGCCGTATGGGGTTCGAAACGGCCCCAAATTAACAAAATAGAGGTAAAATGCATAAGCTCTAACTTACGCGCAGCGAGCTCCTCGAGGATATGTCAAAATTATTACGTTCGTAGCTAATTACGTGAGACGTCTGGCGTTCATGCAATTGGGTTTTTATACAATTCGAACCTTCTAATTTCGATAGGCCACGTGAAAATCCCGGAACCAGAAGCGCTATCGAGATCTGAACGTTAAAACTTTCGTATAAAATTGTGTTTACAAGTCAACTGACACTTGTCACCATAGATAACTCTACTACCGGTAGTAGAGTTATCTATGCTTGTCACAGAATACTCTTCATAGAGATCAAGATGATACTCTTTTTTACTCATAATTTGTGATGATTTTGAAGGGGTAGTGGATGTTTTTCTGCCCAACTTTTTCCAGTGGCGTAGTGCTATGCAATAGCTTTACCGCGACAGTCCCCGAGTGCCACATGTTTCATTTTTTAGTACTATACTTATGACCATACATTCCTTTTGTAAATATTGCTTAGAGATTCCTGTACAAGTCCCATCGCAATCTAAACAATTGTGTGGGTTTGTATATCTTTAGGTATTAAAGATTTCAGATTTGAAAAATATTTCCCAACCCAGTTGGTAGGTTTATGCATAATATTTATATCATACTTTTCTAAACATATCCTAATTTTCTCTGAGGTCTCTGGACTGTATGGTAATGTCATACAATTATCTTTATTACCGTTTATATTATTTATATAAGACGTACCATCATAGATTTTGTTTATTCTTCCTTCAACGATGGGGTTGAGAAATGTCCAATTTTTATTCAATGAATGAAGAATTGTCACTCTTTGGACTTACTCAAGTGTAACAACCGCAGACTGCAGCCTGGCCTTCATACAATGTATGATTTTCGATACAAATTTGAAAATCTAACAATCAATTTACTCATGAAATGTTATTCATGGAAAAAGAACAAGACAATAATGACCCAGTGCTACTCTTACACTCTTAAGCGGTAAAAATCATAAGTAAATTTGGATCTATGGATTTGAGCTGTGAGGCTATGCCAATAAATCCCATACAAGAGTTATAGAAAGAGTACAATCGAAATTCTTACGAGCGAGCATCAATGCTCCATGATTCTTTTCAAATCGTACTCTATATACGGAATTTAAAATTCCCTACATTGACAAATTAGCTCATATAGTATGTATTCATTTTGGCTGCTAAAGATGTATTAAATCGAAAAGTTTGTTTAAAATTGAATGAAAAAAAGAGCATACATACACTAGTTATATCATCCTCCATAATCGGTAATCGAACGATAATTCGGCAACTGTGTCCACTTAATCATTAACACGTGCTTGATATGACGTACAACCATAGAGATCAAGAATAGAGTACTTGAAGGTAGATATGTTTTGACGCCGTCTAAGGAATTTGACGAGCGGCTTTCTCTTTGTACTCGTTCCCGATATGCTCCGCCCACTTATGCCCCGTTTGTTGTTTTCAAATACAAGAAAGCATACTATAAGGAGCATACAATTAGAAAGAGATAGCCTCTCTTCAAAATTCTTAGATGGGGTCTTTTTGTAAAGCATTGCGCTTATGGAAGTCAAGAACTCTATTCTTCATCTCTATGCGTACAACATACAGTGGCTTCTATTCTTTACGAAATGTATGTAAGTTCCTATTATTGTAGTTTTCTCATATTCAACAAAATACACAACAATGTATATGAAACAATCAAAGATGAAAAGTTAAAAGACTTACCGTCTGAATCACCGCCTCTCCCACGAAGAAGTCTTGAAATCGCCGAAACGCTAGGTGCCGTACTTCTATCGCAAATTCCTTCCTTGACTAGTCTATCTCTAATTTCCCAACTGAAGACTGAAGGATTCTCGCGTTTGTACTGTTCTATTCTATGTTCTACTTCAGGTGGAGCCACTCTCGGTTTCGAGCCGCCTATCACACCGGGCCTGATTGAACCAGTTTCCTGGAAAACAAGGATTTTAGGACCTTTCTTCCATAGCGTTACTTTTCGATTTGAACAAAGTTTGCAGTGTTCTAGCGGTTGATTCTAAAGGACCTTTGAGGGACGCCATTTCAGAGATGACGAAGAGGTGAAAGTTGCAGTTTGGATAAATTTTGGAGATTACACCGAAGGAATATTTTATTTAATTATTACTCTGCACCGTTTCTTTCGGTCAGTTCGGGAATTTTTGGTGCTGCCCTCGTTTATTGAACGAAATGATATAATTAAGATATTTGAGACGCTAACAAGACGTTTCAAAGCTTAAAAATTGAGCTAATTTTCACTCTGTCAGTGGTGTAGATATGGGGACAAAGGAATCAATCCTCATCACTCACCTGGTATCTATTTAATATTTTACTAACACAACCGTGTGAAACCCGAAGCTGTCTGGATATTACACATGGTCTAACTCCTGCTGCAGCCATTTCAACTATTTTCAAACGTATATGATTTGGCAAGGGTCTGCCGTTGATGAAAACGCCACCCAATTGATTCACTCGACCCTGTCCTGTGAACAAAAAATTATCAATTACTTCGGGAAACATACAATAATATTAATAATAATTTACATTACTATCCCGGTTCTACAGTATGGTTTTCTCATTGTTGTCATTCGTGGTTTTCTTAGAGAATTGATGCTCTATTAAAGGTAGGTATAGTAAATTATAATTTGGTTTGCATCGTTCTAGGCCCAGTACGGTTCATCTTGTATATTTTATTTGTATAGATAGATTTGTCTTTCCATTTTTTCCTGTTTTTTCCATCCCAATATTTTGGATCCTGTCATCCACCTCAAATTTCTCTATTTTCAAATCCCCCTGACCCTAATATGTATGTGTATTGCTTTTCCAAATCTCCCTTATTCTAATAATATATTTTTTTTAATTTCAGGTAGTCTTGTTACTTTTGCTGCCGTCCCAGATTGAGGTTTTTTTTATATATAAATTTGTAACAACAATACTTATTTGTAATTTTTTTAGGAATTTTTTATAAGCTTTTGTAATCCTGAATATAAGTAAATTTAATACTCTCGTTTCATTCTGTTTGGGTTATTGTATGTAGGTAATGGTTCACAATAGAATGTTATAGACAAAGGGCTAACACGAACTGGTTAATTCATCTTCCTGGTTGACGATGATACAACAGAATTTTAATCAAAAGTTGGAATAGTGCGTAGGTAAATTTTATTTCTAAATGAATCTTTCAGGGTCATCTAGGTATTTCTTTCACAAACAAAATTACAATTTGGTGTAAATGTATCTGTAAAATTTACAACAGTAATTTTATCTATACAAATTTACATCAAACTGTAATTTCATCTATACAAATTTACATCAGAGTGTAATTTTATCTATACAAATTTACATTAGAGTGTAATTTTGTCTACAGGATGTTCCATCTCAGACGAGCGACCTCGTATATATCTTATCCCATAGTGAGTGGAAAAATCTCCCGCAACACGTCGAATGATTTTGTTTGGAGGACATCTTTTGACGTATATTTGAGGCTTGAACGAGCAACCCCCTAATAGGGGGCGCTTCAACCCCTCAAAATTGAATAGGGGAGAGGGGTTGAGTGATACGTCATTTGAAAGGTCTTGGAAGCCTCTTTACAACGGTGTATGAAAAACGTACATTTGATGAACCGTTTTTGCCAAAAATTAATTTTGTTGCTCGAATGCGCCACCTTGAATATTTTGGTTATTTGTACAATGTACAAGCTCATTTTTATTAAGCCTTTTTTACAAACTTGAACAATCTTCAAAAAATCACATTCGTAAAAAAAATTGAATTGTGTTGTCATGCTTACAATGAAAAAAATTAAATCTGCGTGTTTAAATCAAATGTTCAAATTGTCCTCCATTGACTTCCATACAATAATACATTCTCTCAAACTAATAAATAAAAAAACAGCAAAACATTTCCTTACGTTGCCTTCATTTTTTGTTCTTAGAAGGTGTTTATCTGGTTTTAACGTTTCTTCGATCATTTCATGATTTTAATCAATCTGTTGAGTTACTACTTTGCTGATTTGTTTAAAATTTCAAAAAATATGGTGTACACATTGCAAGAACGTGTTGAGCTGGTTAGCCTTTATTACCAAAATCAAAATTATGCCCGAGCGGCTGCAAGGATATTTAACGAAAACCATCCTGAACGTAGCGTTCGCCATAAGTACAGGGTGTCCCATTTTGGGTACTTTTGCGGGGTATCTCCTTTATTTTTAAAGATAGAGAGTTGCGATTTTCGCGACACTGTGCTACTTTTTGGTAAAACTCAAGATGCCGTCAACAGAATTTTCATAGCCCTTTTAGTTTTTAACATACAGGGCATTTCTGAAAATGTTGCATGTTGTGACTCCCCTCGTATCTCCGTTATCCTTCAACTTATCGAAAAGGTAAAATAACATTCTAATAGATTTTTTTCCGTGGAATGCAGTGGTGTAGATAACTTTTGTTACATATTTACTGTTTTTGAGTTATAAAGTAAACTTATGTTTTTTTAAATGGAACACCCTGTATATTTATAAACTGTAAAATTTGTCTTTTTTTTACCTTTCCAAAAATATATGATAGGATAAACTTTTTTTCAGAAACACGCAAATAATTGACAATTTTCAGAAATTAAATACATATTTTAATAGTAGGCTATGGATAACAATAATAAACAAGTGCAACTTAC
Source organism: Endomychus coccineus (assembly GCA_958510875.1). Taxonomy (NCBI): domain Eukaryota; kingdom Metazoa; phylum Arthropoda; class Insecta; order Coleoptera; family Endomychidae; genus Endomychus; species Endomychus coccineus. The sequence goes on along the minus strand of OY294070.1, from coordinate 18,901,931 downwards.
ATATTATGTACTAACAAATAATTGGATACCTTGTATATAGGTATCTATTAAAAAAAATTCCCATAGATCTTTTTTCTAACAGTAAGTTTGTAACAACAGCTTTTTGGCGTAAAGTGACAATATAACAAAAACACAAAAAAATAACATTATTAAAAAAAATTAAATGTGATGTTCAAATTGACCACCATTTTCTCTAATGCACATCTTTGAGATTCTGTGAATAGCGTTCAAAAGAACCATTGTTCTCATTCGCAGATTTCGAAAAGCTAAATGAACTGGCTCTCGAAGTTCTGCAATGCCGTTATTATTAAGAAAGGCCCTTAAGAGCCTAGAATTATGACTTGGGGCACCATCTTGCTGTAGGTAAACAGCATTATACTGGGCTAATGGAATGTTTTCGAGCAGTTCTGGAATAACTTCCTCAAGAATTTCTAGGTATCCACGTGCTGTAAGACCTCCTTCAAAAATCCTATAAACTATATGTCTACCCAAAATAAAACATGAAACCCAAACTCCAAAGCGTCCTTGTTGTGCCCTTTCAAACATTAAATGCTGATTTTCACTATGCCAGTTCCTGGTATTGTGGCGATTGAAAATGCCAGCACTTGAAATAAAGCATTCGTCTGACCAAAAAACAAGTCTGCCAAATAAATCGTTAGCATCGATTTGTTGCAAATACCACTGGCAAAACGGTGCCCGGCGCTCAGCATCGCCAGGATGCAAATGTTGTAGTATATTAAATTTGTATGAATGATACTTATATTTCTTCAAGATCCTGTGAGCGTTAGTTTTTGGCACACCAATTTCCTTCTCAATTTTTCTACCTGAGGACGAAGGTGTTGCTTCTATATATCCTAAAGTATTATCTATCTCTTTTCGTTCCCTGTTCTCTTTGTTGTATGTTTTAGGGCGCGGGTGAACAAAGGATCCGTGCTCAACTAAATTTGCTTTTAAACGGGCAAATATCCCAGAAAACGGTTGCCTTCTTTCTGGATATCTAACAAGCAAAAATTAAAATGATAATAGAGATTTTCATAGCCATAATAGCTGACTCACCTTTGGAAATATAATTCAGAAGCTCATCAGAATTTTCATTACTCTGTATAAAACATACCATCATATCATATTTCTCATAATTTTCGTAAACTGCCATTATTCGAAAAAATTGATAAATATCTATTGAATAATGATACCAAAAGAACGAAAATAAACAGCTTGCAATAGAAATTTGACGTTTAATTCTGTTTCTTGTCATAAACAATATCAATGGCCTACTATTAAAATATGTATTTAATTTCTGAAAATTGTCAATTATTTGCGTGTTTCTGAAAAAAAGTTTATATTATCATACATTTTTGAAAAGGTAAAAAAAAGACAAATTTTATAGTTTATAAATATACAGGGTGTTCCATTTAAAAAAACATAAGTTTGCTTTATAACTCAAAAACAGTGAATATGTAACAAAAGTTATCTACACCACTCCATTCTACGAAAAAAAAAACTATTAGAATGTTATTTTACCTTTTCGATAAGTTGAAGGATAACGGAGATACGAGGGGGGTCACAAAATGCAACATTTTCAGAAATGCCCTGTATCTTAAAAACTAAAAGGGCTATGAAAATTTTGTTTACGGCATCTTGAGTTTTACGAAAAAGTAGCACAGTGTCGCGAAAATCGCAACTCTCTATCTTTAAAAATAAAGGAGATAACCCGCAAAAGTACCTAAAATGGGACACCCTGTACGTAATGGAATTGATTTCAAAATTTGTGGAGACGGGTTCAGTAATGGATAAAAAAAGGGCACCCATTGGAATTGTTAATGATGAAGGAGCAGCTGTTGCGGTATTGGGACATGTCCAACTTATGCCAAACACGCAATCTGTACGACAACTTTCTGCAGCTTCCGGTATTAGCCAATCTAACGTTTTCAGAATTTTACATAAGCACAAGTTCCATCCGTACCATATACATATTTACACCAACGTGTAATTTTAGAGGGTCAAATTACACCAGTGTTTTTTTCTCAGTAAAATTTACACCCCCAAGAATTTTTACCCAAACAATGAGTAATTTTCCTTTTTTGGTTAAAAATACCCTTACGCCTTAAAGTTACTCCGTGGAATGGTGGCCGTCCCGTGGCCCACCATTTGTTAGTGGAATTTAACCAAATATTTTTTACAGTGAAGAGTAAAGTACCTGCATTTATTATATTATTATTACTCGATATTTGAAAATATCGAAAATTGTTATAAAGAAAAGTTGATCAAAACTAAAAACTGAGTTCAAATATGCAATTACATTAATTTACATTGAAAAAATAATTTTTTCTTTTTTGTCTATAATATCAATGCAAATTTAACTGTAATAACATGTAATCTAGGATGCACTGACATACAAATGATTTATGTATTGACTGAGAGGGTGGATATGTCGAGGCATTAGTGGAATGAGTGGAAAATTAATTTTTATTTATTTCTAGTGTTAGTTATCATGTATTTAATAATCACAAGAGATAAGTGTTCATTCAAAATAAAAAGATTAGTAAAAAATAACAAAACCTAATTTTTCAATGTTAATGGATGTAATTCCATATTTAAACGCAGTTTTTAGTTCTGATCAACTTTTCTTTATAACAACTTTCGATATTGTGACATATAAAGGTCCTTCACTCTTGAGTAAATTCATATTTTTTGACAAACCGCGTATACGACTGAAAAAATGTAGTATCTAATGATTGTGTTTTAGATTTAAGAGCATGCAGAACTTTTTATGATGAACAACTTTTTTCCTAAAACTAATAATAAAAAAGTTTTCTATATGGTTCCAACTATATGCAATGAAAGTTGTTTAAAATATCATTTCGCTTCGGAGTTCATCAGTCGCGTGTCCATTTTAGTAAAAAATTGGGTAGTCCAGATCCGATAGACATGGGATTGGACACTTATACATAACCAACGTATATTAATATATATTTGTATTTGATATGCATAAATATAAGTATGTATATGTATTTATATGCAAATATAAGCGTAATGGCGCCATAAAAATCATAAATCATATCTAAAATATATAATAACAATAAATGTTCAAAAACTAGTCCAAATTTTGAAAATGAATGTATGATGCCCATATGTTAAACAACATACAAATAGCTTCCATTTGAGACCAAGTAGATCCCGATAACCCAAAAATGACAAAAGATATTTGAATTTGAATTTTTCGAAAAAAATGGACTAAAATTGAGTTTTAGGGAAAACCATCAAGGATTTTCGACCAGACCTAGAAGCATTTTTTTATTTTTGGAAAGAGTTACCTTCACCTAAATGTTCAGCTGAATTGATCGATTATTGGCTCTTGCAGATCGATTTCCTAAAATACATGTATATATATTTATATTGTGAGAGGGGGCATGAACCGATTTTCAAAAACCTTAAACCAATGGGTTCCTCTGATACCCAGAATAAAAGGGTATCAATCTCAAACCTGAGCCAAATCTCTAAGGCCTTAAAAACAAAATAAAACAAAAAAGTACCTCTCAAATAGCGCAAAAAAAAACAGTTTTTGGACAATTAAACTGGGTGGCACCCATTTTGGTAATTCAACTTTTTAGTATGTTGTTTGGGCCATCAATACGAACATTTTGAGCCGGGTCCCGTTAACAAGCGCGAAAATTGCACAAAAAATCATAACTACCCTCCACTATGTATATACATCTATTTCTCGGAAATCACCTTTTTTTACTTCCGGTTTTCACAGATTTATTTTGCATGTAATTACCTTCAATTTGTTATAGGTAAGTCAAATTGCTGTACTATATACTTCGACCTCAAATGCTAATTCCGGTGGACTACATGTCCTGTAGTGTAGGTTATTTCTCGTATGTGTGCATTAATCATATCTTGACTACAAACCCCAATGACCTGAAGGTCCATCTGCCCTGAACAGATTGGCTCCAATTGAGGAAATAATTGATTCTAGAGAGAATGCAAATATATATTTTCATCTTGTTCTTGCCACGATTACAATAATTTATACGCTTAAATTCGGTTTCAACCGTCAGACCGGAATAATGTTAGTTAAAAGTGGTTAAATGGGTTGCTGAAACAAATTCGATTCGCAAATAAAAAGCTCGATTACGTGAAAGTAGGTCAAGCAGTGCATCTACAAAGGAAAATATACCAGAATAATTATTAATAATTGTACGTTTTATTTGCAGTGTTTAATTGAACGTCGACAGTCAAGGATTTTAATTAATTTAGCTTTGGCCATTTGCCAGTATCATTAAACACGTTCACTATTTTAACATTTTCAATTTCCTTATTGTTATTTTTGTCAACCAAAACCGATAATTCCAGACTTAGAGAAAATCTATTAAACTAGCACATAATATAGATACATCCTAGATGTTAGATATTACTTTATAGGTGAGACTTACAACAAGAATAAACGTAAGCGTAGTCAATACTTAATACTAAAACATCATTAATCAGTTAAATATCATGAAATAAAATGTATTAGGTACTTGAAAAGCAATGACATGGTTGAACGTTTTCATAAACAACTTAAGTCAGCCATCATAGCCATCGAAAACACAACACAATTTGTAGAACAACTACAAATTGTATTAAAAATGATTCTAGACCAATAAGCTTATTATTCTCGTTCTTACGTACGTTTCGGTCTCACGACCATTATCAGAAGACGTATATCGATGTCTAAAACGGGATTTCTTAATACTAATTGTCTCAGCACAAAGCGTCCTTATCGCACCAATTTCAATTAAAAACGTCCCCATCGCTGAAACGAACTGCCCTTTTCAAGGTTATCGATATGGACGATATCGTGTGCATCCCAAAAAAACTGTCGTCATGACTTTGTTAGCCGATAAACCCACTTTGGCCTTCCGTCAAGACAAGTCCATTGTTTCGACTTTTTTTTGGTCTCTGATGGTGTGTTGTGATGGATCCATGTTTCGTCTACGGTTACGAAAAGGCGAATTGCTTCTTGGTATCATGTAAAGCCATAATCAAAGTTTCCCCTGGCCTTCTATGTCTTTTACAGTTAAGCTGCACAATTTTGCAGACATGCTCCATTTAAACCAAATTAAAAGAGGTTCCAGACGGAACCTCTTGTAAAAACATAGTAACGTTTTCCAAAGTCTTTGTAAAGTACTTTTGAACATGTAATATGTATAGACCATAAACTGGTTAAGAGCTTTTGCCTAAAATAATGAAAACATTGTATGAAAAACACTAAAGCTAGCATTACACTTCCATCAGTTCTTAGTGCGTTTTTGTCATCCTCCAATTAGAAAATATTTCATATAGCTTCTCGTATTTTTCCTTGGATTTTCAAGGGAGGAAACTCGAAGTGCTATATATGTCTTACTTCTCCCAAAATCCTCATCCCAGATTGAGGAGATTGGAGTAACTCTCACCCTACCTAAAAAGGCCAAAGGTCACTATCTCAGTGACTGTAGGCGCCTACTGCACGAATTTTCAGGCGGACATCTATACGCAATATTGACTTGTGCCATGGAAAACCTGCGAAAACACTATGTAAATAGGCGCATATACCGGGTGTCCCAGAATACATGTTCCAATGGATTATTTCAGTCATTTCAAAAGATAAAAATTTGAAAATTTTATGATCTCCAATTCGTTCAAGGAACCTTTAACAGAGACAAACAAAAATTGAAAGTCACTTCCGGTTTGACCAGAAGTGACTCTGACTTTTTTATTTCAAATAGCACCCCGTATATTTTTTGCAATTTTTGATTCCTACTCAAAATTATCTTCCCAACTATGTATCACACTTTGTATTTTACATTTGATTTGATGGAGAAAACGACAATGGAAATTTCAAAGTGAAAGAATTACAGTAGGCTACGATATTTTGTGTAATCTTGATTTTGACTTCAATAATAATTGATAATTCATGAACAATTTTGCATTCGAGATGATGAAGAGAACGTTGAATTTCAAATTATTAGAATTGTAGTAGAACTGGAAGAATTAATAATTCTTAAATGAAAACCTTAGTGTGCCATGGAAACATTTGAATACATTTGTTTGTAACTTTGATAGTGATACATCGTTGGAAAGATTATTTTGAGTAGAAATCAAAAATTATAAAAAATATACAGGGTGCTATTTGAAATAAAAAAGTCAGAGTCACTTCCGGTCAAACCGGAAGTGAATTTCAATTTTCGTTTTTCTCAGTTAAAGGTTCCTTGAACGAATTGGCGATCATAAAATTTTCAAAGTTTTATCCTTTGAAATGACTAAGATAATCCATTGGAATACTGGAACACCCGGTGTATTTGCATCACGAATGATCCTATATGTAGAAAATGCAGAAAGGCGGAAGAAACTGTCTTACACATCCTGCTGGAATGCCCTGCATTGACATCCCGCAGGACAAACAAAACGGGTTCCAGAAAAACTTATAGAAGCCAGCGTTAGCAATATTCTGGGTTTCTGTCGGGCCACAAACCTGCTACAATAGAATAAGCTTCTGACCACGGGGCGCACAATGGGCCCAACTAAGTGACCCAAGTGCATTTGGAGGCTAAGCCCCCTCCCCTCAAATGATGATGATGAAGCTGGAAGACGCTTCTCGAGTGGCATTTAAAATGTCTTCAGAACAATTTTCTAAATTGTTTTCTGTAGCAAGACTCATTTTTATAATTAATATATAACTTAAACTTAATTCGACTCACAAAAATGAAACTTGTTAACTGTTGTCATGTAAATAAACAAAGACGTGTCAAGTTACTACCTACACAGATAGCTACTAATATAGGAAATTCAAATTTCTTTGTAATCCTTTTATATCTAAAGTTTTACTAAAAGAATACAAGCAAACACAGCGAGCCAGTAACTTAAAAATTATATGAGTTAAACTTGTTTAATATACTATTGTAAGTAATATCTGTTTGAAGAAGCTACGGTGATAGCGAAACTATACTTACATGTATTTATTGTGAAAATCAAACTTTTAATAGTTAGATTTTATTCAAGTTTAGAATGAATTTCATCACGTAATGGCTAATTATATTCAGTTATTATTACTTGATTTATTATTATCATCTTTCCCATGAAAAAGGAGTAGAAACACGTGCTTGATATTTTGTAAAGTAGCAACTATAATACACATGTAATAATCGATTGTGTTATAGTCATGTACCAAACGTTATTTCGCTCACACGGAACTCGAACAGCGCCAACTAGACTATTTGACGTGAACTACGATAATCAAGGTATAGGCATGAGTTCTCCGTGTAATATTATATGTTCTAAGAATTGAAGTTCTTAGATTTCATTTACCAATATTGAATCGACTGAAGCCACCGACGACGCTAACTTTGCCTCTGCGACATGCTAGAAACTATGTAACTAGCGTAGCTAGCGGAAATAAGTCATTGTTTTGTTTTTTCTTATGAGCATTCAACTTTTTATTAGCTTCCGCTATATTGCACATGAAAATGAGTGAGGCAGTGCGTAGCAGTGCTGTATCGACCACCTCGTATCCGTTTTAATCTTACACAAATCTATATATCATCATAATGCAGAAGCGACTGTTTCAATTTAATTATCATTTGATTCGTTTCCCTAAGGCCAGAGTAATTTAATGATTAAGTTCAAATGGAGTTCTAATTGGTTTTTATGTAATTTTAAAAACATTCACACGTCTTTGACTGACGGTCATTAATCAAAAGTGACATAAATTGTACGAAGATAAGAATAGATTATTCTGAGAATATTTCAATGTCTACAACCTGTTTTGCAATGCCGAAAAGAATATTCCTTTCTTACTCGCCCTAAAGATGATTGGTGCACTTTGTTCACATGGAATAAGGTTAATTCTTGAACATTATTATGACGTAATATAATTGTACACTATAATCTTGAATTAACAATTTCAGTTGAATTAACTAGGCGGTATATGACATTACCACATAAGAATTTTTCCGTTCATTCAACTTGGTACTCTTAGATTAATTACCTATACTTTGATGGGTGTTTAATAATATAGAACAGGGGTCTCCAAACTTTCCAGCTTTAGGGCCATACTGTTTACTCCAATAAGTTCCAAGGGCCAAAACCGTTTTAATTTTCCTGCCACTATCTATATCTTCTAGACTTGTCGCCGAGTACGCTTGCTAAATTCGCAATCACTATTGTGTACTAAGTGTACTTTATTGTAACGACCGCAACACTTGACGACACCTGGTGATCACACGTGGAAATAGGTAGTGTTAGTACCCTTTATCGCTAACAGATAGCGCTGCTAGTACTTTTGAAAGCGCATTAACAATTAAACATTCGCGAATAATCTCGTTGTCTTGAGAAAGCTCTGGTCTATTTCACTCACTTCTAGATGGCAGTAATTGGAGTATAAAAAGACTAGCGGCGCGGCCGCGAGTCAGTCCGCCTAGGAAAGGCGAAGGAAGCGAAACTGCGTAACTCCTTAAAACGTGTTTGTGCTTGTTTAAAAGATATCTTCGTAACAGTATTTTGATTTGACTTGTTGTTTTTGTGTGTGATTTACTAGCATGGAAAAGAAGCGAAAAGTAGACAGTGAATGCAGAACATTCAAAGATCAATGGAACTTTCAATATTTCGTAATTGAATTCAGTAAGAAGGCACTATGTTTGATTTGCAATGAAACCATAGCCGTGCTCAAACAATACAACATTAAACGTCATTATGAAACGAAACATTTTCAAAATTACTCAAAATATACAGGAAGTTTGCGGACAGAAAAATTTTAAGCTTTGAAGCGCGGAATGAAATAGCAGCAATCTTTGTTTACGAAACTCAAAACTGAACAAGAACTCGTGCCAGCTTCCGTGTGGCTCTTGAAATTGAAATGATCAAAGAATGCGTATAATTGCAGTAGTCGAAGAAATGTGCCACGAAAAGGTAAATTTATTAAAAACTGTCAGATGATAGCAAACACTGTGGCTCGGAGGATAGAATACATCGCAGAAAATATATCATCTCAACTGTCTGATAAAATGAACATTTTGAGTGATTTTCTCTGGCCTTGGATGAGTCAACGGATGTGTCATATACTGCTCAGGTGTTGATTTTTATTCGAAGAGTAGATAAAAAGGTGTGAAGTGTATGAAGAACGTCTTGATTTTGATAGTATTCACGGCACGACTACTGGAGAACACATTTTCAAGGGAGTTGAAAATGCCATTAATAAAAAGAACCTTCGATGGAAAAACTTGAAATCTATTACTACTGATGGAGGCAGAAACATTTGTGGCAAAAATAAAGGAGTGGTTGGTTGCTCTTGTGCCAAAGGGTATAGAAAAGGATAGTGGTTCAAAACCATTAGTCTTTCATTGTATCATTCATCAACAGTCCTTGTGCGGGAAATGTTTGGATATTTCTGAAGTTCTAAAACCAGTCATATAAGTTGTTAATTTCATCAGATCCATAGGGTTGAATCAGCGACAACCCCGCGAGTTTATTAAGAGATTGGAGAAAATGACTTACCATATCATACGTCGTACGCTGGCTTAGTTGCGGAAAAGTTCTTCAGCACTTTTTTGAACTTCGAGCAGTGATCGATTTTTTTTTGGATGAGAATCATCGCCCTTTTACCGAATTACAAAATAGCGAATGGCTGTGGAAGTTAGCATTCTATGTCGATTTGAGAAAACATGAACGAACTCAATTTGAAATTGCAATTACAGGAATAACACCAGCCATATAGCCATGATTGGACGCCATCTCTCCGTGATGACGAGCGAAATCTTTTCAACAGTAATTCTTGAGGGTATCCTCTAATGGGATAAGCACCATTGATTCGACAAAACAGCCACTTCAAACATGTTCACATTATGTACATTAGCATCAAATAGAAGCTATTTATAGTTGGAAATTTTCAATGACTTGATTCATGAGCAGTTCCAAAGACAGTAAAACCAAAAAAGATGATGTATGTAATAGCTATTACTTCTCGTAGTTTTCTAGAAGGATTTCACAGTAAAATGTTGACCGACGGATACTAACAATGAAAGTTTTGCGCCGTCGAAAAAGTTCAAATTGTGCAACCACGCATGTTATTTTACTATTTAGCGTTATAATTTATTTAATAGGTACATTATATGGATGATGATCTATATTGATGACGGACGCCAACTTCTTTCATATAAAACCAATCTCCATTTGCTAACCGTAATGAACAATTAACGACTGATGCAAAATATTCATCAATATATCCATCAGATGTTGCTCATATAAAAGCCATTATTCAGAATCCAACTTACATTGGTACATACCTAGATACATATAGTATAACTATTCTGAGCAATGTTATATTGTAGGGTATTTGTTCAAACGTTTTGACATTTTTTCTAAGGTTTCTAGCAGCGTCAAAAATTTCCGGGCTGACATAGATTCATGCATCGCAGCGGGTTTAATCTAAATGATTATAACACACAAGTTAAAGTCTTATTACAGTCGAGGAAATGAAGCCAAAATAAGGCCATCGTAAAACACAAAAAAAGGGGCTGAACAGATTTTCACGCTTTTTTTAAAATCGATTCTAGAAGTCATTTTGAAAAAATGTTACAAGTTTGTATCTTGTTTCCATGCATTTTTGCTTCTCTACAGAGGAAAAGGCATCTTTTTGAATGCACTTTCAGGAGGTAAGATTTAATGTGAAAAAAAAGTGGTCAATTGTAGCTGGAATAGGCCAGAATTTCTTTTGCACTGAAATCAAACTTGATTGAGTTTTTCAAAAGCGAGAAAATAATAGTGAAATATTTTTGACTTTAATGGCAACATGTTGAAAATTTTGATAATTAAGTTTGTTTCTTTTTAAGAATCAATCTACAACAGTTAAGGTTACAAGAAAAAACAACAAAAATAATATCGTAAAGCCCGAACTTCAACTTTTTGAATTATTATTAGAACTATTATATAAGTAAAAGTAGTTTTTATTATAATTATTATTGTTATTATTGATTTCGACTCAAAAATCGTGATGAGCGCCCCAAAAAATCCCCGAGAGACGAATTTGGTTGTATTGCACAGAGTACATTAAAAACAAATCCCTGGAAACGACCTAGGTCATCAGAGTATTTTGACCACAAGGTGACTATTGAGGGTCATGGTCACAACTGACAAGTTCAAAAGAACATCCCTCATAAGTTTCATTCTAAGTATTCCAAAAGATAAGTTCACGAATTCCCTGGAGTCAACGTTAGTACCAGGATGCCCTGACCCCCAGTTGCGTCGTAGTTTGAGTCTGGCATCAGAATCGTGATCATGACCCCAACAATCTTGGTTGGGTTGCTGAGCATATTAAAAAAACAGTCCCCGGAGATGGCCTTAGTAATCAGGGTATCCTGACCACCAGGTGACTATTGAGATCATTGACATGACCGGCAACCTCAAGATAACCTCCCGAACAAGTTTCACTCCATTGCGCAGAAGATATTTCCTGAAGACGACGTGGGAACAAGAATGCCCTGGCTCCCATGTGCGTCGTTGCTCCAATCGAACTTCAGAATCGTATTCAGCGACCCCAGAAACCCCCGAGTAAGAAAATCTGGCTCATTTCGACTATGTTTGACCACTTTTTTCCATATTGAATTTTGGCTCCTGAAAGTGCACATTCAAAAAGATGCATTCTCCTCTGTAGATATTCTTAAATCCATGTAAAAAAAAACCAACGGGCAATATTTCTTTTTTAATAACTTCTAGAATAGATTTTAAAAAACGGGTCAAAATCGGTCCAGCAGCTTTTTTATTGGACTCGGAAGAAATTGATCAATGCATTGGACAAAATTCAAGTAAAATGATTGTGTTTAATGTGACAATAAATTGAGAATTATCGAATGTGTATAATATCAAATGAATTGGCTGCTATATTATATGGGACTATATCAGTACTATCTTTGTACTATAAAAGGAACTATCTACTCAAAATTTGATCCTAGAACTAATCTTCGCTCAACGATAAGAGAAGTAAGATGTGATACAAATATAACATGAACTAAACGTGCTACAGTGGCCAATATTTTTCCAAAATAAGAACTTACCACCAGATAACAGTTTTATGTAATCAATTAGGTGGTAGGTACCAACTTTGAAAGTTTTCTCCGTTAGAGTTAGAAGAAATTAATGAATGCATTAGATACAAATTCAAGTAATCTATATTATGAAGATTCCATCTGATGGGACAATAAATTAAAAATTACCTAGAGTATAATAAGATCAAACAATTTGGCTGCGATATTTTGGGACTATATTAGTACTATCTTTGTAATACAAAAGGAGCTATTTTCTGAAAGGTTAATCCTCACTATTACTCACAGTTTTACGATAAGGAGACACTTGCATAAATGTGTTACAAATATGTATAACATCAAACTATTTGGTTGTAATATTTTTGGTACTATAAGTACTATCTTTGTTATACAACTGTTTGCTCACAAACTGACATATAGGTATGCCTTGAGGCTGTCCCGCTTCTTAAGTAATAACATTATTAAGAAATATTCGTTTTATAAGTCACTAATCAATTAGATAGTACCAAATTCAAATGTTTTCTCCAATAGAATTAGACAAAAACCTCGGAAGAGACTGATCAGTGCATTGGACAAAATTCAAGTAAGATAATGTAGTAAAGATGATGATGGTATTTAATGTGACAATAAATTAAGCATTATCGAATGTGTATAATATCAAACGAGTTGGGTGTTATATTATGGGACTATATCAGTACTATCTTTGTAATATAAAAGGAACTACCTACTCAGAGTTTGATCCTAGAACTACTCTTCGCTCAACGAAGAGAGAAGTTAGATATATGATACAAATATAACATGTCCCAATCGTGCTGCTATGCCCAACATTTTTCCAATATACGAACGTACCACAAGCTGGTGGCAGGTACCAACTTTCTCCGATATAGCTAGAATAAATTAATGAATCCATTGGATAAAATTCAATTAATCTATATAATGAAGATTTCATCTGATAGGACAATAAATTAAAGATTACCGTATAACATCAAATAATTTGGGTACGATATTTTGGGACTATATCAGTACTATCTCGGTAATACAAAAGGATCTACTCACTCAAGAGGTTAATCATCACAATCACTCACAGCTTCACAATAAGGGGAGTCACTTACATAAATATGTTACAACAAAAATGTATAACTTCAAACGATTAGGCTGTAATATTTTTGGTACTATCGGTACTATCTTTGTAATACAACTATTTGCAGACAGTAAATTAAAAATTACCGAATGTATAACATCAAACAATTTGGCTGCGATATTTTGGGATTATTTTAGTACTATCTTTGTAATATAAAAGGAACTATTTATTCAGGGGTTAATCCTCACAATTACTCACAGCTTCACGATAAGCGGAGTCATTTACATAAATGTGTTATGAATATGTATAAAATCAAACTATTCGCCTGTAATATTTTTGGTACTATCAGTACTATCTTTGTAATATAACTATTTGCTCAGGAACTTACATTATGACGTAAGGTCGCCCCGTCTCTTAAATAACAACATTATTACGAAATATGCGTTTTATAAGTCAGTAATCAATTAGATAGTACCAAATTCAACTGTTTTCTCCGATAGAATTTTGCTGCGATATTTTGGGACTATAATAGTAATTATCTTTGTAATACGAAAGGAACTATTTATTCCGGGGTTAATCCTCACAATTACTCACAGCTTCACGATAAGCGGAGACATTTACATAAATGTGTTACAAATATGTATAAAATCAAACTATTCCACTGTAATATTTTTCATAATATCAGTACTATTTTTGTAATATCACTATATTTGCTCAGGAACTTACATTATGGCTTAAGGCTGGGCTGTTTCTTAAATAAAAAATGAAACGTGTGGCACTCGGGGACTGCCGCGGTAAAGCTATTGCATAGCACTACGCCACTGGAAAAAGTTACCCCTTCAAAATCTTCACGAATTATGAGTAAAAAAGAGTATCAGCTTGATCTCTATGAAGAGTATTCTGTGACAAGTGCATAGATAACTTTACTACCGGTGGTAGAGTTATCTATGGTGACGAGTGTCAGTTGACTTGTAAACACAATTTTATACGAAAGTTTTAACGTTCAGATCTCGATAGCGCTTTCGGCTCCGGGATTTTCACGTGGCCTATCGAAATTAGAAGGTTCGAATTGTATAAGAACACAATTGCATGAACGCCAGACGACTTATGTAATTAGCTATGAACGTAATCATTTTGACATATTCTCGAAGAGCTCGCTGCGCGTAAGTTAGAGTTTATACATTTTACCTCCATTTTGTTAATTTGGAGCCGTTTCGAACCCCGTGCGGCCGGCGCCAGTTGTAATAAAGTATTTTGGGCTATGGGCCGCTAGCTTTCACCCGCTTTCGGTATATTTAAGTATCTAGAAAATTCCCTTTCGCACGTCGCACGTCAGATGCTAGTAGGTGACAGCTGAGAATACCTAACTGTTTTAATTAAATTTTCCTATTTAATCGCCCGAGACTATGTTATTTAGTTGGCCCCGTTCATAAACTAACGACATGGAGCGAAAACCGCATGCGAAAAGTCCTCGTTAAGACGTTCTATGTACCGTAAATTTGCACTTTTCTAACTCGCGAGCTACGCTCTTCTCACGTGAACGTCATTCGATTTATCGAAAATTAACCAATTCAAAACAGTTTTCGACCCAGTTTGGAGCTATCACGACCTTTTAAAAGGTTCAAAGTTAACATTTCGACAATTTCAAGCTCGGCCGAGCTACATGGTAGGCGGAGTGGTGGGTGTCAGGATATTTCGTTACGGTATTTGTTTTTTTGTTTTTTTAGATTTTCGTTACGGTATTTGTCTTTTGTTTTTTTTTTCTTGATTCGGTCGCCGCGCTCAAAGCACGCGATAAAAGCTATATGCAATAGCTTAAAAACATCATTACGAAATATGCGTTTTATAAGTCAGTAATCACTAAGACAAACATAAATGTTTTCTCCGAAAGATTTAGACAAAAACATCGGAAGAAAATGATCAATACATTGGACAAAATTCAAGTAAGATGATTGTGTTTAATGAGACAATAAATTAAGAATTATCGAATGTGTATAATATCAAACTATAGTTAGCTGCAATATTTTGGTAATATCAGTAAAAAATGTTTAATATAAAATAAGGAACTACTTATTCGGGTTTAATCCCTAGAATGACTCACAGCTTCACGGTAAGGAGGCACGAGCACGAAATATCCGTTTTAAGTCATCAATAAGGCGGTACCAACAATATAAAACATGGTAATCACTTGGATTTCGACATAATTCACAAAACCCCCTCAAACAAAAGGTATACTCCGGCGGATTCAGCTATACACCATTTATTATATAAAATAGCTCCATTTAATAGATTATTAAACGTCCCTTTGACCCAGCAAAGTTATAACAACGAAGTTGAGAATTTTCAGCAAATTGCGTTGGACAATGGGTACTACAAATCTTTGATCAATCACTTGATTTCTGAGCAAAATTGGAACGCAACCAATTAACCAAATTAAAGCCACTATACCTTCAAATAGTTCAATGAAATTCAAAAGTTTCTCTTATCATGCTTTCATAATCTGTTTTTTTTAATTTTCAATGCAACCCGTTTTCAAATAAGTTAATAAAAAACCTTTAGGCAACAAAACTACTTGGTAGCTGAAAGCTCCTCGGTACTGTAACAGTATTTTTAAGGATAAGGGTGATTATTTCTTGTTTTTAGTGTTATATATAGTGTATCCATAGCGTGAACTTTTTCAGTTTATTAAGGTGGTAAAAAATTTGAATGTTTTCTCCAATAGAATTCGATTAAATTATGTAATAAAGATGTCATCCCATGGGGCAGTGGGTAAAAAATTATCCGAATGTTAGTATCAAAACGACTCGGCTGTAATTTTTGGAACTATCAGTATCTACTGTAACGCTGGAGGAACTGTTTGATCAAGGATCTTACCATGAATTTACTCATAGCTTCATGATGAGGTTATACGAAAAACATACCATGGCCCGAGGATATGAAAAGTTTTGTCCTGAAACATTTTCAACTTTCTGTTTCTCATCCCTATATCTGCTAACCTTTCCACCAAAACCAACCAGCCCATAACCAAAAACATTACTTTATATAAAAAGACCAGCAACAAATTGTACATTATATAATGGCACGATGATATAATTTTCAGAGTTAGGTACATATACATTTTCTCACCTTGAAATGGATATCCGGAAAAACATGGCCGATGCATTATTCCGAAATTACCCGTAACAGTCATTTCGCTCAACAACAAATGTTAACCGGAGCGCAGCCGAAAAACAAACAACATCAAATATATCCGCACCAAATAGTCATTCACTGGGGCGACACTTTTCGACAATTATTATTATCATCAACACTGTACGAGTAAATACACTAAAACGTCATCAAATATTAAATTCGTTGTGAGGAAAAAGTCGTAACAAAACACTCTCGAGTCTACGACTTAATCCTTGATACTGACTCAAAATATTATGACTCGCAAACGACGTTACGATGTTATAGCCCCGCCTTCAGGCACGCCCCTACATCTACCGGACGATATTTTCGGTTCCACTCCATTTCTATAATACACTTTCAAGCGATTGTATTATTACACGAAATTAGTTTGAACCGTAGGTGTTGAATAATGGAAGTTCGCATAAATTTATTACTTGTACGGTTCTATAAAGCACAATTTAAACGTTCACTAGAACAGAATAATTATACCTTGTTAAATAGCTCTTTATCTTCAGCTATACGGTCTGTTTTATCGATTTGGACGCACAGATAAAAAGAAGAGGAAAATTAAGGTGATTATTCGAAACTAATGCCTTTCGTTTATTTTATGTTCTTGTCTATCCAAGTCGAGTATTTGTGTCTACATCGACCAAATTGCATTTTTTTGATAAAGTGTTGAAGATATCATTTTTATTTTGAAACGCTCATTCACAACCAACTCTAACACAAGCCGATAATTGAAAAGACAACACCGCATATCTCCTTAATCATAGTCCGATAAAATGAAAACTCTATTTTTTGACGTTTCGACAATATTTTAAAGTCTTTATCAACAATTGTTTTGTCAATTAGTGTTTCCATGTAATTTAGAAAAGAATATATGCTTTCGATCAATGAAATGCGTCTGCATCCGACTTGTGATTATAAAATCCAATTAAAATTGCAGAAAACATTGGATCGGTGTATGTGTGATGTGAAAGAGTAATGTATGGCTAATTATCAATTTGAAATGGATTGATTATAGTTATTTAAATACATCAGATATTATTTAGATTATACAATTCTAAATATCTATGAATTTGCTATTCTATGATTTACATTTCATTTCTATTATTAACAATTAATCAAGTTTAAGATAATTCTATGGAACTTAACCTCATAACTGTCACTTATAAATGTCAGATAATACATTATCTTTTTAAGGTTGAATCAAATAGACAATAGAAAAAGGTACATCAAAATAACTGAATTTGGTTAAATTTGAATTAGATTATTATAAAGTTTTGAAAGACTGGAATCTAGTTTTATTTTTTTTTTGGATACTTTCCAATATTGAACGTTTATTGTCATTCTTTTCAATATTTAAAATGTTTGTATTGTTGTAGTCAATTGGATGATTTGTGACTATTTATGTCCATTCAATCTTTCATCGAGGTATTGAGAAGATTGGCCGATGTATACCTTTTCGCAATCTTTACAAAGGATGGAATAAACAGAATGGGCTATCTTTTTGAAAGGTACATACACCACAAATGCATCCACTGCACTCAATAAACATGTAAAAGACAGAAATCATTCATTTGACTACAACAATACAAAAATTTCAAATATTGAAACGAATAACAATAAACCTTTAATATTGGAAAGTATACAAATTAAAAGAAACAAAATAGATACCAGTCTTTCAAAACTTTATAATAATCTATAATTCAAATTTAACCAAATTCAGTTATTTTGAAGTCCCAATTTCTATTGTTTATTTTATTCAACCTAAAAAAGATAATGTATTATCTGACATTTATAAGTGACAGTTATGAGGTTAGATTCCATAGAATTATCTTGAACTTGATTAGTTGTTAGTAATAGAGATGAAATGTGAATCATAGAATATAACGAAATCATACATCTTTAGAATTGTATAATCTAAATAATATCTTATGTATTTAATTAACTATATATTCAATTCATTTCAAATTGATAATTAGCCATACACTACTCTTTCACACACATATCGATCCAATGTTTTCTGCAGTTTTAATTGGATTTTGAAACACAAGTCGGCTGCAGACGCATTTTATTAATCGAAATCATGTGTTCTTTTCTTAATTTTATGGAGACACCAATTGACAAAACAATTTCTGATACAAGTTAATAAAATATGGTCGAAACGTCAAAAAAGAGAATTTTTATTTTATTTTCAGTCATATAAAGAACCAGAATATAAAGAAAACGTAACATACATCCCTTAATGGTTCAAGAATAGAAATACAAGAATAATATATATGAATATGTATATAAATACATAACATTATTGGTTAAAATTTCTAGTATTCATATTTGGACATGTTCCAACGGCCAGCGTCGAGTTGCTTGACGGGAATTATAATTGCAAAAGGTCAAGTCCGAATTGCAACTATTGCAAGGCGAAGGCAGGTCCAAGTTGCTCGACCGGAAACACCCTAATGAGGGTGAGTAAAGTAATTAACACTATAGGTACCTGCTTTTGTTATGGATGCAATGGATGGAATAAGGAATTTTTGTTTCCTTGATAAAATTTAGTTTAAATTATATCCCACAGATCGTTCCTAAAATGACTGGTTTTGAGATGTACAGAAAAAATAGCAAGTTCCGACTTGATCATATCGTGAAATATGTGAAAAAGACGTGGATGTGTACAAAGGCCAATGAAAAAGCCAAGTGTAAGGCTCAATGGAGAATGACGATGTAATGATAGAGAACCCTTTTCTACAACACACCCATCCTATCGAGGAAGACAAACTGCTTAAAGCGATAGTAAGCAATGCATGCAAATAGAAAACTGTTGACAATTTATGTGAGATACCTTACAATCTATTAGGGAGCGAATTCAGACAATTGGACGAAGGAGAACCTCTTTAACTAGAACGTATTGAAATTTTCTGACATTCACTTCTGTAAAATGGAAAAAGTGAATTTGAATTTGATTAAACATTATTTCTTGCATGGAAAAAACATTACCGAAACCAAAGCATCGCTTGTTAAACATTATGGAGACTCTCCACCATCAATTGGAACGGTTCACAAGTGATTTTCGTTGTGGTGGTATGACTACAAAGGACGCCTAACGTTTTGGTCGTCCATGGTATGATGTTGGACAATCGGCGAGTTAAAGTACACGAGATTGCTGAGGCTATGGGCATCTCAAACGAACGGGTACCGAACATTTTTCATAAATTTTTGAATATGACAAAGCTATCTGCCAGATGGCTGCCGCATTTGCTCTCTTTTGACAACAAACGCGACCGTGTGACAACTTCAAAGAAACATGGATCCATCACAACACACCAGAGACCAAAGATGAGTCGAAACAGTGGACTTGTCCTGTCGAATCGAAGCCACAAAGGGCCAAAGTGGGTTTATCCGCCAACAAAGTCACGGAGACAGTTTTTCGGGATGCACACGGTATCGTGCATATCGATTATCTTGAAAATAACAAAACGATCACCGGCGTATATTATGCAGAGCTGTTGGATCGATTCGACGCCGATTTGAAGCCCTGTATACTATACGTTTAGTGAGGGAAGTGAAAATGTGAAAGAAATTGATAATAAACTAAAGAAAATTAGGTCATGTAGTTTTACGCAGACTGTGTGTCTGTATTATGGGTGTTTACGGATATCTGTTGGTAATGGTAATTCCTAATATTAAATTATTATGACCAAATTATACAGTTATTGTATAAAACTGTTATTGAAGTGTTTCACATCGTGCCATTCAAACTAAATAAATTGCACGTAGTAAACGCCGTAATACTCTATTTTAAACAAAATAATATTCACTTCTTCAAATATCACCACCCACTTCTTAAAATTCAATTTTTTTGCTGTTCAGTTATTAATGCACCAAGGAGGCCTCATATGATTTGCCGCCTGACTTTGTCGTGTGTTGGTCGAAGGAGTATCCTCCAATACAATGACTATCAACGTTGGTGTTCCCCAGGGATCTGTCTTGGCGTCAACTTTGTTTCTACTTCATATCAACGATCTGCTGGAAGTGACCACTTGTCCTGTTCACAGCTTTGCAGATGATGGTACACTTCATACCGCTTTCTGGTCTAGAACCTCTATACCATCCATTGAAGCCAGAGGGGCGAAACAGGGACAGGTTGACTCAATTAAAGGAGATGTGGAAAAGATTTTGAAATGGGGATCTGATGATCCAGTAGAGTTTAATGCAACCAAAACTCAAGCTTGCGTCTTCTCCAGGAAGGCGGATCCCACAATCCCTAATATGGTGCTGTCAGATACATCTATTCCTATGGAGTCTTCCATAACAATGCTCGGGATCACCACCAACAGCACCCTCTCATGAGTCGATCATGTGAGATTCATTGCGAAAACCGCTTCACAAAAACTTAGTTTTCTATTCTGTGCCAAGAGCTACTTTACATCGCAGCCCCTCCTCATAATCTACAAATCACAGATTCGACCTGTCCTGGAGTACTGTTCACATGTTTGGAGTTCGGCTCCCAAATATACGCCGAAGTTCTTGGTTTCTATCCACAAGACACCTATTCGTTTGATTGATGATGTTACACGTACGAGTACACTGACGTCTCAAGAACATCGTAGAAAGGTGGGAGATCTCTCTCTTCTCTAGATATTTCCGTGGATGGTGCTCATCAGAACTCTCGTCTGTTGTTCCACCACGAGAGATTACAGATAGGCAGACTAGACAAGCTTAAGTTAGTCACCACTTCAGTGTCAAACTCGAGACCTAAAGAAGTTCTACCTAGAAGACTTCATTTTTTTATCGAACAGCGAAGTTGTGGAACTCTTTACCTAGTGAGGTCTTTCCCTATACCTGTTGTTGTGGTTTCGATAATTTTGATAGAGTTCGATGTTACCGATTCTATGAAACAATTATATTGAAAAAGCGGGGGCGGCTTTGGAAAAGACGCTTGTCTATTTTGATGTTTGATAATTAATTTTAAACGTTTTTTTGTTGCATTGTGCAATATTAAACATAATATTATACCATCAATGTCAAAGAAAATTCTTTGACTATGGTCAGTACCGTATCAGATTAGAGCGCAGAACCGATTGAGAAAAATTTGAATTGATACTATTTTGTTAACCGAGTTTCAGAGATTTCATTCATATCATACTATATTTTTGGTAGTATTTTATAAGCATATTAAAGCAATTTTATTAATTCACTACTACAATTTAGCGGCTGGTTAATAAATAGACATATGGATTATTTCGCTTATGCTAAAATAGCGTGTTATGATTGGTTGAAATTTTTGTGTTGATAAATGAAAACATCATGTTTTCGATTTTGTAGTTCGGCTCTTGATTGGCTACTGGATATGTATATGATGTGTTTTCGATTTTGTAGTTCGATTCCTGATTAGTTATTATCAAAATACAAACTTACCACTAGCAAGCTGCTATGATGACACAACACCAAACTTTGACGAAAACTAAATAAGCACTCACTATTAATTCATATCAACTTCACAATTTTCGACAAATTTTGCATACTCGTTGATTAATCAAATCACTAAATCAAAATGTTATCAAAACATAACCTCGAGCGAGAAGCAGTAGACTAGACATGCAATGACGAAACTACGAATGACGCTCTCTGTGATTGGTAACTGAAATAGAGGGATGTTTGAAATATCAAGTAAATGTTTTGTTAGTTGCATAATTTCAGAACTAAATGTGGGATTAATGTTCCTAGTTAAATTGAATAGTAGGCTGTAACATAAATGAAGGAAATTAACAATAATTCTTGAATCGAATTTACACGTCAAAATGAGTGATAAGAGCCGCTTCGGTGATTATAATCTTGAACAAATAAGAAATGAAATTAAAGACCTAATACCGCAAAATACCATTCGGTCCAAAAAATACATTTGGAAACAATTCACAGAATTTTGTGAAAAACGAAATCACCTTCTAGAAGAAAATACATCGAATGAAAAACTTGCGGACATCCTTACTGAATGGGCATTCAATATGCGAAAGATCGATGGAAGTGAGTATAAGGAAATGGTAGTGAAAACTATGTGGAATACTACTGCCAAATTGCTCCAAGAGAAATATTATAACGAATACAACCGTACTTTAGATCCATTCAAAGATATACCTTTTCAAGTTGCAGAAATGCCAGGAATATGAAAAGGAAAAGACTGCAAAGTATTCCAGAAAAAAGAAAAATATCTTCTGTATCCTTGACATCTGAAGAAATGACAAATATTGTACAAAGTTGGGATGAAAATAATCCAAATGGACTGCAGAGAAAAGTTTATCATATAATTGCAGTGGAATTGGCTTGGCGGGGTGGCGAGGCTTGTCGATGTTTGGTTAATTTTTTCAAAGAAGAAATAAATAACGACGGAACACCATCAGGAAGACTGGAATACAACCCAATTTTCACGAAAACTGCACAAGGAGGTGCAAGAAATATAGCGGAAAGTAAATGGCTTGTACCAAATAAAGATAAACCAGAAAATTGCCCAGTTCGACTATTCAAGAAACTGATATCAAAAAGAGGAGTGAATATTAAAACGGATCGGCTATTTTTGACGGTTAACAACAATTGGTATAAAGACAATAATAGTCCTTTGTTCAAAAATATGCCAATTGGTATAAATGATATTAGTAAATGGACCAAATCTGCAGCTGAAAAAATCGGTTTAGATACAAAAAAAGTTAAAATTTCGAATCATTCAAATAGATCTACAGCTGTCAGTCAGTTGGCAAGTCCCGGAATCGGAGAACAACAAATAATTAAAGTCACTGGCCATAGTAATTCAACGTCAATAAAACCATATTTACAACTCAACAAGGAACACCATGTCAAAATAATTTCAAATCTTAGGAGTGAAGATGTAAATATATCCACAACGCAGACGGTTGTATCTACTAGTACAAAAAAGGACGAACTGGATATGGATAATGTTAAAATATACAACAGCACAAACTGTACATTTAATATTAATATTTATAATAAATAAATAAAAATTGTTTCGATTTTATTCATGAAATAATCATAACAAATACAACTCGTGTTGCTATTTCGATAATCACCGATACACTTGTGGTATTACCTACGATAATATAATAGCGGCTGTGTTGTGAATAAAGTGTATAACAAAATATTTCCCTTGTATGATTAAATATTCTAAGCTCAAAAACATAAGATGTTAACTATAGCTGTATGTTTACTAATTTGCACAAAAAAATCCTTTGTAATTTTTAAGCATCATGACAACTATTTTTTAAAGCCTGCTTGTGTTATCGGATACTTGATTAGCCAATGGGACACTCTGCCTTTAACATACCAACCCAACCCTAACAATTTTCTTGAAGGCAGCTTCCTATTAATTGATCAATAATTCATGTAACCGGTTCATAATACGCTGTCAAACTGTACGATCACTTTACCCATTTGAATAAATTTTCACTATTAATGGAAAAATTTATCCAAATGGTGTCAAATTTACCATGATAATGATAAATTTCCAGTCAAATCTAGGCTAAAATTATTCACGCAGAGGTAATTTTCTATTCTGTAACGTAAAAATACACCAGAATCAAATTTACCTAGTAAATGTTCTCCAACTTTTAGGTACTTTAAGCTTCATATCAAGAATGGGGTAATAGTTGCCAGTACATCGTATTAATTTTAAAAATTTACACCATTAAAATTACACCCATTTTTTACAGTGTATTCGTGCTTTATTTGTCTTGAATTAAATCGATGTTATATACATTTTCCAATAAACACCCTGTAAATATGGGTAAATTATTCACACTATTCATAACAACTGATCTTCATTTTTTAAATTTATCAACTAATAAATATCAGCTATTTCTATCATTTTTAACGATATGTATACATTACGTCTCGTAAATCTAAATACAAGTAAAACCTTTTCTAGAACAACTATAAGTTTGTCAAATTTAAGAAATCATCTCCGTTAAATCTCTGAATAAAAGTCAACTCGTATAATATCCGGAGATTGTGTACTTTACTGCTATAATAAATAATAATTAAATCATAAAACGGAGAAATTTTAGGTATCGTGTTAGAGAGTCTGTCAATAATGAAGACGTCGTTCTAGTCGCAGCAGGATAAATACGGTAGGACATAAATGTTGACAAGTTACTTTGAAATATATAGCCCCCAATATACTACCATAAAGTGGACCCCGTCTTTTGAAAGAATATTTAGAGTATATTATCTCTCTCTTAACGGCTATTTAAGCAATACCGAGAAACTTGCAAATCTCATTATGGTTTGAAATGTGTTTACGCTTGTTATAACAACAGAAGATATATGTATTTCTTTCTTTTTTCTTTTGAGGAGGACGGGTGATGAACTGTCGTCACAAAACGCAAAAAAATACTTTACCTTGTAGTTTTCAGATTGAAGGTATTATTATAGCAATAAATGGAAATCTGTAAGGTGCAACCAAGAAATTTTATGGGTAATAAAAGTATGACATAAATCTCTACCATCAAAATGCTGAATGGTGATAAGCTCTATGGATTATGAAAGAATATTAGGTGAGTATGTAGTTGTGACTTTTAATTCATACTGTTTAGAAAAGTTTACGGCTGTAAAATGTTACACAGCGACACTTTCTGAACTCTTGTCATCTTTTAAAAAAGTATAAAACGTTATTTTTTGTCGTATCTTTCCTATCAACTTCCATTGCATTGCTGCTTTTTAGATTCAATTTGTTCCCAATTTACGTCGCCCGAACCGGAAGCAGTGACAATTTTCTGAACAGAGAGAATGTGTAGCTGCTCTGTTATTGACTTAATGGAACGATTATTTTGACAATACAGATTAAAATTCAAAACTCGTCATTTTAGTAAAACAGTATGAGATAATAGTACAATACGTATCAAGTTCAGGAAAGTAGAATTTTACTTGACCATAATACTACTAGGTACTCCACCTCAGATGCTATTGAACGCTTCGTTAAAACCACATTAAACTGCTTTGAAAAGGGAAATTTCTCCATAGCCTTATTTTTAGACCTATCTGAGGCTTTTGATTGTGTTGTTCATCAAACTCTATTGCAAAAGTTATCAAAGTATGGTTTTGACAAACAGAGCATATTATTAATAAAATCTTACCTAGAAGATCGCTATCAATCTGTTTTTTACAATAAAAATTGTTCCGAAATGAAGAAAATAACCATAAGAGTTCCGCAGGGATCTATATTAGGACCAATACTTTTTCTAATATATGTAAACGATTTTCCAAACTACATTTCGTTGGCGGAGTGTGTATCTTTTGCAGATGATAATGAACTTCAGGTAGAATACAGTAACCTACATGATGTACAACAAAAAAGTGAAATTGTTCTTTTCAAAGCATTGGAATGGTACAATGCTAATTTACTATGTATGAATGAAAGTAAAACTAATAGGATGTTATTTACACTAAGAAGGGATGAAATGATCTTCAATGAATATTCGGGTCCTGTAAAATTTCTGGGCGTTCTCATTGACAGTAATCTTACTTGGAATCTACACGTTGAACACATTGCTCTCAAACTAAGTAGAAATATTTTTGTTTCGAAGTCTCTCTCAAACTATTTCCAAACAAATCTTACGAACGGCTTACTTTGCGCTATGTGAGTCACATATGAGATAAGCTATATTAGTTTGGGGTCACTGTTCAGGTGGGGATATCATTTTCAGGTTGCAGCGGAGAGCAATTAGAATCATAGATGGATTGGTATATAGAGAAAATTGTAAAAAAAGTTATTCTGAATTGGGTATTCTCACTTTCCCATCTCTGTTCATCTTTGAATGCTTATGTTACGCTTTTAAGCAGCTTAGGAATGTTACCTTAAATAGGGACATTCACGAATATCAAACACGGCAGTCTGGAGATATAAGGGTTCCATACATCAGACTTTCGAAATCCCAAAACGGTCCAAACTATTTATGTTTCAAATTTTTTAATAAGCTGCCTCTACATATCAAAGCCCTACCATATAGATATTTTAGAGATAAACTAAAAAAATACTTTATTGAAAAATCTTTTTATTCTGTGGAGGAGTATAATAATATACAAAAAATAGTGATTTAAATCCTCTTTACAAATGTTTTTTTTATCATAAATAGGTACGTGATTTTGTTTTATAATTTTACAATTTAAATTACATGTAATTAGTGTTTAATATGTAGTTTTTATAACACAATTATTTTAAAGTATCTGTTCCATAGTTTTAACAATATTTTCTTGTACTTATGTCCTAATTTTATTCCTTGTTGTGAGACTTGTGCAAATACCATTGTATATTAGCATGAATAAATTACTAAATTACTAAATTACTAAATTACTAGTCAAGTAAAATCACTTTTCTGTCGAGGACGGTATACCATTTTTTTGCATTTTCTAAATAATTACTCATTTCGCATGTCATGTTAAAATCTGTTTGTAATAAGACTTACTGAGTAAATCTAAAAAAAAGTATTGGTCTGACTTTTCGGTATCCTAGCATTCTAAATAGGATACCGGAATTTTTTTAATTGACAAAGGTTGACAGCATCCAAATAGATTCATATTTGAACAGCGAAATTTAAAATAATTATCGAAATGGCTGATGAAAACGACTTGGAAGATATCTTAAATGCAGCTCAGGAAGCTTCTTCTAGCTAACTTCCGGTGAAATCTAAGGAGAGGTATGTAGAATCTGCGAGTGGAGAAACACCAAGAGATTTAAAGGAATTGATGAAAACTTGTTTTTACGAAAATGTTGGTTATTTTATATGGTTGAAGTGTACTAATTTGATTATTTGCTTTAGGCAAAAGTCCTTAAATGCTTCTAGTTTATGAGCTACATACTCGTATGGTCAGAAGTACGATACAAATCAATGAAAATATAAAAAGGTATTCGCTTTTTTGAAACGTCAAAATGACAAGTATGAACCTAACTAAAAGTTTTAACAATGTTTTAAGTATATGTATGTGTATCAAGAATCCACTACGCTTAGCAATTTTCTTATAAAATACAAAGTCATTTCAAGCAATGTTTGAATACGACTGAAACAAAAAATATAACGCTCAAGGATTCACTTTCGAACTAGATCTTAAAGATTTATGAGGTAATAGAAAAAGGTTGTGTCAGACCTTATTGGAAATATTGCTATTTGAGCGTTCTACCTGAAATATAGTTTTAACATTATAAAGACGCATGTAGGAGTTTGCAAGAGTTTTAATTAATTAAATTAATATAAATCTGACTTAATGACTGAACGTTTGTTCTACGATTTACAGACTTGGAGTCACGTATCATGTGAATTATCTCCGGAATAGATCTTTTATAATAATTGGTTTCTTTAGTTAAAATATGAACATTTTTGTAATAGAATTGATGGTTATAATAAAAACAATGTTTAGCAAGGGCGGTAGAATTTTCTAAGTTTTTGTTTCTAGTACTATACTTATGGTCATACATTCTTTTTTGCAAATATTGTTTATAGCCTGGTCAAATTAGACGTGAAAAGTACCAAAGGTCTTATTTTGAGCGAGCACCACTTGCTGTTTTTTGCAAATCGTTCCTGAACGTATTTAGAAAACAACCTAAAATCAAGTAATATGTGCTTTTCCATTTTTCAATTGTTATACCAGAAATTGACTAATTTCATGGCCAAATAATTAGAAAATTTCCAAAATTTTGAAATCTTGCCAAAAATGGCTAGAAAATGCTCACTCGGAGGTTTTCGAGGTTGCTGATAATGGTTCTATTTTTGAGTATGTTACAGACAAATTGGCTATATTTTCGGAAAAATATGATAAAATATTTACTTTCAAATGTCATTCACCATGAAATTGACATAACAATTGAAAAATGGAAAAGCACATATTACTTGTTTTCGGTTTTTTTCTAAATACGTTCAGGAACGATTTGCAAAAAACTGCAAGTCGATAAGTGGTGCTCGCTCAAAATAAGACCTTTTTTGCCAATTTGACCTGACTATTAGAGATTCCTGTATAGTCCCAATCACAATTTAATTTGTATCCTGTGTGGGTTTGTTTATCTTTAGGTATTGCAGGTTTTAGATTTAAAAAATATTTACCGACACAGTTAGTAGGTTTATGCGTAATATTTATATCATACGTTTTTTAAACATTTCTTAATTTTCTCTGAGATCTCCGGAATATATGGTAATGTTATAAGATTATCTGTATTATCATTTATGTTATTTATATAAGACGTTCCATTATAGATTTTGTTTATTCTTTCTAAAAAAGATTGTTGACCCATCAGGTATGAATTATATATAAATTCTCGGGAAATAAGTCACAATAACACTTATGCTTTATATTTTCTTGTCTTTACGTACGTTTCGGTCTCACGACCATCATCTGAAGACTTATTATGTCTAAACTTGATTACTTAAAACTAATTGTATTACACAAGCGTCCTAATCGCACCAATTTCAATTGAAATGCCCACGTCGCCGAAACGAACAGAAACACGAATAAATGAAATTGTAAACCTCAATGCTATAGTATAATTATCAAAAATCCACTGCAAAGCAGAACTCTTAATAAATGCGTGCTCATGTCAACACAGGAAGTGATCGACTAGAGAGACCAATATTTTAGTATTCACTTTCAAACCAGATGTTAGATTTACGAGCTAATAGAAAAAAGGTTTGTCAGTGACTGGAGGTATACTTGACAATTCTACCTAAAATATATACTTTTAACATTATAAAGAGGCATGTAGGAATTTGCAAGAGATTTTATTTAATTAAATTAGTATAAATATGACTTAGATTTTGAGTATCTGTCCTATGATTTACAGATTTGGAGTCACGTTTTATGTGAATCATTTCCAAAATAGATCTTTTATAATAATTGGTTTCCTTAGTTAGAATATTAACATTATTGTAATCGAATTGATGGTTATAATTAAAGCAGTGCTTAGCAAGGGCGGTGGAATACAATTAGTTTTAAGTAATCAAGTTTAGACATAATAAGTTTTCTGATGATGGTCTTAAGACCGAAACGTTCGTAAAGACAAGAGAATATAAAGCATAAGTGTTATTGTGACTAGTGTTGCCCAAATGCAAGAACAAGACGAGACTTGCCAGTATTGGTATTGCGCTCCCAGTCTTGATCTTGATCTTGGTCTTGCAGCAAGAGTCTCGCAAGTCTCGCAATTACCTATCAGTGTTTCTGTTTTTCATTTTTATGCAACCTTTTTATGTTGGCACAATTTACACAAAGCAATTTGGGATGCATGAATTATTTCGAAAAACTCATCAAATTAGCTTTTAGGTCTTTTAGATTTATAACTCGAACTCTAACTAC
The DNA here is from genome assembly GCA_958510875.1 of Endomychus coccineus. NCBI lineage: Eukaryota > Metazoa > Arthropoda > Insecta > Coleoptera > Endomychidae > Endomychus > Endomychus coccineus. The sequence goes on along the minus strand of OY294070.1, from coordinate 18,872,282 downwards.
TCCGACTAGAACTATTTGAATCTTCGTCACTCATGTCAAATTGTAAACGTGATAAGTTTCCCGAGAACAACAAGGATTAGAGTAAAATCAATTATTACATTAGACTCGAAGCAAAGCTCAATTGGGAATGACTGGAATTGAAATAAATACTATTACTTATAGTCCATTCGCTTAGATAGTGTGGCCTCGTACTGCGCCGCCTTGGCAAGTGCCGGCTCTCATTAAAGGATGCCGTCGCAAATCAAAGGATGCCGCATGCGGCGTACAGACGCATGAGATAGTAGCGTCCTGCTTTTCGCTCTCATACCTACCTTATTATTATAAGTTAGATTTCAAATTAGTTTGTAAGATCTCTTTTTCGGCCTGTAACTTTAGAAATATTAAGAAAATAAACATTTTCTAGGTAACATACTACAAATAATTTTATTACGCTTTATTCTATATAGTTTATTTTTCGTTTTCATTATTTTCATATTTTTATTTATTTTCATACTATATTTAATATATTATTTTTTATTTACTTATTCGAACTGCGAAAATTCCCCCTTCAACGAAAATGCACTGATAGTCATTTATATCTGTACTTTACGTCTTCCTATTTTCTGCCTCTTTTCTTTTTCAAAATTTCATGTACTAGTACTTTCTTTTATTTTGTTTCGTTTGTTTTCTATGTGTCAATTTCTTGTATTATAAATTAAGCCAGTATGCTCCCTGAAACGACACTCAGTCCTAACTGCAAGACGCAAGAGTCTCGCAGGCTTAGTCTTGTTCTTGCTCAAATCTTGCACGGTCAGTCTTGGTCTTGGTCTTGTTAAAATTACGTGGTCTTGGTCTTGGTCTTGGTCTTGCAAAAATGCAAGAACAAGATCAAGACTGCAAGACCAAGACCGATTTTGGGCAACACTAATTGTGACCTATTTCCCGAGAATGTATTTATAATTTATTCTTTCTTTAATGATTGAATTGAAAAATGTTTTGGGCAGCCATTTATTTCCAGTGTAATACGAACAATTTTCATATTTTTGGGACGGTCCTCTGGGTGGGACAATTTAACAGCGCGATCTGTAATACTCTGTTTATAACACTTTTTTTATAACTTGTTGGTGCAAGTGAATGAAAGTGAAGATATCGTTGAGACCAAACTTCTTTAGTAAACCACGAAGTTTTTATTATTCCATCTGAATCATACCTAATGTTCATATCTGGGAATTTTATGTTTTTGTTCACTTCTATTTCAAAAGTAAATTGAAGTTTACTGTGGAAATTGTTAAATTTATTAATCACGTACCGAATTTTATCATTGGGAACACACATTAGGCATCAACCATCTTTATACCGTGAAAATCTAATGAATTTATTACAGATTCCTGTAGGCATTCCATAACTAGGTTAGCAGTAGTAGCTGAAATAAGAGATCCCATTGCTGCATTTATAAATTCACATTGATCTAGAGGTTGTGGTTTTTAATCTACACCCAACGTTTTTTGATACTATTCAATGCCGAAACGACTGGTATATTTGTAAATAAAGAAACAACGTCCAAGGAATAGATCATCTACGGGTATGGATTGATTTTTATAAACTCATTAAAAGTCCTTCATATAAAAATCATTTTTCTTATTATATTGACGATAGATTTTGATATAAATTTTGATACGAATTTTGATAAATTGTACGTAGGCGCTCCAATATTATTGACAATGGGTCTTGAAGGTATATCACTTTTATGTAGTTTCGGAAGCCCATAGATATAAGGTGATTGCCCATTAGGGCTAATTAATTTATTTTTCAAATCAATAGGGATTATCATATTTTTTGCACCATTTATTTATTAATTTACTCATGTCATTTTGTACTGATAATGTAGGGTCATATTTTAATTTTTTATAAGTTGTTCCATCGTTTAATAGATTTCCTATTTTGTTTTCGTTGTTTATGCATTATGACGATTTTATTACATTTACTCGCGTTCAAAACTAATATTTGAGGGTTATAGCATCTAAGAACTTTTTTGTCTTTTTTGTGTGATAGTAAAAACAATTTTTTACTATGCCAACTTCTGCTTTCTGTTTATTCTTTTTATTTGTCAAGATGTTACAAATTTTATTTCTAATTTCAATTTTTTCTTCTAAATTTTTATTTCTAATTCCGCATTCTAAATTAGCAATTATATTGTCGCTATTAACTTGACCCGATACAGGTGCTGAACAAATTTACACATCTATTCAAGTGTGAATTTAAATTTCATCCACAAATCGAATTTATTTATGAGGATAAACACGATTTCGTCAAAGAAACTAATGACAAAAGTACAACCCACATAAACGATGTTAGAAAAGTAAATGTTCCCAGAATGTTGATTAAATGATGATGGTATTTCAAAAGGAATTATGGAAAACCATTTTTTCGACGTATACATTCTCCGATGGCACATTGCAAGAAGAAGCTACATTCATTAATGCATTAGCACAAAAATAAACTTCGAAATTAGATCGCGACCGCGCCCAAGAAATCGTGATTTGCAGGCAATTACACTTCTTCATCGTATTTGTTATTAAGCGTTCAATCGAATTTATGAAAAAGCGCTATAGATAGAAAACTACGAACGCTCGCGTAGCAAAATTCCCACAGTTGACTTACACGAGACGAGACCATAGATCGCGACGTAAAGCCTATTTCCCACGCTGGGTATATTTGCTTAGCGCGCTATAACTTTATCTTATTTAAATTAGCCCCGGTTGCGTTACGTTTTAAACGATGGCCGCGGTCGAAACAACGGCGAGAAAACAAAATATTTTGAAAGGCGTGACGGTGCACGTTGAATATTCAAAGAAACGGACCACTTAAAGCCGGTAACGGTCAGAATTTATTGTTGGGTAAATGCGAGCGTCGAGCACATCAAATTTCCAATCGGAAGCATTGAAAATTCCCTTGAAATTTCAGTGAAAAAAGATTTTATTAGTTTATTACTTTACGAGACCGCTGGGTACAGAGTATTGTCTGGTGTCATCTATTCCTGGTCGGTTGTAAATATTGCCTAGTTGGTTTATTGCGCTCTGAGTTCGGGAAACTTGTAAAACCATCAGCGACTACGTTAAAAGAATAATTTTTCGACAAATTCGTCTGACATGCTATAATTTTCAATAGATAGTATGAAAAGAGTTATTTGCACATTTAGAGGGTTGGGGTGTGAACATTACAGAATAAGAATTTGACTAGGGCTGCTGTAATATCTATGTAATAATTAGAGATAATCAATTGGTTGAAAATATGGATAACTAGATGAGAAAACTGAAAACTGATATTAATAATGAATGTATGCAATGAACACCCAACATATAAGATAACCTTTAGACCAAACTTCTTTAGTAAACCACGAAGTTTTTATTTTTATATCTACATCATGACTAATGTATTGATATCTAGGAAATTTGTTTCTGTTCACTTCTATTTCACAAGTAATTGTTAAAGTTATTAATAGTCGAGGAAATAAAGCACTAAAATAAGCCAAACCTTCCAAAGTCGGCGCAGTTGGATGGATTGAGATGCGGTTTTCTGCATTCGATTCAGAAAATGATTTAAACATTTTGTGTCTGGTTTGTTTCTTGCGGAAAAAATTTAATGCATTTCTACCCCCAAAAAATGCGTTTTTGTACAACTGTCAAAAAAACTTGACATTTGTGCATCTCTATTGATGTGTAAATGTATCCTTTTTTTCACTGCCAAAATAATTCACAAAATAAACATGAAATATTACTTTTTGAAGGATTTATTTTCAACAGGGTCAATTATTAATTGATTATTTATCGTAAGACAATTTCATTTATTGGAATAATAAATGATAGTAAAGTTTGAACAATTACTTCCAACATAAATTCCCGAAGATGTTCCATGTTGAAATTGAAGCAACTACGAGCAAACATAGTCAAACAGTCAAACACGCGGCGTGCCAACAAACCGTTTGTATAGTAACGACACAGGAAGACCACTGGATGCTGTGAAATTACATTGGAAGTATTTATTTTTAATATATTTCAGACGATGTAAATTCACTTTCACAGTTGTACAAAAAATTTTGTTGTTTGTATTTCGTGTATAAAATTCATGTTTTCATGGCACATTCGAGAGAATTTTTAACACTCTCATGTGCCATTAAAAAAACATTCATTTCACGCACTTAATACTAAAATAACTATTTTCTGAGTGCACTTTTTGAGGTGAATAGAAAACGGACTCGAATTGGTTTCTCGGCGGTTTTTGGGGTCGCTGAATACGAATATGCTATCAAAAGAATTTCCCTGAGGTCCCCTTGGACCTTTCATTAGAACATTATTTTTAATGTTTGTTAACTGTTTGAAAAGTGCTTCTGCAATACCTGGTGGTACCCTGGGACCGGGTAAACACGTCATGTTCTAGGAATTTGTTAATTTTTCTTCATAAAATGTAACAAATTCTGGCTCTCGGGGGTTTTCGATGTCGCCAATCACGACTATGACACTCAGAATGTTCTGCAAATTACCTGGAGATGTTTCCGGGTCTCTGTGTATGTACGTCATCCTCTAGGAATTTGTTAATTTTTCTTCATAAAAGGTAACGAATTCTGGCTCTCGAGGGTTTTCGAAGTCGCCGATCACGACTATGACACTCAGAATGTTCTGCAAATTACCTGGAGATGTTTCCGGGTCTCTGTGTATGTACGTCATCCTCTAGGAATTTGTTAATTTTTCTTCATAAAAGGTAACGAATTCTGGCTCTCGAGGGTTTTCGAAGTCGCCGATCACGACTATGACACTCAGAATGTTCTGCAAATTACCTGGGGGTGTTTCCGGGTCTCTGTGTATGTACGTCATCCTCTAGGAATTTGTTAATTTTTCTTCATAAAAGGTAACGAATTCTGGCTCTCGGGGGTTTTCGAAGTCGCCGATCACGACTATGACACTCACAATGTTCTGCAAACTACCTAGGGGTGTTTCCGGGCCTCTGTGTATGTACGTCATTTTCTAGGAATTTGGCTTTCGGGGGTTTTCGAAGTCGCCGATCACGATTATGATACTCAGAAAGTTCATGCCTAGAAGATGACGTAGATACACAGGGCTTCAGAGACCCGGAAACACCCCCAGCTAATTTGCAGAACATTCTGAGTGTCATAGTCGTGATCGACGACTTTGAAAACCCCCAGGAGCCAAAATTTGTTACATTTTATGAAGAAAAATTAACAAATTCCTAGAAGATGACGTGGTTACCCGGTCTCAGGGTACCATCACCATCAGGTATTGCATAAGAGTTTTCCACGTCGTAGTCATCACTAGCAACCTTTATATCACCTCTCGAACAGTTAACAAACATTAAAAATGATTTTTTAATTAGATTCAATGATATCTAGGGCGTCACGACGCCCGGATGGGCGTCACGACGCCCGGATACTCCCGGGGAGGGGGGTCCTAGGGAACCTGAGTGAATTTTTTTGATAGCATATTCGTGTTCAGTGACCCCAAAAATCCCCGAGAAACCAATTCGAGTACGTTTTTTTTATTCACCTCTAAAAGTGCACTCAGAAAAATGCATTTTTTGGTTGTAGAAATGCATAAAATTTTTTCCGCAAAAAATAAGCCTGGCATAAAATTTCTAAATCATTTTCTGAATCAAATGCAGAAGACCGCATCTCAATCCATTCAACTGCGCCGAATTTGGAACGTTGAATGCTTTATTTCCTCGACTATTATAGTCTAGGAGCTAGAGCCTGGTGGGTCTGAATGAATACACCTTGGCACTACTGTATTTAGGTGGAGAAATGTTCAATGTACAATAGCTCTCACAGGCCGAATCGTGTATTGTCAGGGGCAAATTTTGGACTTTTTTTATTGCACGAACTCTTTTTCGGAGTTGTTGAACCGGGATATCAAAAATTATCTTGGTCAAGGGTGGTTGTGGAATCTAAAACGTGTGTCTTACTTTACGTTTGAAATAATTATGTCATAATTAATTTGAAGTTTCTAAAAGTGCGAAATTTCGCAATTTTATACGAATATTGTAACACTCAGAAGTCCTTAGCGCTTTGGACTCCGGGATTTTCACGTGGCCTATCGAAATTAGAAGGTTCAAATTATCTAAAAACATAATTGCATGAACGCCAGACGTCCTATGTAATTAGCTACGAACGAAATCATTTTGACATATGCCTCGAGGAGCTCGCTGCGCGTAAGTTAGAGTTTATACATTTTACCTCGGTCTTGTTAATTTGGCGCCGTTTCTTGCCCCGTGCGACCGGCGGCAGTTATAGTAAAGCGTTTTTGGCTATGGGCCGCTAGCTTTTACCCGCTTCGTGTATATTTCAGTCGCGAGAAAATTCCCTTTGGTACGTCGCACGTTAGGTAAATAGGTATGAAATTTGTAGGTTATTAATGATGTCAGTGTGACAGTGACATAATTATTTCAAACGTAAAGTAAGACACGTTTTAGATTCCACAACCACCCTTGACCAAGATAATTTTTGATATACCGGTATATTGAAAAGCATGTAATTCTTATACATTTGCACCTAGTGTCAAGGTTTTTATAGCGGCAATTTCTTGGAGCTGGCCGGTTAATTTAGTAGGCTAAACGGAATTTTCATTGCATTCCATTGCATGTTCTAGTTCATACATTTTTTTAAAAGCATAAAATGAAGCAATGTCCTCGTCTCCCGCATATTTTGATTGTTTTTTTGATTTAGGCTATTATTTCTCATACATTTGACTATGTGAACCGAATCGAATAGATAAAATGATGGTGTTTGTGAAAAAAAATTAACCTAAAAGCTCCCCTCGAAAGAGAACGATTAGGGATATTTTCCAGGAACCTCACCTCGAAGTTAACTTAGACGTTTTAAGTTTATTAAATTAGTTAGATTCGTGGAAGTCTAGTTCGGCTTTAAATAAATTAACAACACCGGCACATACTGCATGGTCAAAACACATTTCACGAAATTTTAAAATATTTTTGTATTGTTCCAATGAGCTTAATTTAAATTACATATTGTTGGGAAAATTTCAAACAGATCCATTAGAAGACAGGTTTTTTACATTAAAAAAAGCAATGGGGTGCAACTATGGACTGGGTGCACGTCTGGCAATCCCGTTTAAATAGGAAGGTCTCATGCACATGTTCTAAAAAATAAATAAACGTACGTTGCAACATAGACTCTGGCTTGTGACGTTACGATCGAGCGCCTAGGGGCCTAACATTTAACCTGCAGAACGCAGAAGTATACGAAAGCGAAAAATCATGCCATCAGAAGAAATGTGAGAGAGGTTATCTACGGATCATTTAATTTCAATTGTTTCTTCCTCAATCCACCCAACAGGAACTATTGTTTTTATCAGAAATGAGAAAGAAAAAAATGCTATTTTCGAAAGGACTCAAAATATAACGTCTTCAATTAGAAATTTTCTCAAATTAAATGAATTTAGAAAACGAAATTCAACCTGAAATATTATTATTATTTTCATTCAATAAATGTTTTCACTAAACTTAAAATATGCTGTTTTAAAGCATTTCAGAAGCGAATCAATTCAACCTCGATAATGATTAGGAATATTTGTGTGAAAATTTTAAAAATATTGTGGCAACAGAACACTCAGTTTTCAATTATACAAGAAATAGGTAGAGCCAATATTTCTTTTCAAATTATGAATCTCCTATACGGATCAGAATAATTCAAACTGGATTGATATCTTTTGTGGGTAAGTATCTATATAACTTATAACTAACTGTGTAAGTGAACAGTTACTTTAAAAATCACGTTTTTAATTTTTTTTAAGGTTTATGTATAGGTACTAAAAAACATCTATTGTTTCAGATTCATTTTACATTTCGGTTAATAGCATAACTTAATTCGATCATTGCCAATTGTGTTTTAGATTGGATTTTGGAAAACAATAGACTTATTGATTATTGAATAATTATAATATTTATTAGATTATGCTGCCATTATTCGGGATCTTTTGTAAATCGTTGTAAACTAAAAGAAGCTAAAATACTTGGTTTGGGGATTGAATTATCAGCAATGTGGTTGCCCCGTTTATTTGATTAAATTTGTAATCAACAATTATTTTGTTGATTCAAAATATGAAGAAAAAAAACGCATTTTATTCCTATAACTAATTTCGTACTTGTGATTTCACCAATATCTAAAGTCGATATTGTTACTTTGTGATAATTTATCATATTGACAATATGAAACACTTTTAACTTTATTATGACTTATATTAAGAAAACACTAACGTGACCATATTTTCGACAACTAGCGTCTAATTTGTCATCTTCAAAATACGTTTGTATCGTAAGAGTTTCTATAATATAAGTGATAAAAAACAAACTGAAGAATCATTTTATCAATCATTTATATTAATTAATTTATATCATATTTATTAAACTTGAAACTTCTTCATGTATCCTTTGTTATCAATTATGTACTATAATATATTGATGGGTATAAGCAAAGAAGATAAATAAATACAATAAGAATTAATTAATATACTAATAATAACAGTATGAACAAAGCTAAAAATTAGTGAGAAAATTTAAAAAAAATAGATTGAAAAATATGAGCAGAAAGAGAATAAGAAATTCAGATTTTGAACATAAGCTTATTATTTTGGTCTTTACGTACGTTTCGGTCTCACGCCTATCATCAGCAGGCGAATCAATGTTTGAAATGAAATTGTGTAAATCTAATTGTATCAAGCACAAAGCGTGCGATGGAAACTTTTGAGCAAGATTCTATTGACTCATCTGTTCTCAAGCCGACATGTTGGTTTAGATATATCGACGACACTTTTGTTATTTGGCAACATGGTCGCAAAAATCTTGTTCCCTTCCTCAATCATTTAAATTCATTACATCCCAATATCCTTTTCACTATAGGAGTTGAATCGAAAGGTTCACTTCCGTTCCTAGATGAATTAGTTAGTCGACAGACTGACGGTACTTTAGGACATTCTGTGTATCGAAAACCCATTCACACCGATAGATACCTGAATGGCCTTTCGCATCATCATCCTGCCTAAGAGCAATCTGTCATAAACTTCTTGGTCCACAGAGCTGTCAACTTATCCCAACCCCTATCCTTAAAATCAGAATTAAATTGTATTTCATCTGTCTTATTATAAAATAATTTCTCCCATTAGAACATTCAAAAAGCCATAAAGAAATACACTTCGCCTAAAATGTCAAATCAACCTGAGCCACAAGCCCTCCGCCTGCTTTATCCACTACCTATCTTCCAGATATTGAAAATATAACAGATCGAATTTCCAAAATCCTCAAAAAACATAATATTTCTACCCGTTTTTCCACACTTCCAGAATTATCTCAGTTTTACAAACCTCGTCTTCCTCTAGAAGATGTTTATAGCATCCCCTGTTCTTACGGTAAAATCAACATTGGTGAAACAGGTCGTACAGTAGATACTCATGTGAAAGAAAATAAGCGCAGTTCAAGGCTTCGTGACACCAGTAGATCTGCACTTGCGGAACACAAGTTTGACACTCATCAACAAATCCCCAAGCTATCAGTGAAAAATCCTTGAAGCGCTAGAAATCCTAAAACATCGAAATAATCTAATCCGTGACTTAGGATATTACCTTCTCAACATTTGAAAATCCATCCTTGAAAATTCCATTTCGCACATGATCACACAACGGTAGGGTCAATTGCCAGAACGGAGTTAACAACCGGAATAAAGGCACTGAACTGTGTAACGTGACAGTTTCTTCCCATTATAAATACCGCTGCAGAAACCAGAATAATCAGTTTCAGTTCAAGCCTCAAGCCTACCCTGAAAATGCCGCCTGTGATGGTTGGCGAAACGTCGGCATCAAGTCGGGCTATTATCACGCGGAATTCATCCGGAAGCCAAGTATTTTCAATATTATCTATCCGCTGAAGTCTACTATTCAAGATAATAGGGTGACTCAAGGATAGATGGCCATAGTTTTTGTATTATCTTATATCTGTTCAAAGGAGTGCACCAGAAGTCTGTGCTTTCTGTAGGCAATGAGCGATTACATTCAGGAGTGCTTGTCTACAAAATCTTTGCGGTAATTTCAGTATTTACAAAATTATGGAGGTTAGAAATTAAGTAAGCGTATGGCCATCTCCCCTCAAGGTACAAGGACAGATGGCCATAGGTTTTGAAATAAATTTGCTTGCTGGCAAATATACATATACATTCAAAATGAATATACTTTATTCTGACAACTTAAAAATAACAAAAAGATAAAACTGAATAATGTTATGATTGTAGCTTTTCGAAATGACATATTTTGATTTTTGACTGCATTCATAGCTTTCTGATCATACATTTAATATCAGATCATATATTCATTTGGCATCTGTATAAGTAATGAAAAACTTAAAAAATATTATTTTATTCAAGTATAATACTTAAGAATGATCAATTAATTGTACTTGACTACTTATTAGACTATATAGATAGCTTCATGGCCATATCGCCTATTTTTATGGAAGAGATGACCATACTTACTTCTTGGTCGCATTATTATTTCACATGTACTGTTTTAGGTTAGAATATTCAAAACAACTCCTAAATGTAGCTGAAATTTGGCATATGAATTTGCGGACATCCTGTATATGGAAAAACATTATCATTATTATGACTGTTCAACCAGAACAATTTTGGGTTTTCCAGGATGAATATCGATGCAGTGGTATGAACGCTGCAAAGGCTCAGAAACTATTGAAATTCCTATCCGATTGGAAGGTCAAGTTATTGACTTATCTTAGGATTTTTGGACAACAATAATGGAAATTATTTCCGATCTTCATTCTGGATAATGGACATTAGGGAATGTTATTGTAAATAGGAAATTGTTTGATGTATCTCGCGTAGTCAATAAAGTGATACCATACCCGATTGTTGTTAATTAGATAGCCAGCTATTTCCAACAAATGTAACGACATACATTTCCATATTCTACCTTTCCTTATTTATTATTTTGTTCGTTTCACATCTTCAGAATCGGAAGAACTTATATATAAAATAACAAATTCTCAGATAATCAAACATAAATTATAAGTTTAGAACGCTTTTAAAATTGAAACTACTTTAAGTTCATTGTGAAATTGGTTGAGTAATTTAAAGTATTTAACCAAATCCAACTTAACCAACATTAACAAGTGAGGGAGGTCACGAGATCAATTGTTCAGAGCTTTTTAACTTTACATTTTAATGAACACAATTTTAAACTATAAAAGAGTTCACACTGTGGATATATTATAACATTATTGATAAGCAATAATTACCCTTATCCACTAAAAATACTATTAAAGTACTGAGGACCTTTCGGCTACCAAGTAGCCATCATCAGAGTAAACTAAATTATAAATCAAAATGAGCCTCGAATACTATTTGGGGATAATAATATGAACAATGGGTTACCCTCAGCTGGAGATAAATCGGAATTTAATAAACTGCTAAATCTAAATTAACTAGATATTTGTCTGTATACTGTGTTTTAAAAGTGATAAACTTTCTTGAGAAATGTTGTGATCTGTATTCAAAATATGTTCGGCTACCGCTGATTTTTCACCAACATTTTTCTTTATATGAGCAAAGTGTTCCTTATAACGAGCTAAAATGTTCCTTTTAGTTTGACCCACATAGCATTTTGAACTCTATCCTAATGGCTCTAATTTGGTAAGTTGACTACGCGTTCCAATTTCCTTTTTTGTTCAGAAATTAAATTACACTAGCCGACAGTCATTTTGTCCTTGGAACTAGACCGACATTTTTCGATTGCTTGGGTGTCAAATAGTAGGAAAGTCGCCATCTAACCCCTCAGACTTTGCTTTTGTGGTTAGGATACGTGAAAAAACATTTTTTTAATTTTTTTAATTTTTTGCTTGAAAGCATATAAACAGAGCTACATTTGAGATATAAATGATCTTGGTAGAATGACCGAAACCCTGATAAAAATCAATTTTTCTGTCAAAAAAACCTAAAAATCGCGTTTATTCAACCACGCTAGATTAGCTTAGATCAGTTTTGCTGACCTGAAACCCTGTTAAATGGGCTACAATTTCTGTATGGCACACCTCTGTCACTTGATCAGAAGTCTTTTAAATAATGGGTTTTGTTTGAAATAATTGCGAAATTTGCATTTTTGGTGCACATAGAAAATAACCTGATTTCTTAAAAGAAAAATGAAATTTTATTTCACGTCGTTCATTTTATTTTACGATGTTTGCGTTACAGGAATTGAAGCCATTGTATAGTCTTCCATATGCAACAAACATATTTCAATTGCGTCGTGCAGTTTCATTTTTCCATTAGAAAAAATGATTTTTTCAAACAACAATTGATATTTAAAAGACTTCTGTTCACGATACAGAAGTGTGACATGTAGAAATTGTAGCCTGTTTTATCGAAAAATGTCAGTCTAGTCCCAAGGACAGAGAAAAAATCAAATTTTGTCGGCTAGTGTTATTGATCAAAGATTTGTGGTAATCATTGTCCAACGCAATTTGCTGAAGCTCAACTTCTTTGTTACAATTTTGCTGGCTCAAAAGAGACCTTCAATAATCTATGAACTATAGACTATTAAACGGAGCTATTTTATATCTGAATGGTGTAGGTGAATACTGGTGATACTCTCGTTTCATTTGATGTTGTTTCACTATTTACAAATATTGCAATCCCTGAGTCGATAAACATTCTGAAGAAATGGCTTTCAAATATTAATATCCCCGATAGAAACTACACAGAAATCATGATCTTTACATCTTTATGTATGGAGCAAAATTATTTCACTTTCAACAAAAAATAATATAAACAAACAAGCGGATGTGCAATAGGCAATCCACTCTCTCCTTTTTTGGCCAATATTTTTCTAAGGGAATTTGGAACCTCGTTCAAATCAAAATTGAATCCGTTCCCAAAAGTTTGGTATAGATATGTTGATGATATTTTTGCGATTACAAGACTTTGATTTATATGGATTTTTAAACACTCTTAATAGCCAATTTGATTCACTGAGATTCAATGTCGAAATAGAAACAGATAATCAGCTTCCTTTCCTTCATATTAACGTTATAAAAGATGGTAATCACTTGGATTTCGACACATACAGAAAACCCACTCAAACAATTAGGTATACCCCGGCGGATTCAGTTACACCATTTAGATATAAAATAGCTCCGTTTAATAGTATAGTGCATAGATTATTGAACGTCCCTTTGAGCCAGCAAAATTATAACAACGAAGTTGAGAAACTTCAGCAAATTGCGTTGGACAATGGTTACCACAAATCTTTGATCAATAATTTAATTTCTAAACAAAAAAGGAAATTGGAACGTAGCCAACTAACTGAATTAGAACCTTCAAACACTCAATAAAATTCCAAAGTTTCACTTATCATTCTTCAGTAATCAATAAATTCCATAGTTTGTTTTCTAAATTTGCAATACAACCAGTTTATAGATTTCGACAAATCCGGGATTTACAAAATCAATGTTGAGTCGTATTCAAAATGCTATGTAGGTCAAACTAGAAAGAACATTTTAACTCGTTATAAGAAACATTTTGGTCGTATACAAAAAAATAATGATTAAAAATCAGCGGTAACCGAACATATTTTGAATACAGTTCACACCATTTCTCAAGAAAGTTTATCACTTTTGAAACACAGACAAATAGCTAGGTAATTTAGAAGGGATGGAAATGTATAAACGAAACAGCAATTTATTAAATTCCGATTTATCTCCAGCTGAGGGTATTCCATTGTTTACATTATTATCCAAATAATATTTAAACAGGCACATTTTGATGTATAATTTAGTTTACTCTGATGGATGGATGACCAGTTGGTAGCCGAAAGGTACTCAGTACTTTAATAGTATTTTTAGTGGATAAGGGCGATCATTTCGTAAAAATAACACAATTTTAATTTGTTGACGCATTTTCGCTTTCGCTTTCTACGGAAATTTATTTTTATTAACATTGTTAAAATGAGTTCCTAAGATAGATCGTGACTCATTGTGATTATGAATTCGGAGTAGAATTGATTTGCAGCTTTGAGTACTCCAGAAGAATCTAGGCTATGGAATAATGTATTCCTCAAGTTATAAAAAGGACGTTTAACTTGATTTCAGTATTATTTTTTTTAAGTTCAGGGTATCAGATGTAAGGCGATAGATAGTAGAAATATTTATAAATAAATCTCATATTTCAATCAATCAACAAAACCGTATGTCCTTTTCACAAATGCATTCTTTGCTATGTTGACGCTGACTTGTTGTTTATCGAATGCGTGGGTTCTAACAATAGAAAAGAATTAATCTGTCTAAATTATAAAGGCTGAACTTGGGGCCACAAGCCAATACTAAAAAGCGGATATAACGACGGTGGCTCCGCCTGTGGCTAATTGGCGCCGTTTTATTGGGCTCGAGAATCCCCCAATCCTGAATCTGTTGTGTGCGTGTTCTATGATGCTATTGTATTTATTATGTTTTCACACAGGTAGTAAAACCAGCAATTTAGTTATTCATACCAAGGTCTATATTATTATATCATTATAATTAAACGTAAACAATGTACATCCCAGGTTAGATTTTAATTGATGGCAAGGCTATTGCTAGTTAGATAAGTTACAGAAAAACTATTTAACTCATTATTTTGCGGATACAATTATTATTTTATAGAATTACTTATTCCAGATAATTATGATCTTTTCAAAGTTAGATTTGTTGCTACCTGTTATTTTCGAATATGCTTATATTTTGTTACAAACAAAACTAAAAGTAAAAGTTGGTACATAATATAATAAAAAAACGATGATGCGTTTACAAACGGATCAATAATGAACATATTTATGTCGAACTCCTTCCGTTTAGTCCTCGGATTAAAATTTCCACTTATTAGAGTCCTCGAACATAAATTGAGTCGGACATCTATTAATTGCCTTTCTATGTACGTAAATTCAGTTCCAGGTATGTATCTGATTGTCAGGTCAGATAATTAGCATGTAGTACCTGCTGCCTAGGCTAACCACACTTATATATACCAAAGTATTTGCACAATAAGCAATAATGGTTGTTTTTTGAATGCAACTATTATAATAGCGCTAATCTTAACACTCATAATAACCAATAATGATTGTTTATTGTATCCCCTTTGTTTCTAACCTAACCTAACCTAACCTAGCATAACTTTGTTGATATATAATGCAAATTTTGTAACCGCGTAAATATTAATATAATAACCAATAATGATTTTATTGTACCCCCTTTGTTGTCACCTAATCTAACCTACTCTAACCTAACTTAACTTTATTTTCTGTTGAGAGGAAATGCTTGATGTACACCGAGAGCTTTGGCTCCGCACTTGGCAGTGCAGGAGAAGGACTACTCTTACAAGCTCCCTGCTAAGACCTCTCTTTCTTCATCCATACCAGTGGCGGCTCCTCGAAGGAGGCTAAGGAGGCTCAGCCTCCTCACAAATTTATCTTGTTGATCATTCTTCATTTTATTTCCTGTTTCTCTGATAATTTTTCAAATTTTACAATTGATTCCCCGTTCTCAGTAGTTATTTTCAATCTGGCAACAGTGCCCTGAGGCTAGACTCTATATATCTCAAACGCTGAGCATGTGTTGTTCAACACAGTTGCCGTTTTTCCGACCAGTCAATCGCCAAATAAGGTGAAACAGCGAAAATGGCAACACCTTCTGGAGGCTAGCCTGCCGCCCGCCTTTAAGTCAGTACAGTTCGGTGTGGTACGGAATACGACACATGCGTGGTGCGTCAGTGCTTGTTTTGTTTTATGCGGGTATAATGGTTGAGTGACGCCACGCGAAATAAGATTAGATTAGAATTCGTCTGTTCGGTAAATTATTAATTGTAAAAATGGACTACTAGTGGAAAGATTTTTAGGGTTCTACGATGTTAGTTCGGGAAGAACAGTGGTCAATTTATTCAATTTTTTAATGGAAACATTTCAACGATTCGACTTTGCGAATAAATCAGACTTACGAAGGCATCTGTAATTGCGGGACATTTAAACGGTCTTCAAACAAACGAACGTAAGTTTTAAATAACATAGTAGGAAACAGAATTCCCTGTAATGCTCGAACTCGATGGACTTTTACATCACGTGCAATGTTTAGTTTACCATCCATAAAAATAAAGACAAATTAATTGAAACATTTGATTTTATATTAAACAGTGATGACTTTTCAACAGATCAGGTTTCATTAAATGCTGCTGTTGGTTTAAAATCTTATTTAGAAAATCAAGAATTTTTGTTTTTTCTTGATACTTTTAAATTAATATTTGAACAAACTGATCTTATTTTTCAAATTTTACAACATAAATTCACTAATATAATTTATTCAAGAGATCGTTTAAAACATCTCATTGATAAAATTTCAAGTTTCCGTTATACAGAATTTCATTTTAATATTTTATTTGGAAATTATTCAATTGGTGAGGCTTCTCCCGTGAAAAGAAGGAAAACATATAATTTGGTAGACAAGAAACTACATTATAAACAACTTTTTTATGAAATTTTAGATTCGATTTTCTGATTTACATGAATTGACGTTTTTCGATTTGACGAATAGAAGATTTTTCGAATCTTTTTCAAAAGAGTTTCTCAATACACTTTCAGATAACTTAGTTCTAAAATATAATTTTTTTGATAAAATAGCGCTGCACAATGAATTATGCGTTGTATACTGGGATAAAGATATTTTAGGCCAGTACGACAGTCACGCCGATATAATAAAATATATGATAGATAATGATTTGCAACAAGTCTTACCTCAGTTTTATAAACTACTTTGTTTGACAGTCACCATTCCTGTCACGTCGGCATCGGTGGAGAGATCATTTTCTACTCTCAAACGAATTAAAACATACATGCGAAATACAATGGGCCAAAATCGTTTATACAATGTTAGTTTAATATGTATTGAAAAAGATTTAGTAAAACTCTTAAAACATAATGATACATTTTATGTTAACATTATTGATCATTTTTCGCAAATTAAAGACCGTAGAATTTCGTTAATATATAAAAAAGTTGATAAAATTAATAAAAAAAACAAAATATGAAAAATTCCAAAAAAAAAGAAAAAAATTAAAAATCCAAAAAAAGTAAAAAACAAAAAACGAACGAAAAAAAAATTTGTGGGCAAGAGAAACTCTATACCTCCACGTTGGTGCTTGCTGGGTAACCATTAATTTTGTCACTGAAGTAGCTGGTACGGTCGCTGCGCGAAGGTTAAATTAATTGACTGAATATCGTATATTTTTACAAAAACGTTTCATGTCCAGCCTCCTCTCTCAAAAAGTTCACGAGCTGCCACTGATCCATACCCCGGGACCGCTCCTCGCATTGCTTCAGGATATGGTCTGCGTCTGATCTTCGATTCATTTTCTTTTTGGAATGTTTAGAGAGAGGGGTTTTCTTCGTGATTCTATTTTTTATTATCTCGTATTTCTTCCAAGATTGTTCATTCTCCATCATACTATTTACCATAGTTTTTAGATCTATTGAGATTTCTCGAAACTTTTGTATCGTTTGTCCCATCTCGGACAAACTTTAATAGTGTCATGTCCTGAATCTGGGCTCCCACAGTATGTACATATATTGTCACCTGTTAATTTGAATCGGTAAAGGTATTCTCAAAAGCACCCATGTCCTGTCAGGACTTGAGTGATTTAATAGTTTACTTTTCTATATTTTCCCTTGAGCCATTTCCATATGTTTGGTACTAAACTCTTTGTATGAGAAGTTTGTAACCTAATCTAACTTTGTTGATATAAAATGCAAATATTTGTAATCGCGCTAATCTTAACACTCTCATTTCTAAGAATATTCTGAGAATTATATTGATACCCTCAATTTACGTGGGAATATGGAAATGGGACTCGAATTACGTTTTCCGCGAACAATATACCCTACTTACTATTAACCTGAAAAATTATTCCGTTTAGAGGCCTTCAGTTCTGTTATCAACTTACTTTATTATCACCTAGATATTAGGTATTATTATGTTACTAACACAAAGTACAGTAAGGATGGTGAAAGTGAAATACCCTTTTGTTTTAAATCCGAAATAAACAAAAAAAAATGGAAAAAAATCTAATTTTTAAATTCCATCAACTATTATATATTTTTACATTTAAGAAATGTGCAATTTTCACAAATATGAAAGTGGTAGGGGAATATGAAATATACTTTTGGAGTTGTTCTTTAGCTACGGCGTTCTTTGTGGTCATACTACAACAACGAAAATAAGTAAACCACTTGTGAATCGTTCCAGTCGATGGTGAAGATTCCCCATAATGTTTGACAAGCGATGCTTTGACTTGCGTAAGGTTTTATCCATGCAAGAAATAATGTTTAATCAAGACGCAAAATTCACTGTTATCCATGTTTACAAAAATCTTCAAGGTGTCAAATCAGAAGTGAATGACACATCAGCCTGAAAATTTTAGTGCGCTCTAGTTAAAGATGGTACATCACAAATGTCACATGGGATTTTCGATTGAGGCGCCATCTGTTTTATTTTTCAGGGACTTTTCACTTTGCCCTCGTACATTGAAGATGGCATCAGTAGCTTATGAGCAATACAATAAGTTTCATTGGTGAATGTACCTACTGTGAGATACATCGCTACATATGCTGTATGAAAGGGATTACCCGACGCGACGCCTCATTTGTTTAAGAGAGCGTAAATGAATAATATCAGGGTGACCAGATTCAATGTTTTTTAAGTTGACATACGTTGTGAAGTTAGAAATAACAATTAATGACTTTTGGGGTTTTTGATGTAATGATGATAAATAAACTTCTTTTATAATGTTGTTCGAATCGACATACATATAATTTAACCAATCCCTAACACTACATACGTTAACTGGAGATAGGCTCTCCTAGGCGTAAGTTAGATGTATCGAATTGTTCTCATTCTACTATTCAACTGTTCGAAAATAAATTTAATTTTACAACAATTTAACACAATCGTAAATTGATTTTAAATCTGACGACTGTTTACTCTATTTAAATGCAGAGCATGTATAATTAATTTTTTTTTGATTTATCTATGATAATTGATAAGCATTTAGGTTGATTCATGACAACGGGACGCAACTCGGCTGTAAAATGACTGCGGAAAATTAGGGATCTGCTCTATAAAAATGTCTAAAGCGTGAGAAATTTTTTTTTACAAAATTTGTGTGTTTTCATCATCTCTCGTCGAATACAGTGAAACAGTATCTATTTCGATTTAACTATGAACACTAAATTCACGTCTTACAGAATGTATCGTTTTGGTTCTTTCAAATCGTATTCGCAAAATTACATTATCTACCAATATAGCAATACCATTTAGCAATCGTGCATATAAGATGAAATTAACGTGGGAAACTTATTTAAATATCAATGCTAGTTCAATTCACCAGTCAACATGGACAAGAGTTAAAAGTGACTATGAATGAATTGACTGATACCTCCAGACGAACCGTTCATAATGAATAAAATACAATTGCTCTCGTTCACAGGTAAGTAGGATTTCGTCAATTTTGCGTATCACGTTGAATGACGATTAGAATATTGGATTCTTTCCAATTCAGTTTAGTTTTATTTTCAACAGCTTCTTCTTCAAGTTTTTAACACATCAACATAGGTATCCAAAAGAACCGTTTAACACCGCTTCAAAACTGGTAAGCCAAAAAACTCAACAAGCATCTATCATTCCCTAAATTGTTGAATCATTTCAGTTGGTTTTAGGATTTCTATCGCTTTAAGAATTTTTTGCTGATAGAAGTTTGGGGCTCGGGCTAGGATTTTAGTATTTTCGAAAAGGATTTGATGATTGGTGTCAAACTTGTGTTCCGCAAGTGCAGACCTACTGGTGTCACGAAGCCTTGTACAGCGTTCATGTCCTTTCACATGGGTCGCTATACTCTACGACATGTTTCACCAATGTAGACCTGAGATAGTTTTGAAAGTATGGAAAAACGAGTAGAAATATTATGCTTGTTAAGAATTTTGGAAACTCGTTCTGTTATATTTTCAATATATGGAAGATAGGCAGTGGATAAAGGAAGTGGGGGGGTTTGTGGCTCAGACTTATTTTTCAAATCCCAAATAAATTAGTTATTTCTTGTTTAATGAAAGGGATTAACTCTGTATTTATTTATTAAGTTAGTTGTAACGTGTAAATTTCACTTAACGGCTTAGAAATGGCCGCTGAACTACAATCGGTTAGCTCCTGTGACGTCAGCTATGCTAGACCGTATATTCTCCGAGTCATGGATATTCAGTGTCAAATTCTGTAGTTACCGCTTCTATTTCGAGGTTGTTCTGTGAGACAGAAGCACCGGAAAAGGGCCTAGAAAATGGCGTACTTCTTGTCAAATCGTTCAAGTGGAAGGTCGTGTTGATAAGTTATTTCAACAGGGAGGTGATACCAAGCTTATGTTTGGAACCAAATTCTGGGAATATTCTTCCGTTGAAAGCAAAGGCATCAAATACCAATTTGGATTGGAATAATTGGAATTATTTGTGTAATTAGGGGATTAAAACTTAGTTTCAACGTGACTGGTTTTGGACAGAAGTAAAGTTGTTTCATAACCCTATCGTGATATAGGCAAATATCTTTGTAATTCCATTTGATTCATTCACTGACTTCAAGAATTAATTTGCCTTTCCAGGTGATATCTGACAGGACATAGGTTAGTCCTAATTTTGTTCAACAATCGTTATGTATTCTGTTCATGTCTGTCTTCTGAGGATAATAGAGCAATAGAGGTTTGAACATTTCGTGATTTCAGGGTTTTTGTTTATGTTGTGGAAAATTCAACAAGTATACGAGTTCTGAGGTTGGATTGAATCTGCTGTGGAAAAACTGATTTAGAAGATGCTTATTGACTTGTGATGTACAATCGTGGAAACTGTATTAGAATTGTGGCAGGAATCCATACATCAAGTAGGAAGTACTAATCCATAATCGAGCAAATATAGCATCTTACCCGGCAGGCTACCCAACTTTTGGTTTATGTAACATTTGAAATAATCATTTGAGTATTTGTATATGTGTAAATTTAACTGTTCACTTTGATTTAAGCAATTTAACTTCATCCGTATTTCAATTCATTCAGTTCATAACTCATTAATATTAAGTTCTGTTATAAATTGTATCAACAATAGTATTTCAATTACCAGTAAATTTCAATCATTCATAATTTATTGGTTGGTTAAAAATACTCTGGTGCCCAAATTTTAACATCTAAAATATATCTCAGGACTGTCTTCACTGTAGCTGTCGGCAACCAAGCGATGAAATAGAGCTTATAGTTTATCCATAAGTAAGAGTAATTTGTACCCTTACATAGTGAAAAACGAACTTTTAATACCTAGTTATTTTATATCAGTTTCTAACGGATTTTCATCACGTAATGTCTGATTTTATTCAATTTTTAAACTATTGGAATAATCAATCAAGTGGTCGGTGAAAACAGACTTGGCTCAAATCCCTCGTCGCTTGGACTGATAATAACACTTATTTTTTCTATTCGTGGTTTTAATTTGCCTAATTTTATTTGAATGGGGACATCTGATGAACAAGGTAAGTGATAAACCCTGTATATTGTATACTTATTGTTTTTTTACTGTACACAGCGATCCAGACGATCACTAGGCAGTAACGTAAATAATTCCCGCTCCGCTTCCCACATATAAAATCTTTACGCTCCTTCTTTTCTAAAAAAGAAGAAAAGGAAAATAACAAATATACTGTGAATTTTAACTAAAAATAATCAACATGTTTTGATTATTAAAAATAATTTGTTATTTACACGTAATAAATAGTATATCTTATTAAATATTATAATACCAATAAGTATTTTTGCAACACTCGAAATAAACATTTTAATTTTCTCGTGCGTCCCCCGCACTGCGGGGTTTGCGAGGGCGTTATCTACGCCACTGTGACTAGGCATAGTTTCTAAAAACATAAAATTTCTGAAACACATAGCAAGTTTATGTGAACAACTGCTAATATTTGAAAATGCTTAGCTATTAGTAGTTGGTAATATTATGTATCGTCATTTCCTAATATTATATTACAGGGTAGTAGGTCCAAGAACCATGAACAAAACATTCGATCTTGCAAGTGTTCCAACAGCACTCGTTCGATAAATTTTCATTGAAAACCCTAGTAGACAATGCAGCCAATATTACATAACTTCCGTTTATACTACATTGTCTTCGATGGCGTTTTTATAGAGATAATTTGCAAATCATGTAAAAACTTGGAAAACGGAAGGACTCCACAATAATCAGTTCATTTACCGGAAATTAGAAACAAATGACAATCTAGACTAGACATCTCAATCGACCGTAACGGATAAATTACAACACTGTGTCACAATAACTAAAATAAATGAATTAACAATAGTTGGTTCTTTTATGCAATTATAATTTATATTTTTTCATTAATCGAATACATGAAAAGGAAACCCATGGAGTAGCAAATAATATACAGGGCATTGCATTTGAAAAAAAAAGCTATAATCAATGGCCCAAGTGACTTCCATCACTCTCGACGACAAAGAAAAACGGAAGAACAACAACAACAAGAGCACAACATAAATTTCATATGAAACAAATCATTTATATTAATATTCTTTTTCAAAATACATAAGTTTATTAATCTAAAGACAAAATGTTGTTTCTTTTACTTTCTGTCACATGAAAGCGTCAATCATCAGACACCATCAACTTGCGCGAAGCCAACTGCCAATTGAGATAACATTTGACAATTGTACTTCTACTTGATTATTCAAAAAATACTCAATCATTATATTTGAACAATTGAACAATAAAGAGCAGTTATCAATTGATCACATGTCTTCCCTCACTGGTTAATGTTCCTTAAGTTGGATTTGGTTAAATAATTTCAACTACTCAACCAATTGCATGATGAACTTAAAATAGCTTCAATTTTCAAAGCGTTCTTGACTTATAACTTATGTTTCATTTTATGTTCAAATTATGAAGATTATAATGATGTTCATGTGAAATGAACTTAAAACGTATAAGAAAATGTAGAATATGAAAATGTATGTAGTTGAGTTTCTTGAAAATAACGGCAATCATAATATCAAATAACAGGTATGGTATAATCACTTAACTGGCTATATGAAATATATTAAATCATCTGATTGCTTTCAGAGGACGTTGCATTTCATCTTTTCCTTTACTTGCTCATATCTCAAACATCATGCAAGGTAGTGGAAACATCAAAATTTTTGTTGATCCTCATTCACATTGTATCATGTAAAAGTTTCATTCATATTTCTAATTCGTTAAAACATGTGGCTCCTGATTTTCATTGTAATTTTCAATAAAATTATTTTTTGAAGACGATGCCATATGTACAACTCTAATCAGCCGGTTGCAGGTGATGCTGTTCCTTATTGTATAAGGCTTGAATTCTTGAAATTCCACGTCTTGAAATCCCAGATTCAGTTTTAATCTGACGACTTGAAATTGAAGAATTTGCAACCTCATGGCAATTACAGATATACAGTTTCTTCAGTATATTCAATGATGTAATTTTTTGGTCTTGGCTTGTTGAAGGATCCACAATTAATAAGATTTTCTTTTAACCTCTTATGAATAGCTTTATTTGGTTGTTTTCTTTCTGGATAGCGATTGGACAGATGCAATATCACAATTGTTATTAGTTTGATTCATTCTCGTATTTTCGTAAGACATCTTCACTTTTACGAATAAATGAGTTCATTTTTAGTATGACGGAAACAAATCTGTTAATATGCAAACGAATAAATACTGTCATAGATGACACCCCCCCCCCCCCACTTAATGAATATAAAAAAAGCAAAAGTAATATAGTGAAATATCATTTGCGCTATTCAAGAATATTTTTGACTAATTTGAACGCAGAAAGATATACACAAAACAAACTTGAAGATGCACTCGACGATGTGGTGCTGATTGAAATAATACGTGTCTACTTCAACAGGATGGGGCACCCGCTCATAATACATGACCAGTCTCAACTTATCTCAACAATAAATTTTAGGAAAAGTGGATAGGAAATCATGGATCTGTCACATGGCCACCGAGTTCTCCAGCTCTGTCCCCTCAGTACTATTTTCTGTGGGGTCATCTCAAAGACAATCAATCAATCAAAACGAGGGCGGACAAGTCTGGAGCACTTAGACCGCTTAATTGAATCCATTGTGCGCCCCTTGTTACAAGAATCAGCCCAGCAGGACTAAGGCAGTGCCGAAGACTATTTTGAATGGACTGATATTTCTTATGGCTTCAAGCGGAAAGTGTTCGTATTGCACAGTCTGGAAAACGGTTGCGTGGGTACCTAGGGTACTGGGTAACTGAAATCTACCTTCTGGGTGTACACGAGTAGACTCCGGCTCCGCTAGACTCGCCAGTCTTAGACCCGTCCGTGAACCACACGAGTCCAGAGTTCTTGTTCTCCCAGTCCGCCCTCTGTTTTATGAGGACGTTTGGTGCTTGAAACCTGACAGCAGAAGCTGTGGCATCCTGCGTCTAACGGAGGATCGGGCAGTTCTCGACTGTCCAATCCCAGATTTTGCCACTGACCCAATGGCCCAGACTAGCCAGCCGATACACCATACCCGCGGCCACTGTTTCGATATGGAGCTGTAGAAAGACGATCCCCACCAGTATCTTAGAGACAAAATTTATTTAAATAACAGCAGGAATATTGACGAATTAATACAAAATTCTGAAAATGCAATTTAAGGAATTTCAAATGTGCATATATTAAATACTGAGCAGTGGCGGCTCCTCGAAGGAGGCTAAGGAGGCTCAGCCTCCTCACCAATTTATCTTAATGATCATTCTCCATTTTATTTCCTGTTTCTCTGATAATTCTTTAAATTTTACAATTAATTCCCCGTTCTCAGTAGTTATTTTCAATCCGGCAACAGTGGTCAGAGGCTAGATTCTCTATATATCTCAAACGCTGAGCATGTCTTGTTCAACACAGTTGCCGTTTTTCTGACCAGTCAATCGCCAAATAGCGTGAAACGGCGAAAACGGCAACAGGGGAGGGAGGCTAGCTTTTCGTACCCATTCGTCGGTCGAATGAAAAACGATTACTTGCGCTCCCGCCTCCCGCTGCTAGAAGAATGCGGTTAGTTGTTGTTTTTATTCCACGAGGCGTAGTAAGGTTAAGTAGTTAATTTTTAAGTTATAATTTATCTAATCGGAATCGGTGAACGTTAAATATATGAGTGACTTAGTTGCAGAGTTCTTAGAAAACCATTTAGTGGATTAACATATGATAGAAAAGTGTTCTTCAAAAACAAACGGCCTTTACCGGATTTGAAAGGATTAGTGATGGCAGGGAAGTATCAAAATCGATCGTTTAATACTGATAATTATAAAAAATATGTATGGTTAACGGGATCTGATGTACACAATAAACTATATTGCTGGTATTGCTTGCTATTCACATCAGATACAACTTCATGTTGGGGGCACTTGGGTTATAATGATTTGAAAAATTTAGCCCGTGGCTTAGAAAGACATGAAAAATCGCAGGAACATATTACATCGTGTATTAAGTTTAAATTAACCGGTAAACAGAATATTGTTAATGATATTGATTCTACACGAACACGCGAAATCGAAAATCATAATAATACAGTTAAAGAAAACCGCGAAGTTTTAAAAAAAATCATTGATTTCTTATTGTATTTATCATTTCAAGATTTGGCTTTTAGAGGGCATGATGATACTGAAAATTCAGTTAATAAAGGTAATTTTAGGGAATTGTTAGATTTGTTTTGTAAATACGACAGTAAGCTTCGCGATTTTATGACTAACGCGTCAGTATTTGCAGGCACCTCAAAAACAATACAAAACGAAATTCTTGATTCAATAAATTATGTCCTCCGAAATCACATAGAGGATGAATTATTTAATCTCCCTTTTTTTTCGTGGCAGGTTGACGAAACAACTGATATAACGTGTAAATCACAATTATCAATAATTTTTAGATTTGTAAAAAATGGACAACTAGTGGAAAGATTTTTAGGGTTTTACGATGTTAGTTCGGGAAGAACAGCGATCAATTTATTTAATTTCTTAATGGAAACATTTCAACGATTTGACTTTGCGAATAAATTAATAGCTCAAACCTACGACGGCGCATCTGTAATGGCGGGACATTTAAACGGTCTTCAAACAAAAATAAAATCAGTTTCGCCTCAGGCTATTTTCACCCATTGTTACGCTCACAACATGAATTTGGTTTTAAGTAATGCATGTAATTCCATTAAGGAAGTTAGAATTTTTTTTCCAACTTATCGTCATTTTCAAATTTTTTTAGCAAATCCACCAGACGAACTGAAATTTTGAATAACATAGTAGGAAACAGAATTCCCTGTAATGCTCCAACTCGATGGAATTTTACATCACGTGCAGTGTTTACCATTCACAAAAATAAAGACAAATCAATTGAAACATTTGATTTTATATTAAACAGTGATGACTTCTCGACAGATCAGGTTTCATTAAATGCTGCTGTTGGTTTAAAATCTTATTTAGAAAATGAAGAATTTTTGTTTTTTCTTGATACTTTTAAATTAATATTTGAACAAACTGATCTTATTTTTCAAATTTTACAACATAAATTCACTGATATAATTTATTCAAGAGATCGTTTGAAACATCTCATTGATAAAATTTCAAGTTTCCGTAATACAGAATTTCATTTTAATATTTTATTTCAAAATTTTTCAACTGATGAGGCTCCTCCCGCGAAAAGGAGGAAAACATATAATTTGGTAGACAAGAAACTACATTATAAACAACTTTTTTATGAAATTTTAGATACCATTAAAGGTCAAATTGAGATTCGATTTTCCGATTTACGTGAATTGAAGTTTTTCGACTTGACGAATAGAAGATTTTTCGAATCTTTTTCGAAAGAGTTTCCCAATACACTTTTAGATAACTTAGTTCTAAAATATAAATTTTTTGATAAAATAACACTGCACAATGAATTATGCGTTGTATACTCGGATAAAGATATTTTAGGCCAGTACGACAGTCACGCCGATATGATAAAATATATGATAGACAATGATTTGCAACAAGTTTTACCTCAGTTTCATAAACTACTTTGTTTGACAGTCACCATTCCTGTCACGTCGGCATCGGTGGAGAGATCATTTTCTACTCTCAAACGAATTAAAACTTACATGCGAAATACAATGGACCAAAATCGTTTATACAATGTTAGTTTGATATCTATTGAAAAAGATTCAGTAAAACACTTAAAACAAAATGATACATTTTATGATAATATTATTGATCATTTTTCGCAAACTAAAGACCGTAGAATTCCGTTAATATATAAAAAAAGTTAATAAAATTAATTAAAAAAAACAAAATACGAAAAATTCTAAAAAAAAGAAAAAATATCAAAAATCCAAAAAAAATAAAAAACAAAAAACGAACAAAAAAATTTTTTGGCAAGAGAAACTCTACACCTCCACGTTGGTTCTTGCTGGGCAACAATTAATTTTGTCACTGAAGTAGCTGGTACGGTCGCTGTGCAAAAGTTAAATTAATTGGCTGAGTAGAGTATATTTAAAAAAAACGTTTTATGTCCAGCCTCCTCTCTTAAAAAGTTCACGAGCCGCCACTGATACTGAGAGGTTTGCAAAAACGTTGTCCACATTGCATACAACAAAACTGAAATCAGTTTCAACATTACCGTTAGTTTTTTCTTTGGGTATTCGTTTTGTTAGATTTTGTAGATGTTTATAGTTTTAAAATGATCATCTAATTTAATAATTTTTAATTTGCAAAATAATTAATGAATATTTATTCTGTTCTTTTATTTTCTATGCTATTTAGCTATTACTTGACTATACTACGAAAAAATTAATTATTTGCCAAAAATTGAAAATAAACGAAAAAAAGATAGTATCAGACCCATCATATTATATATTGTTGAAATCAACAAAAAATCATCTTTTCAACGAAACCACAGCCTATTATGGTTTCTATTAAAAAAAATACAAGTTTGTGTCCTTACTTGAAAATGGGAAACGCTAAGAAAAATCCGCCTACGCCAATGTATTGCACGCAAAAAAGTGCCCCTAATATGTTTTACTTACTTGGCGATAGCTGCAACATTAAACAAACATGTTACGAGAATTTATTGAAATCCTGAAAAATCGAGTATTTGGCAACAGCGCCTAAACAAATGACACGAGTCAAAATCCATAGGCGCCTCCAAATTTATCTCAAAAAAAAAGTGCTCGAGGATGCGCTGTCGGTTTTTTTCTAGCGCGAACGATAATGGGAATATCCTATAATAGTCTAGGAACCAGAGCGATATTGATGGTATGAACATTAACCCGATGGCACTACGGTTTATCGTTAGAGGACGGTTCAATGACCAATTCATCTCACAGACCGAATTTTCCGCGGCTGCTAGTTCTCGAGATACAGCATCCGCATTTTTTTTTTACTGGAGGTTAACCCTTCCCAAGTTGCGGTTACTTGAAAAGCACGTCATTCTTATACACTTCCACCATGTGCCATCATTTTTTATCGTGTCCGTTTATCAGGCTGGCCAGTTAGAATTGGATCGAAAATGGACTGCAAGTTAACCATCCCAAACCTGGTGGAAAATGTTCATTGGTGTTGGCAATTGTTAACATACCCTATGCCATCAAAAGTTATCGGTCCATTTCCGAGTAATTGACCATTATTTGGACCAACAATGGTTTTTCTCCTCATTTTGTAGCTAAACCTTGCGGATTACAGGATAGCATGATAGCACCATTTTAAATAACTTCATTGAAGGTCAAATAAATATTTAAAATCATTGCCATCACTCTTTGCCTATTTGAACTCACCAAAACCCCCAAAAACCACCCCCAAAAAAATATGAATAATATGAATCATATGACCAATCTTATGATAAATTAGTCAATTATTGAGACTCTGACTGGGTTTAAAATCGAAACGGCTCTTTTTTATTTTTTTGTTTTGCCGGATGATTTTAGGGAGTATTGGGGGGTTGAAAAAGGCAAGGAGTGATGGCAATAGTTTTAAAT
Organism: Endomychus coccineus; assembly: GCA_958510875.1. Lineage (NCBI taxonomy): Eukaryota > Metazoa > Arthropoda > Insecta > Coleoptera > Endomychidae > Endomychus > Endomychus coccineus. Next base: position 18,843,124 of record OY294070.1, on the reverse strand, counting down.
CTTTAATTGACCTGTTATGTATAAAGTTATTTAACATGGTGTCATCATGTTACCTTGTAACCCGCAAGTTTTATCCACAAAATGAAAAAAAGAAACATTTTTGATCCAAATAATGGCCTCGGAAATGGACCGATAACTTTTCATGACATAGGGTATGTTAACAATTGCCAACACCAATGAACATTTTCCACCAGGTTTGGGAGGTTTAACTTTCAGTCCATTTTCGGTCCAATTTTAACTGATCAGCCTGATAAACGGACCCGATAAAAAATGATGGCACATGGTGGAAGTGTATAAGAATGGCATGCTTTTCAAGTAACCGCAACTTGGAAAAGGTTAACCTCCAGTCAAAAAAAAAATGCGGATGCTGTATCTCGAGATCTAGCAGCCGGGAAAAATTCGGTCTGTGAGATGAATTGGTCATTGAACCGTCCTCTAACGATAAACCATCGGGTTAATGTTCAGACCATCAATATCGCTCTGGCTCCTAGACTATAAGGACATCCAATTTGGTTCACCCTGTACTTATGTGAAAAATCAAATTCAATTTCTGCTATCTCAAAATCACACGTGTAACTCTTAAATTACCTATTTTGAATTTTGACGATAAACCATATACTGAATACGGAATCTACGGATCAAACTACATACCTATACCTATAATAATCATATAATTGAAAACCAAAGCTTTAGCTTTGTAAAATGTGTTCAAATACCAGAGAGTACAAGCATGTCTATTGCATAAACTACTTTGAAAACCAGGCATGGATAGAGATTTAACCCATCGGTCACGGGTTAAATATAGAAAGACAGTGTGCTGCGTGTGTGAGGTCGGGATATTCCCATAATTACTTTAATTGCATACAAATGTCATCTTTAGTAATTGTTTAGGACGACCTGGAAAATTAAGTGAAAAATTTGGCACGGGTCCGTATCATGACTCTAATGATTCATCAACGGTTACCGTAAATATTATAACAAAGTGTCACCATATGTGTACCTCCATATCTATTTATCAAATTCTCTAGCAGTCCTGTTCACACATGTTACGTAGCGCTGCCTCCTTCCGACAGTAACTCGATATCGGTTCAAACGAAACTCACCTTCAGCTCTACATTTTTTGTCACTTACAGCATACCGCATTTGTGGAAATAGAAATTATCCACACTTCTAAAAAAGTTTACGGTTAATTGGAAAAATTATCATTTCTTATACTCTTCTCGCAGTCTGTCTTTATGGAGAGTTTCTTATTCATGAGAGTCTGAAAGATTAAACGTTGCATTCGATCGTATAATTAGCAAATAACCCATTTCTTTCGAGTTTGATAATTTATTATGTATAAAAAAGCTATACAATGAAATAACAATATATTCTTGATAATTCATTATGAATAAAAAAAACTGTACAATGAAATAACAATATTTACATAATGTTTTCAAGTAAGATTATTTTTGGTCAGTGAACATATGAAACTAGTTAAATAAATAGTTGAATTACCTTCATTTATTATAAACAATTTATTTATTAACAAATAGATGAATTCGACCAAAACTACGAGTTTAGGATCTACCAAAATGTCGAGTTTATAGTCGTTTTCGGATAATTTCGGCCTCATGAGCAGTGGCGGCTCCTCGAAGGAGGCTAAGGAGGCTCAGCCTCCTCACCAATTTATCTTAATGATCATTCTCCATTTTATTTCCTGTTTCTCTGATAATTCTTTAAATTTTACAATTAATTCCCCGTTCTCAGTAGTTATTTTTAATCTGGCAACAGTGGCCAGAGGCTAGATTCTCTATATATCTCAAACGCTAAATACGTGTGGTCAACACAGTTGCCGTTTTCCAAGCAGTTCAATTGCTAGATAGGGTAAAAGAGCGAATATGGCAACACCCTATGGAGGCTAGCTTCTCGTACGGAATCGTCGGTCGAATGAAATACGATTACTTGATATACCGCCCTTCCGCTAGAAGAATGCGACACGTGTCGTGTTCCGTTAGCTCTTGTTTTTGTACCGCGAGGCGAAGTAAGGTTAAGTAGTTAAGTTATAATTTATCTAATCGGTGAACGTTAAAATGATGAGTAACTTAGTTGCTGGGTTCTTAGAAAATCCATTTAGTGGATTAACATATGATAGAAAAGTGTTTTGTTAAAAATAAACGGCCTTTACCGGATTTGAAAGGATTAGTGGTGACGATGACAGGTATGTTTCAAAATCGAAATACACAATAAATTATATTGCTTGCTATTTACATCTGATACAACTTCATGTTGGGGACACTCGGGTTATGATGATTTGAAAAATTTAGCTCGTGGTATAGATAGACATGAAAAATCGCAGGAACATATTACATCGAGTATTAAGTTTAAATTAACCGGTAAACAGAATATTGTTAAAGGAGGAAAACACATAATTTGGTAGACAAGAAACTACATTATAAACAACTTTTTTTATGAAATTTTAGATACTATTAAAGGTCAAATTGAGATTCGATTTTCCGATTTACATGAATTCAAGTTTTTCGACTTGACGAATAGAAGATTTTTCGAATCTTTTTCAAAAGAGTTTCCCAATACACTTTTAGATAACTTAGTTCTAAAATATAAATTTTTTGATAAAATAGCACTGCACAATGAATATCAAAAATCCAAAGAAAAAAAAAACGAACAAAACATTTTTTTGCCAAGAGAAACTCTACACCTCCACGTTGGTTCTTGCTTGGCAACAATTAATTTTGTCACTGAAGTAGCTGGTACGGTCGCTGTGCAAATTTATTGGCTGAATAGAGTATATTTTTACAAGAACGTTTTATGTCCAGCCTCCTCTCTTAAAAAGTTCACGAGCCGCCAATGCTCATGAGTACGATTTTATTGCTATTATGGTCTTTTGAATGCGTACATACATTTTTTAATTGTTTTAAACAAAGTACATATCTATTAACATATGAAGAGAAATGAAATGTGACATTGTTATTTATTTTTATATAATACGCACACTCAGAACTTTTTTTTTTGACAAGATTGATGAAATGTATCAAGTCTTAATATAATAAAAAAATGTCATGCTCAAAAAAAATAGTTTAATTCATGAATACATATATGGGAAATAATTAGTTGTTTTTTTAATAAAGATCAAAACTCTTCAATTTATTTCAACAATTTGTTTGTCAAAAGTTGCTTCTCTGAAACTTTATTCGATATTCATCGTCTAAATCGTATGCACTCAAAGTCCTCGATAAAATATTTTGTATTTGTTCGTTTCAAAATTGAGATTTTCCTAGTAACATACTCATCGATATGTTTTGATTTTTTTTAATATAATTTATTTGATTATTAATAGATCAATTTTAAAAACACTTTACATTTGGGATTTTGGCACAATTCGTATACTTGTTAATAAATAATTTAAAAATTTACGTATGCATTTAAACGACCTTAAACTCGGAGTTTTGGTCGAATTCATCTATTTGTTAATAAATAAATTGTTTATAACAAATGAAGCTAATTCGACTATTTGTTTAACTAGTTTCATATGTTCACTGACCAAAAATAGTCTTTACCCGATCAAAAATGATCAAATTTAAAATTTTTTATGTAATCTCAAAAATGAGCAAATTAAATTGTTAATTTATTAAGCTATTGCATATAGCTTTTATCGCGGGCTTTGAGCGCGGCGACCGAATCAAGAAATTCCGTAACTATCGAAATTAGAAGGTTCGAATTATCTGAAAACATAATTGCATGAACTCCAGACGTCCTACGTAATTAGCTACGAACGAAATCATTTTGACATATGCCTCTAGGAGCTCCATACGGGTCAGTTAGAGTTTATACGTTAGACGCGCGTAGCAGAGACCTGAGAGTACCTGTTTCTATTAAGCTATTGCATATAGCTTTTATTGCGGGCTTTGAGCGCGGCGACCGAATCAAGAAATTCCGTAACTATCGAAATTAGAAGGTTCGAATTATCTGAAAACATAATTGCATGAACTCCAGACGTCCTATGTAATTAGCTACGAACGAAATCATTTTGACATATGCCTCTAGGAGCTCCCTACGGGTCAGTTAGAGTTTATACGTTAGACGCGCGTAGCAGAGACCTGAGAGTACCTGTTTCTATTAAGCTATTGCATATAGCTTTTATCGCGGGCTTTTAGCGCGGCGACCGAATCAAGAAATTCCGTAACTATCGAAATTAGAAGGTTCGAATTATCTGAAAACATAATTGCATGAACTCCAGACGTCCTATGTAATTAGCTACGAACGAAATCATTTTGACATATGCCTCTAGGAGCTCCCTACGGGTCAGTTAGAGTTTATACGTTAGACGCGCGTAGCAGAGACCTGAGAGTACCTGTTTCTATTAAGCTATTGCATATAGCTTTTATTGCGGGCTTTGAACGCGGCGACCGAATCAAGAAATTCCGTAAAGAAAAATAACAGGAACTCCATGTTGCGCTCTCTCGGGTGACTAATATTGAAAAATTGTATATCACGACAAAAAACGATAATTCTACATTCAAGTTTTATAATAATCGAAGGCAAGCTGCATCGACTGCATCTTTGTTGCAAGAATTCAAAAGACTGCCTTTAAATAGTGTTCAGACGACAACTCAAAGTGTCTTAGATTTTCTTAGTAATAGAAATGGCATTTCAATAATGACTTTCAATTGCCAAAGTCTAAATAGTCACAAATACGATTTACCAGATTCAGTTACGAGACAAACAAATGTGTTACTTCTTACCAAATCTTGCATGGCGCATGATAATCCGATTGAAATACCTAATTTCAATTGTATTGTTCAATTCAAACGAGATACTGTTCCAAAAGGTGGGGTAGCTATTTACCAAAATAATAATAATGTTACTAATATTATGACTCCGAATATTGAAATAAATATTGCACACGTTAGCGATGTTAATGTTAGGCGCTCATTTTTTTGGAGATATTTGTGCGTGCTTATGCAAACTTAGAAATGGCCTACACATAGTCATGGTAGCAATTTACATTTCTCCGAATCCAAAATTGGACGAGGTAGAGCATTTTATTCATCGCACTTTACTGGAGTACACTGAAGAAAGGTCGAAAATACTTGGTACAAATGGTAATAAATTTCCACTTATCTTGGCTGGCGATTTCAACATCAACTTCGCTGATAAAAAATCAGAGCGGTTGACAACTTTTCTTTCGGAAAAATTGAATTTGAAAATGAATAATGATCCACAAGAATCCACAACAAAATATGGGGCCACCATTGACGCGGAATTTTCCAGATATTTAGAGGATATCAAGTCTCAAACTTATGTCTCTTATTTCAGTTACCATAAACCTATAGTTTCAATGATAACAAATTCCTGAATAACCTACATGTATTGTAAGATAATTAAAATATTTTAAACGATATTAACTTCTCATTTATTCAATAAAAGAAAAAAAATTGTTTTCTTATCGGCCACCACGCTCAAAAAGTGTAGCTTGAATTAATATCAAAGAAAAAAAAATACTGCATAAATAAATAAATAATTATAATTGCATAAGTTGAGAAAAAATGCTATGCAATTGCTTCACCGCGGCAGTCCCCGAGTGCCACACGTTTTTTGTTTATAAACAATTTTCACAGCTATCTATGAGCTAGACTTTGTTTCTGATAACATTCTGAAGAGAAAGCACTTTGTCCCATCTACATCGACCCTTTTCTCAAGGATTTACGGGCATGGCCTATTTTCATACCCACAATATAGATGAGACTCCTCGAATAGTAGTTGACATGGTCGTTATTATGTTAAGAAATGATCAACTTATATGCTCCTTGAAACTAACAACAGCCATCATAGTTGAGGCAATATAGATCAAAATTTGCCAAAATCTCGGTTTTCTTTCGGGCAAGATAGTTCGAGATGCGGTTTTTGGCATTCGATTTCTAAACGTAATTTTCTAAGGGGGTAGTAAATAAAAGAATAAATTAATTAACTCAACAGAACTTCAGGATGACTATTGAATTTTGCTGTCAATAGCTGTCACGTTTGCTATATCGCTCTATTTGCAAATTCAGTGATTCCGATATTAGTATTCAATAACACAAATATTTTCGAATGTTTATTCCCAAACAGTTGTAGTGCTTACCAAATGTGTTATATCTCATTGTAAGATGTGAAATATTTATTTATACTAATTTGACAAAACAAGTATCTCCTGATTTTCAACAAGACAATTTCTTAAAAACAAAATTGTGAAGCAATATCCAGTTCCTTACATATCATTAGAAGGATATAAATGATACAATGATCATTTGAAGCTGAGATATAATCATTAGGTGAATGTGAAGTTCATGATACAGCAACTTGCTTTGTAGAATTGTGCTTTTGATGACCCCCTATTATTTGTGATATGTTTCCCGGGCATGTCATAAATAATCATTATTTTTAAATTGTAACTACAAAAATGGTCAGTAGTAGTTGATTTAACGTCGCACAATCCCCATCAGATGCAGCATTTCTTAAAGGAATCCTAAAAATCAATAGCTCCATTCGAAAAACTGTGGATGGATGTCAGAAATAGCACTTGAAACGGGGCAGCGCCCCCAAAATAACTCAGTTCATATTTTCACCACTTTAAGGCTATCTGCAGAATTTCAAAGCTAATAAAACCAATAGAAACGGCGTCACACATATCATGTCAAAAATAGTCTATTCAGATTCAGAAATGCTCAAAACAGTTATATCCACGAAAATCAAGAAAAATGTTTTGGCCTGATTAAAATCTTTCCCTTACACAAATAATAAGGTGAAAAGTCCCTGAATAATAAAACAGAAGGTCCCATGTGACATTTTTGAGTACCATCTTTAACTAATGCTCAGACAATGTGTCATTCAGTTTTTTTTTACACCCTTCTAAAGCAAGCAACTTTGAAGATTTTTGCAGGCATGGAAAAAAATGAATTTCGCGTCTTGATTAAACAATATTTCTTGGGTGGAAAAAATATTACGCAAACCAAAGCATCGCATGTTAAACATTATGAGGGCTTCTCACCATCGATTGGAACGATTCACAAGTGGTTTATTGATTTTCATTATGGTAGCATCACCACAAAAGACGCCAAAGTTTCTGGCCATCCCATTAAGGTTACAACCCCAGAAATCGTCGATAAAATCCATGGTATGATATTAGACGATCGGCGAGTTAAAGTGCAGATTGCTGAGGCTATGAGCATCTCAACCGTAAGGGTACGAAACATTTTGCATACATTTTTGAATATGAGAAAGCTATCTGCCAGATGGGTGCCACCATTTGCTCTCTGTTGACAACAAGCGCGACCTTGTGACAACTTCAAAGGAGTGCTTATAGATGTTCAAGAGCTATAAGAAGGACTTTTTGCACTATTTCGTAACCGTAGACGAAACATGGATCTATCACAACACCCCAGAGCCCAAAGAACAGTCGAAATAGTGGATTTATCCTGGCGAATCGAAGTCGAAGAAGGCCAAAGTGAGTTTATTGGCCAACAAAGTCACGGCGACAGTTTTTTGGGATGCACACGGTATAGTCCATATCGATTACCTTGAAAAGGGCAAAACTATCACCATCGTATATTATGGAGAGTTGTTGGTTTTGAAGCGGAAGAGTCCGCATTTGGCGAAAAAAAAAAGTGCCTTTCCACCAGGACAACTCACCGGAGCACAAGTCCGCAGTCGTAATGGCAAAATTTTATGAATTGCGCTACGAATTGGTTCGTCATCCACCATGTTCTTCAGATTTGGCCCCCCCAGCGATTTTTATCTATTTCCAAACTCAAAGAAATGTTTCGGCGGATTTGGCTCCAACAATGAAACAAACGCCTATTTAAAGGTTTACCGAAATCTTATTATTTGGAACGGATCGAAAAATTAGAAAAACGTTAGACGAAGTGTATCGGGCTACAAGGAGTTTATGTTGAGAAATAAAATAAGTTTTGACAAAATAAACCATTTTTCTACGGATGCTATACAATGTGCCACTTCTCTCATCGCTTTCATACGTTCAAAACGAAAGATTTCTCACGCAGTGAGAAATATTCGCCAATACAGTGAGATATAATTTCTCACAGTGAGAAATAATTTCTCACTGTTATCACGATAACCCAAGTCAGTCATGAATTGTTACATGTCAGATTGATATGACACGTTCTCCACGTTGAAAACGCTACGCCGACAATTCGCGTGCAATATCCAAGTAGCCCATTGTTGGCGTTTCTATAACAACAAAACCGAAGCACTGCATAATTATTGCTGTCAACTTACCCAACGAAAATAGTTTTATTGTTATTTGTTATAATATAAACAGTTCAGATTCATTAAATATTGAATATAATGGAATACGAAGATTTAGAGTCGGAAAATACACCTCCAGAAATTATTCAGAAAGCAATAGATGTTTGCAATAATTTGCTACCAAGCACATCAAGAGAAAAATATGAAATCGCTTACAGAAACTTTATGGACTGGAAAATGAAAGCCAAGATGAATTCTTGTTCCGAAAATACCTTGTTAATTTATTTTGAAGAGTTGTCAAGAAGATTGAAATCATCAACATTATGGTCTCAGTACTCGATGCTAAGGAGTACCTTATTGATTAAAAACTGTGTTGATATATCAAAATACGTAAAACTACGTGCATTTTTAAAACGCAAATCTGAAAAATATGTTCCAAAACAGTCAAAAACATTAACGTCTGAAGAAATTCAACAATTTTTAAAAGATGCACCTGATGAAAATTATTTGCTGATAAAGGTATGAATTGAAAATTTTTTAATTGTTATCGGAAAATGAATGTTTGGTTTTGATTTCAGGCTGCTCTAACTATTAGCCTTACAGGGGCATGCCGTTGTGATGAACTTCGAAAATTAAAAATTGATGACATGGAAGATCTTACTTCGGCCCTTTTAATAAAATTACCCGATACTAAACCCAAGGTTCCTAGAAATTTCACAGTCACAGGAGAATACTTCCAAATTTACAAAAAATATGTGAAGCTTCGACCATGCTCAAATGATACACGTTTTTTTTTTTTTAATTACAAAAATAGCTAATGTACGAAACAGCCTGTGGGGATAAATAAATTTGGCACCATGGCGAAAGAAATAGCGAAATTTTTGCAATTACCGAACCCTGAATTATATACTGGCCACTGTTTTCGAAGGTCATCTGCAACTATTTTAGTTAATGCAGGGGCAGATCTTTTAACTTTAAAACGCCATGGGGGTTGGAAATCCAGCAATGTTGCTGAATCTTATATCGACAACTCCATAGCTAACAAAATGAAAATTTCAAAAAGTATAGTAGAATCCATTAGCCTCCAGTGCCATTAGAACCTGAACACAACAATGCTGTGGAAGCATCAACTTCAACTTCGACCGCAGCTAATATTTCAATTACCGAAAACATGTTGAAACAAAACAACCTACCAGGAATTACTTTACAAAATAGTTCAAATATAACTGTTAATTACTATTTTAAATAAAATATAAAAATGAGTTAATGACATACAAGTATTATTGTATATGTATTTTAATTTTCAATACTTGAAAACAACGCATCCGTAGAAAAAGTACAATGTACAATTCGTGAGAAAACGACATATTTCTCACTCGCTTGATTTGCAAACTTCTGCGCTCGTGAGAAATATGTCGTTTTTCTCACTTGTTGTACAATATACTATTCTTGTTACTTTTTCAGGGACTTTTCACCTTGCCCTTGTATACTTGGTATAGTGAGGGAAGTAAAAATTGATATTGCTCACAATGGAGTCAATCATTGAGTTAAAAAAATCTACTTTGTACCGACTTTCGGGAGACTGCGTGTAGGTTCATCGCTGCTTTCATAATCAAACATTTTCTTCTCTTTGGATACCCCTTTATTTTTTAAATTCATTACGATACCCCTGTGTAACAGGGCGTCCTAGTTTAGAGCCCTGAATGACACCAATTTTAGGGCAAGTGGCTCTAGTTGAACAACGTACTACCTTTATAGTATACCATTTAACTTTATAAGTTATTTAACTAGGCCCTAATCGAATCAATAAATGTCTTCGTTGACAGTCTTCGCAAACCTGATAGAAGTCAATCAAGCAGAGAATAGTGTTGCATCTTACAAATACGAACTACGAAGTAGATAACATGGAATAATCATGTATACTGTCGATCAGGAGCGAGTTGAAAACAAATCAAAGAATTTAGTAAAAATATCATTTACAGAACCAGGAGCACAAGTAGATGAATTACCCACGTTGGAACATTGAATGAGATGGAACATTTCTGATGTACGTTTCACAGCAAGGTCGAGTCAGCGACCAGATGCAATATATAAAGATAAACTAATTTCTTTACGCTTCAATTTAAAAGTGCTACTGGGTACGGCAGCGAGGCCAAAAAAATATCAAATTAAAATTTATCGTATCATGTTCATTTCATCAGAAGAATTCATCAATACGAAGCGGCACATGCTATATTATACTAATCTGAAGGGACAACTTGATTTTCTGAATCAATCACCAGCTATACCTCTTCCTTATAAATTACATTCTTCACAATAGTTGGTTGAAATTATTTCCAATCGAAGCGACTAAATATTGAAATAATAATTAACAAACTCTGGGAGATGGACATTGTGATGTTTTATTCACGTCGGTTTCTTCATGCCTGGTCGAAAATTATTATTTTTACCATTGAATATCTCAAACTGGTTTTGTCGGGAGCATAGAAAGGATGTTTCCTCATCGCCCGGTGAAGCACCACCATCTATACAAAGATGCTGTGAAGTGGGTTGCCCCATGTTTCTCACCCTCATACCCATTTTCATGTTTCCCTACCCAAACCGACATTTTATCCATTCCAGGTTTATTCCGAAAATACCAATGATGAAGCCTCCTACAGTAAAATAATTCGGAAGAAAAATACCTCTCCAATCGGATTTCTGAGCGAGGGGTGCTCGAAGGGTTCAACACTGTAGCATTTGAGGTCTTAGCAAGGATATAAACGATATTCATCACCACCTGCAGACAGACGAACCAGACATACTGACACAGGTCAATCCATTCCAACACGACCTATATGCTATGCCCTGGCTACGAGCTCCACAATCGTTTTAGAGGTATCTGTCTCTATTCCAGAAATGATCTCTCATGTCACCAAGATGAGAATCTAGAGCCACAAGAATTCAATATATTGTGGTTCAAGCATAAACCGACAAAATTTCTCTGTTGTCTTTATTTATAACCAAATGAATCAGCTCATGGTGAACTTTTTAAATTTCCTTCTCTGAAACTTCGCCACATTCAGCAGAACTATCCAGCAACTGAAATTAACATCATGGGGAATTCCAAAGTTCACAACTTCGAACAAGACGGATGACGCAGGGCTATAGGCTGAGGCCTTCGCCATTACCTATGGTCTCGAGCAGTTAATTAATGAACCACCACGGATCCTTTTGATAACAACAATCATTATGCCAATACGCAATCTAGATCCTTAAGAAGTAAAGGATCGTGCACTATAGGGAAACGCTGACCATTCACTCATCACTACGACCTGTTCCTATATCACTCCACGAACCAATCCAACACCTCCACGTACAGTTTTCCATTACAACTCAACCGACTAGGACGGTCTTCGCATATTCATCTCCAAGTTTCTTTGAATCTTATGACTCAACGCAATGTGTCACAAAGATCTCGGATATTATCAGGCTAGGAATGGAAACTTACATACCCCATACCAACAAATCACCGTCATCTGGTGAACGATGGTTCTATCTGTCTTGGGCCGTCGCTTCAAAACAAACAGCATACCATCGTTGGTGCGGCAACCCATGTCAGGAGACCAAAATAAAATAAAAAAATATGTTAAAGGCAGAAATATGTGCAATGAAATAATAAACGCTTCGAAAAAGGTCAATAATAGCAAAATCAGATCAAAGGTTATTGAATGGCTCCCGTTCGTTTTGGACGTTTGTCAAAGCAATTGATAGAAATTTCACTTCTAGTTCATTCCCTTCCCTAACCAAAGATGATGGCACACTAGCTACTACATAACAACACAAAGCAAAACTTTTTACTGTAACACTTGCAGTAAATTCCACTTTGGATTCACAATCCTAATATTGCTGCCATCGATAGACAAATGCCGAAATTGTCTTTAAAAAGTCTATGGGGCAAAACGGAATTCCACCTGTCGTTCTCAAGGAATGTGCGCTTGAATTAACACCAGTTTTCTGCAGGTTATTTACCCTTCTATAAAACTTGGTGTTTCCTTGTCCAACTTATTCCATAAAAAGGAAAGAAGACCCTTCCTAATAATTATAGACCCATTACACTATTAACTGTGATCTGTAAAGTGATGGAGAAAGAAATCAACATGGAGCTCATCCAATACCTAGAGAGCTCCAAAATAGTGAATGACCGTCAAAATAGTGAATTTCGTCAGCAGAGATTAACAGGAGACCTGCTTGCCTACGTAACACATGTATGGAGGAAATCTATTGAAAGACATGGGAAAATTCTAGCTGTATCATTGGATATCTCCAAAGCATTTGACTGAGTTTGGCATCAAAGCCTCCTTGGGAAACTTCCGTCATATGGTTTGCCGCCTCAACTTTGTCACTAACTATCGAGTTTTCTCTTAGATAGATCACTTGATGTGGTGGTTGACGAATTATCCTTCGAATCAATGGCTATCAACGCTGGTGTTCCACAGGGATCTGTATTAGCACCAATTTTTTCTGCTCCATATAAACTTCTGGAAGTGAACACACCTGTCTCGTCCACAGCTTTGCGGATGATGGTACACTTCAATTGATGGAGATGTGGCAAATATTTTGAAATAGGGATCTGAAAATCTAGTAGAGTTTGATGCAACCAAAATTCAAGTTTGCGTTTTCTCCAGGAAGGCCGATCCCACAATCCCTAATATGATGATGTCAAGTAGAACTATTCCTATAGATTCTTCCATTTCCATGCTCGGAATCACCACCAACAGCACTCTCTCATGAGTTGATCATGTGAAATCCATTGTGAAAACCACCTCTCAAAAACTTGGTTTTCTATTTCGTGCCAAGAGCTACTTTACAGCCCAGCACCTCCTCTTAATCCACAAAGCACAGATTGGACCTGTCCAGGAGTACTGTTTACATGTTTGGGGTTCGGTTCCCAAACATACGATGAAGTTCTTGGATTCTATCCAGAAGAAGGCTATTCGTCTGATTATTGATGTCATCTTACTAGTTAATTGACCTTTCTAGAATATCGTAGAGAGGTGGGAGATCTCTCCGTTTTCTATAGATTTTACCATGGTAGGTGTTCATCAGAAATCTCGTCTGTTGTTCTTCGAACATTATAGGTTCTCTCTCTCTCTCTCTCTCTCTCTCGTTGTTATTGGCACATCCTTGTTCAAGAATTTATATGCATTCAGCCGTAAGTGTCGACTCACACAGTATATGAATTAAACTGTTTAGATTGCGATGGGACTATTTCCAAAAAAGAATATATGTTCATAATTATAGTACTAGAAACAAAAACTTAGAAAATTCCACCGCCCTCGCTAAATATTGTTTTGATTATAACCATCTATTCGATTACAAAAATAATAATATTTTAACTAAAGATGCCAATTATTATAAAATATCCATCCTGGAGATGATTCGCGTAAGACGTGATTCTAAGTCTGAAAATCGCAGAACATACATTCAATCATTAAGTCAAATTTTTACTAATATAATTAATTAAAACCTTAGAAAATTCCTACATGCGTCTTAATAATGTTAAAAATAAATTTTAGATAGAAATCCTGAAATAGCAATATTTCTAATAAGGTCTGACAACCTTTTCCTATTATAAACATCTGGTTCGAAATTGGATACTTGACCGTATTATAGTTTGGTTTCAGTCTTATTCAAACATTGCATGTGATGACTTCGAATATTAGAAGTAGATTGCTATGCAGTGACTTCTTGATACATATGCATATACTTAAAAAGCGTTCTTATCGCACCAAATTCATTCAAATGCCAACGTCGCCGAAACGAACAGAACACGAAATCGAAATTGTAACACAATAATGTTAAAATTATTATATATTAAGAATCCACTGTTAAGTAGAATTATCAAAATATGCACACGCATGTCATCAAAGTCTAGGAAAGACTAAACAACCGAGACGCTCAAGTACCTACTTACTTTCAAACCAGATGTCAAGATTTATTGGTAATAAAAGCAGGTCTGGCCTCTGGAATATACTTTTGACATTCTACCTAAATATATTTTTAACATTATAGGGATGCATGTAGGAATTTGCAAGAATATTAATTAATTAAGTTAGTGTAAATATGACTTAGGGTCTGAACATCACTCCTATTATTTACAGAATTAGAGTCACGTTTTATGTGAATCATCTCCAGAATAGATCTTTTATAATAATTGGTTTCCTTAGTTAAATTATTAACATTCTTGTAATCGAATTGATGGTTATAATCAAAGCAATGTTTAGCAAGCGCGGTGGAATTTTTTAAGTTTTGGTTTCTTGTGCTATACTTATGACCATACATTCTTTTTTGTAAATATTGTTTAGAGATACCAGTATAAGTCCCATCATAATCTAAGCTTTAGATTTGAGAAATATTTCCCAACACAGTTAGTAGGCTTATGTGCAACATTTATATAATACTTTTTCAAACATTTCCTAATTTTCTCTGAGGTCTCCGGAATGTATGGCAAAGTTATATAATTGTCCGTATTACCTTTTATGTTATTTTTATATGACGATCCATTATAGATTTTGTTTATTCTCTCTTTAATAATAGGATTGAAGAATGTTTTTGGGTAGCCATTCAATTCCAGCGTATTACGAACAATTTTTAGATTTTTGGGACGGTCCTCTGTGTGGGACAATTTAACCGCGCAATCTGTAAGACCGTTTATGACACTTTTTTTATAACAAGCTGGCGCAACGGAATTAAAGTGAAGATAGCGTTGAGACCAAACTTCTTTAGTATACCACGAAGTTTTTATTTCTCCATCTGCATCATGCCTAATGTTCATATCTAAGAAATTTATGTTTTTGTTCACTTCTATTTCACAAGTAAATTGAAGTTTACAGTGGAAATTGTTAAATTTATTAATCACGTACTGAATTTTGTCGTTGGGAACACACATAAGGCAATCATCTACATACCGTTTAAAAAATACGGGCTGAAAATCTAATGAACTTATAACCGATTCCTCTAGGCATTCCATAACGAGGTTAGCAATGGTGGCAGAAATAGGAGATCCCATTGCTGTGTCGAATATTTTTCCAAAATATTGTTCACCGTACTGAAAATAAGTGCATTCTAAACAAAACTTCACTGCATTTATAAATTCCGATTGATCTAGAGGTGTGTGGTTTTTAATCTCTGCCCAACGTTTTTTGATGCTATTCAATGCCAAATCGACTGGTATATTTGTAAATAAAGGAACAACGTCCAAGGAAATTAGTTGATGGTTTACGGGTACGGATTGATTTTTTATAAATTCATTAAAATGCCATGAGTCTTTCACAGAATTCATTTTTTCCTAATATATTATTCATAGATTTTGATAAAAATTTTGATAAATTGTAAGTAGGCGCTCCAATATTACTTATAATGGGTCTTAGAGGTATATCATTTTTATGTAGTTTTGGAAGCCATAGATATAAGGTGCTAGCCCATTATGGCAAATTAATTTATTTTTCAATTCAATAGGGATTATCTTATTTTTGTGCCAATTATTTATTAATTTATTCATGTTATTTTGTATTGATAAAGTAGGATCAGATTTTAATTTTTTATAAGTTGTTTCAACATATATATGTATATGTGTTAATGTGACCTATTTCCCGAGAATTTTATATTGATTAATGTGTACGTAAAGACGAAAATAATAAGCATATATGTTAATGTGACCTATTTTCCGAGAATTTACATATAATCCATACCATTATTAATATAGTATTTGATTGAACCATTTTGAAACATTCTTTTTGCAATGCGGAAGGTTTTTAAACTTCCTTTGTTCATAAGCCTTTTTGCAATGCAAAAGTTTTTAAACTTCCTTTGTTTATAAGCAGACTATTTATTTCATGCACATGCTTGGTTAACTTAAAAGTTGATCAGTTTTATGAGCACATTAACCTTCATATTGGATCCAGCTGATACTGACTGGCGAGTGCTATTATTATTATAAACTATTTGACCACAAAACAGGAACTTTTTAATAATTCACGAGAAGTTTCACATTGCCTTGAAACTTTTCAGACTTCTAAGTAGAAACAAACAGACTATCTAAGTAGAAACATGTCAACTTAATAAATTTTTGTAGGTAAGGGATGTTGTAGGGTTAAATATTTCGGATAAGATATGTCGAAATACGAAATTCTATCCGTAGGTGGCCTCAATAATCTAAGCAAGTCAAGAAAAGAGATCCGCCAAATGATGTACCTACACCCAGCTCGCTAGATAATTACATTTTAAATAAGCTTCCGGTCATTTTTAAGAAGCATTTGTCGTATAGGTAGGTGCCCGTGAAAAAATAACGCGTTTTAAAATAAATTACTTTTACGAAATTGTCCAGTCATCGTATCATCTTACTATAAAAGGTTCTTTGCATCAACGAAGCTACTTGACTGACTATCTCTGTCGGGCCTTCGAAATGCCGCCGTTCGAAAAGGTGGCTAAATTACATTTTTGATTTAGTTTTTTTATTGTTATTTTGTTAGTATATTCATTCATCTTTTACATCATTAATTTCCGAAAGAATTTCAGGTAGCACCTTTATTAAATTAATTGCTATGAACACATGCTGGGCTTGTCTATTGGGAGATGTTTTATTTTAAGAATTTCTCAAGATTACACTAGATCATGCTAAAGGTAGATTAGTTAGTAATATAAATTAATATGTCTAGCAATGACAAATTTACTATGCGATTCTAAGAATTATATATAAACATCAATATTAGGTATAATAAGAATAAATACGAGGTGAATCCTTCAATTTTTGTACGTAACTGTACCACATAAAATATCAGTAACACTAATGTAAGAAATGCCAAATAACGGTGATATTAATAATAATAATAATAAATTTATTAAATCATCAAGTTAGTTACATGACTGACTACTCCGAATATACATAATAAAAAGTAAAGAAGTGTCATATTCAGAATTAAAATTTGAACTATAGAATTCATAAAATTCACACTTCAGATTTGTTGACTTTAAATTTATACCGGGATTTCAAAAATTATCTTGGTCAAGGGTGGTTGTGGAATCTAAAACGTGTGTCTCACTTTACGTTTGAAATAATTATGTCACTGTCACACTGACATCATCAATAACCTACAAATTTCATACCTATTTATTTCAGTTGTAAAACAATAATGAACTACAAATTAAAAATTATCTTGGTCAAGGGTGGTTGTGGAATGTAAAACGAAATGTTAACTTTGAACCTTTTACAAGGTCGCAATAGCCACAAACGGGGTCGAAACCTGTTTTAAATTGGTTAATTTTCGATAAATCGAATGACGTTCACGTGAGGAGCGCGTAGCTTGCGAGTTAGAAAAGTGCAAATCTTCGGAACATAGAACGTTTTTACGAGGACTTTTCGCATGCGGTTTTCGCTCCATGTCGTTAGTTTATGAACGGGGCCAACTGAATAGCATAGTCTCGGGCCCCAAAATGTCGATTAAATAGGAAAATTTAATCAAAATAGAAACAGGTACTCTCAGGTCTCAGCTACCCGCGTCTAACGTGCGACGTACCAAAGGGAATTTTCTAGGTACTAAAATATACACAAAAGCGGTTAAAAGCTAGCGGCCTATAGTCAAAAACACTTCATTACAACTGGCGCCAGCCGCACGGGGCATAAAACGGCCCCGAATTAACAAGATCGAGGTAAAAAGTATAAACTCTAACTGACGCGTAGCGAGCTCCTAGAGGCATATGTCAAAATGATTACGTTCGTAGCTAATTACATAGGACGTCTGGCGTTCATGCAATTGTGTTTTTATACAATTCGAACCTTCTAATTTCGATAGGCCACGTGAAAATCCCGGAGTCTAAAGCGCTAGAGACTTCTGAGTGTTATAACATTCGTATAAAATTGCGAAATTTCTCACTTTTAGAAACTTCAAATTAATTAATTTGACACAAGTTTTGATAACGTAAAGTAAGACACGTTTTAGATTCCACAACCATCCTTGACCAAGATAATTTTTGATATCCCGTTACATAATAATACAGTCGAGGAAATAAAGCATTCCACATTCCAAACCAGGCGCAGTTGGATGGATTAAGATGCGGTTTTCTGCATTCGATTCAGAAAGTGATTTAGAAAATTTGTCCGGTATTTTTTTTTTTTGCGGAAAAAATTTATTGCATTTCTACAGTCAAAAAATGCATTTTTCTGAATGCACTTTTTGAGGTGAAAAAACGAACTCGAATTGGTTTCTCGGGGGTTTCTGGGGTCGCTGAACACGAATATGCTATCAAGAAAATTCCCTGAGATCCCCTTGGGCTTCCCCCGGGGTATCCGGGCGTCCTAACGCCCTGGATGTCGATGAAATTAAATAAGAAATTATTTGTTGTTGTTGTTTGTTAACTGTTCAAGAGGTGATATAAAGGTTGCTAGTGATGATTACGACGTGAAAAAATTCTTCTGCAATACCTGGTGTACTCTGAGTTGTCATCTTCTAGGAATTTGTTAATTTTTCTTAATTAAATATAACAAATTCTAGCTCTCGGGGGTTTCGAAGTTGCCGATCACGACTATGACACTCGCAATGTTCTGCAAATTACCTGTGGGTGTTTCCGGGTCCCTGGAGCCTTCTGTATCTAGGTCATCTTCTAGGAATTTGTTAATTTTTCTCAATTAAATGTAACAAATTCTAGCTCTCGGGGTTTTCGAAGTCGCCGATCACGACTATGACACTCGCAATATTCTGCAAATTACCTGTGGGTGTTTCCGGGTCCCTGGAGCCCTCTGTATCCACGTCATCTTCTAGGAATTTGTTAATTTTTCTTAATTAAATGTAACAAATTTTAGCTTTCGGGGTTTTCGAAGTCGCCGATTACGACTATGACACTCGCAATGTTCTGCAAATTACCTGTGGGTGTTCCCGGGTCCCTGGAGCCCTCTGTATCTACGTCATCTTCTAGGAATTTGTTAATTCTTCTCAATTAAACGTAACAAATTCTAGCTCTCGGGGTTATCGAAGTCGCCGATCACGACTTTGACACTCGCAATGTTCTGCAAATTACCTGTGGGTGTTTCAGGGTCCCTGAAGCCCTCTGTATCTACGTCATCTTCTGGGAATTTGTTAATTTTACTTAATTAAATGTAACAAATTCTAGCTCTCGGGGTCGCCGATCGGAAGTCGCCGATCACGACTATGACATTCACAATGTTTTGCAAATTATCTAGGCGTGTTCCCGGGTCCCTGGAGCCCTCTGTATCAACGTCATATTCTAGGAATTTGCACAAATTAGACATTCACTCAGCGTATAAAACGCAGAATAATTTATCTAACATTATTAAAAATAGTAAAGATGCATCATCTAAGGATGACAAATGTGATGTGTACAAGCTAAGATGTGTGTCTTGTCCTATGATATACATTAGCCAGATAGGAAGAACCTTCAAGAAAAGGATCAAAGACTATAGGAGTAGTTTCATTAACAATAAATCAGACTCAACTTTTGCTGAACACTTAATTATGGAAAACAACTTTAATGATAATTTCGAGATTTTACATACTCACAACATAAGTTATAAGTTGAATCTACTTGAATCACTTGAAATCAATAAATATAAGAATTCGGAAATCCTATTAAATGACCAACAAACACTTAATAATTCACCCTTGTTGAAGTTGTATAATTAGATCTTCCGGTTACAACCAGTGTAATCCCTGAATGGGGTAAACTCAAATAGGTTAAATTTACAATAACTATCTACCCTGTGATTAGCATCAAAGTGTATATTAGATTAGCTATTATGTTATCTCTTAGTATTTTGTAATACGTTTGAAGAAGCTACGGTGGTAGCGAAACTATAGTCACATTCTTAATAAACTTGTGAAAATTGAACTTGTATTAGTTGTTTTATTTGAAGTTTAAGTATTGATTTTTCATTATTGACCCAAAATGTTATTAGAGAAAGGTTTAGTAATAGAAATATGAATAATATGATGGGTAGGTAACAAGAAATTTAAAAAAAGGCACAAAAAGGCGGAATTAACGAAAAATGACAAAATGTGCAAAAAGCATCTAGAATAGGCAAAAAAAGGCAATTCGCCTATAATTCGAGCTTTATTCATGATACCATATTCCTTCATCGGATAAGATTAAAAGAAATTATTTCTTTCTTTGCGAAATTTACTGCTTGAAGATAAAGTATGGTCATTAAATCACGGTCAGTATGAAAATATTGTCTTTATGCTTCTCATAATTCAATACACGGTATCGTGTTCATCAAGATCAAGAACTGTTGAGTCGTGAGAAAAAGTGTTGCGAATGTAGATCAAAATACGAAACTATTTAAATGATTGACATCGTGAAATATCCAAATCTAACAGTACTAGAAATGTTTAGAAACTACGACTGTAAGAATAATAATAATTATCGTGGAAAAGCTTTCAATAAGTCGTTCGAGGAACATTCACTTCGCATTTCGCATTGAAATCGTAACAATAAGAGTTTTCAGATCGTTTTACAATTAAACGGATATTACAAAAATCGATGTGAATTTCACAATTTGGTCAAATTTTGTCGAGCGTGACATTTAAATTAACTTAAAAACTTTCCCTCAACCGTTGAAAAAATATATCTATTGTGTTTCTATCAACAATAATTTATACTTGTCATCACTTACAGTTTACGGTTATTTGTTGTATTCTATTTTGTGGTAACTCCGGAAATCTAACGCAATCTCTTCAATAAATAGTTTGGAAATAGGGCTCCGGTTTTCTCCGGAGTACCAAAATGTATTTCATTGATAGTTTCCATCGAAATAATTTAAAAACAAATATACAGGGTCATTTTCACGGTGAATAGACTATCAGACGTTCAAGGAGAACTAATAAACTTTGGGTACGTAAGTATGATGACTCTTCTTAAAAATTCAACGGTGGAGGAAGCCATTACTTTGTGATAATTTATCATATTGATATAATAAATATTAATATTGTAATGTGAATTCTCAAAATTCATTTGGGCAAACAAAATATGCTTGTTTAAATACTATTTATAATTAATAGGGTATATAAGGGGCCTGCATTTGAAATATGAATAGAATAGAATAGAATAGAATAGAACATAATAGAATTTATTCATTGGAAAGGTACATAAGTGGTACATAGAACATACGTAAGCATATCGTAAACATACACTGTGTGAGTATCCAAAATTTTTCTAATAGTACTCCATTTAATACCTATAGGAATAGTCTTATTATAGATTGAAATGTATAGGTGCTATGATTCAAACATCTAAATAATAAAAAAAACACATATCTAGTGGTACGCAGACCTATAACAATACAAACAATTTAAGATTTCTAAATTCCTGTAACAGTAACATTTAAGACGTGTAGAAATAAAAACTTATGTTATAAAGAAAATCATATGAAGAAATTATTGTCATTCCCTGCTGAATTATAATATGCTTTTTTTATTAAACAGTTTCTCAGAGATAATTTCAATTGGTTGAGACTTCCCTCCTTAATGAAACTTGGTATTTTATTATAAATTTTCACTTTGTTGTATGAGATATTTTTCTGGATGTAAGCATATTTAGGTTTATCTCTAATCAAATTGTTCTTATTTCTTGTATCATACGAATGCACGATACTGCAAAATTCAAAGAGTTCGGGATTTTTTTGTTAAATATAACGAATTCATAGATATAGAGACCGGTAATAGTGAGTATATTTTTATCAATGAAAAACTGCTTGTAAATGTCTGTTTTCGATAACAGAAATATGTTTAGTAAGCATTTCCCGAAGTCTGTATATTTGCTTGATTTCTGACGAATTTCCCAAAACAATTATTATGCCGTATTTTAGACGAGATTCAATGTACGCGAAGTAGGCAATAAAGCTGTTTTCCTTTAGCAAATAACGTGGAGTTCTTAGTGCATGTGTATGTTTTGCTGAATTTTTTGCCAAATCATCAAAGTGATAATGCCAATCTAATCTTGAATCGATATGAATTCCTTCACTACAGGTTGTGATTCTATGAATCCATTCTTTTGAGGAATACATTATTTGGTTATTTGTCCAAAATGAAAAATTCAATAACTGCGTTTTATTCACATTTACCTGTAAATTATTTGAACCGAACCATTGTTCCAGTGAGTGGATCGTAATTGGAAGTTTTTCCATCAAGTTCTTCTTTTTGTCAACACTCAATACACTAGATGTATCGTCGTCAAATAGTGAAACCGGCTCTGTGATAGCACTTTGTATAGGTATAATAAGTAAAAAAGAGAGAATATTCCTTCTAGTTTGGGTCACATAACATTTTGAACACGACTCACAATCGATTTTGTAAATCTCGGATTGGTCGAGGTCGAAAACATGTATGAAAAAGATGTTGCCTAAACGGTTTATTCATATGTGTATAAAAGGGCTGTGTTGCAAATTTAGAGAACAAATTATGGGATTTATCAATTAGTGAAGGACGATAAGTGAAAGTTCTAAATTTTATTAAACATTTCCATTTTTTGTTTAGAAATTAAGTTATTGATCAAAGATTTATCGTAACCATAATCCAACGTTATTTGCTGAAGTTTCTCAACATATTTGTTATAATTTCGCTTGTTCAAAGGAACTTTAGTAATCTATGAACAAGGCTATTATTTAAATCGAGGTATTTTATAATTAATTGGTGTAACTGAATCCGTAGGAGTATATCCATTTGTTTGTGTGGGTTTTCGGTATACGTTGAATTCCAAATGATCTTTGATAAGGTTAATATCAAGGAAATGAAGCTGGTTAACTGTTTCTATTTGTCAATTTCAGTGAATCAAATTGGTTATTGAGCGTTCAAAAGTCATCAAAATCAGAATCTTTGCTTATAATAGTGAAAATATCACCGACATATCTATGCCATACTTTGGAAACAGATTTAATTTTGATTTTAAAGAGAGTTCAAGTTCGCTTGGAAAAATATTGGCAGAAAAGTAAAGATGGATTGCCCATTGCACAATGTACATCCGCTTATTTGCTTACAGTTGTTGTTGTTGTTGTTGTTGTTGTTGTTTTATGCAGCGATAATAATATTTGAAAGCTATGTCTTCAGAATGTCTATCGACTCAACGATCGGGGTATTTGTAAATAGTGAAGCAACATCAAATGAAACGAGAGTACGAGTATAACCAAGTTCAAGTTTGAAATCTTTCAATTTTGCCATTAGTTCCAAAGTATTTTTTACAGACAAACTTGATGCGGCTTGGAGGTTAATCATTTTGCTATCTTATACGTGGAACAATTAATGTTTGAAATGATTGGTCTAATGCAATTATCTGTGTTCTGAATTTCAGGTAAAGAAATACATTTTAGGAAGATTTGGATTCGAAACTCTAAGTTTGCATTTTAAATTATCGGAGATTATAGCGGTACATCATTTTAATGATTGATTTACTAATTTAACGCATTTAGGTAAAGGGTTTTCTGGAAATCTGTTCTTAGAGACTATCATTCAACATGGTATTTACCGAAATGTTATAATCCTCTTTGAACATAATTACAATGGATCTTCCTTTCAACTTTCAACTACTAACAGCTTTTTTTTAATGATTTACAGATATTATTGAAATTATTGGATGCTCTTTTATATGATTTATTTGAATGTTAACCAAATTAGAGCAACTACCTTCAAATAGTTCAATTGTTTTGTTTTCTAAATTTACAATACAACCCATTTATAGATGTAAGGACTTGGAACCTCTGAAGATTCGAGGAGAAACTGTACAGATAAAAGGGTATGTCAAATAAAGACTAATCAAGGTCCAGAGACTTGCACGTCTTGGGATCACAGAGGCCATGAAATCAACGCCCACTGCAGCAATGGAGACATTACTGGAATTGGTAATCCAAGGAGAGGCAAGGCTTGGTGCCTTCAGAATACAAAATACACTGGAGAATGTTCACTTTGGGCCAGGATACATGACCATCGTAAAAATCGTGACCAGGGACGTGTTAGGCATGAGAACAGATCACATTCCAAAGTGATACACACCAACCATTCAGGGTATCTATACCAGAAAGGACTGAATGGGAACATACAAACCTGGGCGACATTCTACAGGAAAAGATCTGGTATACAGACGGATCTAAGACAGGAGTATACTCAAGAAACCCAAAGATTGGCTTCAGTTATTCATTGGGTAAACACAACTCTGTCCAATCAAAGGTATATGCAATCTTTCAATGCGTGAAGGAAGATGAGCAGATCCACATATTGAGAAATAGTAAGGCTACACTTGAGGGAATGAGAAGTCAGAAAGGGACATCCCGTCCGATATGGACATGCAAAGAAGAACTTGAAATACTGGCAGACCGAAAACGCGTTAAGCTGATCTGGGTGCCAGGACATCAGGGAACGAAAGGCAATGAAAAAGCCGACGAACTTGCAAGAAGAGGGTCGGAGTACGCTCCAGATCCAGAACAGACCACCGAGGACCTAAATGTGCAGCACAAAGGTCTGCAGAAAACTTGATCATGGAAAACCACAAAGAATACTGGGAAAAGTCTCAGGAAACGAACATGGGAAGAAATGCATCAAAATCCCGTGTAACAAAAGAACGACAAACCTATTAGCACTAAATAGGGAAAAATAAAAGTCGTAACAGGGCTCTTGACTGGCCATGCACCAGTAAAAGGGCACCTATACAAAATGAGACTGTACAATGGTGACCTGACATGGAGACTTTGTGATAAGGATACAAAAACAGTGGCACATACTGTGTAAATGCCAAACGGCGAACCAGAATTATTCAGTTCCCACCCAGTAAAGGACTTGAACAACTTGTACAAGATACAAAAACACTCGAGTGGATACCGTAAAGAAACAAAACAAAGACGGGATACAATGGGCCAGCAGCCCTAAGTGTCACCGGAGGCAATAGCCAGACAAACCTACGAAGTGGGTGAAGTTTTTAGTGAGTATGCCTAGAAAGCTGACTCTCCAAGTAGACCATGAGACCCAAAGGCTCGCAACCTCCCCATAAAGGGTTATCTTCACCTCCACGAAAAAAAAGATGCAAGAACAAGCTAAAAAACCGACTAGGTAACAGCTTCGATAAATCCGGGACTTATAAAATCAATTTCGGGTCGTGTTCAAAATGACATATGGGCCAAACTACATAGAACATTCTAGCTCGCTATGAAAAACATGTTTCCCAAGTAAAGAAAATTAATCTTGAGAAGTCAGTGCTAGCGGAACTATTTTGAATACAGGTCACACCTCGAAAAAGTTCACTGTTGAAACACCAGGACATAATAACAAATATCTAGTTAATTTAGAAGGGTTGGAAATGTATAAACGAAAAAGCAATTCAATGAATTCTGATTTATCTTCAGCTGAAGTTAATCCCTTATATACTCTATTAATTCCGAATAGTATTTAGTTTACTCTGATGATGGCTATTTAGTAGCTGAAAGGTCTTTTTTCCTTTAACAGTATTTTTAATGGATAAGGGTGATTGTATCTTATATATTAGAGTGTTCAAGAGCAATTATAATAATAATCGGCTAGATGCTGTATTGACTTAAAGTATTCAATTGAGCGATTAGTTCTGAAATGAAAAAAATGTTCCAGAGTTCATCTCAGTCACTTCATTAGACGAATGAGGGAGTTAATGGTTAGTTTTTTAAACGGTCGACCTATAACGTAACTCATATGTGCATTAATAGAACTGGATGTAAATGATATATGCAGTTAGCAATGGACGAAAGCAACTTGAAGTCATTATGCATGTATACCAGACACCCGAAACTAAATTCATTATGAATTAATTACCATGCAAACTCACCCGTATTTCTGCTCACATCTAACAACTACCAACGCCCGCCACGGTCTACACTTTAATTGCTCTTTTTTGAGAATCATTCAATTTGCCTAAATCAAGAAGACTATTGCTCAGATATACAGCGGCGGACTGGCCACTATTTAGCCAGGTCTACTAATGGATGGTTATTGTGAGAAAACAACATTATAGTTGTGTTTGATTTCAGTGGCGGCTGGTACTAAAGGGCACGTGTTCACCACCACAAATGTGCTCATCCATCCACCAATACGAACACAGAAAGGAATTCAGTCAGGCACATGCATTGATAACGCTCAAAACTATGTTCCAGGGAACTTTCTGAAGTGTACCTATTTCAAGTATGGTTCGGCTGACTACGGTTATCTTCGCCGTACGCGCTTATACTGTCGGTTTGGGGTACAAAGCATCGTATCTCCAGTAAACGTCTTATCTTCATAGCTTACAGTGTGTGAATTCAATTCGAAGTCTGAAGCAATGACACATTGACGTCGGAAAATCCATGTATTCATGTGGGCTTAATCTACTTTGCAGCTGAATTAGACGCTGTGCTTGCTATACAGATGAAAGGTTCTGGTTCACAAGTATTTAAAGGCGTCTCAAAAACTTTTCTGAACGAATTGCTAGATGCAATGTTGCAAATTGACAAACAGGAAATATTTAAAAAAATTAAATCTGCAAAGTTTCATTGCTTTGGAGGCCAATGAAACTACAGACACCTCTAATCATCAGAAAATGTTTGTTATTATTCGATACATGTTTAATGGACACATTTTTGTACGCTTTTGTATTTTTTAAGCCGGGTGAACATGATGTTGATGTATTAGCAAAAACATTGCTGAATGAATTGCAAGCTATTTCAAGTTCTCCTTCTGGGTCTGATAACAATAAACTAATCGCTCAAAGTTACGAGGGGGCGTCCATGATAGGTGGTAAGACAAATGGAGTCGAAGCCATTATCAAAAGAACATTTCCATATGCACACATTATATTCACCATTAGGCCCATCAATTTGATATAATTATTGAATGAACGGCACAGTGCAATAAAAAAGTAAAAATTTCCTTTGCAAATTTGCAGTCATTTTCAAGCTTCTTTTCTCGATTGCCAAAACGAACGGTAATTCTTGATGAAATAGTCAAACGTAGATTAAAACGCTGGATTTACAAAAATCGAACTTTGAAAACATTATTTGAATACCGGGATTCTTTCAAAGAATGTTTAGATAAAATTATTGACGAAGATGGGATGGATTCAGTTACTATTAGCATTAGTGAAGCAAAACGGTTTATTGAAACATTTGAATTGCCCGAAATGTCTCTACCGGTTGAAAATATTTCATTTTATCATGCCACATGTTGAAATATTATTCAATCAGACTCAAATGCGAGGGATTGACAGCGCTCAACTGCAAGAGGCAATTGAACAATTCCAACAGCAAATTATTCGAATTAGAAATTCTACTGACAATGACAATGAAGAACGTAATAAAGAAGAACCTGCTAGGAAAAAACAAAAAACAAGAGCTGGAGATAACAGAGCTGTTATTGCAAAGGAAGTATGTGACACTATTTTAAGCCAAATTAGCGACCGATTTGATTTTAGGGATCATTTAAGTGCAGCAAAATTATTCGATTCTTAAAAGTTTTAAACTTATAGACATGCATTGCCACAAAAATATATTGATGAAACTGTGAAATCTTATCCTATGTTGTTGGACAGTGTAAAATTAAAAAGTGAACTTCCATTAATTTATGAACGCGATGACATGTGTGACGTAGGTGGTATTTTGCCACTTTTACTGTTCATAACAGACAACAACCTAAAAAAGGTTTTGACGGAAACATACAAGCAATTGGATATTATTTGTACAACGCCCATGTCGACAGCAGAATGTGAACGATGTTTTTCCTTCCTCAAACGCATTAAAACTTTTCTGAAAAGCACAATGTCAGAAGACCGACTGAACGCATTGGCGGTCCTATCAATAGAAAAGAAGTTCGTCCAGTCTATCCCGGATTTTGACGTTCTTTCCAGCATGAAAAATAGTAGAATGAATTTGATGTACAAAAAATAGATAATTTTTTTCTTGTGCCCACCCTCTTTCATAACTCACGAGCCACCACTGTTTGATTTCATAACACAACAAGATTGTTTTTTTTTAAATGTCTTGGAAAATCCCTACATGATAATTGCGCATACCCATCATATATTTAAAATTGCTGATTTCACACCAAAATACCTATATACAGCATTTCGTCTTCTTAACATTTAATTATAACAAAATTGTATTTTCGTATTTTCTTATAGCTGTAATTTTGTTTGTTTTCATCGCACATACCGGGATATCAAAAATTATCTTGGTCAAGGGTGGTTGTGGAATCTAAAACGTGTGTCTTACTTTACGTTTGAAATAATTACGTCACTGTCACACTGACATCATCAATAACCTACAAATTTCATACCTATTTATTTCAGTTGTAAAACAATAATGAACTACAAATTAAAAATTATTTTGGTCAAGGGTAGTTGTGGAATGTAGAACGAAATGTTAACTTTGAACCTTTTACAAGGTCGCAATAGCCACAAACGGGGTGGAAAACTGTTTTAAATTGGTTAATTTTCGATAAATCGAATGACGTTCACGTGAGGAGCGCGTAGCTCGCGAGTTAGAAAAGTGCAAATCTTCGGAACATAGAACGTTTTTACGAGGACTTTTCGCATGCGGTTTTCGCTCCATGTCGTTAGTTTATGAACGGGGCCAACTAAATAGCATAGTCTCGGGCCCCAAAATGTCGATTAAATAGGAAAATTTAGTTAAAATGGAAACAGGTACTCTCAGGTCTCAGCTACGCGCGTCTAACGTGCGACGTACCAAAGGGAATTTTCTAGCTACTAATACTAAAGTATACCCAAAAGCGGTTAAAAGCTAGCGCCTATAGCCGAAAACACTTTATTACAACTGGCGCCGGCCGCACGGGGCATAAAACGGCCCCGAATTAACAAGATCGAGGTAACAAGTATAAACTCTAACTGACGCGTAGCGAGCTCCTCGAGGCATATGTCAAAATGATTAC
The DNA here is from genome assembly GCA_958510875.1 of Endomychus coccineus. Taxonomy (NCBI): domain Eukaryota; kingdom Metazoa; phylum Arthropoda; class Insecta; order Coleoptera; family Endomychidae; genus Endomychus; species Endomychus coccineus. The sequence continues at coordinate 18,813,962 of OY294070.1, read as the reverse complement.
GTTCGTAGCTAATTACATAGGACGTCTGGCGTTCATGCAATTGTGTTTCTATACAATTCGAACCTTCTAATTTCGATAGGCCACGTGAAAATCCCGGAGTCTAAAGCGCTAGAGACTTCTGAGTGTTATAACATTCGTATAAAATTTTAGAAACTTCAAATTAATTAATTTGACACAAGTTTTGATAACGTAAAGTAAGACACACGTTTTAGATTCCACAACCACCCTTGACCAAGATAATTTTCGATATCCCGGTTTAAAACGACATATGAATACATTCCTTAGTCATGATACTAATTAATGTTACCACGGTATCAATATGGTTCCATTTGAAAACATTGAGTTTTGCCCCAAAAACCGGTTTCCAAAATTATGGTCAAATCCATCATTTCTTGATGTCGATTTCTTTATCTCAATTTATCATTTATAACATCAATTTCAAATTCTATATTTTTTTGTCAAATTCAATTGAGATTTTTAGTTTAATTATTTGCAGTTCGGTAGACTCTATAATAAAAAAAATTCTTCAAAGCTTGATTATCCTTCACTTCTCTTATGGGAGTCATATTGAACATGCAATCTCAATTAGCAGTTAATTTGAAAGGTATAAGGCTATAGTTTCAGAATATCTACTGATAGGTTCATTGGCAATTTGTTAGGAAAGTTTCGTTGTAAAAACACTGTTGGCAATTGTTGAAACTTGTTTAAACACTTTAAATTGTCAGTGTGCGTGTGGTCCCGTTTTTAACATACCATGATACAGCATTTACTTTGGATGTCAACAATTTGTACGACTTAACAACTGTTAAATTCTATTAATACGTCTTGTTAGTGCAATGAATAATAAATTATAAACTGCTTAAGCGTTATTGTTAGAATTTGAATGTGAAGGAACACCAACAACAATTAGACTAATCATTGATATCGAAAATAATCATAATTTCCTGAATAAAAATGAAACCAAAATCTTACATTACTGTATTAAAAAGTTTAACATTAAATTTAACAGAATCACAGGAAATTTTCAAATATAAAAATTATCCGAATTTTTAATCTTAAAGAAGTTCCTAATATTACAAGCTTACAAACCATATATAAATTATAGAGTTCCAATATATTTATGATTTGTAGAAAATACTACTTATTTGATAAAGTGGCTGAAAATAGTCAATAAATTGTAATTTATTCATAGATAAGAATCTCTTTATCAAATAGTCTTATATTCAAAAAATGATTTTAAATTGTAAATTTGAAAGTGAATTTTAATAAATTGTAAGGCTTAAATTCTTATTCAATTTTTTTACTTAAATCCTCTATAAGCAAAGAATCGAATATGCATTGGGTAATCCACTCTTTCCTGTTTTGATCAATATTTTTCCAACCGAACTTGAAACCTCAAAACGAAAACTAAATCAGTTTCCAAAAGTTGGCATAGATATGTGGATGATGTTTTCGCGATTACAAGTTAGGATTTGGTTTTAGATGGGTTAATATCGCTTAATAGCCAATTAGATTCATTTAAATTAAGCAGCTTCCTTTCCTCGCTGTTAACATTAAAAAAGATCCATTACGTGGTATTGTCCCAGCTTTGTTCAACGAATACACACACATAATCCTTTTTTTTAGAGGATTCAAGTCGCCTAGTCGATTTTTAGCCAATCTCCAAAACATTCTCACGACCTATAGTCCAGGCAATAAGCCGGGAAAGAGGCCATAATAAGAAAAAAATAGTAAGCTAGAATTTCAAAATCTTTTTTGCATTTTGTTCCTAATACCCCATCGATCATTCATGACTATGAAGACCGCGGGGGTCGACCTTTCTACCCCCTCAAAACGGGGTTTCAACCCCTCAGAGGAGCATTCTTATAGAAACAGTTCAAAATTAATGAATTAAGAGCCGAAAATGACCCCTAGTATGTTTTTTGGGACGCTGATCATGTTCCGCTGTTATTTTTCCAAAAAAACTCGCTCCAGATGGAAAATTCGGGAAATTTGAGATTTTCCTGAGACGTTTGTGGTTAATAAAGTATAATTTTGTTGCAAAAATTACATCTAGTAAGTTTTTTGGGTCGCTGATCACGATTCAGCTGTAATTTTTCCGAAAAAAAGTCTCTCCAGATAGAAAATTCCGGTTCGTTGTCTGGACTACTAAGCGATGAGAGTCAGTCTAAGAACAGGAGTGGTTATTTATAGTAGATTCTTTATCATCCAGTGTTTTGGAATATCCTCGTAGAAAACCAAACATCAGAAGTACACACTGGCTGTTTTAATATAAGTAGATAATTTATACGCATTTAACATTCTGTTGCAGCATACAGAGTTGAGTGTAAATATGTGAATAATAGTATTAACAAAATAGTAATAATAAATTGAAAGATGTCAGACGACTTCAAATAATAATTTATTTACTTTAGTTGAAATCGAGAGGCATGAACATATCAACAGATTTTCGAGCATCATGCTGTTCCGACAATTTGTGATAAAGTTTTCAATAATTTGTAAACTATTGTTGTGTATCCTGAACAGCGTCGTTGTAATTTTGTATTATATGTAAGAGACCTCTATTATAGAAGAACAGGATGCCAGCCCCTGACAATAGGCGGCATCCATAAAACGATATTTCATTGTTTTTTTGATCCTGTTTCGTTCTAAAGTTGACTCAATGAAAAATGAAGTAGCTGGCTTAATAATTACCAACCAGTGGCGTAGTATAGTACTTTTTATTCGATTATGAATATTTGTTCTCACTAAAATAACTAACTCTTGGGTTAGATTAGATTAGATTAGTCAGGGGTATCATGTATACTGCGTATTTAAAAAACTATTGTATCCCCCTTACAGTACTGATTTACAGAATACCGGTGAGTTCTTTTTAGCCCTCTTAGGAAAGCTATGATTGTTCCCGCCTCCAGTGACAATGTTTTCTCGATGGTGTGTATGTCACAAAAAGTTTGATCCTGCCTAGCAGGGTAATTCGCATTTGGTTAACAGATATATTAGTGTTTCTTCTGCTCTGTACATAATGCTGTAACTTCTTTATTTAAAGAAAGTGACAAACTCGATGCCGAAATATATAGACCAATAAGTTTGATTCCTGTTTGCACTTGTGCTAAAGTTATAGAAAGATGATGATGATTAGCTTCTTCCTTTCTTACTGTTGCTTGAACACAGTAACCTGCCCATAGATGTAATCGATGGATAAATTCTTTTTTATCCAACAGATCATTCTTAGTTCGAGCCGGTAGTACCTTGTCCAAGTTGCACAATGTTGTCTCGGGTGTCTCACTGGGATCCGTGCTTGGTCCCGTCCTTTTAAGTACTTCAGATCTTCCACGGTCTTTGAGTTGCCTGAATGCATTATACGCTGATAATAATAATAATATAACTTTATTAAGAATACAAATACTCTAATGGGAGGCGAAGATCTAGCATAAGCTACTCAACTTGACCCTCCAGACGAGCAAAATTATACATACAAACTCTAAATCTAAGCCCAAATTAAACTGATACAAACAAGAAAAAAAATGACGATCCAGTCTGTCGATGAGCAATGAGAACAAACTCTCAGCTCTCCGAAAATATTCTGTCTCTTAGCCTCAAACGAAAGATCTTCACTGACAAGTTCTCATGCTGTAAACAGTACTTATAAAATATTACCGGCGCATAGTACGAACAAGATCTACGAAACATGGAAGAACGAAATCTAGGCAAGGACAATGTATTTACATGTCTCAAATGAAGATCATGCACATCCTGTCTAAAAGTAAGCTTCTGTCTCAAGTAAAGTGGTGACGAGGTAGACAACAATTTACAAACAAACATTGAGAAGTTGTAACTGTATAACTGGTCAACGCTAAGCCATCTGAGCTCCTTTATCTTATGTGAGATGTGGTTAAGCTTTGCAAAACCAAATAGAAATCGAGCACATGTATTTACAACCTTCTGCAAACGATACCTGCATAGTTTGTCCAAACAGGGAAAATATACCACACTGCAATAATGTAGTAGTGGAATTACTAAACACTCGCGAAGTTTTTTTCGCATTTTGAAGTTAATGATATGGTAGTTAGAGTACATCAATTTAAGTGCAAGAAAGGCTTTTCTCACAACATTTGAGACATGCTTTCTAAATCTCAAGTTAGTGTCAAAAATAACGCCCAAATGTCTCCCTGTCTTCCAGTTAAGATTATCTTCACCGCATAAACAGAAATAGAAGCCAAGTCACGATTCAAAGCAGCAGCAGCAGCACGTATAACGTCCATAGGTAAAAAGACAAACCGAATCTGAGTGTCATCAGCAAACATCTATATCTTAGACTACCGAATACTCTCAAACATATCGGTCGTATAGATCAGAAACAATAGGGGACCAAGCACAGAACCCTGCGGAACCTCAGAAGTAATATAACGGACCGAAGACCTTCCACCTCTGCATTCAACAACCTGTGTCCTCTCACCAAGATAAGACATAAAAAAATTACGAACTGTTCCGCTGAAACCATAAAACCTTGGCTACTAGAAGGGAGTGGTCCAGCGTATCAAAGGCTTTTGAAAAATCTCATAATACCAATGCAGATGCATGTCCTTGGTCTATACTTCTCATGATATCATCCACAATATTAGCCAAGACTGTTACCGTACTGTGGCCCCTTCTAAATCCAGATTGCAGATCCGAAAAAATTTCTACTCCAGTAATATATGTGTATAGATCTATCTGTATAGAATCTTTTCCAGGACTTTACCACACAGTGGTTTAATACTAATTGGTCTTAAATCGGAATATGACTCAGGATCAGTGACTTTAGGCAAGGGCTTCCAAATTGAAAGTTTCCATAATCTCGGGAAGAATTCCATCACCAGGCAGCAATTAATTATGTGTGTCAAATGTTAGCAAATAGTGGGAAATAGTAATTTTCCTAACAAGTGCGGAAAGTGATGCTTTCCCGCACGCGACTGCCGTTAACGCGAACGACGCGGAGCGGAGTTCGGGTAAGCAGTCGAGTGCGGGAAAGACACTTTCCGCATGAGTTAGGAACAATACTTTTTCTACAAGCGTAGGAAACAAATTCATTTTTTCAATTATTTATTCATGCAAATGGAAACAACTAACAAGAGTAACATTTTCTATCCACTAATTATTCGTAATATTTATTGTAAATGTACAATTTGATGCATTATGTAAATTTATAGCGGAAGCCAGCATATTTTTTGAAGATGGCTGATTTCCTGAAGAAGAAGGTAACTCGGGCAAGGTGATTTTCATAACAATACATTTTTATTTATCAATATTTGTTCATTTTTTCAATAAATAGTGCAAAATGATGGATGATTTTGAACAAACTCACTTAGTATTGCAACAAAAAAGCTTGAACTTTCATATTTTGTCACCCACCACTTATATTTTACGAGGATATCATATAAATGTTTTTCCCGCACTAGTGTGGGAAAAAATTTCCCGCACTAGTGTGGGAAAACTTCTTCCCGCACAACTGTGGGAAAATGACACTTTCCAAACTGAATTGCGTGCGGGTAGAGGGTGAATCACGCACGCTTGTAGGAAAACATAGTTTCAACATCTTGGAATTGATCCCATCGCTACCATAGACTTCCGAACCCATCGCTTGCACAACAGATCTGACTTCATCTGGCGTCGTGAAAACAAAATTGAAGGAATATTGGGCATCATATTTTCTACCTTTCAAGCTATTAACCATGTTGGGTTAAACACAGAACAAAAGTAATTATTAATTTCCTCAGAATGACTTAAGCTAATCGGTATGTCGGCTGTACAAGTATATTTAATCTTAAGGTTACCCAAAGCGCTCCACAGCTGTTTAGTATCTTTCTCCCCATCAAGGTGGTTCAAATAGGCATTTTTGGCTCTTCTAATTGCTATCTCAATGTGAAATTAACTGCTTGACGACCAAGCCGGCACCGCTAACTGTTCCTACGAGTGTTAGATATTTTCGCGAGGTCCATGAAAAACAGCTAGTATCTAGGAGGGCGGCGCCAAAAACTCCCATCCTGACTGTGAATGAAATGCCGCAGACTCACAATTTAAAATTACTGTTATACATTACCGTTCAGTAACCGATAAATGCATAATACTAGTTATTTAATGCAATTCCATTCTAAATTAACTGCATTATTATAATTTACTAAAAGAAACGCATGACTTCAAACTATTAATTGTTACCAAGATAATGGAATGTTATATAAATGATTTCCGCCTCCCATTATATTGCAACGTTTCCCTTTTGTGGAAACGGTATTACTTCACGCGCATTTGGTGATAGGATGATATTCAAAAATACAAGAATTGCACAATAACAAAATGAGGCATGATGAAGTGTAATAATTAAGGAGCAAATATTAGAAAGGGGTGAGGATTTGAAATTACGCTGTTGATTTCTAAGCAGCGGATGATATTTGAAGTTAAATCATTACCATACCAATAATCTGGGTACATTTTTTCTAGCTTTTATTCAAACAGATTGATAATAATCTAGTTTTGTTCCGAAGAATAGTATCCTTAGAGTAATAAGTTCGAAACAAGTTTTGCAACATATCTTTTATTCCAGGAGGAGGACTAGATGCCGATGTTCCGTCAACCACTAGTTATTTCATCAGATTATAATAAAGGACTATATCCATACACAGAGGCCTATCTAGGGTATGTCAGAGGGGGGACGTGCCCCAGGCGCCAAAGGCGAGGGGGCGGCGCTTGGCACTCTCGTAAAAATAATTTAATTAAATCAAAACTCTCACGACCTGAAGACATTCTGTGATTCATCGTGCAATACGGAGATGAGAGCGTCTTCCCGAATCTTCGAATCGCCATGCAAATATTAATTGTGATTGCAGTTTCCACTGCTAGCTGTGAAAGATCATTCAGCAAATTAAAATTGATTCTAAATTATCTTTGATCCAAGATCGGTTAAGAGACCTTGCTTTGCTTACTATCGAACGGGAAGAGGTTGGGAAGGTACCGTCTAATTGATGCTTTTGCATCAACGAAGGCGAGGGAGGAGCATATACAGGATGTTGAAATTGAAAAAAAATTTCGTTTTTTGCGAATATCTCCGGGACCGTTTATCGTAGAGAAAACAACTTTTGTAAGCATTTAACTCATAATAAGCTGTTTTGTGCGAGAATCTTTTTTTTTAAGTCATAATTGGTGAAGATTTTGAACGGGTAGTGGGTGTTTTTCTCCCCAATTTCTACACCACTGGAAAAAGTCCAATACTTGAACGACGAATACCAAGACCGTTGGATCGGTCGAGGAGGTCCGCACCCGTGGTCCCCTCGATCTTCCGAACTTAATTGTTTAGATTTTTTCTTTTGGGGCCATCTCAAAACCCTAATCTACGCTACTCCAGTTGAAAATGTTGACCAATTAAGAAAACGCATTGTTGCATCTTGTGACATAATTCGGAACACTCCGGGAAATTTCCTACGTGTTAGACAGTCAATGCGTCGAAGAATTGCTGCGTGAATTGAAGCTAACGGAGGACATTTCCAACATTTAATTTAAGTGTGTTTGATTTGTTATTTTTTTTTAATTTTGCAATTATGAAGTTAACCTTTGGTTTTGTTACATGTTTTAACGTTTAAATAAATTTTGTTCAATTAGTAAAACAAAAAATGTATTTCAAAAAATTTAAGTTTAGTTGATTTTTCTCGGAAACGGCCAATTTTAGAGCTTATGACCCAGAATACCTTTTTTGTGTAGAAAACATTGGCGGTTCAAATGGGTGTCTCAAAATCGTACTTTTTCCAATGGGGTAGAAGTTGGGGAGAAAAACACCCACTACCCCTTCAAAATCTTTACCAATTATGACTTAAAAAAAAATGTATCGCACAAAACATAGCTTACTATGAAAATGCTTACAAAAGCTGTTTTCTGTACGATAAATGGTTCCGGAGATATTCGCAAGAAACGAAATTTTTTTTTCAATTTCAACACCCTATCTCGAAAATTGTGCATTTTAGAGGGTTAGTTAATGAAAACTTTTTTCCAAATTTTTGGACGAGCCATCACATCCTGAAGTCCTGCGCATATATTATGAAACACTCTGTATAACGAGTATGTTATGTTCAATAAATAAATAAACATGTATATAGATAGATGTTTTGTTGTTGTGTTTTTTATTTCTACATTTATTTACATTAAAAAGTAATTTTAATCAATTTCTTTAAATGATTTATTACGTAGTACAAATAAACTAATAAATTTGGTTATGAATTTTCAAAGGGGGCCGATTACAACACTTGCCACGGGCGCCACTTTACTTGGTTACGCCACTGTCCATACATCTATAATTGCTATGCTGTATTTTATAACGCCCTCATCCCAGCATGCTCTTGATTTCGAACGAAAATGCAAGAAATTCCAAGCGGCAATGTTATCGCAGGTTGGTTTTTGTTAAATTTTTATATATTCTTGGGAGTAACCGACATTTTCGTTTTGTAATTCATTAATTTTCTTTGCTATTGTATACATACATAATAATAATTTTAATTATTCGAATAGCTCCACCCCAATATCAAGTCCCTAGTTATGCAACTAGTCAAACTATATATTGTATTGAAAGTTGCCTAATAGCTCAACCGTAAGACACAAGACATGGGGCAAATACAGAACAACCTATCAAGAGGAACAGTACACAGAAACATGAGATAGCACAGAACACCTATAAATACGACAGTACGGAATATTAGAATGAAAACGAACTTATTTATAGTTATTATTCATAAATTGAGGAGAATAGAAATAAAAGGAAAATGTAGCACCTAAATTGATTTCAACAGAGGCTGATACCTAAGCTCTCTCATTTCAATATTGAAAGAAGCTCTGAATCAAACCAATCTTAATTTTCTTCATAAAAACATCTACACGTTAGGTTTCCATTTTCTTATGATTACTCTGGTTTTCTGGTTCTTCGTTTTTGTAATGCTCTCTTTCTATTTTCTATCTTTGCATTGTATTATGTAGATGGTAGTGGTAGATGAAAACACTCAGCTCACTACTCACTAGCTGAGTAGAAACCACATCCATAAAGCCATAGATTACATTGCCACATATTTAAGTATTTATGTTAATTTAAACAGTAGATGATACGAGTTCGACTGTGTTTAATGCTTCAATTTTATGTTTTATGTTGATTGGTATTTAATAGTTTGAAGTGTTCCAAACATCGAGTTAGGTAGCCTCATTGGTGATAAATCATCAATTTACGAACTTCTTTTATTTTCATATAAAATAGGTAGTGCACGGTCAAACCGTGTTAGAACGTTTTCTTCGTGCCCTCAGACTAAATTAGTCTGGGGTTGTCCTGTCGTTAAGACCCCGGCTCAAACAATGTTTGCCACAGAACAACTTTAATTTTGCATCTAATATCGTAGGTTCGTTCACAAGGTCATCGCAGGTTAGTTTGTTAGGTTATTGACAGATTCTTGACCCAGGTATGAATTACACATAAATCCTCGGGAAATAGGTCACACTAACACACATTTGCAAGGATTTTAATTAATTAAATTTGTATAATTTTGACTTATTGATTGAACGTCTGTTCTATGATTTAAAGACTTGGAGTCACGTTTTATGTGAATCACCTCCAGGATAGATCTTTTATAATAATTGGTTTCTTTAGTTGAAATATTAACATTTTTGTAATCGAATTGATGATTATAATCAAAATATCGCTATAAACAGCCTTACAGATCGCGCTGTTAAATTGTTCCCCCCGAGACCTCAGAGAAAATGTGTTAAAAAAGTGTGATATAAATGTTGCGCTTAAGCTTACTAGCTGTGTTGGTAAATATTGTCCGGTGAGATTTTATGTGTTATCAATGATCCTGATAACCCCACGAATCGAATCCCACAAAAATTTGTCGATTCCGACCTATATGTCTTTTTTTTTATTTTTCCGGTTCGTTGCCTAGACTATTAATAATTGAGAATAAATCTTTATTCTGCAGTTGGACACAGGGTAGGACCGTGTAGTAGTCACTACCTAAAAAATACACGTGAACAAAACAAATATGGTTAGCTTAGATTAGAAGTATTTACATAAGGTTCACATGAATCAAAGTACAAAGTATGGATGTAAATCAGAATAAAAATACAGGCGATGCAATGCCAAAATTTGATTTATTGGATAGTGCCAGCCTCAGATGTATCAAAGACACTGATTTAGAAGTCAAGATCGAATATCATGAAGTAACTGAAGCACAACAGTTTCTGATAAAGTAAGATTTCAAATGTCAAATGAGATAGTGCCCCCCAGTACATGTTTAGTATTTTTGACTTCACTTCCAAGAATGTAAAATATTGACCACGATGGGTGATGTTACATCTACAAACACTTTATATGCGCAATGTGCCAAGCTAAAATTAATATTTTTTTCATACTCATGATCAGTCAGTTCTATGCTCAAAGTTGTACATATGAGACTTATAATCCTTAAGGATTTGAAATGATATGAAAATGACCCAACCATTTGGTAAAATGTTGAAAAGTAGATAACGAAATATGCAAATGCATCAATATACTGGATAGAACAACATGTATCAAAGTGATATTTTCAGATATTTTTTTGCATTACATTAATTGAACAAGGAGAATTCATTCAAACAGGTTACTTTTTTTAGTGAATGAGCCAATTGCCAAAATCTTTACTGGGGCCATGTCTTTTGCAGTTCATACCTAAAGAGGTTTCCATGGGTTCAGAAAAGTTCTACAGGTTCATATCTGATTAAGAAGTTGCAAGATTTGTCTTTGTACAACTATTAGTCTTTATCATGTCACCTAAAGTTGAGGGCTTCAACAATTCTCAATGATACATCTGTAGACATGTTCTATGTTTAATTTTTTTTTAGTCAATCTGTACTTGGTATATATTGAATTTCCATGAATATGAAGTATTTATTTTATCTGTTCTAACTGCTCCTTGTTGTTTCAGACAAGAATTAACAGTGGCAAAAGAGGTACTACATGAAAAAGTGACAATTCAGAATTTGGGAAGTTCCATTAAAAATGATCATGTTGAGACTAAACTTACAATAGACAAATTATTTAAATGTCCACGTTGCCATTATAAAACTACTAGAAAAGATTCATTGAGGTCGCACATAAAGTATCGCCACAAAAAAGAATTTCTCAGTTGTGAACATTGTGATTATAAATGCTTGTGGTCGACAGGATTGTATCGGCATCTTAATACCAAGCATATGAGAAAGCTCAAATGTAGACTTTGTAATTATGAAACTACAAAGATGGCTGACCTAAAACTCCATGTTGACAATCGCCATAAAAAGGAAGGTGAACTAAGCTGTGATTATTGTGACTTCAGAAGTACAAGGATGAACACCTTGAAGCAACATCTGAATGTCAGGCACACAAGAGAGAAGTTATTTAAATGTCAATATTGTGGTTATGAAACTCCTTGGAAGGGTAATTTGAAAGGCCACATAACTGGTAGGCATCTACAAAAGGAAATTGATTGTGAGTATTGCGATTTCAAAACCAATGAAATATTTCGATTGAAACTCCACATCAACAGTAAACATACAAGATATAAAACATTACACTGTGAACATTGCGATTTTGAAACTTCAGTGATGTTTAATTTGAGAAGACATGTTAACAGCAAACACACAAGGGAGAATATCTTTATTTGTGAATATTGTGACTTTAAAACCACGTGGCCTGAAGTGTTGAAACGTCATGTTAACAGTTTACATACAAGAGAATTTGTTTTCAAATGTGAACTTTGCGATTATGAAGGTACCAGGTCCACTAAACTGAAGCAACATATTATTAACATGCACACAAAGGAAAAATTCAGTTGTGAATATTGTCATGATAATTTTACATCGGAACCAAAACTGAATGCTCATATTAGAATCAGGCATACTAAAGAAAATGTATTTAGTTGTAAACAATGTAATTTTGTAAGCACTGTTAAGTCCAGACTTAAGATTCATGTCACAACGAAACACACGGAAGAGAAGATATATAAATGTCAATATTGCAATTATGAAACCAGCTGGAAACATAATTTGAAAAACCATATCCAGAGTAAGCATATACAAGAGAAGAGTTTTACTTGTGAACTCTGCGACTTTACTTCCCTAACGTTGCAGTTGTTGAAAACTCACATGAATAGTAAACATACAAGGGAGACTGAATTTTTATGTCAGTATTGTGATTTTAAAACAACTTATAAGGTCAGTTTGAATAATCACATCAACAGTCAACACACAAGGGAAAATATATTCAATTGTGAACATTGTGATTATAAGAGTACAGAGCTGCACAGGTTGAAAACTCACGTTATAAGTAAACACTCCAAGGAAAATATATTTTCTTGTGACTATTGTGATTACCAAAGTGGTTTGCGGTACCAGTTGAAAGCTCATGTTAACAGTAAACATACAAGGGAGAAAGTGTGGAGTTGTGAACATTGTGAATCTACGTTCCTAAGCGTGTCCACCTTGAAGAGGCATATCAATGGCAAACACACGAGAGCAGAGTTGTTCAAATGTGATTATTGTGATTATGTATCTGCCAGACGTGAGCAAATGAAAATTCACACTAACAACAAACACTTGAAACTAGAAATATTCAAGTGTGAAATTTGCTGTTACCAAAGCACAGAGCATGGGAACGTAAAAAAACATATGAAGAAAAAACACAAATAACATGTATCTAAGGTTTCGGCGTTTACGTGGTGTAAATTCATAATACTTCGGAAGTTGGAGAATAAAACTCGAATTTTACACAAAACTTTTAACATTTAATTTAAAAATGCTGACAAATTGTTTCACCACACTGTGGCATTATCAAAGCGAGGAGTTATCAACCTCGCTTTGATAATTCCACAGTGTGGTGAAACAATTTGTCAGCATTTTTAAATTAAATGTTAAAAGTTTTGTGTAAAATTTGAGTTTTAACCTCCAACTTCCGAAACACAAATAACAATTTTTGATAGTAAGGAAAGGGTTTTCTTTTATCTGGTTTCTCAGAAATCATGAAAATTCCATTTGTGTTCTGATTCAAGTATGTCAATGGTAATATGAGACATAAAGGATGTTTCTTAATATGTGTCAAAAATTCCATGTGATACCTTGGCAAAAACTCACTTTAGTTGTACAAAATTGTTAAAAGTAGATTAAATATAGTTTATTACATATTGTTGAATTACATTTTATTTACTAAAAGGGTGGAAGTATGTGTTTTAACTAATGGTTTTCATTCGGCAACTGATTTATAATAAAATTCAAACATCAGTAGTAATTTTTGTTCCACCCACTTTAGTTGTACAAAATTGTTAAAAGTGGATTAAATATGGTTTATTACATGTTATTGAATTACATTTTATTTACTAAAATTGGTGGAATTATGTGTTTATAACTAATGGTTTTCTTTTGGCAACTGATTTACAATAAAATTCAAATATCTTTTGATCCACCTACTTCAGTTATGTTAAATTATTTTAAATAGATTATATATAGCCTCTTTTATGTTTTTGGGCTAAATCTGATTTACTAAAATTGGAGGAATTATATTTGTTTTTAGCAAACGATAGTTCTGTTTTTTAAGCGAATCAAATAATTATAAAATAGTAATATTGCTTAATGGAAATAGGCGGCCATGGCTATGACAGATACCATGACAAATGTCATTATTGTACTTTCTCTATATTTTGTACAAAATCAATCGTCCCAGATTATATTGTAACAATGAGTTGTTTTAAAAATTACGAGGCTTGTTCATGTTGCGACGAATTAAGTCACGGGAAAATGTTCCATTCCAAACTAACATATTTACTGGAGTTAATTGAATATTGTTCACCAGAAATGTTAAATGTGGCAAATCGTAAAGGTTTATTCAAGAAAATCCAAGAAAAGCTGCACCAAACATCTATAAAATTTAATAGAATTGGCAAGAATAAATTGAACAAGTGGATTTATTTGTTTAAACACAAACCTTTGGTAAATTTAGAGTCCCTTTGCATTTCGCCATTACGAAGAGAAGAATTTCAAGGGGAATATCAAAAATATTTGAATGTTGTTATGAAATTAAATAAAATATATATTTTAATAATAAATCGAATGAATTTAAATATTTAATTTATTTTTGTTAACGGTTGTTTTGTTATGTATCGTATCACTTTCAAACTCATTTGTTAAACGTCAAAAAATATCCACTATAATTTTGCTTCTCTACCCTAAAAGAAAAAATATCCACTGAATTTTTTTCGTTGGCATGGCAATAAGTCAAAATAAAAGTATTTCATTGGTCGAAAATTGTCAGTGTGAAATTCGCTTTCATACTTCTAATTTAATAACACCAGCTCCTGAATTTCATTTTATTTTCAATAAAATTGTTTTTCTTTATAATTGTTTTATGCTTCAACTTGAGATCGACTTGTGCTAAATGTACGTAATAGTCGAATATTGCTAACTCTTATTATTGCGTCAGGCAACTCTCATTGTGTTTTACGGAGTAGAGTCGCATACTCTATAATAGAACATCTTTTATTAGCGATTTCTAAATCACTTTCCATATAATTTCTGTTCCTACCATCATTTTACTAACAAATCACGTGATATTGATCTTAATTTTTTGTTCATCATTAGTTTTAATTATTTGAATAAACTACAAAGATTGTTACGGTGAGTTTTTTTTTGCGGATGTGAAGAAAACCCTTCATGGGGAGGTTATGTGCCTTTGGGTCTACTGTGAGAGTCACCATTGCAGGCATACTCACCAAAAACTTCACTCCCTTTGTAGACTTGTCTGGCTATTGCCTCCGGTGATACTTAGGCCTGCTGGCCCATTGTACTAGCCTTTGTTTTGTTTTTTTATGGTATTCACTCAAGTATTTTTGTACCTTGTACGAGTTTGCACAAGTTCTTTACTGGGTGGGAATTGTATAATTCTGGTTCGCCGTTAGGCTTTCTTTACGGTATTCACTCGAATATTTTTTTGCCTTGTACGAGTTTGCACAAGTCCTTTACTGGGTGGGAACTGTATAATTCTGGTTCGCCATTAGGCCTTCCAAAAATTAACTGTCTTTTGCGGTCCAGTGCCTCGCATTTACAAAGTATGTGTCTCACTGTTTCTGTATCCTTACCGCAAAGTCTTCATGTCAGGTCGCCATTGTACAGTCCCATTTTGTTTAGGTCGCCTTTAACTGGCGCATGGCCAGTCATGAGCCCAGTTATGACTTTTATTTTTTCCCTATTTAGTGCTAATAGGTCTGTCGTTCTTTTGTTACACGGGGTTTTGATGTATTTCTTCCCATGTTCGTTTCCTGGGATATATTCCCAGTATTCTTTATAGTTTTCCATGATCCATCTACAGACCTTCGTGCTGTACCTTTTGGTAACCCGTGGTCTGTTCTGGATCTGAAGCGTTCTCCGACACTTTTCTTGCAAGTTCGTCGGCTTTTTCATTGCCAGTCGTTCCCTGATGTCCCGGCACCCAGATGAGCTTAACGCGGTTTCTGTCTGCCAGTATTTCAAGTTCTTCTTTGCATGTCCATACCAGACGGGATGTCACTTCCTGACTTCTCATTGCCTGAAGTGCAGTCTAACTGTTTGTCAATATGTGGATCTGCTCATCTTCGATGGCTCTCCGATTGTTTTCCTTCACACATTGAAGGATTACATATACCTCTGATTGGAAGACAGAGATGTGTTTACCCAATGAATAGCTGAGGCCAGTCTTCAGGTTTCCTGAGTATACTCCTGCACCTGCACCTTTTTAAGTCTGTCTATATACCAGATCTTTCCCTGTAGAATGTCGCCCAGGTTTGTATGTTCCCATTCGGTCCTTTCTGGTATTGATACCCTGAATGTGTTGTTAAAAGAGTATCGGTTTGGAATGTGATCTGTTCTCATGGCTAATACGTCCGTGGTCACGATTTTTACGATGCTCATGTGTCCTGGCCCAATGTGAATATTCTCCAGTGTATTTTGTATTCTGAAAGCACCAATCCTCTCCTTGGATTACCAATTGGAGGGGAGGGAATCCCAGTAATGTCTCTATTGCTGCAGTGGGCGTTGATTTCATGGCCCCTCTGTGATCCCAAGACAAGCAAGTCTCCGGACCTTGATTAGTCAAGTCGTGGTCCCTCTTTGTTGTGTTTTAGGCCACCATACCAAAGAGGCGTATGTTATTGCGGGTTTAACTACCATGTTGTACAACCAGTAGAGCATATTCGGTCGTAGCCCCCATTTTTTCCCGAAGGAGCGTCTGGTCACAAATGAGATCTCCGCTTTTTTATTAACTTTCCCACATGTTGGTTCCGAGTCAGTTTCGAGTCTAGTGTCACCCCTAGATATTTGACTTCCCCTTTTATCTGTATACTTCTCCTCGAATCTTCAGAGGTCCTGAGCCCTCTAATTTGCGTTTACGAGTGAATGTTACTATGGTACCTTTGTGGGGACTGATATTCAGTCTCTCTGAATCCGTCCATGTTGTAACCAGGTTCAGAGCCTTTTGCATTTGATCTCTGACCGTGGAGTCGTATTTTCCCTGTACCATGGCAACTATGTCGTCGGCATATCCAAGGGTTCTATATCCTTTGTCCTGGAGGGTTCTCAGTAGCCCGTCCACGACCAGGTTCCACAGGGACGGAACTATTAAGTTAGAATCATCTACCCTCATTGGAGTAGGAGTAGACTGATGTTAAAACATGTAGATTTCTCTGAATATCGAACTCTTAGTTCAGTTTTGACGTTACGCTTTAGGCCAGGTACTGTAACCCCTACCGATGTGTACATGTTTTCAAAAGCAAGGAAAATCAAATGTGTGTACAAAGAAGGAAAATCAATCAATCACATTCCAAATAACCTACTAGCCTAGTATTACCAAAAATTTTAAAAACTGACCTTGTAACTTGGAGTTTCGAAATCGGGAAACAAAATGAATTCCCGGGATCGCAACCACCTAGGCAACACCCAGTGGCGGCTCGTGAACTTTTTAAGAAAGGAGGCTGGACATAAAACGTTTTTGTAAAAATATACTCTATTGAGCCAATAAATTTAACCTTTGCACAGCGACCGTACCAGCTACTTCAGTAACAAAATTAATTGTTGCCAAGCAAGAACCAACGTGGAGGTGTAGAGTTTCTCTTGGCAAAAAATTTTTTTTCGTTTTTTTTTCTTTGAATTTTTGATATTTTTTCTTTTTTTTTGAAATTTTTCCTATTTTGTTTTTTTTTATTATTTTTATTAACTTTTTTTTATATAATAACGAAATTCTACGGTCTTTAGTTTGCGAAAAATGATCAATAATATTATCAAAAAATGTATCATTTTGTTTTAAGTGTTTTACCAAATCTTTTTCAATAGATATCAAACTAACATTGTATAAACGATTTTGGCCCATGTAAGTTTTAATTCGTTTGAGAGTAGAAAATGATCTCTCCACCGATGCCGACGTGACAGGAATGGTGACTGTCAACCAAAGTAGTTTATAAAACTGAGGTAAAACTTGTTGCAAATCATTGTCTATCATATATTTTATCATATCGGCGTGAATGTCGTACTGGCCTAAAATATCTTTATCCGAGTAGGTATATAACCCATAATTCATTGTGCAGTGCTATTTTATCAAAAAATTTATATTTTAGAACTAAGTTATCTAAAAGTGTATTGGGAAACTCTTTTGAAAAAGATTCGAAAAATCTTCTATTCGTCAAGTCGAAAAACTTCAATTCAGGTGGATCGGAAAATCGAATCTCAATTTGACCTTTAATAGTATCTAAAATTTCATAAAAAAAGTTGTTTATAATGTAGTTTCTTGTCTACCAAATTATGTTTTCCTCCTTTAACAATATTCTGTTTACCGGTTAATGTAAACTTAATACTCGATGTAATATGTTCCTGCGATTTTTCATGTCTGTCTATACCACGAGCTAAATTTTTCAAATCATCATAACCCGAGTGCCCCCAACATGAAGTTGTATCAGATGTAAATAGCAAGCAATATAATTTATTGTGTATTTCGATTTTGAAACATACCTGTCATCACTAATCCTTTCAAATCTGGTAAAGGCCGTTTATTTTAAAAAAACACTTTTCTGTAATATGTTAATCCACTAAATGGATTTTCTAAGAAGTCAGCAACTGCACATTTTAACGTTAAATAACTCAGAGAACAGATAAATTATAACTTAACCTTACTTCGCTTCGCGAAACAAAAACAACAACTGACGGAGCACGTGTCTCGTGGTGCCGCCTCGCAGCTCGCAGGGCAGGAAGTAATCGTATTTCGACCAAGTGCGAACGAGAAGCTAGCCTACCGAGAATGTTGCCATATCCGCTGTTTTACCCTATTTGGCAGTTGAACTGGTTGGAAAAACGTATTTAGCGTTTGAGATATATAGAATCTAGCCTCTGGCCACTGTTGCCAGATCAAAAATAACTACTGAGAACGGGGAATTAATTGTAAAATTTAAAGAATTATCAGAGAAACGAGAAATAAAATGGAGAATGATCATCAAGATAAATTGGTGAGGAGGCTGAGCCTCCTTAGCCTCCTTCGAGGAGCCGCCACTGGCAACAACCGTCGATACATATTGTACGTTCGATGCATGTTACCTCTCGTCAGATGTGTTGTTGTTCTATGCTTCGCACCCGTACGTGCTTCTGGAATGATTCGATGAAAACCATAGAGATCATATAGCACTATATCTGACGCCATTACGTTTTTTAATTTATTTCCTGCTTCTCTGCTTGTGATTTGTGAACTTCAACTTGTGATTGTGGATTGTACTAAGTACCCCAAAGTTACAATTGCATTTAAGCACCGGCATTGTATCCAATGTTGTAGTGTTCGGAAATGAATGCGCCAACATACCTATATTATAAATGGATTGAAAAAAATTTTCAGTCAAGACTGAGACCTATGTGTGCCTATTAACTAGCGGTGAGAGCCCGTCTGCAAGTTGTGCCTATTTCCTGTGTTTTATTTTAAGTACGATATCTTGAGAAACATGTCGGCATTCAATTGTGATTCTAGTGGTTCGAACGAACATATTGATATTAAAGACATTGACATAAAATATGAAGATTTAGATAAAGGGCCCAGCCATGTGGATAACTATGACTTATATATTACAAATAGAGTAGATAGTACAACAGACTTGGGATCCACAGTTGTTAACGGTGGAATTCTCAAAACTGAATTTGATAGTGCATTGAGTGAAACTGAAAAACCCAATAATGAAGTTGGTAGTGGATTGAATATAAAAACTGAAGTATGTACCACATCAAATGGAGGACCTAGTAATATAATAGTTGGAAGTAATTTAAATATTAAAACTGAAATAGACTCGTTTAGTGTACCACTTTGTAATATCAAAACCGAAGTACCTGATGATGACAATGCCCTGACCCCTGTAGAACTGGACTTTGTTGCAATCAAAACAGAACCACTAGCAGAAGCGGATAGTGACACCACATTAATCACTTCCTCTGAAATCAAATCGGAAATAACAGGCATAGATGAGTCTTCAGCTCCTGTAGAACATGATTTAAGTGAAATGAAAATGGAAATCGAGGAACAGGAATCCAAAAATTTCAACCTAGATCTTCAACAGCCAGGGACATCTTCAGGGTGAGTTTCTACATTTTCCAAAAATTATGGAACATTCTTCCACTTTTAAATCCTCTTCTGAACAGACGTTAGCAAGGACTATTAAAAAATATATGTCAAGGACTTTCTGGGATGAATAGTCAGTCAGTACCAAAGAGTAATATCAAAAATATGTGAATACATGGTTTACATGAATCAACCAAGGTCTGATATTTTATGAAAAAATACCAATAACATTTTGATACTAATATAAAGATTCTTGACCCAGTATGAATTTATATAAAAATTCTCGGGAAATAGGTCACAATAACACTCAGTTTTAAATTTTCGTCTTTACGTACGTTTCGGTCTCACGACCTTCATCAGAAGACTTATTATGTAAAAAGGGGTTAATTAAAACTAATTAGCACAAGCGTCCATATCGCACAATTTTCAATCAAAAAGACCACGCCGTCGAAACGAACAGAACCACGAATAATCGAAAATTGTATCGTTAATATTAAAGTATAATTTTTGTAACAAGAATCCACTGTTCAGTAAAATACTCATAATATATAAACGCATATTGCTATGGTCTCAAAGCAACTGAAGTTCGAAGCTATTTGTTGATATTTACTCGAAACAGATGTAGATTTATGACGTACTCGAAAAGGTTTTAGACCTGCATTGGAATTTACTTTAAGCGTTCTTCCTAAAATATACTTTTAACATTATAAAGACGCATGTAGGAATTTGCAAGAGTTTTAATTAATCAAGTTAGTATAAATCTGACTCAATCCCTGAATATCATTCCTATGGTTCACAGAATTGGAATCCCGTTTTATGTGAATCATCTCCAGGATAGATCTTTTATAATTATTGGTTTCTTTAGTTAAAATATTAACATTTTTGTAATCAAACTGATGGTTATAATCAAAGCAGTGTTTAGCAAGGGCGGTGGAATTTTCTAAGTTATTATTTCTTGTGCTATACTTATGGGCGTACATTCGTTTTTGTAAATATTGTTTAGAGATTCCAGTAGAAGTTCCATCACAATCTAAACAATTCAATTTATATACTGTGTGGGTTTGTTTATCTTTAGGTATTACAGGTTTTAGATTTGAGAAATATTTCCCAACACAGTTAGTAGGTTTACGCTCAACATTTATATCGTACTTTAAACCTTTCTTAATTTTTTCTGAGGTCTCCGGAATGTATGGTAAAGTTATATAATTGTCTGTATTACCTGTTATGTTATTTTTATATGAAGAACCATTATAGATTTTGTTTATTCTCTCTTTAATGATAGGATTGAAGAACGTTTTTGGGTAGCCATTCATTTCTAGTGTATTACGAACAATTTTTAAATTCTTGGGACGGTCTTCTGCGTGGGACAATTTCACCGCGCGGTCTGTAAGGCTGTTAATGACACTTTTTTTATAACAAGCTGGTACAACGGAATTGAAATGAAGATAACGTTGAGACCAAACTTCTTTAGTAAACCAAGAAGTTTTTATTTTTCCATCAGCATCATGCCTAATGTTCATATCTAGGAAATTTATGTTTTTGTTTATTTCTATTTCACAAGTGAATTGAAGTTTACAGTGGAAATTGTTGAATTTATTAATTACATATTGAACTTTATCGTTGGGAACACACATAAGGCAATCATCTACATATCATTTAAAGAATACAGGCTGAAAATCTAATGAATTTATAACCGATTCCTCTAGGCATTCCATAACGAGGTTAGCAGTGGTAGCTGAAATAGGAGATTTTGATACCAGAAATTAGAATGTTCCTTTTGTCAGTAAATTGTTATTGCTGTTCACCATATTATCATATTTATATTTTCAGGATTTTCTTTCTCAGGTACTAAATCCAACAAAGCGTATTATTATATATAAAATCTACAGACCCGAAAATGTCTTTAGAACTTATGATTAAATGCTTTGTTCAAATAATGTAAATAGACTAGTATATTGTCACCAATCAGTAGTTTACTTTTCATCTGCCTTGAAAGCAAGCATAGCAGATATTGATCCTTGAACCTGCTGTGAAGTATCTGTAAATTCTTGAGATAATAATAATTATATTTGTTGTCAGTCCTATTGTTTACAAACTCAATAAGCCGTTGTTTTATTTGAATCGTTTCCAGAATGAATCTTATAATGGTTTCTTTCTTTGAATAAAATAACAATATATCCTTAGTCAAGTTGAAGGTTACAATCTATTGTAAGTTCTATTTAGCGACAATTGTAGAATAGATGAAAGTTCCGACAACAAAATATACGTAAGGCAACTATCAATAATTATTATCAGTGTGGTGACTCTTTTCTCAACTATTTCAATATTATATTTTCTTATAGGTATGTTTCTTTACTATTATTTTTCATTGTTCAGAAATTCTCAAATGATGTACTTACATTTTATTGGGCAAAAAATACCGGAAACCACGTTTTTTTATCTTTCTATGTTTGAAGTTATTTATTTACTTAAATAAATAGCTAAGCAGCCATAAAATTTAGATTATACACTGTTTGGAAGTACGGTCAGAAGGTTTTTGAAAGTTGGAAGAATGTTCTATTATTGTTCTAAGTTAAGCAGGGCTGCCACTTCTTGAATCGATAATAATATTATATACCTGAATGATGCTTAAGGTAATGTGCTATTCAACAGAACCGTGCACACGTTTTTATGTCTATTATTTTTGACGTGACAACGTCTTATAATTCGATGGAGCCGGCTGCACGCACGAGAAAACATGACACATGCGGCGTTACCTCGCTCTGAGGCGTTCCATTTAAGGCTTGAAGTGCAAGCGAGAGCGCGGAACGAGCAACAAAGAGGCACAATCGGCCTCCGCGTTCGGCAGCGTTCGACATCTGTCTCTCTCCTACTTGAGTGAGCGATGCATCCGCGTGGACAGCTGCTATACAATAATACATTTACATGTTTTCGTCAAGTATGAAGTGCAGTGAAAAGTGAATGTGGTGTCAATAATTTATAGCAACGATAATTGCGGCGATAAAGGTAATGATTCTTTCGATATTAAATATATGTTCAGTGATATATTGTCAAATATTCGTGCTTTCATCATTAAAAAATCGGTTGTCTGTAAAGTCGGTTTACTGACGATAGTTGAACGTGACAACGTCATAAGAAAATACTGATGGAATGGACGGCTGGCTGGTCCAACCTGTCATTTCAGACACGTTGTTATGATATGTGGAAGATTTAACATTTATGTTTTAATTTTTTGAAATCATAGCTACGCTCGATAATTATTTCGATCGAAAAGTAAAGCAATTGATTTTTCACAAATCGTGAAATAGTTCTGTTAACTTATTGTTATAGTTTTGTCAATTATAGCATAACCTACAATCGACGAAGTTGACGTGACAACGTCTTATAATTTGATGGAGCCGGCTGCACGCACGAGAAAACATGACTCATGCGGCGCTACCTCGCTCTGAGGCGTTCCATTTAAGGCTTGAAGTGCAAGCGAGAGCGCGGAACGAGCGACAAAGAGGCACAATCGGCATCCGCGTTCGGCCGCGTTCGACATCTGTCTCTCTCCTACTTGAGTGAGCGATGCGTCCGCGTGGACAGCTGCTATACAATAATACATTTACATGTTTTCGCGAAGTATGAAGTGCAGTGAAAAGTGAATGTGGTGTCAATTGTTTATAGCAACGATAATTGCGGCGATAAAGGTAATGATTCTTTCGATATTAATTATATGTTCAGTGATATATTGTCGAATATTCGTGCTTTCATCATTAAAAAATAGGTTGTCTGTAAAGCCGGTTTACTGACGATAATTGAACGTGACAACGTCATAAGAAAATACTGATGGAATGGACGGCTGGCTGGTCCAACCTGTCATTTCAGACACGTTGTTATGATATGTGGAAGATTTAACATTTATGTTTTAATTTTTTGAAATCATAGCTACGCTCGATAATTATTTCGATCGAAAAGTAAAGCAATTGATTTTTCACAAATCGTGAAATAGTTCTGTTAACTTATTGTTATAGTTTTGTCAATTATAGCATAACCTACAATCGACGAAGTTGACGTGACAACGTCTTATAATTCGATGGAGCCGGCTGCACGCACGAGAAAACATGACTCATGCGGCGTTACCTCGCTCTGAGGCGTTCCATTTAAGGCTTGAAGTGCAAGCGAGAGCGCGGAACGAGCGACAAAGAGGCACAATCGGCCTCCGCGTTCGGCAGCGTTCGACATCTGTCTT
The DNA here is from genome assembly GCA_958510875.1 of Endomychus coccineus. Classification (NCBI taxonomy): domain Eukaryota; kingdom Metazoa; phylum Arthropoda; class Insecta; order Coleoptera; family Endomychidae; genus Endomychus; species Endomychus coccineus. Next base: position 18,790,110 of record OY294070.1, on the reverse strand, counting down.
TCTCCTACTTGAGTGAGCGATGCGTCCGCGTGGACAGCTGCTATAAAATAATACATTTACATGTTTTCGTCAAGTATGAAGTGCAGTGAAAACTGAATGTGGTGTCAATTGTTTATAGCAACGATAATTGCGGCGATAAAGGTAATGATTCTTTCGATATTAAATATATGTTCAGTGATATATTGTCGAATATTCGTGTTTTCATCATTAAAAAATCGGTTGTCTGTAAAGTCGGTTTACTGACGATAGTTGAACGTGACAACGTCATAAGAAAATACTGATGGAATGGACGGCTGGCTGGTCCAACCTGTCATTTCAGACATGTTGTTATGATATGTGGAAGATTTAACATTTATGTTTTAATTTTTTGAAATCATAGCTACGCTCTATAATTATTTCGATCGAATAGTAAAGCAATTGATTTTTTACTCATCGTGAAATAGTTCTGTTAACTTATTGTTATAGTTTTGTCAATTATAGCATAACCTACAATCGCTGCACTAGCGGACCGATGCTATTTATTTTAATGATGAAAGCACGAATATTCGACAATATATCACTGAACATATATTTAATATCGAAAGAATCATTACCTTTATCGCCGCAATTATCGTTGCTATAAACAATTGACACCACATTCACTTTTCACTGCACTTCATACTTGACGAAAACATGTAAATGTATTAGCAGCTGTCCACGCGGACGCATCGCTCACTCAAGTAGGAGAGAGACAGATGTCGAACGCTGCGGAACGCGGAGGCCGATTGTGCCTCTTTGTCGCTCGTTCCGCGCTCTCGCTTGCACTTCAAGCCTTAAATGGAACGCCTCAGAGCGAGGTAACGCCGCATGAGTCATGTTTTCTCGTGCGTGCAGCCGGCTCCATCGAATTATAAGAAGTTGTCACGTCAATGAATAGCATTCATTTTGCAGAACCGCTTACAATCGCACCATGGAAAAACAACCTGACGAACCAGAGGATTTCACGAATGAGCCACTACCTTCGATGAGTGAACCCAAGGAGGTTCAAGATGCTGTAGCATCTACTTTAGCAACGCCATTCGCGCAGCCAATAATCGCTGCTTCAAAATCGAAAGCACAAAAACAACGTGAGTACAGACAGCGTATCGCAGCATCTAGAACTCCTGCTCAGGCGGCTGCTGCGAGAAAATCAAAGAACGAAAGACAACGCAAAAACAGATTACGCCAAGCTACTAACTTGGCTATTGCCAGTGGTTCTCTTGAAGCGACAACTACATCTTCACCTTGTTCAGGGGAAGAGTCGAACAATGTCCAAACTAGAAGTCAACGACAACACGCGCAACAACAATCTACCACCACTGCAGATCAACCTGATGAGCGTGTCAATCTCACAAATGAGCCACTCTTTCCGGCAATTCCTGTTCCCATGGAGGTTCATGAAGCTGTTGCATCTACCTCTGCGACGCCATTTGCAGAACCAATAACTGCTGCTCCAAAAACAAGGGCACAAATACAACGTGAGTACAGACAGCGGATTGCTGCATCCAAAACTCCTGCACAGGCAGCAGCTGCAAGAGAAGCACGTAATGTAAGAGATCGAAACAACAGATTATGCCAAGCTGCTAACTTGGCTATTGCCAGTGGTTCTCTAGAAGCGACAACTACATCTTCATCTTGTTCAGGGGAAAAGTCGAACAATATCCAAACTAGAAGTCAACGACAACACGCGCAACAACAATCTACCACCACTGCAGATCAACCTGATGAGCGTGTCAATCTCACAAATGAGCCACTCTTTCCGGCAATTTCTGTTCCCATGGAGGTTCATGAAGCTATTGCATCTACCTCTGCGACGCTATTTGCAGAACCAATAACTGCTGCTCCAAAAACAAGGGCACAAATACAACGTGAGTACAGACAGCGGATTGCTGCATCCAAAACTTCTGCACAGGCAGCAGCTGCAAGAGAAGCACGTAATGTAAGAGATCGAAACAACAGATTATGCCAAGCTGCTAACTTGGCTATTGCCAGTGGTTCTCTAGAAGCGACAACTACATCCTCATCTCGTTCAGGGCAAAGGTTAAACACCGTCCATATTGATACTCAACGACAATTTACCGACCAACAACGTCAAACTTTAACAACAGAACCAGCAGAAACTACTGTACAACCAAGTACTTCTTCAGATCAAATTGAAGTTCAAGCACAATCTACTTGGAACACTAAATGGGCATCATCAATCATGAGATTCAAATATACTTTTTTGGACAACGATTTTGGCTACGCTTGCTCGGTCTGCGACAGACTTTGGTTTAGAAACGACCTTAAGCCCATCACTGCAGCACAGCTGAAGGTAATTTCGGATTGGTTTATCAAAGAAAATCGACAACTGAGCAGAGAAGAATATAAACTGGTTTGCAACACTTGCAAAAGGTCACTGAACAAACAATCGATGCCACCGCTAGCAAAAGTTAATGGATTCTCATATCCTGACCCACCACCAGGCCTACCACCGTTAGATCCCATCAGTGAACGATTGATTTCGCCTCGTCTACCATTTATGCAAGTGCGTAGTCTGCGTCATGATTTCTCTTATGGAATCGTAGGACAAGTGATAAACGTACCAGTCGACGAACAAGAAATGGTAAAATGTTTGCCGCGACAACTGGATGAGGACGACGTTATTAATGTAAACATTAAAAGAAAACTTGCCCACAAATCTGTTTACATTAGCGGATACATGTCCAAAAGTACAGTTACTTCGTGGTTAACTGTTCTGCAGAACTCTCCATTATATAGTTTGTACGAAATCAAAGTGGACTTGTCGAGACTGAATCTTGCTTTGCCAGACCTCGATGACGTAGAGGATGACCCGTCAAACCGTATAGAAAATATCTCCGCAGAACAGAACCCTGAATCTGAGATTCTCGCTTCAAGGCAACATACCGTGATGTGGAACGAAGAAGATTGTCTCAATATCGCACCAGGACACCGGGCAACTCCCCTCAACATCATTTACGACCGTCATGCAGAAGAGTTGTCATTCCCATCGATATACTATGGAAATCCACGTCGATTCCACATGGGAGTTTCAGTGACACCTTACATGATGGCAACCAGTGAAATACGACGAAGCGATAGACGCGGAGCCACGCCTCAAAAAATCTTGTACGTAGCAATGAAAATTTTGCGGCTACGTATGGTGGATGGAATTTACAGCACGTTTCGCAACGTTTCAGTCACAGAAAATGTTACACGACGTATGTTAGAAGACCCAGAATTTCTGAAAGAATATGTCTTACAAAACCTCGCATTCATGAAGACAGTGCCAAACTCCGTCCAATACTGGGCTTCTCGCAAACGAGATCTCTTTGCCATGATTCGTCAACTTGGTAAACCAACCATCTTTCTCACTATAAGTGCAAACGAAATACGATGGATGAAATTGCTTACTATACTTCTCAGACTGAGCAATAAATATCCTGGAAAATCAGCAGGAGAACTCAACACTTCCGAGCGCTGTACTTTAGTTAGCGACGATCCTGTGACGTGCTGCATTTACTTCTACAAGCTCGTCGGTTCCTTGATGAAAATGCTGAAATCCAAACAGTCCTATAATCCATTCGGAGAGTATTTTGTTAGAGATTACTTCATTCGTATTGAGTTCCAGCATCGAGGAAGCCCCCACGCACACATTTTATTGTGGTTAAACAACGACCCACATGAAACCCCGTCGGAAAATATGCCAAAAACCATTGAGCTCGTAGAAAAATTGAGTACGGTAGCCCGGAATGATGTACCTAACAATTCCATCTACGCCAACCAGATACACAAACATATTTTCACATGCACGAAGCGAGGTGAGACAATTTGTAGATTCGGAATTCCGTACTGGCCAATGTCTACGACTCGTGTATTGGTTCCAATGCCTCAATCTGATAAACGCCGTCGAACACTACAACAGAAGGCGAAAGAGCTCCGTACTTCACTCGATGAACGTCGGTACGCGGGCATGAATGACTTTCTTGAAGCTAATGGTTTGACACACGATTCATACCTCGACATTGTGCGCTCAACGTTACGCAGACCAACTCTTCTGTTCAGACGAAACTTTGACGAACTTATGACAAACACGTTCAATCCGTACATTGCTGGCGAAGTCAACTCAAACATCGACATTCAATTTATCTTGGATGAATACAGCTGCGCAGAGTATGTTGTGGAGTACGTAAATAAATCAGCTCGTGGAATGGGCAATCTACGTCGTGAGCTTACTACGATGATGCAAGAGCATCCCGAACAGGACTACACAGACCAGTTGAAAGCTTTAAGCATCAAGCTGCTTAACGCTGTCGAGATGTCAGCGCAAGAAGCAGCATGGTATCTCCTACGTCAACCGATGAGCGAGACAAGTCGTCAAGTTGCGTACATTCCAACAGTATGGCCGACGGAAAGACAACGTTGCCGCAAACGTCGTCAACAAATGGACCGCGAAGGCCTTGACGAAAACAGTACTGATGTCTGGACCAAAAACATAATCCAGCGCTATGAAGAGCGTCCTGCATCTTTAGAACAAGTATATTTAGCTGAGTTTGCATCGTGGTATGCTAAAGCTAATGATTTCGTTGACGAGGAGGACGACGTGCACGTGGATGACGAAGAAGATTTAGAAAGTGAACCCGCAGCAAGAACGTCAAGAGCACAAAATCAATACCGTAGACGACTAATCGGACGTGTCATACGATACAGACATTACGACATGGACGAAACTGTCAATTATAAACGAGAAATGGTTCTACTGTACGTACAATTCCGCAACGAAATGTTAGAAATTGTTGATCAAAATAAATTTCTCCAATTATTTGACGACAACAAAGACGCAATCATGGAACGCCGTAGTCAATTCGAGTCTAATTTGAACATTGAAAACGTCATGAGAGAACTTGAAACGAGTTTCCAGAAGAAAGAACAGGAACCAGAGCAAAAGTTAAATGTCGACCTCACGTGCAAAGCAAGCCAAACACTTTGTCTACAAACTGGGTACCAGTTTATAAGAAAATAGTAAACATTACACTAACAAAAACTATAAAATGCAAACGAAAACAGTTTCCTTGCGTTCCTGATTGTGCCATCACTATTCACAAGTCACAAGGTGGGACGTTTGCTGTCATTGTTTATAAATACTCATCCAAGCAACTGCAACAGTTGGTGTACGTGGCGCTGAGTCGGGTAACAAGTATAGCAGGCTTGCATATTATCACCGTAAAAGATGCTCCATTTCGCTTTAAACACGGACGGAAGGGAAACGATTCACAGACAACAAGAGATATCCGTAACGAATACATTCGACTTCGTGGACACACACTTCGAACAATTACTGATAATGCAGTGAAATTCTGTAATGACTCAAACAATGCAGGACAAACTTTAATAACGAACCTTAATTCACAGAGTTTGCCTGCTCACTTTGCAGATATTGAAAAAGACACAGTGATTCCAAGGTCTGATTATTTGATTTTGACTGAAACGTGGATGCGTGACAATTGTGATCCAATTCCAATTGAAAATTTTGAATGTGTAACCCGGCAGAATAATCGATCAGATTCTGAAACAAACGCAGCAGGTGGAGTGGCAATTTATAGAAACTTATCGACATCCACGGCCAAAATTCTCAACGTTGAACTGTCGGATACAACCCGCCTTATTAGAAACACTGGTGACGTTTGCTTGGCAGAAGTTACATGCTTCACCGCTGATACCACATTTAAAATGGTTCTTGGCGCAGTTTATATTCATCCTGGAGCAAGTATCTCTAACATCAGTGTTCTGCTGCATCAAGCACTATTTCCGTATGTTTACAACAGCCGGTATGTACATCCCATCATGGAACTTGATACCGATGTACCAATTCTTCTTTGTGGCGACTTCAACACAAACGTGAAAAATGACGAAACATTTCTCAAGTTCATGAAAGACATGTTCAATCTCGATTGTGCGTCAGACATTAATAAGTCAACAACACTAAGAGGCACCACCATCGATTTGACTTTTTCAAGACACATTACACTCGAAACACTCCCTTTCATTTCCTACTTTTCCTATCATCGTCCTATTCTCAACAGAATAACACAAATTGTAAGAAGTTAAATATCACACATGTTTAAAAGTTGTAAATAAAAGTTGTAAAACAATTGCTCAAAGCACATTCATACTTGTAAAAACTATGTACATTGTAAAAAAAAAAAAAAAAAAATCGGTTGTCTGTAAAGTCGGTTTACTGACGATAGTTGAACGTGACAACGTCATAAGAAAATACTGATGGAATGGACGGCTGGCTGGTCCAACCTGTCATTTCAGACACGTTGTTATGATATGTGGAAGATTTAACATTTATGTTTTAATTTTTTGAAATCATAGCTACGCTGGATAATTATTTCGATCGAATAGTAAAGCAATTAATGTTTTACTCATCGTGAAATAGTTCTGTTAACTTATTGTTATAGTTTTGTCAATTATAGCATAACCTACAATCGCTGCACTAGCGGACCGATGCTATTTATTTTAATGATGAAAGCACGAATATTCGACAATATATCACTGAACATATATTTAATATCGAAAGAATCATTACCTTTATCGCCGCAATTATCGTTGCTATAAACAATTAACACCACATTCAATTTTCACTGCACTTCATACTTGACGAAAACATGTAAATGTATTAGCAGCTGTCCACGCGGACGCATCGCTCACTCAAGTAGGAGAGAGACAGATGTCGAAAGCTGCGGAACGCGGAGGCCGATTGTGCCTCTTTGTCGCTCGTTCCGCGCTCTCGCTTGCACTTCAAGCCTTAAATGGAACGCCTCAGAGCGAGGTAACGCCGCATGAGTCATGTTTTCTCGTGCGTGCAGCCGGCTCCATCGAATTATAAGACGTTGTCACGTCAAAATTGACATAATTGTATTTATGCGTACAAATAAATGTAACTTGATCAATTCAATTGTGATTTCCATTTACCTCCTTCTCTATATCCATACAAAATATCTATCAAACAAATAAAATCAAAATTTTCTTTTGAAAAATGAAACCATTCCATCAGTATTTTCTTATGACGTTGTCACGTTCAACTATCGTCAGTAAACCGACTTTACAGACAACCGATTATTTTACCAAATACAGATTTGAATAATGTTGATACTAAAACGAGTGCTCATATACTAAATTGTTCCCAAATTCAATTGAGTTTTATTAATTAAATAATACTATCTTATCAAGCGAAATATATGAGGCGAGGGAAAATTGTGCCAATATTAGTCATACTATAAAGTCTATTTTACATTAAAGAGTCAGTAGAGAGCAACACTATAGTTCATTCAAAACCAACTGGCAGTAAATGTAAACAATACGTATTTGAAAATTGAAACATTTTTATACTTGCGCAACAAAAAACTGACCCAAATTCGATAATACCGTTATAATTCGCTAGTTAGAAGTCATTTGAAATTTGGGTCCATTTTATGGAATCTTTATTACATTATACATGGTGTTAGATAGGAAGAGTGCAAAAAAACTCGTAAATTCACTAAACTACCTTTTTAATAGAAAATTGCATTGCAAAACGTGTGAAAATAACCTATCCCACTATAAGTTAAATAAACTGAGCTCTTTCGTAATTTTTCTCTATGAATTATTGAATAATAAAATTGATTCTTCTTCTATCCTAGCCAAAATGCTGTAATGTTAGACAATCTCCACATATATTTTATATTTCAACATTTCATACAAATTATGCCAGCAACTCGCCTATACATATGTTTCAAAAATATTACAATGAATACTTCAATCATATTGACTGTAGGTACTCACTAAAAAAAATTGCTTATTCAGTATTGAAATAAAATCTTATTTAGTACCAAATAACTTTAGAAGTTTTCCTCATTTTAAATCGTTCGGTTTTACTTTAATTATGTTTAACGACAATACTTAATAATTTAATTGATTTATTATTTATCTTGTATCTTACAAACAGCTAGAATTTATATTTATATTAATTTATCTTTACTATTAAGTTTATAATTATTAAATTTGTTTTATTTTTTGTTGTTATGTTTGAATCATTATTAACATCACTTACCTTGTTATTTTGTATAACCTTTTATAGGACATTACTTATGTCTTGGCTACCATATATACAGGCTGTCCCAGGTTTTAGTAGTAGAACTTCAGCAGTCGATAGAAAATTTGATTTTGAGAAAAAAATTCCTAATAACATATATGCACAGACGCTTAGTTTTTGAGATAGGGTGTTGAAATTGAAAAAAAATTTCTTTTTTTGCGATTATCTCCGGAACCGTTCATCGTACAGAAAACAGCTTTTCTAAGCATTTTCTACTCATAGTAAGCTATGTTCCGTGTGATAAAATTTTTTTTTTAGTCATAATTGGTGATGATTTTGAATGGGTAGTTGATGTTTTTCTCCCCAACTTCTACGCCACTGGAAAAAGTACGGTTTTGAGACAACCATTTGAACCGCCAATGTTTTCTACACAAAAAAGGTACTTGGTCATAAACTCTAAAGTTGACCGTTTTCGAGAAAAATCAACTTTTATGTTGAAAAACATTGTCAATTCTTACTAATTAAACAAAAATAAATTATTCAAACGTTAGAACAAGTAACAAAACCAAAAATTGACCATGTATTTCAACATAAAAGTTGATTTTTCTCGAAAACGGTCAACTTTAGAGCTTATGACCAGGAGTACCTTTTTTGTGTAGAAAACATTGGCGGTTCAAATGGTTGTCTCAAAACCGTACTTTTTCCAGTGGCGTAGAAGTTGGGGAGAAAACACCAACTGCCCCTTCAAAATCTTCACCAATTATGACTAAAAAAAAAAATTTATCACACAGAACATAGCTTACTATGAGTAGAAAATGTTTGCAAAAGCTGTTTTCTGTACGATAAACGGTTCCGAAGATATTCGTAAAAAAAGATTTTTTTTTTTTAATTTCAACACCCTGTTGTATCTCAAAAACTAAGCGTCTGTGCATATATGTTATTAGGAATTTTTTTCTCAAAATCAATTTTTCTATCGACTGTTGAAGTTCTGCTACTAAAACCTGGGACACCCTGTATAAATAAATAGATAAATGAAATAAATACAGCACTGTTTAAAATTGAAATATCAATTATACTCGTTTATAATGCCCTTACAATTTCTTCTATACTAGGATCGTATACATACAGTGACGTCTTGTGTATTGTATGTAATTATTTAAAATAGAAAAATAAGGTACCTACTTATTGTTTCACTTGCACAAACAGTAATTGAGTATATTTATCATTAAAACAGGTTTCCACATCGTCTACCGACAATGCGTTGACCTATAAAGGGAGTCTCGCAATAGCTCCACTCTTTAATAAAATATATTCTACACTAACAATAAAAATTAATAATTTATAAAAATAAAATTGAATTCGCATGCTACCATACCTACGCTCCCCCTCCAGCTTATTACACAACCACATTAAAATGATGCTTCACTGTTTCACTTCACTGATTTACTCTTCAGTTCACTGCTTTACACTTCCTTTCACTGCTTTACGCTTCACATACTGTTTCACTTTTCTGCTTTACACTTCACTTCGATGCTTAACACCGCTTTATTTATCTACCGAAACATTGTGACTACGGTGTTAAAAGTATTCTTTACATCGGCCATACTAAATGTCGTATTTTTGCCCGCGTTTTTATATATCAGCCCAAATTAATTCTATCAGATTCTGCTCAAGCAATGGGTTGCGAATAAAATTCCATCACGGATCGTCTATACACCGAACATTATTTGAGTCCACTGCCAGTTTGATTTGAATAGACTTTAGTCATTGCGTGATCAGCGAAGAACTGTGCGCTAATTGTCAGGCGGTCATAAGCTGATTCCGATGGTGGTGATGCCATACTCACCACTCACCGTGATAAGAATTTCAGTAAATTTAAAAGCTCAAATATTGACTTTTATCGCACTGGGAAATAAAAGCTAGAAATAAGCTATTGTTTTCTCTTCATTTGTTTCATTTCATTTCTTATAACAAATATTTAAGTTAACTATGAATGCGATGGTGATATACTTGGAACATCTGGGAATGTGATGAAATGGGTTTTGTTTCATTATTTTCCAAAAATTGAAATTAAATATAACTTATAAAGTAAAACTTGACAATTTTTTAGTTGAGCTCTAAGTTTACAGTAATCAAAGTTAACGGTATTATATTATGATCCTTTTGTACACAGAAATAAAGAACAATTTGATAAAGGTTTAAAATACGCATTTGATTGTACAGAGTGGTCCAAATTGGACACTTTTGATAGGAAACACCAATTTCTAGAGAATATAGAGAAAAACTAGCCTACATGTTACGAGGTCGATTTTTGAGAGAAAATGAATGCCGAAAACCGCACTTTGATATCTTGACTTGTTCAAAAGATACAAGGTGTTTTTCAATTTTGTGCATTTCTGACCCACCCCCGTAATTTGTTTATTTATGAATATTTCTGATTTCTGTGAAAACATTCTTGAGACACTTTTTTGGAAGGAATCTAATGGTGTTCCTTGTTTTTTATTGAAAAATATGGTTTTGAAGTTATGACATAAACTTGTATTTTTTCTTATGGACCACTGTATATTTTTACATATTCGTGTTTGAAATAAAATTCTCTTTTCAAATATATATAATAGTTGCTACTTCTCTTTCAAAACATTTATTTTGTGGCTGTTTTCGACTTATTTTAGATGAATAATCAAAATCTGGGTTGCCATGCCTGAATACGAAACAAAATACCTTAGCAACTACAGTCTATGCGTACTGTCAAACATTTATTAATAATTGCAGTTTGCTTTACAAGTTTAGTGTGCTTCTTTGAACTGAGTTTTGAACTTACGACAATATTTTTATCTTCCTGTTAATTCAAAATGTATGAAAATTACGAAAAATATGATATGCTAAAGTGTTATTGGGAATCACATGAAGATGCACAGGCTGCCAGCAATATTTACTTTGACCGATACCCTGAAAGGAGACAACCGTTTCGGGATATGTTCACTAGATTGCAGTAAAACCTAGTTAATTACGGTTCTTTTTCAAAACCAAGGACAAGAGTTTACGAAGCCAGGAATAGAGATAGAGAGTTAGAAGAAATAACAGTTTTGGGGGAAATACAAAATCAACCCAATATTTCACTACGCAAAATGCAGTTGAATACAGGTATTCCAAAGACTACAGCAATACGAATTCTAAGGAAAAATAAATTCAAACCGTATAGAGTAAGAAAAGATCACAAGTTACTACCAAATGACCTACAATTCCGGCTCGAATTCTGCCAATGGTATTTAGGAAAATGTGCTGAAAACTTAAACTTTGGACAGAACATCATATGGACCGATGAACATGCGTTAGCAGCGCTGGTATTTTTAATGGATACAATACCTACAATTGGACTTTGGAAAATCCATATATTACAGTGGAAACATAAAATCAAGGCCGATACAGTTTTAATGTTTGGGTCGGTTTTTTTAGAGGAAGGTTTATTGGTCCCCATATCTATGAGGGTAACCTTACAGCAGCCCGATATATGGAAATATTGCGGGAATTTGTCGAACCTATAATGGATGATTTGCCATTGCAACAAATTGGACACGTATACTTCCAACAAGACGGGGCACCGTGTCATAACGCACACATTATAACGACGTATTGAACGAAATATTTGGGGACAATAATTGGCTTGGCAACCGGGGTCCTGTTCATTGGGCGGCAAGATCCCCCGATCTTACGCCTCCAGATTTTTACCTCTGGGGAAGAATAAAGGACCTCACATATAAACGGCATCCTGATTCCCATGCCTTTCGTTCAATACCTGCGGTAGAATTAATTAATGCTGTCAATAATGTTAGGAAGCGAAGTCAATTATGTTTCGATTTAAATGGTGCTCAATTTGAACACATGTTGTAAATATGTAGTTTAAAAATGTAATATTTTTGTTCTTGTTATTCTGTTTTTTGATTAAATTAATGAGTTATTATAAAATAGGCACTAATTATTGTTTTCAACAGCAGTTATGTAGAACTATTTTGTTTCGTATTCAGGCATGGCAACCCAGATTTTGATTATTCAACTAAAATAAGTCGAAAACAGCCACAAAATGAATGTTTTGAAAGAGAAGTAGCAACTATTATATATATTTGAAAAGAGAATTTTATTTCAAACACGAATATGTAAAAATATACAGGATGGTCCATAAGAAAAAATACAAGTTTATGTCATAACTTCAAAACCATATTGTTCAATAAAAAACAAGGAACACCATTAGATTCCTTTCAAAAAAGTGTCTCAAGAATGTTTTCACAGAAATCAGAAATATTCATAAATAAACAAGTTACGGGGGTGGGTCAGAAATGCACAAAATTGAAAAACACCTTGTATCTTTTGAACAAGTCAAGATATCAAAGTGCGGTTTTCGGCATTCATTTTCTCTCAAAAATTGACCTCGTAACATGTAGGCTAGTTTTTCTCTATCTTCTCTAGAAATTGGTGTTTCCTATCAAAAGTGTCCAATTTGGACCACTCTGTACAACTGTGAAAAGTTGGGTTGTGACGTCACACTGTCGGGAGTCATTTGTTCCCAGAGTAGTGGAAGCTTTTATTATTTAATAATCGCGACTAATTTACATAACAGATAAGTTGATTAGGTTAGCAATGTCAACCTCAGACACAGAGTGTAGATGACAATGTGGCACTTCATACCTGTAGTCCTCCCAAGAAAAGAACTAACAAGGGACATTTAAGTAAGCACGAAAAGAGATAATTCTCAATGTTTACAGAAAAGAAAATAATGAACAACCCAATTTGAGTATTGATGAAGTTGTGAAGATTGTTGGAGATTCAACTGAGGTAATTGTATAGTTTTGTCATTGGAAAGTTGTCATTTGAAAATTTTGATTTACACATTTTTCAAAACCTTCAAAGCATGATCCTTCATACGTTATTTTTTAATATTTTTTCTACAAAACCACTTATATATTAGAAGAAGCTGAATGTACTTTATATTTTCATTTTTGTAGGTTATTAACAGAACTGTATACATAATTATTAACGAATACAAACAGTACCGCACTATCTCCGATCCGAAACAGAAAAAAAGTTCAAAAATTGTAGATTCAGTAGATGATTTTGACCGGCATGCGATAAGAAGGAAAATTCATGAATTCTATTTTAAAAATGAAATTCCAACGACGGATAAGATTCTAGAAGTAATTAATTCAGACGAAAACTTGCCCACTTTTAAAAGGAGTAGTTTTCACAAACTTTTAAAATACTTAAATTTCAAATACGTCCACAGTGGTAGGAAAAACATTGTAGTAGACAAAGATGAAATAATACTTTGGAGAAGAAACTATTTGAAATCTATTAAATTATATAGAGAACAAGGACGAAAAGTTTATTATGTTGATGAAACGTGGATTAATGCAGGAAATACAATGAAAAAAAAATGTGTGGACGAAACCATTACCTCAGGCAGACAAGCAACTGTATCTGGCCTATCGCCAGGATTAAAAGATCCTTCAGGAAAAGGTAAAATGCTGATAATTTGTCATATCGGAAGTGAGGATGGATTTGTACCAGAAGGATTAAGTATGTTCGAAACTAAGAAATCGGGGGATTACCATGAAAAAATGAATAGTGAGTCTTTTGAAGAATGGTTTTCCCTAATTTTGCCTAAGCTCGATGACAATTCAGTAATTGTGATTGATAACGCTCCTTGTCATTCGAGAAAAGTTGAAAAAATTCCTACATCTGCGACAAGAAAGGCAGACATACAAAGTTGGCTGCGTAGTAAAAATATATTTTTCGAAGAAAATATATTAAAAGCAGAACTATTGGCAATAGTAAATGAAGAAAAATCGAAATATAATAAATATGTAATCGATGAAATGGCACAGGAACACAATAAAATTGTATTGAGACTTCCACCGTATCATTACGAACTTAATCCTATTGAGCTTGTTTGGTCCAAAATTAAAAAATTTGTTGCGTGTCAGAACACGTGTATATTTACTGATGTGAAACAAATTTGTGTTGATGCAGTTGCTACGATAGACGAAATAAGATGGAAAAAATGTGTACAATATGTACGGAAAAAAGTAGAAACAAAAATGTGGGAATTGGATAATATCATTGAAACACAAATGGAATCTATTACTATAAATGCAAATAATAGTGATATGTCCGACTCTTCAGATTAAGATTCAATCTAATGTAAATTTATTCACATTCAATAATAGTATTCATATTTTATAAATCCATTTTTTATAATTTATAAGAGAAATATCTTAAGTCGAATACTTATTGTACTACTTCAGAAATAAATGATGGAATATTACTTTTTTTTTCAAATTTCGTAAAATTAAAAATATTTGCGTTCTCCTTAATGCGACCCTGTGAAATCCAGCAGTTCACGTGATTCTGTTGACACCTACTGACTCTTTAAAATGAAAAGGCTATATATTCGTTATAAATCCAAATAATTCACGGAATGTTAGGTGAACTAGATAATTTGAAGTTTTATATTCCAAGTAATTGTCGCCGAAAAATTAAATTGCTACCAACTCAGTGCAAAATTGTGAATATAATGAAGTTGGGTGGATTTGAAGAAAAAATGTTTCAGGTCCTTTTTAGGGCATTTCTGTACATCTATACAGAAGTGAATAACAAACCAAAAGTGGTTTTAAGTGCTAAAACTTATCTATATAAATCGGACTATTTTGTAGAAGATATTCCTGAAGGAAATGAATAATTTTGCCAGAGGTGAGCCGATAAAATGGTTTCGAGAATGCACAGAATGTACATGAAAAGACAATAGTGCTAAAGGTGTGGAAAAAGCTGTACGACATCTTTGTACACCATGTGATTCCTGGCGAAATTTGATAAGAATGAACAGCATCAGAAATAAAACGCACCCCCATACTCAAATCTATATGTTTTATATTCATAATAACCATGCTTCTAGGAATATAACATGAAAAATGTTTTCAAAATTATTATGCAGTAGCAGTTAAACTAAATGCGAAAGCCCAACCACCCAAAACTAATCAAACCAAGAAGGACCCGATAAATGGATCGAATATAATCTATTGTGAATGCTCAGCATCTGCATTTGAACAGATAATGAAAGACAAGATAGATAGTTTTACTGTATGGAAAATATACCCACCGACAATATGATTCCGGGATGAGTTAACATGAAAAGAATGCTTACCTTAAAGAATACAACAATTACAAAAACTGTTATATCAAAAAAAAAATCTGATATAACGTTGAACACTATTGACTTGCTTTATCTTTGTCTGGATTAACACAAGCAGGTATTGCAGAGTTGTAACAGATTATACGTCAGAATGGCCATAGTGAACGAAGACAAACTTGTAGAAGACAACCTTATAGGAGCTAACCAACAAAGAAAATCTATTATGTATGATTTGAATTATTACGATATAATTAATATTATGAAGTGAATGTGTCTTGATTGAATCTACGGATTAGTTCAATATTTCGGACTATTCTACATTTACTAATGCTAATTTTAACAAAAACTATGAAGTTATCAGTTTTATAAGATCCTATCTAAATATCAAATACAACAGTGTCAATGTTGAATTTTGTGGTGGAGTCAAAAATTGATCGTTGAAAATATCGATCAAATCTATTCAATATTTTGTCAACACATTGATATAGAAAGTTTCATATCATATTGCACCTCCTGAAAAACAACGACGTAAATGCAAATTTTTAAGCTATTGCATTTGCATAGTTTATATCGCGGGCTTTGAGCGCGGCCACCGATTCAAGAAATTCCGTAACAAAAATAAAACCTAACACCCTCCACTCCGCCTACCATGTAGCTCGGCCGAGCGTTCGCTTAACGTGTATGTATATGGTACGACTGTACGAAGCTCGCACGGATCGAGACGAGCTGCTCCGAAATCGGACGAATACGTAAGCAGCTGTTTGTGAGAAAGTATATAGGTGTATAGGTATCTATCATATCTTTATAATGCCACACTCACCGCATGTGCGCGCCCCGTAAGTATACATGTAGGTATATATGTATACTGTTAAGAAAGGTCTTTTTGCACTAATTACTTCACCATCTTCATTAAATCCTATTAATTCTGGAGTACTTTGTCTATCTCGTTCCATTTTTACATTCTTTTATTAATTAATCTAGTTTTCTAAATTACTTTGATTACGCGGTTCTATTTGAATTTCCTATTCAGAATGACTTTTTATTTCCCTTTTTCAAATGGCCCCACGTTGGGCGCCAATTGTTAACTAAACTCTTTTGAGCTTATTATTTAATTATGAATTATTATTATATTAATTTGATTCTTTCAATGTTTTGAATTCTACCGGCTAGCTTTATTTATTTTGAATCTTATGTTTGTTTTGATTTGAATAATGAACTTTTACCTTTTTATTTTTATATGGAATTATATATTGAATTAAACACAATGTTCTTTGAATGTTGAAACTTTTATATTTAAATTTCTATGACTAATTTATCTCGGGCATCAATTTTACAATGTTATGTTCAAATAGTTCTATGATCTAACCTCAAAATTATTTACTATTAATCTTTGTTTACAAAGTTATAATCTACAATCTTTCTTTCAGATTTACAGACAGATAATAATACAATGGAGAAATAATAAATAAACTTACGTTTAGTTCATATTCAAGAATATGTTTTAAAATGTAGGCAATGTTCAATTGGCTTAATCTTCTTATTAATTTGATAATTCACTTTAACCGTACACAATTTCTATGCTATACACAATAAACACAGGTAAACTATGGTTACTTCTTTTGAAATCAGGAACTGTTGAAAATTGTTAACTTAGTTTTATTCTTTTATTAAAGATATAAAAACTCTTCAATGATGGATTGGAACTTTATCGAAGGCTGGCTATCGTTCGATGTTACTTATTAATTGTAGGTTAACCTTTAAACTTTGTTCGGAGACTTGGAACACTACTTGACTTGTAGAAATTATTTACTAACTTCGGTTACTTTGAACTTCTCGAAGATTGGAACGCTTGGGTTCACAGATGTTTATCCAATAAACTAAGGTTATGGAAAATTTTATGAGTTGCAGGAGTACCTTGACTAATAAAATACAATAAGAAAGCTAGCCGGTAGAATTCAAAACATTGAAAGAATCAAATTAAAATAATAATAATTCATAATTAAATAATAAGCTCAAAAGAGTTTAGTTAACAATACATAGGTGTACCTATGTACATATGTACAACAGTGAATAGCAGTTGCTGGTGAATAGCTGTACGCGTAAAATTTGTGTATAAAGTGTTTTAAATATGAATAAACAAAGTGCATTTATTAATGAAGAAAGTGATGAAAAAATAGTGAAAGAAAATGAGTGAGTACTCTATATACATACATTTTATTATTATCACAAATGCAGTATTTTTTTTTTGATTTTATATATAATACTGCTATAAAAACAACCTAAATTTTTGATATTAAAATGAGTGATCTTAAAAGTAGCCTTCTTTTATACACACACATATAGTTATGTATATAATAGAAACCATTAAACCAAGCACGTGTACTATTTAGTACCTATGTTTTTTGTGTATAGGTAATACACATTAATGCCGCGCAGAGAAAGTATATATGGTATTATATCTATATAAATGTACATCGGGCGAAATTCGATGATCAAACTCTTAATATAGTACTTTTTGTTCAAATTTTTTGAATGAATAATTTTTTTGGTGTATAATTACACTATTTATACCTAATTATTTATACGTAGCTATTTTCGTTTTATAGAGAAGAAAAAGAGCTAAAAAGAAAAAGAAATTGTGAACGTCAAAGGGCATATTATCAGCGTCAGAAAGATTTGAAGAAAAATGAAAGAAAAAAAAAAGGAACAGTACCGAAATCAAATGCTGAACGTCAAAGGAAATTTCGTCAACGTAATGCAGAAAAATCTTACGTGAATATGTAATTTGATTTAATAATATTTAATAAAAACAAATTGTAATATATGCCTCAATATTATTTGACTTTACGATTTCCTCATTTTTTTCACAGGAAAAAACAAAAATTGGACAGTAATGTAACGCTACAAGAAAATCAATTTCACAGCCAACAACTTCAAATTCAATATGATGGAGATCCTACCGAAGATAACCATAACAATCATGAAAATGAAATTGATATTGATAGAGAAGATCGAATTGGTGAAAATATTATGGATTTTATTGTTGATGGTACTATTCCAGTTTACAAAAATCATCGTAAACACAGTACAAGTCATATTGATTTTTATAAAGACTTTACGAGTAATTCATTTGGTCATTCTTGTATTATTTGCGACAGACTATGGTGGAAAAGAGACTTGAAAATGTCGACCAGTAAACATGAGAGTATTTTGAAAACAATACTGCAGGTAATCTTAATTATATAGTTTTTTTTTTGATACTTCGGAAGTTGGAGAATAAAACTCAAATTTTACACAAAACTTTTAACATTTAATTTAAAAATGCTGACAAATTGTTTCACCACACTGTGGCATTATCAAAGCGAGGAGTTATCAACTAAAGCTAAATCTAAAAGTATGTCCTTAAATATCAGGGATCAGAATGTGGTGCAAATTGAGGGATGGGGGTGGATAATGGTGGGAGTGTGTTTACAAAATTGTTAACAAGCGGTGAACTATATGTGTCGATTTGATCATTTAATATTACATTATTATTGTTTTTTGAGTGTTTCAATATTTCTATGGATTCTAATATATTAAGTTTATGTCCTTTTTCCTGAATATGTAGAATATCAGGATTAAGAGTGAAATTGTGGTTATGTTCTAACAGGTGATTTGCGTAATTAGAGTCTTTTTTTTTGAGCCTGTAACTTCTCAAATGTTCATTAAACCTTACGCTGAAACTGCGTCCAGTTTGTCCTATGTGCAAAGCACTACAGTCATCACATCTCAGTCTGTAAACTCCAGATTTCTTTAAGTTATCTTTTTTAGATTTCGAGTTATTAATATACGAGCATAGGTTATTTTTTGTTTTAAAGGCGACGATTTTATTCTGTTTTTTAAGGAATTGAGATATTTTTAGTGAATGTTTACCTAAATATGTTAGACATGTGAAATTTGATTTTGTATTATTATTAATTTGCGGATAAATTATGCTTAAGGCTTTTTTATTGAGTTTATTTTGGAGTATTTTATTAATTATCTTGACATTATAACCGTTATTTTTGGCAATATCTATGATTCTGTTTAATTCTAAATGTATCATACAGTTATATGCTGCTAGCTTGTGTGATTGTGGATGTAAAGAAGTGTTGTGTATTGTGGTATCTGTGTGGGTGGGCTTGTGATAAATAGCGAAAGAAAAGTAATTATTTGTGTGTGAAATTGTCTAGCAGATGAGCAAAAATTTAATTATCACAGTAGATTTGTAAACTTATCAGAAGTAACTTTCAGTGTGTCAGAAATCAATTTACTTAACAAAGGCTTTAAATATAATATCCCATTTAAACCTAATAATAAACACTTTGAAAACCTTACTGTTGAAACAGAAGTTGCACTCAAGAAGTCAGAAACAAAAATTAAATATAATGCAAGCGATATACTGATAAATTCTACTAAATTAACTTCTAGCAAATTCGTAAATCCAGAAATTAAAATTGCTAAAATACTTAATGAAAAGACAATTAAAAATAATATCGTGTTCACTAAAGCCGACAAAGGTAATACAATAATTGCAATAGATAAACCTACATATTTTGAAAAAATTGATCAATTTTTAGATCCAACAAAATTTATAGAACTAAAACTACAACGAAATTCCAGGCAAATATTAAAAATTCTCTCAAAAACATCCAATATATTTTCACTGAATATGAGAAGCCTCGTTTAATAAACATGAATCCTCAACCACCTTCTCTTTATGGTTTATTAAAAATTCACAAAGACGATACTCCCATAAGACCCGTCTGTTCATATATCAATGCACCCTGTCAAAAAATAGCGAAAAAGTTAGTCAACATTTACAAACTTTAAACCTAAATATAAAAAACTCTTTCCAGTTAATAGAAAAAATAAAAGATGTAGAACTAAAGACAAATATCAAACTTGTATCATTTGATGTCAAGAACCTTTTTCCAAGTATTCCCACACAATTGACCATCACTCTAATTGAAGATCTTTTAATCCGCAATAATACTTTACCGGCAATAACACAGGAAATATTAAGTTTAATCTCACTTTGCATAGACCAAAATTATTTCACAATTAACGATAAATATTACAAACAGAACACCGGACTCCCCGTGAATTACTTGGAAACTAAGATTTTAAATTCAAATTTTCAGCACATGTTTGTATATTGGTATCGCTATGTTGACGACGTAATCGCTTGCTTTACAGGCAGTAACCGTCAAATAAATTCTTTTCTCACCTATATCAACAACTTACACCCAAATATAGAATTCACATTAGAGATGGAAAACAACAAGTCCTTAAAACTTTTTAGATCTGACAATTTCACACACAAATAATTACTTTTCTTTCGCTATTTATCACAAGCTCACCCACACAGATACCACAATACACAACACTTCTTTACATCCACAATCACACAAGCTAGCAGCATATAACTGTATGATACATAGATTAATTAATGTCCCATTAAGTAAAGATAATTTCCATTTAGAATTAAACAGAATCATAGATATTGCCAAAAATAACGGTTATAATGTCAAGATAATTAATAAAATACTCCAAAATAAACTCAATAAAAAAGCCTTAAGCATAATTTATCCGCAAATTAATAATAATACAAAATCAAATTTCACATGTCTAACATATTTAGGTAAACATTCACTAAAAATATCTCAATTCCTTAAAAACAGAATAAAATCGTCGCCTTTAAAACAAAAAATAACCTATGCTCGTATATTAATAACTCGAAATCTAAAAAAGATAACTTAAAGAAATCTGGAGTTTACAGACTGAGATGTGATGACTGTAGTGCTTTGTACATAGGACAAACTGGACGCAGTTTCAGCGTAAGGTTTAATGAACATTTGAGAACAGGCTCAAAAAAGAAGACTCTAATTACGCAAATCACCTGTTAGAACATAATCACAATTCCACTCTTAATCCTGATATTCTACATATTCAGGAAAAAGGACATAAACTTAATATATTAGAATCCATAGAAATATTATAACACTCAAAAAACAATAATAATGTAATATTAAATGATCAAATCGATACATATAATTCACCGCTTGTTAACAATTTTGTAAACACACTCCCACCATTATCCACCCCTATCCCTCAATTTGTACCACATTCTGATCCCTGATATTTAAGGACATACTTTTAGATTTAGCTTTAGTTGATAACTCCTCGCTTTGATAATGCCACAGTGTGGTGAAACAATTTGTCAGCATTTTTAAATTAAATGTTAAAAGTCTTGTGTAAAATTTGAGTTTTATTCTCCAACTTCCGAAGTATTATGAATTTACACTACGTAAACGCCGAAACCATAGATATATATTTTTTTGATTATTCACTTTATATTTTTCTTTATATATCTTGATAAAACGAATTTGATTTTTTTAGAATTACACACCTGGTGAAATTGTTCAAGTCTGCTCTACGTGTTATACATCTTTGGAAAAAGAAAAAATTCCTCTCATGTCAACCTACAATGGTTTTGCATATCCGAAAATTCCATCACATTTACCAACGTTAAACCTTATCGAGCAACGATTGATTTCACCGAGAATACCTTTCATGCAAATTCGTAGACTGAGACACGTTAATGATCAGTACGGTATTTATGGCCAGATAATTAATGTTCCTGTCGAAGTTAATACAATGGTGAAACAATTGCCAAGAAACATTCAAGATGACCATTGCTTTTATGTGCATTTGAAAAAGAAGTCTATTTACAAAACTAGTTATATCCACGGGCTTATTAATAAGAGCCATATTAAAGAGTGGTTGTCGTATTTAGTATCTACGCCTCTTTATATTTATCATGACATTAAAATCGATGAATCTTTTTTTACCGGCAATGAACGTACTTCGCAATTGAATATGGATGAAATAAGTGAACACGTGCCAATTGAAGACAATTTAGTTGCGCAGCAACAAACTCTTTTGTGGAATGATGATTATTTTTTGAGTCTAGCACCCGGTGAATATAACAGGCCAGTCAGTATTTTAATGGATGAACATGCGGAAGAACTATCTTTTCCGACAATCTACGGCGGTCAGTTTCGAACATACAGAGATGGTGTTACTGTTACTCCATTCATGCAAGCTACCAGCGAACTTCGGCGTACTGATAGGCGTGCTACTGACCCACAACACCTTTTATACATCGCTACTAAAATCATGAGGTTGCGAGTTAGTGGATGTGTCAACGTTGCGATTAAGCATGTTGGACAAGGTACTTCAATTACGAAAGAGACCATTCAATCTGAAGAATATATAAATAACTGTTTAGAAACAAATCTCGCATTTCTTCGCTGTATACCAAATTCTGCTTGGTTTTGGTCAGATCGCAAAAAAGATCTTTTTGCAATGATCAGGCAATTAGGGCCACCAACTGCTTTTATGACTCTTAGCGCCAATGAAACTGGCTGGGAAAATTTGTTGAAATTATTGTACAAATTGAAAAACGAGGGAGTGGAAATTTCAGATGAGTTTTTAGCAGAAATGAGTTATGTGCATAAAGCTCAACTTGTGAATGAAGATGCCGTAACTTGTGCTGTTTATTTTAATAAAATGGTAAATTGTCTGTTAAAAGTTTTGCAATCAAAGACAAGAAGTCCATTCGGAAAATATAGAGTAGTACATTATTTCAAAAGAATAGAATTTCAACATCGTGGTAGCCCACATGCTCATATTCTTCTTTGGTTGGAAAATGTTCCTGAAGATTCATTAAGCAATGATCCTGAAGTAATTAAATTAATCGACGAATTAGTTTCTGCGTCAGCGTCAGAGGCGTCTGGAAATATAAAACTAGTAACACACAAACACACATTCACGTGTTATAAAAAAATGAATCCTAATAAAAAGCAAGAATGTAGATTTGGTGCACCATTTATGCCAACAAAAAAAACTGTTAATTTGATACCTATGAAAGAGACTGATCCCGATTACTCAGAAGCACTTTTCAAAGAATATAAGAAACGATTTAAATTTATAAGATATAATCTCGAAAATTTTGACTACACGAATTTTGATGAATTTTACTCGCATAATGATATTATTTCTAATGATCATTACTACAATATTATTCGTGCTGGTATCAATAGACCAAAATTATTCTATAAAAGGACACCAGCAGAAAAATGGCACAACACTTTCAATCCATTCGTATTACATCATTTGAAATCGAACATGGATTTTCAGATTATACTAGATGAATATGCTTGTGCAACGTATGTTGTTGAATATTTCAATAAGCATAATAGAGGTATTAGTAATTTGCAAAGACAAATAATTGACATAATGGACGAGCATCCAGAATTCGACATTGTCGATATCACGAAAAAAATGAGTATTGACATACTTCAGTCTGTTGAAATGCCGGCACAAGAAGCTGCTTGGTATTTATTAAGAGAACCTATGGCTAAGTCATCGGTGGTGACAGTTTACATTCCAACGGTATTTCCTACTGAACGCGCAAGAATTAGAAAATCTATGAAGGAACTTGAAGCTTTAGATGATGATTGTACGAACGTTCGGAAAGAGAATTGGTTCGATAAGTACGAGAAAAGACCTGAAGAACTCCGCGATGTTACGTTAGCACAATTTGTTGCAAAATATTACCTAAATAAAAAGGGGACTTACACTAAAAGAGATACTGCAAGAGTAATAAGATACAGGAACTACGATATGACTGACAATTACAACGATTATAGGCGTGAGATGGTTCTGTTGCATGTTCCTTTTCAAAGTGAAGAAAATGATATTATTGCTGAAAATAAGTTCATTCAAATATACGAGGACAACAAAGATACGATATTAGAACGTAGGAAAGAATTTGAATCAAATTTGGACATAGAGAAAACTTTAGAAATTTGTAGACAGTTGTGCCGAGAAAACGATGAAGAACAAGAAGACGAAGAATTATTAAGAGCGGTTGATATATTGCATGAAAGAGATCCTTATGACTTATTGCTACGTGATCCAAACTCAACTGCTAACGTTGATTTACAAAATGCATCTCTGCATAAACTTGGCGCTATAGCTAAAAAATGAGAAAATTTAATGGATTATCAACAATTCTATGATTTGATGCGAATGACTAATGATCAACAAAGATATATTCTTATGGAGGACTGCCTTATCACATTACTTTTGTTGTTGGAAAGCATTATCTTATTACAACCAACATCGACGTTACTGATGGTTTATGCAATGGTGCTGTTGGGAAATTGGTACATCTAGAATTTGATGAAAGTAACACATTGATTAGAGTTTGGCTGGAATTTTGTGGTTCAGATAAAGTGGGTAGAAAAAAAGGCAAAAAGCAGCCGCTCTAGCAGTGCAAAATAGAGTCGGCAATCTCGCTGTTCCCATTGAATTACGAACAGCAAATATTTCATTAACATCGGATAGAAAATGTATAGCCAAACGCGATAAAAGCTATGCAAATGCAATAGCTTAAAAATACTGCATTTGTGATAATAATAAAATGTATGGATATAGAGTACTCACTCATTTTCTTTCACTATTTTTTCATCACTTTCTTCATTAATAAATGGACTTTGTTTATTCATATTTAAAACACTTCATACACAAATTTTACGCGTACAGCTATTCACCAGCAACTGCTATTCACTGTTGTGGCATTATAAAGATATGATAGATACCTATATGCTTTCTCACAAACAGCTGCTTCCGTATTCGTCCGATTTCGGAGCAGCTCGTCTCGATCCGTGCGAGCTTCGTACAGTCGTACCATATACATACACGTTAAGCGAACGCACGGCCGAGCTACATGGTAGGAGGAGTGGGGGGTGTTAGGTTTTATTTTCGTTACGGAATTTCTTGATTCGGTCGTCGCGCTCAAAGCCCGCGATAAAAGCTATGCAAATGCAATAGCTTAAAAATCAGAGCGGTTGACAACTTTTCTTTCGGAAAAATTGAATTTGAAAATGAATAATGATCCACAAGAATCCACAACAAAATATGGGACCACCATTGACGCGGTATTTTCCAGATATTTAGAGGATATCAAGTCTCAAACATATGTTTCATATTTCAGTTACCATAAACCTATAGATCAATGATAAAAATTCCTGAATAACCTACATGTATTGTAAGATAATAAAAATAGTTTAA
Organism: Endomychus coccineus; assembly: GCA_958510875.1. Taxonomy (NCBI): domain Eukaryota; kingdom Metazoa; phylum Arthropoda; class Insecta; order Coleoptera; family Endomychidae; genus Endomychus; species Endomychus coccineus. Next base: position 18,764,671 of record OY294070.1, on the reverse strand, counting down.
ACGATATTAACTTCTCATTTATTCAATAAAAGAAAAAAATTTGTTTTCTTATCGGTCACCACGCTCAAAAAGTGTAACTTAATATCAAAGAAAAAAAAAATTATAATTGCATAAGTTGATAAAAAATGCTATGCAATAGCTTTACCGCGACAGTCCCTGAGTGCCACACGTTTTTTTTATATTTGAGTTAAACACATTAACCTGTTAGAAATAGTTCAATCAAACTTATCGGCTTTTAAATTGAGTGCTACATCGACCTAATTGTAAATTGTGCTATTGTTATCCCAAAGTTTTAGTTTAAATTCAGTGCAAAAACGACGTAAGTGTCATTATTAACATGAAAATTAATAATATATTAAATATGATTTAATGCAACAACGACGTAAAAGTACATTGTGTCAATAAAACCGAGACATGTGTAATCTTTTATTGACTTAAATGTTCTTTGTCAATTTTGTTATAATTTCGTATTAAAGTTAGTAGTTTTACGTTTTGGTAATCGGAGAATTATTAGTAACAAGCTATTTTTCTAGTAGTAAATTCCGAAATACAAATTCAAAAATGGAAAGTAGAGCGAGAATGATACTAAAGTTGGCTCCACAAAATGACCAAAATGCACACAATCATTCTGAAGATACCATAATGAGCTTTACGAACTACCAAAACCATCCGGCATCGATTCCAGAGTGTACATCCATTTCAGGTACGTTCGTTTCACTTTTTAATTTATTTCATTTCATTATACAGGCTGTCTCGAAAGGTTTCAAATATTTGGAAACTGATAATACTTAATACACGATTCATGGAACTTATTTATTTATAACATACGGAAGGAGACATATGGGAAGTTGTTTCTTGAAAATCAAATCGATCATGAACCCATGATGCTGTTGTAAATAACGTTTTATTGCAAGCGGAACCAACAATATTTTCGGATTTGTAATCTAAAAATTGCTTAATATGGATCTCATCAAATAAAAGTATCATGCTATTATCATTTTGATTTAGAATTTGAATTTGTTTTTGGGCGTGTCTTGCTTCAACTACCGGATCGCTCAAGTATAAATCAGAAACTGTCTTAATAGTCTAGGAGCTAGATAGACCGATATTGATGGTCTGAACATTAACCCGATGGCACTATGGTTTATCGTTAGAGGACGGTTCAATGACCAATTCATCTCACAGACCGAATTTTCCCCGGCTGCTAGATCTAGAGATACAGCATCCGCATTTTTTTTCTTTTGACTGGAGGTTAACCCTTTCCGAATTGCGGTTACTTGAGAAGCATGCCATTCTTATACACTTCCACCATGTGCCATCATTTCTTATCGTACCCGTTATCAGGCCTACGAGTTAAAATTAGCCCGAAAATGGACTGCAAGTTAACCCCCCCAAACCTGGTGGAAAATGTTCATTGGTGTTGGCAATTGTTAACATACCCTATGCCATCAAAAGTTATCGGTTCATTTCCGAATAATTGGCCATTATTTGGACGAAAAATGTTTCTTTTTTTCATTTTGTGGATTAAACTTGCGGGTTACAAGGTAACATGATGGCACCATGTTAAATAACTTTATTGGAGGTCAAATAAAGATATGAAATTATTGCCATCACTCCTTGCCTATTTCAACCCCCCAAAAACCCATAAAACCACCCTTCAAAACAAAACAAAAACGGGCGTTTCGATTTTAAACCCCGCCAGAATCTCAATAATTGACTAATTTATAATAAAATTGGTCATATTATCCATATCATTCATATTTTTTTGAGGGGTGGTTTTATTGGGTTTTGGGGGGTTGAAATAGACAAGGAGTGATGGCAATAATTTTAAATCTTTATTTGACCTCCAGTAAAGTTATTTAACATGGTGCTTGTAATTCGCAAGTTTTATCCACAAAATGAAAGAAAGAAACAGTTTTCGTCCAAATAATGACCAATTACTCGGAAATGAACCGATAACTTTTGATGGTATAGGGTATGTTAACAATTGCCAACACTAATGAAAATTTTCCACCAGGTTTGGGAGGGTTAACTTGCAGTCCATTTTCGGTCCAATTTTAACTGGTCGGTCTGATAAACGGACACGATAAAAAATGATGGCACATGGTGGAAGTGTTAACCTCCAGTCAAAAAAAAATGCGGATGCTGTATCTCGAGACCTAGCAGCCGGGGAAAATTCTGTCTGTGAGATGAATTGATCATCGATCCGCCCTCTAACGATAAACCATAGTGCCATCGGGTTAATGTTCAGACCATCAATATCGGTCTAGCTCCTAGACTATAATGATTATATTGAATGCGGCAAAATTAATACATTTAAACTTGCATGCGTAGGACTAGTTGTATGTCAAAAGTTAGGATAAAATCATGGTATTTGCAGAATATCTATACCTTTCCTTGCAAGTCACCTGCACTGTCACATAAACATTCACTTAGAAGCCATATTTCAACGCACTTTATCCGCTCGCAACACTCTTATACGCGCTTATTTACATGTAAAAACATTTTCCAATCATACGACGACAACTTAGGAACAGGTGCAACATATAATTTTTCATAAGAAACAGACAAAGCTGTTAAGTCTAATATTTATCACCTTCCAAACTGAATACCGGCCATGTGCCATTAAGTTTAAACGCTACGTCTTTAATCCAAGCCTTTTGTGGATCATGTCACACTTACGTTTGCCCAGGCTTCATGTATATAGAGTATTGAGCAAACACGAGGAAAAACCCCGTCCGTCTAGTGGGATGCAATGTAGTTACAACATATTTTAAACCTTATGAGACATCCTGAATTATTTCAATATTTTATACTTCTACATTGAATGCTATCGAACAAAGCGGTGTTCAGTATATTCATATACCATACCTATGCTTTAGTACTATTTTTATTAATTTTAATTCTAAGTAGAAAATATGTATCTTGTATTCCGGAGATTTATGAGGGAGAGGTGAAAAGTTCCTGCAAAATGAAACAAGAAATGGTTTATTTGGTCAAAACTTATTTTATTTCTCAACATAATCTCCTTGAAGCCCTATACACTTCGTCCAACGTTTTCCTAATTTTTCGATCCCTTTCAAGTTATACGATTTCGGCAATCCTTCAAAATAAGCCTTTGTTTCAGCGATGACCTCATCGTTGGAGCTAAATCTCTTTCCGCCGAGCCAAGTTTGGAAATAGATAAAAATCGCAGGGGGGTGGGCAAATCTGAAGAATATGGTGGGTGACGAACCAATTCATGCAATTTTGCTATTGCGACTGCGGACCTGTGCGCCGGTGCGTTGTCCTGGTGAAAAAGCACTTTTTTATTTGCCAAATGCGACCGCTTTCGCTTCAAATCGGCGTCCAATCGATCCAACAGCTCTGCATAATATACGCCGGTGATTGTTTTGCCCTTTCCAAAGTAATCGATATGGACGATCCCAAAAAACTGTCGCCATGACTTTGTTGGGCGATAAACCCACCTTGGCCTTTTTCGGCTTCTATTCGCTAGGACAAGTCAACTGTTTCGAATGTTCTTTGACTCTGGTGTGTTGTGATTAATCTCTTTCGTCCACGATTGCGAAACGGCGCAAAAAGTTCTTATCGCGCTTAACATCGCTAAACACTCCTTTGAAGTTGTCACACGGTCGCGCTTGTTATCAACCGAGAGAAAATTCGGCACCTGTCTGTTAGGTATTTTTCTCATATTCAAAAATGTATGCAAAATGTTCGATTGAGATGCCCATAGCATCAGCAATAGGCTGTGGCAAAAAAAAATCGATATTTTTTTATTTCGCTCTTCTTCGAGTATATCATTCCCCGTTCAAATTCATTCAGGTCCCCCAAATTTGAAACAAATCGGCTAATATTTAGAGGTGCATCAAGCCCAAAACGTGTTTTTTGAAGTTTTTCCTCAATTTTTGAGAGGTTTCATAATACTGTTCTACAATAACGGGATATTTGACACTTTGGAGACATTATTACATTCAAACACAAAGTATTTAATACATTTCAGTCGCCACATCCACTTTCCCATAGATATATTGGCGAAAAGAACCACTTTTCAAAGGCCTAAAAACTGTAATTTAAACCTTCAACTTAAATAACTTCATATTTTTAGGTTCGTGATGAGTCATGTGCTCTTTTAACGTAGTCTAGTATCACGTAGCATTAGTTGAATTGATAATTTCAGAGAAAATCGCCACTCGAGTGGAAAAACGCACCACTTGAAAATGCACCAAAAATGGCAAAAATTCAGAGTGCCTTAACTCGGTTGCATTTAGTCGAAAATGGATGAATCTTTGAGTTCTGAAAAGGTTAGAACCTTCCCTTTAATGTGATGCTAGTTAATGTGATACCAAATCCATTCCACCCCCTCCCACTCCGCTAAGAAAAATATGTTCCTGGTGTCAAAAATGTCCCACTTTGACAGCTCGTAGGCCGAGCCGAAAAAATCATGGACTCAATCAGACAACAGTTCAATGAATTTCAATCATTTTTCTTTAAGTTCCCTAAAAATTCGAGCATCACAAATGTCACATGGGATTTTCGATTGTGGCGCCATTTGTTTTATCCTTTAGGGACTTTTCATATTGCTCTCATATATTAGCGTTGAACCAATGCTCATTTGTTCATCTGAAATAACTATAGAAGCCGAGAACCTAGAAACCCTTGAAGATGTGATCATTTTAATTCTAAATAAACCTCCTATATTTTTGTCATATTTTAATAAAAACGTTTATTATTTTCAGGTTCTACGTTGAACTATGTTGAACAGGTGCCCACTACATTGAATAACTTCACTTATGAATCCAGTAGTACTTCAGGGAATAAGAACGACGTTGATTCCATTATCATGAATAACTCCCCTATCGGGAAAGGAAAGAAAAGACAGCGAAATCCGGCAAAGTGGAAAAGAAACGAAGCTAAACTCCTAAAAAATTTAGGTAAATGTTATGTCTCTCGTACAGGTAAACCTGTTGAAGAGAAAGTCATGAAGCAACCCTGTTCAGAGCGTTGCCAGCTTGGATGTAGAAACAAATTTACAGAGAATCAACGCACCAAGTTATTTGAAGATTATTGGAAGTTAGGTTCATTACAGCGCCAGCGCGACTTCTTGGGCTCATGCGTTGAAACGCTCGTCACAAAATGTAGGCGAACAACAGCCGCAGAGCCTAGACGTAATAATTCTATATTTTATTTGTTAAACGATGGCAAAAGAAAACGTGTATGTAAAACATTTTTAATAAATACGTTTGGTATAAGCGAGCGAATTATCCGAACGGTAATTGAAAGCATAGTTGCCGGCAGTGGGATCATGGCTGAAGATAAACGTGGTAAACATAGAAAACAATCGAAGATTGACCAAGAGATACTGGAATCTGTAAGACTTCATATAAATTCCACACCAAGAGTGAAAAACCACCATTTGCGTTCTGAAAATTCTTGAAAATTTATAGATGGGGGTCTTAGTGTCGCAAAGTTACACAGACATTACACTGCATATTCAGCACTGAATTTAACGGAAGATTTTTTGCACTCCCAAAAGATCAGTGCAATTTGAAACGCAAGAATTGAAGAGAAACAATGTTCAGGTTTAGATACATTCCAATATATATCAAGATGAAAAAATATTGAGTCTGAATGGAAAGGCAAAATATAAAGAACAGACTGAAACAAAATGTAATATAGTATTGGCTGTTTACGATTTACAAGCAACTGTTCAAACATTGGTTTATTTTTAAATCGAGGCTGAACATTTTTACAGTAAGTACCTACCTGCATATTTGAGTTTTAAAAAATCAGTTATTGAAATAAAAAGTATTCTTATTAGTACAATAATCTAAGCATTTGAATCGCGAAAGGGTATCCCCGATTAAGATGGTCAAAATGCCCCCCTCCGCGGAATCTAAAATCGGAGTTATAACCTGTTTTGACCTGTCAAATAAACATGTTTCCTGGTGTGGTATGGTCGATACCCCCCCCCACACCCCCGTGGAGGAGAAAAACATTTTTTTTCTCATCGTCACGTATATGCAAAATTTTATCCCTCGTGCAAAAATATGGGTATCAATGGTCACTTTCAGCACACATTTTTTGACCTTCATCTAAGGCTCCAAAAACGTGTTTAAAACTTAAAATCGATTTTTATAGCATCAAACCAAAGTTCGATTCACCATCGTATTCCTGAGAAAAAACCCACAAAACTATACGTACATGATTTAGATAGGAGTGGTGGTTCACATGCAAAAAGCGATTTCTTATGTTTTTTGAGGTATCTATGAATCCAAAATTATTACTTATATTAGCCAGGGATAATGCACCTCTGATGAATAAACATTTTGATATTTTGTTTGCTTTTTTACTTGCAAAATTCACTAATTTATTGGATTTCTAACCAGTACGTGACATTACCGTTAAGAAACGTATTTTACCTTCAATTCATTATATGAATCTTCTTTTTCAATATAACCAGAATATTCACCGGCAATAATTGATAATTGGTTTCTCTCTGACTTGAAAGTTGCCATCTTGAAATTTCTATGCTTGTATAAAAAAATATTGAATTTTTATCAAAATATAATGTTTTTTATTAATAAGTTCACTGAAATTAAAGTTTATTAAAATAAAAAATATGATTTGATTTTTTTTAATCCATACATGTTTATTGTAGATAATTAAGAACACGGGAATAATTAATAATTATTTATAGCAGTATTGTTGACTTTTTCTATAGAAAATAGAAAATTCAGACATTCAAGGGAAATTTCAAATTTTTTCAATTTCCTTAAAAGTAGAACATAGAATATTCAAATAACTTTTGATGTTTCAGACTTGAAAATGTGTTCATAACTCGTCATTCAAAAGTTTTAGTACCTTGTGACTTACTTCAATCGATAAAGGGTTAAAAAACACGGGAATTATAGGTTGTTTTACCAAATTACGTGTTTGTATATTTTTAATTACATAAAAAAAGAGTAAAAAAACCTTGAAAAACTTGGAAAATCGCTTTTGCATGTGAAGCATCACTCCTATCTAAATCATGTACGTACAGTTTTTTGTACCACTTGGTTTGGTGCTATAAAAATCGATTTTAAAGTTTTAAACACGTTTTTGGAGCCTTAGATGGACCTAGATGGGGGTCAAAAAATGTGTGCTGAAAGTGACCATTGATACCCATACTTTTGCACGAGGGAAAAAATTTTGCATGTACGTGACGATGAGAAAAAAAATGTTTTTCTCCTTCACCTGGGTCTGGGGAGGTATCGACCATACCACCCCAGGAAACATGTTTATTTGACAGTTCAAAACAGGTAATAACTCCGATTTTAGATTTCGCGGAGGGGGGCATTTTGACCATCTTAAACAGGAATACCGTTTGCGAGAGAGTTATAATCGACCCAAAAATTGTGACAATCTATTCTTTGGGGACAAACTAACATTAGTGCTCTACCCTAGTCAATTTATTAAATTCCGATTTGTCTCCAGCTGAGGGTAACCCCATGTATGCATTATTAATCCCGAATAGTCTTTAACAGGCACATTTGATTTCTAATTTATTTTACTCTGATAGCTGAAAGACTCAGTACTTAACAGTCTTTTTAGTGGATAAGGTTGATGGTTCCTCATTTATATTGTTATAGTGTATCCACAGTGAACTCTTTTGTAGTTTATTACAAACAATATATTTATAAATGGAGAAACATATTAGTTAATAGATATTGGTTGGTATAACTCGGCAGTCTTATCATCTTTGTTCACATCCTTTTGTAGTTTTTGCCGTTACAATTGCTCTACATTTAGACAACAACTTGACTTACACCTATCAGTGTGGAAAAATATGTTGGTGGCAGCCCTGTAAATAAAGTGTCAACTAATTTGAAAATGGGTACATATTCATTTCCTAATATTATTTAGTAATACTTTTATAATCGATGGTTATCAGACAATCTATAATATTCGAATAATTATCCAGCCGTACATGAGTTTTATTTCGAATTAGATGTTTTTCATTCTGTAATCTGCATTAAACATATTAAACCTGATGTAATAATGAAAAACAAATTATTCTTTGATGAAATGTATTGGTTGTTTTCTATTGAAACCGAGATTAATTGATTGTAACAATTAAAATACCACTGGTGTTTGGGAAAGGATATTTTTAGATGCAAATAATAACTATAAAATAATAAACAAAATATGTAAAATTACGTATATCTACAATCTGTTAAATAATCGTAATACAATTATTATGAGCATGACTTCACTTCAAACCATATGGAAAATTAAAACCCTATTGCCAAATTTACTTTAATATCATGGGTCTTGAGAAATTAAGAAATAGTTAGCAATGAAAATCCAAAAGAACACTAACTTGCATAATTGAAGACTCAGATAAAACCGTCAAAACTGATTAAATAATTATTTTGTTGCTTATTTGTACCTTCGATAGATTGATTGTTCATCAGTAACGTTGTAAACTTTCTAGATTTGCTAATGACCTCCATGATAGAGCGAAACTGCTGTCCAGAACTATTAATTTGTAATGTTACTGATCAATCTAGATTGAAGAGAAAAGTAGTATACGCCTTGTAGCTTGTAAGTTTGTTAATACAGGGTGAGTTTTTTTTTAGTGTTATGATAACTGAAATCCTGAAATTGCAGCTCCTCAAATTCGGCAATAGGACATTCAATCTACACATTAATTTTTAATTTTTTTATATTATCAATGTTAAGTTATCTCCAGTCTAGATCATTACAAATTAATAGTTCTGGACAGCTGTTTCGCTCTCTCATGGAGGTCATTAGCAAAACTAGAAAAGCAATAGCTATTGTGGACCGCATGTGGCATTTTTGACATTCTTTCAAACGCTCATCTTCCTTAAACCGTACAGTAGGCGTCAATTACCAGTGTAAATATTTTATCTGTGTGTAAAGGTGTTCAAAAGAATTAGATAACCAACTTATATTTTTATAAATTTAATTCTCGAAATTCGTCTTATGCGAATGTTTGCAAAAACACGGAGATATTCGGGGTTAAAGGTGACAATACTATGTGTAAGGCGAAAACTTTACCGTTTACCTTTTACAACGGTAGTAATATTTTGCTTTCTAATATATTACAGTATAATGGCACCACCAAAGCGACGTCGCGTGCTTTCATCACGGACTTCTGACGCTACCCGTAAACGAACCGAACGATCTAGAGAAACTGTTGAGCAAACGAATGAAAGACGTAATCGATCTGCTCAACTTATGAGGAACATTCGCAGGCATCAAAACAAAGATAAATAAAAAATATTACATTGTTCTTACTTTTATTCAATAAAAAAATGTTATATTGCTGCCGCGCTTTAGTTCCAACAGCTATTTGATCCGAGAGCCTTAAAAGTGTTATTTTGGAATTGACATCTATGATTTTTTATGTAAATCACGGAACCTTGAATTTTACAGTAGTCATTTATTTGCCCTTCAATCATCTCGGTGCTATTTTGGAATTTTAATGTGTTTTCAATTTGATCACCCGTACATAACAACCCAATGCTGAAATAATGACAGTAAAACAAAAGTTTTATTTATTTTTAAGGACATAATATAAGAACTTTCCGTTTAAACGGGGTTGTGAGACGTGAACTGAGTCCTTAGTTGCACCCCATATGCTTTTGTGAAAAACCTGCCTTCTAATTGGTCTGTTTGAAAATTTCCTAGCAACATGTAATTTAGATTAAGCTCATTGAATCAATAAGATATTATTTATTAAATTCTGTGAACTGTGTGTCACCATGCAGTATGTGTTGATGTTGTTAATTTATTTACAGCCGAACTGGACTTTCACGTATCTAACCAAATTAATAAATTTCTTAAAAACTTAAGTTTCGAATCATACTCCTAAGTTACTTTCGACGATAGGCTGCTGGAAAATGTACCTCAACCGTTGCCTCTTAAAGGGAGTTTTACATTCATTATTTTCAACCAAATTTATATAATATAATATTTATGAACTGGGCTTTGGATTTGGAATGCTCTGTATTTACACATTTAGTTTTAACATGACAGTTCTTTATTCTCTAAAAGTCCTATTATCAGCCATGGCCAACTATGTTTATCAAACTTGAAACGCCCGCTTGACAATGGTGGAAAACTAACCAAACCAAACACAAAGTTGCCGTAATTTTTTGTGCTGAATACGGCCACTATAAAACAAATGGGGGTTTCCATTTGAATATTTAGTTTTTGGCATTTTTGAATTAATGTTTCAATAATTTTTTGTAAACACATGTACAAGATCGGAAACTTTATGGTAGTTCTCTGCGCTAAGTCTTTCACTACAAAATGCCAAAAGCGCGTTACGAAATATGCAGTCGTTATGAAAAAGAAAAAGAAACTCAATTAAGTACGGGTCTGCATCTGTAATTTTTTATCTAAAATCGGTTGAATTTAGGTATAGGACATGAAATGTACCTAGAATTTTCCGTAGAATCCAAAAATGCAATAAATTATAGGGTGTTCCATTTGAAATAAAGAAATATTTTAGATGAATAGTACTCATTGACTTTGGTCAGCTGCCAAATTTAAAAAAAAAATCTATGTTTACTTTTTGAGATATCGATCGATGCAGTTCGTGGTGAGACACCCTGTAGAGAGTGTATTTATATCGGTTTTGATGGTTTTAACTTAGAGCCTTCAATTAGTCTTTAATTATAATAAAGATTCTTGACCCAGTATGAATTATATATAAAAATTCTTGGGAAATAGGTCACAAAAACACTGTTTTGAAATTTTTTGTCTTTGCGTACGTTTCGGTCTCACGACCATCATCAGAAGACTTATTACTTCAATAACCTGATTACTCAGAAATAACTGTGTATTAACACAAAACGTCCTTATCGCACAAATTTCGTTTAAATGCCAACGTCACCGAAACGAACAGAAACATGAAATCGGAACTATAACACAGCAATGTTACTACAATGCGTAATATTAAAAATCCACTATTAAGTAGAATTATCAACAAATACGACCACAAATCATAAATGTCTACAAGAGACTAACAGACGAGACCATCTCAAGTGTTCATTTGAGAACCAGATGTCATGATTTATTAGGTGATAAAAAAAGGTCTCTGGCCTCTGAGAAATACTTTAGACAATTCTACCTAAAATAAACTTTCAACATATAAGGATTCAAGTAGAAATTTGCAAGAATATTAATTAATTAAATTAGTATAAATATGACTTAGTGTTTGAACGTCACTCCTATGATTTACAGAATTGGAATCACGTTTTATGTGAATCATCTCCAGGATTCATCTTTTATAATAATTGGTTTCCTTAGTTAAAATATTAACATTTTTGTAATCAAATTGATGGTTATAATCAAAGCAGTGCTTAGCAAGGGCGGTGGAATTTTCTAAGTTATTATTTATTGTGCTATATTTATGGCCATACATTCTTTTTTGTAAATATTGTTTAGAGATTCCAGTATAAGTTCCATCACAATCTAAACAATTCAATTTATATACTGTGTGGGTTTGTTTATCTTTAGGTATTACAGGTTTTAGATTTGAGAAATATTTTCCAACACAGTTAGTAGGTTTATGAGCAACATTTATATCGTACTTTTTCAAACAGAGTGTTATTATGACCTATTTCCCAAGAATTTTTATATATGTCTTTAATTATGTAAGTTAGTGTTCTTTTGGATTTTTATTGCTAACTATTTCTCAATCTCGCATCACCCATGATTTTTAAAATACATTCAACAATAGGGCACTTATTTAGCATTTAATTTTCCACATGATTTAGAGTGATATTGCCCAATGGCTAGCTTAAGGTGCGCTTTACTATCTATATAGTATTGAATGGTTGTTCGCTGGTGGATAGTAGTAGCTTGCTCAGCACGGCCGACTATACCCCACTGCGCAATATACGCTTTCTCTAGATGCCGACAAAGCCTTTCACATTGTCGTTTCTGCAAGCATGTTAGCTGATATCATATAATGCAAGATAAATTTGCGAACCTGTCATCAAAAGCTGTAATATTACGAAAATCTTTTACATTATAACCATGCTGCGTTAGCATGCATGTGGGCTTGTAGTATATCTCGTAACCTAGTGTGAAATCAGTATTAAATGAATCTGCCTTACCGACATGTTATGTAGAAATGTATATACGTATTTCGGTAATTAAGTTTCCATCATCAATACAATAACTACATATTAGAAAGGTGGCAACTGGGTGGCCATGCTTTCAAAGTTCTAAATAATAATGTGCTTCTTGATAAATTTATTTGATAGTGGCCACAGTCTTCGTAACCTTATTGAAATCTAGTGTAATTTAACCAACTTTGAGTGAATCCCAGTGTTCCCAGCAAAATAGTGCACCTTAGTGTGTGAAAGGCACACTAAATTAATTATTTTTCTGACATTTCTAGGTAAGTATGTTTTTCAATCACTACCTTTGTATTACACATTTCAAAATTAATTTTGATGGTGATCGGTATTCCCATAAAAATTCGCTTAATTGTGTTTGTTTATCCTTATAGTATTTCAATAAATATACTATTGACAATGAAATCAAATAGTAACGCTTCGCATTATTATACCTACTGAGCATAACAATGAACTATTAACGAAATCATTGAAAAATAAATATGTTGCGCCGGTCCAATGTAAATGTAAAGAACTCCCGAAATATAATTAATTCAAATCTGCGCATGCAGCTTCTTATAACCTAGATTTCCTTTGTTCTAGAACATCTGAGAATACTGATCTCATCTTATTCTAGCTCACGGGTGATACCGGGATATCAAAAATTATCTTGATCAAGGGTGTCACTGTCACACTGACATCATCAATAACCTACAAATTTCATACCTATTTATTTCAGTTGTAAAACAATAATGAACTACAAATTATGAAATAACGGTTTTAGTAACAAGGAAAACTAAATTACAGTAATTGTTGGAAATGTCCCCCGTTTTGTTCGATGCACAAGTTGACGCGCCTCCTCATGCTGTGAAAGCCGTTTTGCAGCATTTCTGGCGTTATGGTTGCACATTGCTGAACTATTCTTTGTTGAAGTTCTTGCAAATTATTTACCGGAGTTAGTGAACGTCATTGACAACTTCTTCTGTACGAACTCTTGGTCTACCAGCACCTATTTTATGAGTCACACAACCAGTTTCGCGAAACACTTCAAAACAAATTGTCCGGTAATATTGCCACGTTTTGGAAGTGCTCTCGAAAATTGTCCAATAACAAACGTTCACCGTATTACCAATTTCCATTAACTAGCGCACCCGTTCGAAAATAGGCTTCAATCATGAAAATTTTGTGCTGTGTGGTAAGAGGCATGATTCAAAAACTGGATTAGAAAATTTCAGCACAATGACTCAACAGATTCTGACACAACAAAACATATTCAAAAATTTAAAGTAAGACACACGTTTTACATTCCACAACCACCCTTGACCAAGATAATTTTTAATGTGTAGTTCATTATTGTTTTACAACTGAAATAAATAGGTATGAAATTTGTAGGTTATTGATGATGTCAGTGTGACAGTGACATAATTATTTCAAACGTAAAGTAAGACACACGTTTTAGATTCCACAACCACCCTTGACCAAGATAATTTTTGATATCTCTGAGTTCGATAAGACTACTTAGGGCACACGATTTAGGAACCTGAAGCTACTTCCCGACCCAGTGGGGAGGAGTAGCTTCGGTTAACTGACATTGGTTTCTCTGACGCGATTGCTGCGATTTCGTCGGAATGCGCAGCAGCTCTGACCAGGTATTAAAGTAAAAATAAAGAAAATTAAAAAAGTATATGTATTATTTATATATCTATACAGGGTGTAAATAAATAACTGCGAAAAAGTTCAGGGGGTGATTCCTTGTTGAAAAATAAGGTGGGTCTTTCATATAAAAAAAATCGTTTGACCCCTAATGCTAAGATACAGCCCTTTAAATGGGGCGCCAAAAAAGTAGTTTTTTATTTTTATCTTCTAAATCCAAAAAGTTACAAAAATAAAATTAAGCACACAGTTGTGCTGGTTTTCCACTATGTTTGTAAGGGGTAGAAATAATCACCCCTAAAATTTGTTTTTCACTTAACTTTGATTTACCTAGTAGGCGGCTGTCATGTTGACATTTTTGTTGAGACAACTACATTATTTTTAGTATGTGCAATAATAAGTTAAAATCATTGTTAATTGTCTTACACTGTTATCATTTTGAGGCCCTTTTGTAAAGAATTTCAGTAAAATGGAAGTGTATACAAATGCAGAATTGACAGATATGTTATTTAATGGAACTCAAACTGCACTTGAAATAATGTAACAATTAAATATTATTCTTGAATTAAAAACTAATAGAGATCATATGAGATGTTCGAAATGACCCCCTTCAGCCATTACACACGCGTCTAGACGGCGACACATTGATCCTCGTATCCGGTGAAACATTTCTGGGGTATCTTGAATAACCCTACATGAAACAATTATGCAGTTTCGTAGATCTTTCAGGTTTCGAACAGGAGTCTTGTATACCAAAGTTTTTAAATGCCCCCAAATAGAAAAATCCGAAGGATTTAAGTCCGGGGATCGAGGTGGCCAAAACTGAGGCCCACCTCGACCTATCCAGCGATTTGGATAGACTTCATTCAAAACCTCACGTGCTCTTACACTATAATGGCCATTCTCTCACATAAAGGAATATTATCAAGTAATAGTGACAAGTCTTCTCTCAGAAATAAAGTGTATGAATTCCCATCTAATCTAGGCGGCAGAAAATGTGGGCCAACTAACTGATTCCCAATATGCCCTAACCACACATTTAAAGAAAATTGTTCTTGGTGGTGAGCTTCTATTATAGCGTGAGGGTTTTCTTCGGCCCATATGTGGTTATTATGATAATTAATAATCGCCTCTCTAGAAAACTTAGCCTCATCTGTAGATAAGACCTTCTTCAGAAATGCACAGTTTTGTCTAATCACTTCCAGCATCCAAGTGGAAAATACTAGACGATTCGGAAAATCCCGCGGTATTAGAGCCTGGACTCTATTGTGATAAGGATATAAGAGATGTTCCTTTAAGATGGCATATACCGTCCTATGGTTAACATGTAACAGCAAACCAATCTTCCTGGTACTAATGTCAGGTTGCTCGTCGACTAAATTAAGTACTGCTTCCTCTGATGCTGGTGTTCTAACTTCGCGTTGGCGACCACAATCATGTTTCATCGTTTTGAAGGTACCATTTCCTCGTAGTCGTTGGATGAAGCAGTGCAAATAGACTGTGAAGAGGAGCGACGCGATGGGTATACATTTCTGAATATCTTCTTGACGCTTCTAAGGAATTTCCATTAGATAGCCCGTAAACGAAATGCATATCTGTCAATTCTGCATTTGTGTACACTTCCATTTTACTGAAATTCTTTACAAAAGGGCCTGGAAATGATAACAGTGTAAGACAATTAACAATGATTTTAACTTATTATTGCACATACTAAAAATAATTTAGTTGTCTTAACAAAATATGTCAACATGACAGCCGCCTACCAGGTAAATCAAAGTTTAATTAAAATACCACACTATGAGAATCGTGGCCATGTACTTGTAAGTAAATTTTTTTTTTTCTCAGAAATCTTCAATTTTTCGAAAAAAATTACATACCTTTTTTGTTCAGAATGAAACAAGCTACCTAAAATAAATTTTTAATTGGCAATATACACATGAGAGAAAAAAAAAGTTAAGTGAAAAACAAGTTTCAGGGGTGGTTATTTCTACCCCTTACAAACCTAGTGGAAAACCAGCAACTCAGTTATTGGATGCCTTCTTAATAGCAAATAATGTGTGCTTAATTTTATTTTTGTAACTTTTTGGATTTAGAAGATATAAATAAAAAACTACTTTTTTGGCGCCCCATTTGAAGGGCTGTATCTTAACATTACGGGGTCAAATGATTTTTTTTATATGAAAGACCCACCTTAATCATCAACAAGGAATCACCCCCTGAATTTTTCCGCAATTATTTATTTACACCCTGTATATTACCGGAGTAATCTCCGGTAGCTGGCTCAAATTGAACGAAAAGAACTGCCGGCAAAGCCTTATCCGCAAGCATATACTGTGCCAACATCTATATGGGTTTATACGATATAATGCTAACCTGTCATCGAAAATGTTTACATTAGGACCGTGCTGCGTTAGCATGCGTGTGGGCTTCTAGTTTATTTGTAAACTTTGCATATGCAAAACAATCATGAATGGCGTTGTACCTGGATCCAAAGACACAATTTCTTTGTATATAAATCCATGTAGACAATACGGCATCGTCCTTGAAAAGATCATGAGCATTGAAAGAAATATTGAATTAACTATTTTATCATAGTTTGCTTTGGTGTAGAAAGAAACAAAGTAAATTTACATAATCAAATTGTGGCAACCCTGTTTTCCGATGAGATCTAGTTCTGACGTTTCTTTTACAGGACACACCGAGCAATTGAACTTTGCGAAATGAAATGGGTCAACGAAAGTGAAACGAACGCGAACAATGCGGCGAATAAAAAAAGAGGATTTCCTTGCATTTATTGTTTGTACGTGGCATCGCGGCTGGATGATTTGAATGATCATTTAGATACTGAGCATCATCAGAAAAGCAACTACCATTGCTCATTTTGTGATAGGATTCTTAAGACTCCTATCTCTCATAGAAAACATGTAGCAGTTCATTACAAACAAATGAAATATTCTTGTCAGCATTGCGAATTCGAAGAAACCGACTTGAATTGTTTCACCGCCCACGTGGAGCGTGTACATTTGACCAGTACGATAAAGTGTCCATATTGCAACACCCAAATGGATATAGCTGATCTGAATAGTCATTTGAACGAAGAACATGCAAACATTACATTAGCGATTAGAGCAAATTTCAATTGTCAACACTGCGATTATGAGAGTGACAAAATTAAGGATATGAACCACCACATTCAAAATGTACACTTAAAGCAACGTCAATATCTGTGTAAAAAATGTTCCTTCACTTCTGAAAGTCTAGGCAAGCTTAGGATTCACGTGAATTCTACTCATGGGACATTGCGATCGTGTCCAAAATGTGATTACAAAGCGAAATTTGCTTGGAGAATCAGAGTCCATATCAAAACGAAGCATGAGAAATTAGAAAAACATGTCAACACAAATCATTCGTCTTTCAAATGTTCAATATGTAATTACACATCTAACAAACGTCCAAGTTTTTCCCGGCATTTTAGAAGCCATTTTACTCAAAATAACATGAATTAGTTTGTGAGCTGTTGAACGCTTTACTTAAACTGCTTTACATCACTTGAAATTATTATATAATGACATTTATGCACGGATATATAATAAATTAATAATTATACTTGAATTTCTTTGACATAAACGTCTTTTTATAGCCCATAGACCTCTTTATTGGCCATGTTATAATGAAACAACAATATCAAACATAGTCGAGTCATTTTAGCAAAAAAGCTTGGAAAATTTGCGGGCAACTACGATTGACTCGGGGTTTTTTGCAAAATTTTCCTGAACGGATTTACAACATTCCCCAAAAAAAACAATATGTGCTTTTCCATTTTTCAATTGTTATAGAGGAATATAGAGGAAAATGGCCAAAAAATTAGAAATTTCTAAAATTTCGAAATCATGCCAACAATGGCTGATTTGTGGATGAATAATTAATTATTTCAAAAAATAATAAGTTTAAAAAAATGTCGCTTACACAATAAACACAATAAAATTCAACAGCCTCGTGTTGAATCAACGGTTTTGAAAGTATGCGTCCCCCCGAGATGATCTCGATACGATTCCAATATAGAAAGTGATCCCTCCTTACTCTTCACCATTACCATGCGTCTTTCTTTCACATTAATTTGAATGTTACTTTATAGATCGAATATAAATCTTCCAAAAATCTAAAAAGATTTGTTACGTCACCTCGAAAACCCCCGAGTACAGTTTTCTAGCAGTTTTCATGAAAATTGACCATTTTCCTCTATATTCCTCTATAACAATTGAAAAATGGAAGAGCACATATTAGTTTTTTTTCGGGAATGTCGTAAATCCGTTCAGGAAAATTTTGCAAAAAACCCAGAGTCGATCGGAGTTGCCCGCAAATTTTCCCAGCTTTTGTACTTTTTTCGTCTAATTTAACCCGACTAACATAATAGAACAGTTTAAACACTTGCAAAATAATATGAATAATAAAATCCTATGTGACTCAATTAAACATAATAACATTTTTAGAAGCTAAATAACACTTATTTCAGAAAAATACTAAATAATATCAATATCACAAAATACAATAGCAAATAGAAAAATGAATTTATAATAACACCTACATTGGACTACATCAACTGCTGAATAGCAGAGAATCAATATGATTTTTGAATGAGTTTACGGGAGATGATTCTACAGTGTAAGAGTTCAATACATCCCATACACCAGATACTCTTTATCTATCTTCTGCTTTAGGAATTTTAAACAATCCCAAACGTTGCTGGTAATCCGGACGAATAGTTCCAAACGGCATTCTCGTAGCTCTCCTCTGCATTGATTCGATTAAATTCCTATCGCGCGCAAGCACTGGACACCACACCGAGGAACCAAATTCAATTATAGGTCTTACATAGGTTTTATAAAGAAAGCATGAGGTTATCAGAGATGGTGATACCTAAGTCTTTCTGTGAAGTAACCGTGCTTAACTGCAACCCATTAGGATGGTAGGAAATATGTGAATTGTTCGTTCCAATGTGAAGTACAGTGCATTTGCTCGAATTTAATGGTATCAGCCATAAATGACACCATTCCAAAATAATGTCTGAATCACGTTGAAGCGAATGGTGATGTAAAAGAGGGTTCGTATACAACTGCATATTGCGAACATGTAGAGGAAAGTAGTCCTGGAATATCGGAAGTAGTGTTGCCCAAATGCAAGAACAAGACGAGACTGAGCCAGTCTTGGTCTTGGCCTTGGTATTGCGCTCCCAGTCTTGGTCTTGCAGCATAAGTCTCGCAAGTCTCGCAATTACCTATTAGTGTTTCTGTTTTTCATTTTTATTCAATCTTTTTATGTTGGCACAATTTACACAAAGCAATTTGGGATGCATGAATTATTTCGCAAAAATCATCAAGTTTGCTTTTAGACCTTTTAGATCTATAACTCCAACTCTCACTACTCCGACTAGAACTATTTGAATCTTCGTCACTCATGTCAAATTGTAAACGTGATAAGTTTTCCGAGAACAACAAGGATTAGATAAAATCAATTATTATATTAGACTCGAAGCAAAGCTCAACTGGGAATGACTGGAATTGAAATAAATACTATTATTTATAGTCCATTCGCTTAGATAGTGTCGCCTTGTACCGCGCCGCCTTGGCACGTGCCGGCTCTCATTAAAGGATGCCGCCGCAAATCAAAGGATGCCGCATGCGGCGTACAGACGCATGACATTGTAGCGTCCTGCTTTTCGCTCTTATATCTACCTTATTATTATAAGTTAGATTTCAAATTAGTTTGCAAGATCTCTTTTTCGGCCTGTAACTTTTGAAATATTAAGAAAATAAACATTTTCTCGGTAACATACTACATATAATTTTATTACGCTTTATTCTATATAGGTAGTTAAATTTCTCGTTTTTATTATTTTCATATTTTTATTAATTTTCATACTATATTTAATATATTATTTTTTATTTACTTATTCGGACGGCGTAAATTCCACCTTCAACGAAAATGCACTGATAGTCATTTATATCTGTATTTTACGTCTTCCTATTTTCTTCTTCAAAATTGTATGTACTAGTACTTTCTTTTATTTTGTTTCGTTTGTTTTCTATGTGTCAATTTCTCGTATTATAAATTAAGCCTGTCCGCTCCCTGAAACGACACTCAGTCCTAACTGCAAGATGCAAGAGTCTCGCAGGCTTAGTCTTGTTCTTGCTCAAATCTTGCACGGTCAGTCTTGGTCTTGGTCTTGCTAAAATTACGCGGTCTTGGTCTTGCAAAAATGCAAGAACAAGACCAAAACTGCAAGCCCAAGACCGATTTTGGGCAATACTAATCGGAAGCATGAATTAAGAATAATAATGGACCTATCACAGGTCCCTGAGGTATGCCGCTAGCTACATCTACATATTGTGAAAAACTTTAACCAATTTTTACTCTAAATTTACGACCAGAAAGAAAACCGGAAACATAGTGTTCCAATTTAGCTAGGAGGCGCAATTTGGAGACCTTATCAAAGGCTTTACTGAAATCCAGATAGATTACGTCTATTGGAATGTTATTATCTGTAGCCAGTGACCAATCATTCACACATAAAAGTAGGTTCGTGAATATATACCTTCCAGGTAGGAACTCGTGCTGGTTTTTTGATAATATTGTGGTCAAACGCATACGCTAACACGGTGTCAATTATGGTACGTTCCATTATTTTAACTTCGGCAAATACTATGATTTTATCCTCACTTCTACATACGATTAGTTTTTAAGAAGTTCAAATGGATTAATGGAAGAGGTTGTCCACATTTGTCCTGTATCAAAAATGAATCATGTCTATAAAGTGAATTATTATGAAATTAAGGCAAATTGGATACAAAATAGTTGAGATTAAAATTAAAATATCCAAAACCAACAAGAGCAAAATGATAGAACGATCAGAACTGATAGGAATTGGGAATCTGGTGATTCTTATTGTCAAAATACGTGCAAAATCAAATTGTGGCAACCCTGTATTCCGATGAAATTTATTTCTGGTGTTTCTTTTACAGGCACCAGGCTATACAGCTTTCGAAAACGAACTGGAACAAGGGAAGCCGGACAAGTTCGAACGATTTACCGACTGTAAAGAGAGGATTTTCTTGTCTTTACTGTTCTTTTGTGGCTGTGCGATTGGATGTTTTAAACGATCATTTACATAATGAACATTATCTGAAACGCCTCTATCAATGTTTGTTCTGTGATGACCGTCTCAAAACTCCTGAAACTCTTAGAATACATATAGCATTTCATTTGCGAAACATCACATATTCCTGTCAACATTGCGAGTTCGTAGAAACGAACTTAAATGTTTTCACAGACCACCTGATGGAAAATCACACCAACAACACCACAAAATGTCCATACTGTAAAATTACGGTAGAAATCGTTGATCTGAATAGTCATTTGAATGAAAAACATGCTAATATTATCTCGGCGGTTGCTAAAATATACAACTGTCCAAAATGTGATTATAGGTGCATCAAGAAATGTTATATGAAGGTCCACTTAAAGAATAAACACAAAAAAGATGAATATCCATGTGGACAATGTGACTATATAACAACAACTCCACTATGGTTGAAGAATCATGTAAATGCCACTCATATAACAACATCCTTATTACATCCTTGTCCGAAATGCGATTATAAGGCTAAATATAAATGCATAATAAAGGAACATATGAAAGTGAAGCATGACTATGTTGATAATTACAAATGCAGTGTGTGCAAATTTTCTAGAGACTGTAGTGAAAAATTGGACCAACATGTCGTTAAGTTTCATTCGTGTTACAAGTGTTCAATATGTGATTTTACAACTGAATATCGGATATACTTTTCAAAACATCTGAGAGAGAAACATTCGCTAAAAGCTGGTTCAAACATGAACAATTTCATGTTGGATGCATCGTTCTGCCGGACTGTGTTGCCAGATGTTTTACAGACTTAACTCTGATACTATTTCCCTTTTCCAAAACGTGGCAAAATAATTTTAGGATGTAAATATTGATATTGATCAGTATTTTGTGTGCTTCAAATTTGCCTCTGCAACTATGGAGACTTTTTATTACCAAAAAATTGTCCACAGTGATCTGTAACTGTAAAACTGAGTTTTGAAACAAAATCATATGAATTAAAGTCTTTTCTTGAATTATTTAAACACAGTTTCGGCAAAACCAATAGAAAAATTGATTCAATCAACAATACCCTGAATTATCGAATAACATTAGCTGAATTGGAAGATGCATTAAACTCTGTTAAAGACTCAAGTGCGGGTCTTGACGGCATTCCTTATAAATTCCTCATTTACCTACCTCAAGTAGCCAAACTTTATCTCTTGGAGATCTACAATACGATATTCTCCTCTCGATCCTTCCCAACCAGCTGGAAAGTAGCCACAATAGTCCCAATCATCAAACCAAACAAAACTAAAACAAACCCCAATTCATACCGTCCTATATCACTCACATGCACAATGTGCAAGATACTTGAGAAAATCCAGAACCGAAGAATACAGTTTTTTCTGGAATCAAACAACTTGCTGATCCCTCAGCAGAGTGGTTTCCGGAGGAATCGCTCTGCTATCGATAACGTAATAAACCTCGAGTCCACTGTTCATGAGGCTTTTGCAACAAAACGCAAAGTCATCGTAATCTATTTTGATATATGTAGAGCATATGATTCGGCGTGGAGATATAATATTCTGAGGAAACTGAAAGCCTGGGGAATAGATGGAAATTTCCTCGCATTCGTTACAAATTTTCTAAACAATCGAACTTTCCGTGTAAGGGCAAACAACACGTTATCAGAGGAAAAAGTTCAACAAAATGGCACCCCACAAGGATCAACGCTAAGTGTTACGTTATTTCTCACAGCGATTAATGATATCAGCCAAGGAATTGAAGCACCCATCAAAGTAGACCTATATGCCGATGATCTCGTACTATATATTAGCAGCAACAACCTAGCCTCTGCAACGAAACTCCTCCAAAACGCAATCTCAAAACTAGAGGAATGGTCCCGACACTATGGTTTCACCTTCTCCGACACGAAAACAAAATGTGTGCTCTTTAGTAAAAGACCCCCTCCAACATATCCAGTACTGAAATTGTATTCTGTACAGCTGGAATTTGTCAAAGAATTCAAGTTCCTGGGAATGGTCTTCGACGAGAAACTGAAATGGGATGCTCACATCAACCAACTCAAACAACACTGCCAAAATGGCCTTAATTTACTAAAGACACTATCCAGCCAAACATGGGGAGCAGACAGCATCACATTACTTAGAATTTATAGATCCCTCATTAGATCAAAAATCGATTACGGTTCAATCAGCTATTCCACGGCAAAAAATCAGTATTGAGAAAACTAGATACCATACACAATACAGCACTCAGGCTTGCAATGGGTGCCTATCGAACTAGTCCAGTGGAGAGTCTCTATACTGAAGCCAATGAACCTCCTCTTGAAATAAGACGACAATCTTTGAGCCTTAAATATGCTGCCAAACTATCCTCAACCAAAAATAATCCAACCTACGAACATATATTCCCTAAATATCCAAACGGCGTCCATCAGAACAACACTATGACTAATATTCGAATGAAGATACAAGATTTTAGCTTCAAAAATACTCTACCTTCCGAAGAAGAAAATCCTCCATCATGGCTTGTAGAAATTCCTCCATGCAACACCTACCTCACATCTTTTCCTAAATCCTCTACACCTAAAACCTTACTCCGTCATAAGTTTCAGGAGATAGAAGCTAAGTACAGTGGGTTCAATTTACTCTATACCGATGCTTCCAAGACACTACAGGGCCAACGAGTAGGTGCTTCAGCCATCACAGGGACAAACATCCTCAAATATAGTATTCCCCCAGAGTGCAGTATCTACACAGGGGAGCTATATGCCATAGCAGAAGCAATGAAACACTCGTCCAAATCTAATGCAAAAGAATCAGTAATATTCACCGATTCTCTGAGCTCCATACAGGGTATAAAACAAATGTATCCTAAGCATCCCATTCTAAAAAACATCAAGAAACAGTTGTACAAACTACGAAACCAAGGAAAGAACATAGAGCTGGTGTGGATCCCCTCCCACATCGGCATTCCAGGTAACGAACAAGCGGACGCAGCAGCAAAAAACGCTGGTGTAGACCCTGCCTCTAAAATGATACAAAAAAATTCCACATACAGACATGAAGCCCATTATTCATGAGTATACACAGAACCTTTGGCGCGAAAGATGGCGCAGAGCAGAGAATAATAAACTCTACGAACTTAATCCCAACTTGAAGCCTACTCAATACTCAGGACTGTGCAGAAAATATCAAGTTACTCTTACAAGGCTCCGTATAGGTCACACGAAGATAACACACCAATACCTGATTCAACGTGAAGAGGCCAAGGTATGTGACCGCTGTCACACAACCCTCAATGTGAAACACATCCTTCTAGAGTGTATAACATACCAACCACAAAGAGATGATGCTAACCTATCCAGTGACCTACGAACTATCCTCAGTCCACAAAACATTAATAAATTAGTAACTTTTCTGAAATCCATAAATATATTTTGCAATGTATAACATTACTTACTGTACCCCGCTAATAACCTAGATGGTTTTTTGAAGAAAAAAAAAATCAACAATAAATTTCAACAGTTGTTACCAAAAACCCCTAGAGAAGAAACTAAGAATATTGTGATTCACAATAAAATCGATAATAAGAACAATGAAACGGAAATGAGTTTGTTACATGAAGGTTTGAAATTTGCAATTTTGTCTCTTAAGAATCACCTACGGAGTATCTAAATGATATTAAAAATACGACTTGGTCTCTCAAGATGAAGCTATTATTCGTAACAAGTGCAAGAAAATTCTTGAACAAAAATAAATCATATAAAAGTACATCCAATAATTTCAATAATATCTGTAAATCATTAAACTGTTATTACTTAAAAGCAGATAAAGGAAATTCCATTGTAATTATGTACAAAGAGTATTATAACAATTCGGTAAAATGGTCCCTATGATTAGATTTCCAGAAACCCTTTACCTAAATGCGTTAAATTAGTAAATCAATCATTAAAATGATCTACCTCTGTAATCTCCGATAATTTAAAATACGAACTCAGACTTTCTAATCCTAATCTTCCTAAATTGTAATGCTTACTTAAGATTCATGAGCCAGGTTAATCCATTAGACTAATCATTTGAAACATTAATTTTCCCACGTATAACATGTCAAACAAAGTCTTTAGTTAAGAAATTTAGCAAAAAAAATTCTAAGGAACTAACAGCAAAATTTGAAAGATTTCAAACTTAAACCTGGTGATCCTCGATGCAAACTGCATGTATGGAGCTAAATTATATTACATTTAACAAAAACTAGCGGATGTGCAATGGGCTCCTTTTTTGGCAAATATTTTTCTAAGCGAACTTGAAATCAACTCTGTTACCAAAAGTTTGACATAGATATGCCGATGATATTTTCGCGATTATAAGTGAAGATTTTGATTAAAATGGCCGGTTGAACACGCTTAATAGCCAATTTGATTCACTCGAATTCACTGTAGAAATAGAAACAAGTATCTTCTTTTCCTTAATATAACATTATAAAATATGTAATCACTTAGAATTCAACATATACAGAAAACCCACTTAGACAAATACTCCTGCGGATTCAGTTACGCCAATTAATTATAAAATAGTTTTA
The DNA here is from genome assembly GCA_958510875.1 of Endomychus coccineus. Lineage (NCBI taxonomy): Eukaryota > Metazoa > Arthropoda > Insecta > Coleoptera > Endomychidae > Endomychus > Endomychus coccineus. The sequence goes on along the minus strand of OY294070.1, from coordinate 18,739,156 downwards.
TTCATAGATTATTAAACGTCCATTTGCAAAATTATAAGAATGAAGTTGGACAATAGTTATTACAAATCTTTGATCAATGACTTAATTTCTGAACAAAAATAAAATTGGAACGCAACCAAAAAATTGTAGCCTCCACCTTAATTCAAAAGTTTCACTTGTCATCCTTCTGTAGTTAATATTTTCCATAATTTCTTTTCTAAATTTGCAATGCAAACCGTTTCTAGATAAGTTAAAAACCGTTCAGGCCACACCTTTGATAAAGTTTCTGACAATAAATCCGGGATTTACAAAATCGATTGTGTTCAAAATTCTATGTCAGCCAAACTAGCAGGAATATTTTAACTCGATATAAAGACCATTTTGCCCATATAATCCACAGAAATTAGTTTTTTTTCAGAAATCGAGAACCAGTTATTTTTTTTTAAATGAAAAAAAAGATAAAAATAAAGTAAGTAAAGAGTGGACCTAACGCTTCCTCCTGGTAGGTGGTGGAACATTGTTTGATATGAAAAATCCCTGAAAAATGAAACAAGAAATGATTTATTTGGTCAAAACTTATTTTAGTTCTCAACATATTCTCCTTGTTGCCCGATACACTTTGTCTAACGTTTTTCTAATTTTTCGATCCCTTCCAAATAATACGATTTCGGCAATCCTTCAAAATAGGCGTTTGTTTCAGCGATGAACTCATCGTTAGAGCCAAATCTCTGTCTGCCGAGCCATTTCTTCGAGATTGGAAATAGATAAAAATCGCATAGCCAGCACAATTATAACAACGAAGTTGAGAATCTTCGACAGATACCATTAGACAATGATTACGACAAATCTTTGACCAATAACTTAATTTCAAAAAATTTTGAAATGTAACCAGTTTACGTAATTAGAGCCACTAATACTGGGATATGAAACATTATCTTGGTCAAGGGTGGTTGTGAAATCTAAAACGTGTGTCTTACTTTACGTTTGAAATAATTATGTCATAATTAATTTGAAGTTTCTAAAAGTGCGAAATTTCGCAATTTTATACGAATATTGTAACACTCAGAAGTCTTTAGCGCTTTGAACTCCGGGATTTTCACGTGGCCTATCGAAATTAGAAGGTTCGAATTATCTAAAAACATAATTGCATGAACGCCAGACGTCCTATGTAATTAGCTACGAACGAAATCATTTTGACATATGCCTCGAGGAGCTCGCTGCGCGTTAGTTAGAGTTTATACATTTTACCTCGGTCTTGTTAATTAGGGGCCGTTTCTTGCCCCGTGCGACCGGCGCCAGTTGTAATAAAGTGTTTTTGGCTATGGCCCGCTAGCTTTTACCCTCTTCGTGTATATTTTAGTCGCGAGAAAATTCCCATTGGTACGTCGCACGTTAGACGCGCGTATATGAGATCTGAGAATAGCTCAAACTGTTTTAGTTAAATTTTCCTATTTAATGGACATTTATCGAAAACAGAAGGGCCGTCGGGCACGGTCCGATGCTAAAAAATCTAACTACATGGAGCGAAAACGGCATGCGAAAAGTCGTTGTAAAGCCGTATTAGGTACAACCAGTTTGCACTTCTCTAACTCGCGTGCTATGGGCTTCTCACGTGAACTTCATTCGATTTACGGAAAATTAACTATTTCACAAAACAGTTTTTGACCCGGATTGTGGCTATCACGACCTCTAAAAAGGTTCAAAGTTCACATAATTATTTCATAATTTGTAGTTCATTATTGTTTTACAACTGAAATAAATAGGTATGAAATTTGTAGGTTATTGATGATGTCAGTGTGACAGTGACATAATTATTTCAAACGTGAAGTAAGACACACGTTTTAGATTCCACAACCACCCTTGACCAAGATAATTTTTGATATCCCGGTACCTTCAAATTTTTCAATAAAATTCAAAAGTTACACTTATCATCCTTCAGTAATTAATAAATTCCATAATTTGTTTCTAAATTTGCAATACATCCCGTTTATAGATATAAGAAAAAGCTAAAAAACCATTTAGGCAACAATTTTGATAAAAGTTCTAATTTCGACAAATCCGGGATTTATAAAATCGATTGTGCGTCGTGTTCAAAATGTTATGAGGGCTTAACTGGAAGGAATACTCTGACTCGGTAAAAAGAACATCTTGCCCATATAAAGAAAAATAAAGACAGATCACACCATCTCTCAAGAAAGCTTATCACTTTTAAAACGCAGTACGGAAAAATATCTAGTATATATTTTCCTGCATACACAGACCACGCAACTACGAAACCTTAAACAACAGTATCTTCAAAAGTGTCTTGCTGGGATTACCATATTCTATTGCCATATACACGGATGGCTCAAAAACATGTACAGGAGTAGGCTGTGCTTGGTCACTGAGTAATGGGCATACTGAATACTATAAATTACCGAATGAAATCTCGATATATACTGACGAAGCATAAGCGATACTAAAGGCAAACAAAACTAACACGAGTGACTTAATAATAACATCAGATTCCATGTCTGTACTTAAATCAATAAAATGCGAAACTCTAAAACTCTATAAAAATAAAATCGTGAGATCCGAATGATATGTTTTGACTTGTATATTCGACGTGTCAATATTAATTTTGTATGGGTGAAAGGACATGCTGGAAACAAAGGAAATTCCTTAGGAGACAATGCGGCTAAAAAATCTATAAATTCAGGGACCACCATAGATGTAGTCACACTAAATGAATGTCTCAGTCTAGCCAAACGGTATAGTGGCGATAAACTGTGGCTGGGTAAACTTTGTAGAAACTTCAACCCATATACACTTTTATATCCAGATGATCCAAAAATCTGTACATATATAAATGCTGGTGGATATAGCAGGAAATATCAAACTATAATAACCAGACACATTTAGCCAAAATTAGTAAGAGGAAATTAAAATTGCTCTTGTGGTAACAAAACTATTGGAGGTCTTAATCATATATTTTTTGACTGTGATGTTTACGAAAATGGAAAACGCACTTTCAATAAAAAGATCTAGGCGTCATGTTTCCGACCAACATCGTATATCTTTTAAATTACAAAGACATCAAAATATATAACGTAATTTTCCAGTACTTAACACAAACTAATATTTCAATTTAAAAATGTAACCAATATCTAATACAAAAAAAATACGGGCTGTCACCGAGCACTGCTGACAGAAGTGAAAACTGACATTATGAAGTAACCAATTTATTTTGGGAATTTCATCCAACTTCTGCCTGACGAAATTTTGTTGCTCAGCATTATTACAACCAACGAAGACATCCGATGCCACAGACACTATTGTCTACGGAGTTTAGTATGGAGTTGTTGTACTCGTTGTAGCATCCGAAATTACAATTTTATCATTTTTAAATGAAAATTAATACAATTAGTTTTTCTTTAGTTTTCACAACTGTCAGCATTTCAATCAACAATTATATAAATTTTTATATTTAATAATAAAAAACGTATAATGGGCGGTACAATCCCTGTAAAGAGTATGAATGTAACCCGATAGTCATAATAATAAATATACATAAATAAATAACGTCGAGTATCCGACTCAGATATGCACACGTGTGTAAGCGTATAGAGAGGCTGCCTGACTACTGACCCAAGTAGTTGCGCTGGCGGCAGTATACATACATAATACCCACGGTCGTATATACAGGTCTGGGATCTCTATGTTTGACATGAGTCAAACTCGTAGTCCCTTGCTCAGACACCAGCTGGTGCATGGATCGAAGTATGTTGTCAGGATTTGGCGCCATATCGTTCAAATTTCAAGCCCCACAATACAAAGATTGATTGATAATAACCGCACATTTTAACTAAAATAATTTTTCTCGTAACGCAATATTTACTATTCTGATTTGAGAGAGGAATAGAACTGTTACTCTTGTCAAAATGTATTACTCACCTTAAAAATAAGTTCATAAAAGCATAAAAGATCTCGTTAAAACGATTTCTTTCCGGAATCGCAAGCCTCCACAGAAGTTTTTTGCTTTACACTTTTGTACCCCGTTTTGCATTTCGGCACAATGCACGGTTTCGTCATTTTTTTCTAAAAACGCCGGTATTTCTTGTGTTTACAAGTCAACAATGACAGTTGCCAGAGAGCACGGTCGTATATGTTCCAGAGAACATCTCTCGACTCATGCGCCACCCTTTTGGTACTATACAACAGATGACGCTTAGCGGACTCACTTCTCACATAGGAAACAGCTCCGAGGTTCCAGACCTGTATATGCGACCGTGATAATACCTAATATATATAGCTACAGCGTGACTGCTCGTGACGTAATCATGGTTTTACCCCCCATCTGAAATAGCTCAACTCGCCTAAAGAAGTTTTCACTTCAAAAATTTGTTGTGGCTAAAAGAGTCAACAACAAATATCTAGCTAATTTAGAAGGGATGGAAATCTATAAGCGAAAATGCAATATAATACATTCAGATTTATTTAGATCAATGATTATTGAAGGTTAAAATAATAATTTGAAACGTCTCTGTGACAGGAATTTAAATTATTCAAAAGCAACAAGAAAAAATGATAGGAATCTTGCGATACATATTTTCAAAAAACGTGCATGCATTCAAAATCAAATTGTGGCAACCCTGTATTCCGATGAAATTTATTTCTGGTGTTTTTTACAGGCACCAGGCAATACAGCTTTCGAAAACGAACTGGAACAGGGAAAGCCGGACAAGTCCGAACGATTTGGCGACTGTAAAGAGAGGATTTTCTTGTCTTTATTGTTCGTTTGTGGCTGTGCGATTGGATATTTTGAACGATCATTTATATGCTGAACATTATCTGAAAGGCTTCTATCAATGTTTGCTTTGTGATTACCGTCTCAAGACTCCTAAAACTCTTAGTGTACATATAGCATTTCATTTGCGAGACATAACTTACTCCTGTCAGCATTGCGAATTCGTAGAAACGAACTTAAATGTTTACACAGACCACTTGATGGAAAATCACACCAACAATACGACACAATGTCCATACTGTAAAATTACGGTGGAAATCGTTGATCTGAATGGTCATTTGAATGAAAAACATGCTAATATTATCTCGACGCTTGGTAAAATATACCAGTGTGAGAAATGCGATTACAGGAGTCTCAAAAAAAGTTGTATGAAAGCTCACATAAAGAATAAACACAAAAAAGATCAATATCCTTGTAGACAATGTGACTATATGGCCACAAGTCCATATTGGTTGAGGAATCATGTAAATTCAACCCATGTGATAACATCCTTAAAACATCGTTGTCCGAAATGTCGTTATAAAGCTAAATATAAATACATGATAAAGGAACATATGAAAGTAAAGCATAAATATGTTGATGATTACAAATGTAGTGTGTGCAAATTTTCTACAGACTGTAGTGAAAAATTGGACCAACACGTCGTTAAGTTTCATTCGTGTTGCAAGTGTTCAATATGTGATTTTACGACTGAACATCGGATATACTTTTCAAGGCATCTGAGAAAGAAACATTCGCTCAAAGTTGGTCCAAACTTGGAAGATTTCATGTTGGATGCATCCATATGTTAATGTTTCCCCGGATAGTGTTGCCCGATGTTTTACAAACGTAATTCTGATATTATTTCCCTAACTTTGGCGGCTCCAAAATCAATAGTGATGAATAAAATACTATTACTTATAGTGATGCTCCACTCAGCCTGGTCAATTGGAACTCTCGCCGAATCCGGATCAGTGATTTATGTTACATGTGAATATTTAAATAATATAAAAAAGCTTTATAAATGGAATGTTACATATATATTTTAAAAAGAAACTCAACCTTCTAAATGATCGTGACCAATATAATATTAAAATGTTGTTCAAGTTGGATTTGATTAAATTATCTTAATTACTCAAACAATTTCATAATGAAGCGTTCTCAACTTATAATTTATGTTTCATTATCTGAAAATTTGTTATTTATCTGAAATTTTACTCAACGTGTTATCGAGTAAGTGTTCAGTAAAATTTATTTATAATTTTATAAATATTATTATTAAATAATATGTAAAATCCAGTGGCGGCTCCTCGAAGGAGGCTAAGAAGGCTCAGCCTCCTCACCAATTTATCTTAATGATCATTCTCCATTTTATTTCCTGTTTCTCTGATAATTCTTTAAATTTTACAATTAATTCCCCGTTCTCAGTAGTTAGTTTTAATCTGGCAACAGTGGCTCTATATATCTCAAACCCTAAACTGCAACACTCTATGTAGGCTAGCTTCTCGTACGCACTCGCTCGGTTGTATGAATACGATTACTTGCCGCCGCTGCAAACTGCGACACGTGCTCTGTCAGTTGTTGTTTTTGTTTCGCGACACGATGTAAGGTTAAGATATAATTTATCTGTTCGGTGAGTTATTAACAAAGAGTTCTTTGGTTATTAAACGTTAAAATGAGTAGTGATTTAGTTGCTGAAAAGATTAGTGATGACAGGTATGTTTCAAAATCGATCATTTGATACTGATAATTGTAAAAAATATTTATGGTTAACGGGATTTGAGGTACACAATAAATTATATTGCTGGTATTGCTTGCTATTTACATCTGATACAACTTCATGTTGGGGGCACTCGGGTTATGATGATTTGAAAAATTTAGCTCGTGGAATAGACAGACATGAAAAATCGCAGGAACATATTACATCGAATATTAAGTTTAAATTAACCAGTAAACAGAATATTGTTGAAGGAGGAAAACATATAATTTGGTAGACAAGAAACTACATTATAAACACTTTTTTTTATGAAATTTTAGATACTATTAAAGGTCAAATTGAGATTCGATTTTCCGATTTACATGAATTGAAGTTTTTTGTATAACTTAGTTCTAAAATATGAATTTTTGATAAAATAGCACTGCACAATGAATTATGCGTTATATACTCGGATAAAGATATTTTAGGCCAGTACGACATCCACGCCGATATGATAAAATATATGATAGACAATGATTTGCAACAAGTTTTACCTCAGTTTTAAAAACTACTTTGTTTGACAGTCACCATTCCTGTCACGTCGGCATCGGTGGAGAGATCATTTTCTACTCTCATACTCTCAAACGAATTAAAACTTACATGCGATCATGCGAAACACAATGGGCCAAAATCGTTTATACAATGTTAGTTTGATATCTATTGAAAAAGATTTGGTAAAACACTTAAAACAAAATGATACATTTTATGATAATATTATTGTAATAAAGATTATTGACCCAGGTATGAATTATATATAAACTCTCGGGAAATAGGTCACAATAACACTTATGCTTTATATTTTTCTTATCTTTACGTACGTTTCGGTCTCACGACCATCATCAGAAGACTTATTATGTCTAAAACTTGATTACTTAAAAGTAACAACAGAAACACGATTAAACGAAATTGTAAACAATTTCGTTTAATCGTGTTTCTGTTCGTTTCGGCGACGTGGGCATTTTAATTGAAATCGGTGCGATTAGGACGCTTTGTGTAATACAATTAGTTTTAAGTAATCAAGTTTTAGACATAATAAGTCTTCTGATGATGGTCGTGAGACCGAAACATTACAGTAATAAAGTCGTCAATATTTATTGTTAGATACTTCAAATCAAGGTACAAGTTCAAATTGAAAACTTATATTATTTAAAGAAGTCGTGGCTTGAGTTTCCTGAATTTGTATCAGAATAATCATTTGATCTATAGCGGATATATGAAAATTTGTGAATTAATAGCGATTAATTATTGTTTTTTTTTCTTTTGAGGATAAACTATTTTTCCAACAATTTTAATCGTGTCCGTGACATAAAATTAAATTATCCGACCCCAACAAGAGGAAAATTATTGGACGGTCAGAGCTGATGGGAATGTGGTGATACTTATTGCCAAAACACGTGCAAAATCAAATTGTGGCAACCCTGTATTCCGATAAAATTTATTTCTGGTGTTTCTTTTACAGGCACCAGGCAATACAGCTTCCGAAAACGAACTGGAACGAGGAAAGCCGGACAAGTCCGAACGATTTGGCGACTGTAAAGAGAGGATTTTCTTGTCTTTACTGCTCGTTTGTGGCTGTGCGATTGGATGTTTTGAACGATCATTTACATAATAAACATTATATGAAAGGCATCTATCAATGTTCGTTTTGTAATTACCGTCTCAAGAGTCCTGACAGTCTCAAACTACATGTAGCAGGTCATTTGCGAGACATAAAATATTCCTGTCAGCATTGCGCATTCGTAGAAACTAGCTTGAATGTTTTCATAGACCACATGACGGAAAATCATTCCAACAACACGACAAATTGTCCATATTGTAAAATTATGGTGGAAATCTCTGATCTGAATAGTCATTTGAATGAAAAACATGCCAACATCATTTCGGCGGTTGGCGGAATTAACAACTGTCCAAAATGCGATTATCGGAGTCTCAACTACAGTAATATGAAGGTGCACATAAGAAACATACACAAAAAAGATCAATATCCATGTGAACAATGTGACTATATGGCTACAATTCCGCTTTTGTTGAGGAATCATGTAAAAACTACCCATTCAAACATAACTTTACATCCTTGTCCGAAATGTGATTATAAGGCTAGAAGTAAATCCAGGTTGAAGGAACATATGAAAGTGAAACACGACTATGTTGAAAATTACAAATGTAGTGTGTGCAAATTTTCTACAGACTGTAGTGGAAGATTGGATAAACATGTTGTAAAGTTTCATTCGTGTTACAAGTGTTCAATATGTGATTTTACAACTGAAAATCGGAAAAACTTTTCAAGCCATCTGAGAAAAAAACACTCGCTCAAAGTTGGTTCAAAAATGAAAGATTTCATGTTACATGCATCGTGATGTTAACGTTTCCCCGGACAGGGTTGCCAGATTTTTACAGCCCTAAAAATAATAGTGGTGGATAAAATCAATTGAAACTGGTCGAATCCGGATCAGTGATTGATCTTAAATGTGAATATTGAAATAATATATACATATAATTTTATATATATTTTCAAAAGACACTCAAACCTTCTGAATATTTTAAGATGATCGGGACAAATATAATATCAAAAAAACTATGATCAATTGATCAAGATGTTGATTAAGATGGATTTGGTTGAATTCTTTTAATTACTCAAACAATTTCATAATGAAGCGTTCTCAACTTATAATTTATGTTTCATTATCAGAAATGAAAATTTGTTATTTATCTGAAATGTTACTGAACGTAACGAGCAAGTATAAATTTCATTTGATAATTCAGGTATATATAAAATCCAGTGCAAGGACTGTGATAAATGTTATGTTGGCTTAACTAAGAGGAATGTACCAGGTTCAAAGATCATTTTTATCATTTTCGTACTAATAACATTTACAAGTCCGCCGTAGCAAACCATGTCTTACAAACAATTACAAAATCGGGTCTTTCTCTTTTTAAACGCTGAAGCGTTTTTGAAAAATTAGAAGCTATTGAAATGTATAAACTAGAGATCAGTTATTGAATTTTGATACTACTACACATCTTTATATACAGGGTGTCCTCGAACTGCGTGGCCAAAATAAAACCGAAGATTCTTTGTTTCGAAAAAAAGTTGATGAGCCTTTTTACTTTTGCCTCAAGTGTCTTGTTTACCCGGTAGAGGGCTTCAAAATTGCAAAAATAATTTTGTTTTTTCGGTATAACTTGAGAACGTGATAAAGAACTTTTACAATATTTAGCAGGTGAGTTACTGTCAATAATGGCCATTTTTGAGAGTGGAGCACAGAGCCTTAGAGACCATAGAAATGGCTCCAACTTGAGGATGTAACGGGAAAAGTGTCCAGAACTTTTTTGTGGTCAATGTAATTCACTCGATTTTTTTTATGTAGATAGCTTATCTAATTTGAAAACATTTTTTACTCTTAAAAAATTTTGATAAAATCAACGGATTAGCTTGAAAAAAATAATTTTCGAGTCTGCAATTTTGGCTTACCAATTTTACTTGATTAAAATACCTTAGTTGCCTTTGCTTTTCTAATGTCATTTTGGCATTTGGAGAATTTATTCTCAAAACTGTCAGTTTTTACTTTGCTTTCCGTAAAAATTTTATAAAATTATGGCTCAAAATTTCACTAACACTGAAATGGTTAATATCTCGGTAAAACACGAATAATAAAAACAATAGAAATGGGGAAACGATGTGATTATTTAGGAAAAACAAATGCTAAATTAAAAGAAACAACAAAACTTTTTGGGAAATCGCTAAGGCATCAATTGTTCGAAATGTTGCCCATTTTCCTGAATACACAAATTAATTCGTTTCAAGAAATTGGATTGAACTCTGGCTAGTACTTCAGGATCATTCTTCAATAAATCCGCTTCATGATTAATTCGTTGCAACAATTCCTCTCGTGTGTTTACTGGAGCTGCATAAACTTTCGACTTCAAAGCGCCCCATAGAAAGAAGTCGCAGGGCGTCAAATCAGGGGAGCGGGCCGGCCAGTTCACTGGTGCATCGTGTCCTCTACCTATCCAGCGATCTGGATATTCCGCATTCAAATGTCGCCTCACAGCTAATGTGAAATGAGGAGGTGCACCATCATGGATAAACAAGGCCACGACGAATGTGTAAGGGCAAGTTTTCCAACAGTTCAAGTAGCCTTTGTTCCAAAAAGTTCAAGTAGTTCTCCCCGTTCAATCGATCGGATATAACGGTAGGGCCAATAATAAAGTTATCCACAATTCCAACCCAAACATTGATTTTAGTTTGATTCTGAAAATATGTAACTTCCGTTTCATGAGGATTTTCATCAGCATAGAAATGTTCATTATGGAGGTTAAAAAGACCACCATCTCGTGAAAGTATCTTCGTCCGTGAACAGAATTCTTCTACAAAAATTGGGGTTTGCGTTTTGTCTTTGGACAATAAGCCGACAGAAATCTAGCCGATGACCTGGATCCATGGGCAATAAGTCTTGAACTGTTTTAATATGATAGGGATTCAACAGTTCTTCTTTCAGTACATTATGAACTAATGATTTTGAGGCTCCAATACAAAGTCCCAAACGTAGTGTGCTTATCCCAGGTTCAGTTTTAACCGCTTCCAGTATCGCTTCTTCGAGCTCTAACGTCCTTCTTGTCCGTCTGCGTCCAGTTTCTTTGCGATTTGCTTCAAATTTGCCAGTTTCGCGAAGGTTTGCCGATTTGGAATTCTGCGATGCGGATATCTTTCCCTTCTCCGGCCATTGCAACGACAAAGTCCATAAATCAATAACATATCAACCATTTCAGTGTTAGTGAAATTTTGAGCCATAATTTTATACAAATTTTTACGGAAAGCAAAGTAAAAACTGACAGTTTTGAGAATAAATTCTTCAAATGCCAAAATGACATTAGAAAAGCAAAGGCAACTAAGGTATTTTAATCAAGTAAAATTAGTAAGCCAAAATTGCAGAGACTCGAAAATTATTTTTTTCAAGCTAATCCGTTAATTTTATCAAAATTTTCTAAGAGTAAGAAAAGTTTTCAAATTAGATAAGCTACCTACATAAAAAATATCGAGTGAATTACATTGACCACAAAAAAGTTCTGGACACTTTTCCCGTTACATCCTCAAGTTTGAGCCTTTTCTATGGTCTCTAAGGCTCTGTGCTCCACTCTCAAAAATGGCCATTATTGACAGTAACTCACCTGCTAAATATTGTAAAAGTTCTTCATCACGTTCTCAAGTTATACCGAAAAAACAAAATTATTTTTGCAATTTTGAAGCCCTCTACCGGGTAAACAAGACACTTGAGGCAAAAGTAAAAAGGCTCATCAACTTTTTTTCGAATCAAAGAATCTTCGGTTTTATTTTAGCCACGCAGTTCGAGGACATCCTGTATATAATTCTACTGTATGTGTGTATGTAATTGAACTCCTCCTAAACGGCTGGACCGATTTGAATGAATTTTTTTGTTATTTATCTATACTGCAACTAAACGACTGGATCGACTTCAATGAATTTTTGTGTATGCATTCATTCATTCATTCATTCATTCATTCATTTTGTGTATGTATCCATTCAATGCATTTAATTTTTTTGTACGCTGTGTTTTGATATTATATGTATCGCATTTACGTGAATATTGAGCGTATTATATTCAGATAATATATGTAAGATGATATAGGATTTCGTTTATTTTTCGACATTTTAATTTGAGTGTATTATATTAAGCGTGTTTCGTTATTTTGACATTTTAATTTTTTTGTACGGTGTCTTTTGATATTTCAGGTGTTGCATTTCAGTGAATGTTAAGTGTATTATATTCACATATAAGTTACGTACATAAAACAATGCCACGTCTTCATGGACGAGGAGGAAATATTGGTCGACAGACTCGGAATTCACAATTAGTCCAGAACCGTCGTGCAGGACAACGTCTGTCTGATCCACATTATTATAAAATATTGGGAAAGCTATAAATGTAAAGTAAAGATTTCGAAAGGTTTCAGTAAATTCTAACCGAAATAAGCGCATATTTTTTTTTGTTTTTTATACTTTGATTACACGAGAGGGAAACCTATAATGTTCGAAGCACATCTTGTTAGCCAGCAGTGGAATGTAGGCAAATACATGTTCACGCATTCCGAAATTTTATAAATTCCGATTTCACAAGACCTAAACCGTCAATATGAATTTCTTTTATTATAATCGTTGGTCAATTCATGTATAATTGTAACTTCGACATTTTAGTAATAAAGTCATCAATATTTATTGTTGGAAGCCCAAAATGAGGGAATGCCTTAAAAATCAATTGCTTGTATTGTGTGAAAATGAAACAAGTTCGAATTCAAAACTTATATTCTTTGAAGAAATCGCTGCTTGCAACAGAATAATCATTTGATTTACTGCCGATATATGAAAGTTTATGAATTAATGGAGATCAATAATTGTTTTTTGTTTTGCATAAAATATTTTTCCATCAAATGGAATCATCACCGTGACGACTTAAGATTAAATTATCCAAAACCAACGGAACAGGAAAATAATAGGGTGATCCGAACTGATGGGAATCTGTTTGTGTTTATTTTGAAAATACGTGCATGTGAAATCAAATTGTGACAATCCTATATTCCGAAAAAAATCTATTTCTGGTGTTTCTTTTACAGGCACCAGGCAATACAGCTTTCGAAAACGGAATGGACCGAGGAAATGAGAACAAGTCCGAACGAGTTGGCGACTGTAAAGAGAGGATTTTCTTGTCTTTACTGTTCGTTTGTGGCTGTGCGATTGGATGTTTTGAACGATCATTTATGTACTGAACATTATCTGAAAGGCCTCTATCAATGTTTGCTCTGTAATGACCGTCTCAAGGGTCCTGAAAATCTTAAAATGCATATAGCAGTTCATTTCCGAGACATAAAATACTCCTGTCAGTATTGCGAATTTGTAGAAACTAACTTGAATGTTTTCATAGGTCACATGACGGAAAATCATTCCAATAACACGACAAATTGTCCATATTGTAAAATAATGGTGGAAATCTGTGATCTAAATGGTCATTTGATTGAAAAACATGCTAACGTCATCTCGGCGATTGGTGTAATACAAAGCTGTCCAAAATGCGATTATAGGTGTGTCAACAACAGCAATATGAAGGTCCACATAAGAAACATGCACAAAAAAGATCAATATACATGTGAGCAATGTGGCTATATGGCTACAACACCCCTTTTGTTGAGGAATCATGTAAAAACTACCCATTTTTGTAGCTTTGTAGCTTTGCATCCTTGTCCGAAATGTGATTATAAGGCGAGAAATAAATCCAAGTTGAAGCAACATATGAAAGTGAAACACGACTATGTTGATGATTACAAATGTAGTGTGTGTAAATTTTCTACAGACTGTAGTGGAAAACTGGACCAACATGTTGATAAGTTTCATTCGTGTTACAAGTGTTCAATTTGTGATTTCACAACTGAACATCGGACATACTTTTCAAGGCATCTGAGAAAGAAACATTCACTCAAAGTTGGTTCAAACCTGAAAGATTTCATGTTAGATGAATCGTGATGCTAATGTTTTCCCGGACAGTGTTGCCAGTAATTCTGATACCGTTTCCCAAATTTTGGCAGCTCCAAAAATAATAGTGGTGAATAAAATATTAGTACCTACACTGAAGCTCTGGATCAGTGATTAATGTTAAATGTGAATATTAAAATAATATAAAAAAAGTTGTATATATTTTGAAAAGAGACTCCAATCTTCTAAATATTTTAAGATGATCGTGACCAATATAATATAACTTCCCTAACTCGATAAAAAAAATTCATAATGAAGATTTCTTAACTTATAATTTATGTTTCATTATCTGAAGGTTTGTTGTTTATCTGAAATTTTACTGGACGAGTTACAGTATGAAAAATTGCATTTTTTCAGAATGTTCAATATGTTAATAAAATGTTTAATTTTTTTACTATCATCTTAACTTATTCTAACGAAAATCTCACCTTGGATATTTCACAAATATACACTAATGAATAAGACTATAAAGTTGTTTTTCCACCCAATCAATTATTAGAAATGACTTCAATTGAACAAATTCGAGGTTTTAATATAATCTCAATAAGTTAACGAAGTACATTCCTTACGTTATTTACGTAAACTAACACATGGATAACATTCATCATTTGCAGCTTCTCGAACAGACGGAAAAAACCATAGCTTAGTAAAAAAAATACAAGGATATAATACCCACAGTAAACGAAGTAGTGCGCATTGTATATATTACATCTTTCATACTCCCCATATCCGTATAGTCGCACGCAATGCCTTAGCAGTACGAAATGTGTATAGTTTTCGAGCGCTGCGCCGTTTTTTACATTTCTTAAATTGTCCATATCTATTCATATAATTGAAAATCTAGTAGACTGGTTAATTTTGATACGTTTATTTGCTTCTCTGATTATATAAATAATTTTTATGTCTCTTGACGTTTGGTCGTAAGGAAAATCACTAACTCCAAAAATTTCATGAATAAAACCACCTAAATAAAAAGTAACAAATTTGATTTTTATCTATTCGTTAAAAGATATTTGAGATGACCACAATTTTGTTCAATACAAAGACGAGACCGTCTTATGACCGACTGCATTACGTTAGCAAGTATTGAGGCGTAATAGAGTTTGCTGCATCTCAAATCCTTTGGTGAAGTTATTCCCGTGTATTCACTAGCGATGCGTACAGTTTGTCCTTCATATACCTCCATACAAAGAAAACCAACGGATTTATGTCGGGAGAGCGAGGTGGCCATTCTTGAATCACTCCTCCCAATCCTCCTCCCTCAAGCTTGTCTACAAAAATGTGCTACACACCCATCCATTTGAAAAAAAATATCACCCTGTACTTTTTTTGTATAAAATTTGCTTCAATAATATGTAATACTGGTCAATTAGCGGGTGTATGAAATTTCGAAGATTAACTTTTGACGTGTCAATTATGATTTTTTTAAATAATTATTTTTTTTTAAGTTAAATCCCTTGTAACTCGGCTAATCATTGAGATTGGACTCTTGTTTGTATGAACTTTTTTGCTTAAAGTGATCTATCACCGGTTTCAGTTTGGCCGAAACCAACCGGAACAGTCTGTATATTTATAACAAGAAAAACCCTGTAGTCACTGATATCATCTCAAAAATAGTTTAGATTGATTAAGAAAGGTTAATACTTCCCTCACTTTGAGGAAAGTAAAAATGACGACCAGCCATGCAGTGGGGGCTCGTGAGTTATGAAAGACGGTAGACACCAGAAAAAATCGCTAATTTGGCTTAAAATATTGTCACATACTTCCTTTGCAATAACAGCTCTGTTATCTCCAGCTGTCGTCTTGTCCTAGCTGGTTCTTCATCATTGCGTTCTTGATTGTCATTTTCAGTATAATTTCTAATTCGAATAATTTGCTGTTGGAATGGTTCGATTGCCTTTGGCAGTTGAGCACTGTCAAATCCGCGCATTTGAGTCTGATTAAATAATATTTAATTTTCTCTAAACGTTCTTTGAAAAAATCCTGGTGTTGAAATAATGTGTTTACAGTTCGACTTTTGAAAATCCAGCATATAGGAACAGCGCGTGGAATTCTACGTTTGACTATTCCATCAAGAATTACTGTTCGTTTTGACGATCGAGAAACAAGCTTGAAAATAACTGCAAATTTGAAAAGAAAATGTTTACTGTTTTATTGCACTGTGCCGCTCGTTCAATAATTAAATTAAATTGATGGGCGTAACGGTGAATATAATGTGCATGTGGAAATGTTTTTTTGATAGTGGCTTTGTCTTACCACTCTTCACGGACGCCCCATCGTAACTTTGAGCGCTTAGTTCATTGTTATCAGACTCAGAAGGAGAATTTAAAATAGTTTGCAATTTATTCAGCAATGTTTTTGCTAATACATCAGCATCATGTCCACCCGGCTTAAAAAAAGACCAAAAGCGTTCAAGAATTTGCCCATTAAACATGTATTGAATAATAACAACCATTTGGTGTAGATTAGATGTGTCTGTAGTTTCATCGGCCTACAAAGCAATGAAATTTGCAGATTAAATTTCTTTTAATATTTCCTGCTTGTAAATTTGCAACATTGCATCTTGCATCTAGCCATTGGTTCTGAATAGTTTTTGAGACGCCTTTAAACACTTTTGCCTAGAACACTAAAATCTATGCATGTCTTTTAAAAGATTTTGCCCACAATTAACTTATTGATAGTAGACGCACTTCAGACTTCACGTCTTCGAATTGAATTCACACACTGTACACTATGAAGGCAAGACGTTTACTGGAGACACGATGCTTTGTGCCCAAAACCGACAGTATAAGCGCGTATGGCGAAGATAACCGTAGTCAGCCGAATCATACTTGAAACTTTAGAACGTTCCCCGGAACAGTTTTGAGCGTTAGAATTGCATGCGCCTGACGTGCGGAATAAAATAATGCAATGAATTAGATGCGAATTTCTTGCTGTGCTTATCTTAGTGGTTGGGTGGGCACGTGCCCTTGTGCCTTTTAGTACCAGCCGCTACTGCAGCCAAGAAAAATTAGCAAAAGAAACTTTCAGTAAACTACAAATATCACATTTCAATCATTCGATGGGAAATGAAGGAAAAATGTCACAATAATTTAAGAAAACGTTTGCCATAAGTTTGATAAAACTTACTTTATAGTAGGTGCTCACGTTGGCGCACAATCATTAACCTTCGAATGCCGAAAATATAACCATAGAGACGAATTCTTAATGATCACCCTTCCCAGAACTGACCAGTTGACGTATAACTTGCATGGATTTTAGCGGAGCCCTGCTTCTTAAAAATATAGAAATGTGTATGTATTTTGTGATTTTATTTGCAGAACAAAAGATGCAATTGGACTAAACCCTGAAGCTCGTATACGCAATTCATCGCGTGGTTTTCCATGTATTTATTGCTGGTTTGTTGCGCCGCGCCTGGACGTATTGAACACACATGTCGGTGAAGAACATTACCTAAAGAAGAACTATCCATGTTTGTACTGCAGTTTCCGCTCTACCAACTTCACGCACGCTAAGCAACACATGAAGATAAAACATGTCAAGCCAATGTTAGAAAATTTTTGTAAATACTGTCGTCTCGATTTCCCGGATACCACCACCCTAATATCCCATTTTGAAAAGGAACACGCTGGACACAAGTTGAAATGTCCCATTTGCGAATTCGAAAGTGTGACTGGAACGAATTTGAATTCGCATATTTCGGACAATCATTCGCTTAATACAAATAATGTCATCTTGGATAATCAACTGACCGTTTATAAATGTCTACATTGCAAATATGTCGCCAACACTGTGGCCTCATTGGAAGTTCATAATAATAGTCACCACACAAGAACCCACGTATTCTCTTGTTCCCAATGCGAATTCAAAACTGCCGCTACGACAACCTTGTCGCAACACAAAAGAAAAAAACACTCGTTAAAATCTAAAAAGCAATCTTCACGTTTAAGCTGCGCGCATTGTTCATTTGCAACGGATAGGATAGATTCTTTGAATCAGCATCTACTTCGACACGGCGACAATGCGATTAGTAAATGCCCGCATTGTAAATACTTGTCATCTTCAATCGACAATCTTCATGCGCATATAAAAAGAGTACACGAAAATCCGTCAAAAAGAAGCAATTCGTGGCCGTGCAACTTTTGCTATTTGATTTTCCGCTCACACCAAATTCTGTGCAAACATGTCAACTCTGTGCACATGACTCACAAGTGTAAGCTATGTTCGTTAGCATTTGTAACGGCAGAACTTTTGAATTCTCATACAACTGTCCACCACCAATGAAATCAAACCCTGACAATACGAGTATCGCTCATTTATTAGAATGCAGGTAGCAGTTGATCAATGAATAAAATTCGACGGCAATTATTTGAGTTTCGCCACTTTCGATAAAAACCTGTCTAAATTATAGTTTTTGTTGGGAAATGGTGTATTTTGTGATGAAGAACCCAAATCCCCAAGCGAAGCAATGTTTTTTTTTTGCGTAATTGTAGAAAATACCTAATCTAATCTAATATAAACCTAATAAACTATAAGAGTTCACACTGTGTATACACAATCACCCTTATCGACTAAAAATACATCAGAGTAAACTAAATTAGAAATCAAAATGTGTCTGTTTGAATACTATTTTCAATTAATAGGGTGTATAAGGGATTACCGTCAGCTGGAGAAATCTGAATTAATTAATGGGCAATTCTAAATTAAAGGAGACGGCCAAGGGGGGGCTGCGAAACTTGCCGGGGCAATTTTTTTTCTTTTCTACATCGTATTTGAACTCGTTGACCGGCATTTAGAGATTAAAATACCTTTTTTTGGTTGTTTTTCAACGAAAATGTCAAAAAACTGTTTTTGACCCCAGAAATCGACATTTCATAAATAAATAAATGTCCAAGAAGTCATTTCCGATCGGAAATTGGCCGCTGAATCCGAAAATGGTGTCACTTTTCTTAAATAACGCATCATTTTCTAACCATGGCTGATTTTCGGCAAAATACCTTTTTTTACGGCGTCATATCAATGTGAGCAGCCACTTAAATTTTTTTTTGCGAAATCTGCGTGTTTTCTCCTCAGCTTCACGATAAAATGAAAATTCTTTCGACTAAATGGATTTTAGAGGTCGAAGAATAAAAAAAAACGATATTACTGTATAAAAATCTCTCGTCAGGTCGCTGACAAGTCTTTTCTTGTGACATATGGCCTCGGAATCGGATTCAGCGGGAAATTTTACGATAGGAAAACAGTTCTCGAACGTCTTCCAACACTTTACCATTAATTTTACGCCAAAAACCAGGTAAACTTAATTTTCTTCCAGTTTTCGACCTTTTCCAACCTTAAAGTTGCAGAATTTAGAATTGTAAGTAAGATATTTGGATTACTTGGACAATTTTCGATCGAAAACATGCTATAACATTATTTTTTTAAATATTTTGGTGCTTTGGAAAAGCAGTTTAAAAAAAAGCTTTTTCGTAACTTCAAATCTAGAGACTTCGTTTTTTTGTAATGTTTGTTTCTTCAAACTTTAAACCGACTAGAATCGTGATCAAAATGACTGATTTTGATGTAAAATTTCCCAAGCATTCTGATTCAGACAATTTTTCGATCCCACATGATGACCCAGAGCCACAAAATTACTAAATTACACTAATTTATCGGCTTCGTTGAATTTTGTGGCTCTGGGTCATCAAGCGGGATTGAAAAATTGTCAGAATCAGAATGCTTGGGAAATTTTACATCAAAATCAGTCATTTGATCACGATTTTAGTCGATTTAAAGTTATGAGGAACAAACTTCAAAAATTACAAAAAAACGGAGTCTCTAGATTTGCAGCTACGAAAAAGCTTTTTTCAAACTGCTTTTCCAAATCACCAAAATATTCCCTACTTACGATTCTAAATTCTGCAACTTTGAGGTCGAAAAAGGTCAAAAACTGGAAGAAAATGACGTTTACCTGTTTTTTTGGCGTAAAATTAATGGTATACTGGAGTGTAAAATAAAAACTCTTAAATGACGTTCGGGAAATGTTTTCTTATTGGAAATGACTTCTTGGACGTTTATTCACTATAAAATGTCGATTTCTGGGGTCAAAAACCGTTTTTTGGCATTTTCGTTGAAAAATAACCCAAAAAATGATAAAACTCATAAAAAAACTTTTTAAAGGGTATATTGATCTTTAAATGCCGGTAAACGAGTTCAAATACGATGTAGAAACGGAAAAAAATTGCCCCGACAAGTTGAGCAGACCCCCTCCCCCCTATTGGCCGTCTCCTTTAATTCTGAATTGCCCTAATATGGAAGGGTTGACTTGCAAATTTAGAAAACAATTTGTGAAATTTATTAAATATTGATGGATGATAAGTGAAACTTTTAAATTTTATTGAACTGTTTGAAGGTAGTGGCTCAAATATGGTTAATTGAGTGTCTTCCATTTTCCGTTTTTGGTTAGAAATTAACTTATTAATCAAAGATTTGTCGTAACCATTGTCCAAAGTTATTTGCTGATGTTTCTCAACTTCGCTGTCTCAAAGGGACGTTCAATAATCCATGACCAAGACAATTGAATGGAGCTATTTTATAAGTAATTGGTGTAGCTGAATCCAATGGATAATACCTATTGGTTTCGGTTAAGTTTTCTATATATGTTGAATTCGAAGTGGTGGCCATGTTTAATGTTAAACTATAAAGGAGTTTTCACACTGTGAATACACTATTACACTATAAATAAGAAATAATCACCCTTATTCACTAAAAAGTGGATTAAGGTGATTATTTGTTTTTATTTGTACAGTGAATTTGACGGAATCAAAAAGTCACGTTAGTCAAAATCTTTACTTCCACTTGCAAAAAAAAATCGCATTATCTATGCCAAAGTTTTGAAAACTAATATAATTTAGATTTTAAGGAGGTTTCAAATTTGCTTCGTAAAAGAGGAAAGTGGATTCCCCATTGCACATTCGCATTGATAAAGTTCCCGACTCAGACAAATCCGGGGTTTCCAAAATCGATTGTGAGACTTGTTCAAAATGCTAGCTATGTAGGTCAAACTAGAAGGAATAGTCTAACCCGGTATCAAGAACATGTTTCTTTCATTTGTCCATTTGTCGAGAAAGTTCACTCTTCACAAATATCTAGGCAATTTAGAAGGGATGGGAATATACGAGGGCAAGGTGAAAGTCTACAATTTTTCTCTACGACCTACCGTTCTCGCGTAAAATCAAATCCAAAAACATTTTTATATTCCCAAAAATGCTCTACCTTGGTCACAACTTTTTGGTTATTAGCCCGTCCCATGTCGGCTAACAAATTATAAAAAAATAGCTTTGGTCTTTTTTCCACAAATGCCAGATTTACTGTGACTAAATGCTCCGCTAGTGGATTTGTATACTTCATCTCTAAATACACCGTTTTAACAAAAAAACTATAATTTTGAACTGGTTTTGAAAATAGGGGAAACTAGACATCTACTGTAATTTTGATGTATAAAGTTGATTTTATATTTTACGAACCCGACATAAACCCGGGAGAATATGTAGTACTTCTGTCAAATCATTCGATGGACAATTTTATTTCAATGTGTGCAACGTCTTTTCAAGTGTTTTAAGTTGTAGAGGTGTTGGGAAAAATCGCCATCTCGAAAAAGTTGGTAATTATTTTATTACTTGTTTGCATTCCATCGTAGTTCAAAATAATCAATAAGAAAGTTTTAGAGAATGAAATTATCTACTAGCTCTTCCGATGGTTAACGCTCGAAGTTACCGCTGATTGAAATTCACCTATGCTTTATGTGGTGGGGAGCTAGTTTTTAGTTTACCTTTTGAATGTATGGCATAATGCATACAGGAAACTTGAACACCTGGAAATTAGTTTTTTGATGAGTTCTCATTCGTTCTAGATTCGAGCTTCTGTGTAGCGCGCTAAATTATCTTTTTGTTGAGGTTTCAAAAAGGGAGCAACCTTACCTTGGGGATGACATCCGTTGTCGTCTGGACATAGTTACGTTCCTGGACGAGCAATTATTTGGGGAAAGATATATTCATTTACGTATAAATATTTCTCTACAGAATTTATTTCATTAAAATTAAAGAGTTATAACAAATTTATTTTAGGAAACATTTTATTTCAAACTGTGATGATATTATGATAATTTCTGATTGTTATCTAGAAAATCTTGTTGGTTGTTATATTGTATTATGTTATTGAAAATATTTATTCAATAAATAAATAAATCCCAAATAAAGGTATTTTTTTCAAGTTAATATTCTTTTTTCTCAGTGTGGTTCTTAAAAGCCACAAATAAGGGCAAGTAATGAATGAAAATGAAAGCCTTTTGGGGTCTGGGTTCTTGGGACTTACGAATGTATGTCAATAGGCTTTTTCATCAATATTTGGCCATATTGGGTCAGTTTAAAGAAAAAAGACACAGTTTGCCGAAAAGAAGTCCCTGTCAAAACCCGTGAGAGTCAATAGATAAAGCACCGTTATGGGCGTCATACATCCCAAGCGATCCTTCCCCCCTAGTTTTTTACACAAAGTCAGCCCACTTTTTACGTTGTCAGCCCAAATTACAGTTGGTCCACTCAGTGGCATAACTTTCCCTTCTGTTGTCCCAGTGCAGAGTCTCAATAGGTGACCTAATTTTTTTCCAAGCAAAAAAAAAGAAATTAACTTTATTTACAATCACCTGTTACTATTTACTTACGCATGTAAAAATACAGAATCAATTAGTTGGGTTAGTCGAAATGTTCCGTTAGAGTTAGACCATTATTTAAACCAAAAAAATAACCTTACACTTGGGGCCTCATGGAATTGCACCGGTTGAACCAGCGGTAGTTACGCCACTGGATCTACATTCAACATTGCGGCTCTTGGACTAAAGAATAATTCACTGTATCTATGTTTGGATTATTATCCAGCTTATGGCGGCTCGTGAGTTAGGAAAGAGGGTGTGCACAAGAAAAAACTTACCTATTTTTGTACATAAAATCCATTCTCCTATTTTTCATGCTGGAAAAAACGTGTATATCTTTGTTGTCAACTTGTTTTTTATCGATACTACCGCCAATGTGTTCAGTCCATATTCTGACATAGTGCTTCTCAGAAAAGTTTTATTGCGGGTGGAAAAACATCGTTCACATTCTGCTCTCGACATAGGCGTTGTGCAAATAAAACTCAACAGTTTTGTTTGTTTCCGTCAAAACCTTTTTTAGGTTGTTGTCAGTTATGAACACTAAAAGTTGCAAAATACCACCTACGTCACACATGTCACCACGCTCATAAATTGCTGAAAGTTCACTTTTTAATTTTACACTGTCCAGCCTAGGATAAGATTTCACAGTTTCATCAAAATGTTTTTGTGGAAATGGATGTCTATAAGATTTAAAATTTTAAGAATCAAATGATTTTGCTGCACTTAAGTGATCCCTAACATCAAATCGGTCGCTATTATGGCTTAAAATAGTGTCACATACTTCCTTCGCAATAACAGCTGTTATCTCCAGCTGTCGTTTTTTGTCTTTTCCTAGCAGGTTCTTCATTATTGCTTCTCGATTGTCATTGTGAGTAGAATTTCTAATTCGAATAATTTGCTGTTGGAATTGTTCAATTGCCTTTTGCAGTTGAGCACTGTCACTCCCGCGCATTTGAGTCTGATTAAATAATATTTCAACATGTGGCATAATGAAATGTAACATTTTCAACCAGTAGAGAAATTCCGGGCAATTCAAATGTTTCAATAAACCACTTGCTTCACTAATAGTAACTGAATCCATCCCATCTTCGTCAATTATTTTGTCTAAACATTCTTTGAACGAATCCTGGTGTTCAAATAATGTGTTCACAATTCAACTTTTGAAAATCCAGGGTGTAGGAACAGCGCGTGGTAATCTACGTTTGACTATTTCATCAAGAATTACCGTTCGTTTTGGCGACCGAGAAAAAAGATTAAAATAACTGCAACTTTGCAAAGAAAATGTTTACTTTTTAATTGCACTGTCCCGCTCATTCAATAATTAAATTAAATTGATGCGGGTAAAAAAGAACAAAAGCATTCAAAAATGAGTCCATTAAACATGCATCGAATAATAACAACCATTTGCTGGTGATTAGAGCAATGAAATTTGCAGATTTAATTTCTTTTAATATTTCCTTCTTGTAAAGTTGCAACATTGCATCTAGCAATTCGTTCTGAATAGTTTTTGAGACGCCTTCAATAAACACTCGTGAACCCGAACCTTTCATATGTATTGCAAGCACAGTGTCTAAATCAGCTGCAAAGTTGATTAGGCCTACATAAATACCTGAATTTTCAATGTATCATCATGGCCTCGTAACGTCACTTCATTTTTCACGTCTTCGAATTGAATTCACACACTGTACACTATGACGTTTATTGGAGATACGGCGCTTTGTGCCCCAAACCTACGGTATAAGCGCGTATGGCGAAGAAAACCTTAGTCAGCCGAATTATACTTGAAATAGGTACACTGAATTACATGCGAATTTCTTTCTATGTTTATCTTGGCGGTTGGTTGGGGACGTGCCCTTGTGCCCTTTAGTACCAGCCGCCACTGTATTATACTCCAAAATGGCATACAATAGTGGAAGCAAACGGTTACCGCAGAGTTTTATAGCAAAATATCCATCACAGTTATGCAAGTTAAAGGACAACAAAACTCATAATTGTGCTCTCTTCTAGATACGAGACGGAGCGAATCACACAACTGGTACCGATCGAAATCGAAAGCAGAACCCAACGTTCCGAAACCGGCAAAGGCGGATTCACGGGGTTCCCATGTGAATACTGTCGTTTCTCAGCACCAAACCTAGCAACATTGAATGATCACATAACACAAGAGCACTTGCAACGTGACAACTTCAGTTGCAAATACTGCAACTATAAATGTCACACGCCTACCCGACTACTGGCACATATTGACACGAAACATTCGAAAAAAATTCCTCACAATTGTCATCTATGCCAATATACGTCAACTTCGAAAGAGTATCTAAAAGCGCACCTATATCGCATGCATAAACTGAGAGAAAAGAAAATACTTTTCAAGTGTCAATTTTGTGATTATAGAAGTGAATATATGTTGTTGTTAAGAGGACACGTGAGGGAGGTGCATAATTATCTAAAGTGCGCGCATTGCGATTTCCAAACCCATTATCCATCTTCGCTAAAATTTCACGTAAAGTCTAAACACCCCTCGGTGAAGGACGT
Source organism: Endomychus coccineus (assembly GCA_958510875.1). Lineage (NCBI taxonomy): Eukaryota > Metazoa > Arthropoda > Insecta > Coleoptera > Endomychidae > Endomychus > Endomychus coccineus. Next base: position 18,713,892 of record OY294070.1, on the reverse strand, counting down.
CCTTATTATCCAAAAATGGAATGAAGCTTGAAGAATCGTTATGACATTCATTTCTAAAGCTATTCACATATCATTACTTTCAATTTAGGGACTGTTCTACATTTTTTCAACATGAGTTAGCAATTAATATGTTAATAAATAAACAAAATAGTTTTTCAGCTGAAATTATGCGAGGTTGCACATATACTTAATAGGAGCCGCAACAGTATTTTTCGAACATTTTCGCGAGTTGGCTCGATGTTCATATAACATATAATATGTCATATAATATGTTTACAATATAAAAAAATCAACCGACTCCGAAAAAGGTATTACCAAAAGTATAATCAAATAGTCTAGGCTGTAAGCTGGGGAAAAGGGTGAAAATAACTTGTTTAGAAGGTGGAATCTGAAGAAAATTTTGCATGATGTTTTATGAACCCCAAAGGTAATTCGTGATATGATAACGATATGCCCTTCACCCCCAGAACGTCAAAATTGGCCCATTTCTACCCCTCCAATATTAGACGTTATATGATTTATTCAAATGAAAATTAAGCTCAGAAAATAGTATCTAGGAGGTTTTTTGGGTCGCGGATCACGAATCCGCGTTACCCGGAAAACTTGACCGGAGACCAGAAAATCTGGAAAATTTGGCAATTTTCCACTTATTTTTCAAACTTTTTATATTCGACTTCAAAAATGGCTTCTATGTATTTTTTTAATATTGAAGCGTGAATAAAGAATTAAAAACATCAATTGTTTGAAAAAAGAAAAATGTTTGAGTTATTCATTTTTCCGGCTTCTTGATGAATTTTCCGCACAACTGACATCAGATTCGCGATCAGCGACCCGGAAAACCCCGACATTTTTGAAAGCAAAAGTACTAAGTTTGGAAAAATAACTGGAAAATAGCCAAATTTTTCCGATTTTCTGGTCTACGGTTGAGTTTTCCGGGTAATCGACTTCGGATTCGTGATCAGCGATCCATAAAACCTCTTAGAAGCTATTTTTGAAGTCGAAAATAAAAATTTTGAAAAATAAGTGGAAAATATCCAAATTTTCTAATTTTGGAGGGGTAGAAATGGGCCAATTTTGACGCTCTTTCTTAGCTTATAGCCTAGACAAAAAAAGAAATTTCATAATTAATGTGAAATTTTTCACCCACTGAATAAACTAATTACTGAAATATTCTTAACTTTGAAATTCAAATATTAGATAATTATTTAAAACATTGGTTAACAATTAATACGTTAATAAATAAAATAAATTGTTGTTCGCTGAAATTATGCGAGGCTACAATGAAATAAATTTTTACTGTACTACAGCATTTTTTTGTTTTTGCGATATAAATAATTTGAGTGGCCTAGAAAAAGGTTGCAAAGTATTACGGTTTGTTACTTAAAGCATACGAACAACAAATAATTAAAAAATGATTTTCGGAATCAATATGAAATTTTTCACCCACTGAATAAAGTAATGACTTAGATCAATTTAATCTGTGTTATTTAGATAGATAGTGATTTGGCAGGGAAGAAGAATTATGAAATAGTCGAATATATACTTTTTGGTGAATAAATTTCTGAAAGATTCTTGAGTTTTTTATTAAACATGTTAGATACCTATACTTTTATAGTGCTGGATTAACGCACAAGCTATCAAAGAAATTCCGTAGGGCCCGCATCGACAAGGAGCCCCAAAAAAGTGTTGTTTGTCAGGTTCAAATTTGATTTGCCTCCACAACGTTGCACCACTGTAACTTGTCTAGACTCCCGGTCATACATGAGGTATTAAAATGTATTGATACATATCCGACGTATTGGAACGTATTTCAAACGAATAGAAAACATTTTCAATGTATCTTTCAACTTTATTTGACATATAGACATATATTCTTAGTTATTTAAATGTTTGTCTGTAAATAGTGGCAGATTGTGGGAAAGTCCAATATACAGGGTGGTCCAGTTTCGAAAGCGGAAACTTTACAGGCAGACAGATAACTACAAAATAATATCAGTTTGTACTATAAACTATATTCGAAAAATGCTTCGTTACAAAGATACTGGGTGTCAAAATTTTCATAAAAAATCCAGATTTAATAATATTTTTAAAACTACTTCAGATATTTAAATGAAATTTGGCACGTTTGAATAGATAATTTAAATACATCTTTTTAAGTGAAAAATATTATTTTATTTTCACCAGTGGCGTGCTTACAGACACATCTTCGGCTATTTTTCATAAAAAATATGGTAAGTCACTGATTTTTTTAGAAGCAAAAATTATTTCTAGAATCCTTGTTCAATTTACAACTAAAATAAGCTCTTTACTTTTTTCGTTTGACACATCGTTTGCCAGTAAAAAAATAAAATACCTGGTTTCTGAAAAACAATTAAACAAAAACGAAAATAAGAAATTTAATTAGTGGCTTACAACAACAATAACAAAATGAAAGAAAATTAATGGTAAAATCACAAAAATTGCTCAAAATGTGTCCACCCACCTCAATACATTTTCGACATCTACTCACTAAGGCTGCAGCAGATACTTCATGCGGATTTTGTCGCATATCATTGCAGGCTTGCTGAATTTTCAAAACTAAATCTAACCTTGTTAATACGGGATTAGTGTAGACTTTATCTTTAATAGTGGCCCAAACGTAAAAGTCTAGCGGATTAAGATCCGGTGACCTGGGTGGCCAGGCCACTGGTTCAATACCATTAACCACGTCATTATTCATGTCATTCCTCCCTAGCCGGCCAATCCATCGTCGAGGATAATTGATATTGAGCCATTCTCTTACAACTATTCCAAAATGCGGGGGAGCTCCATCCAGTTGTATACAACTTTCATGCCTTAAATTAATGGGTAAATCCTCTAGGTACTCCTGCAGATTATTGTCAAGAAACTCCATAAAAAGTTGCGAGTTCAACCTTGGGGGTAGGAAATGTGGACCACGAACATCAACATCAATAACGCCCAACCAAACATTTACGGAAAATTCATTGCCGAATTTCTCGAGGATTCTGATGTGCCCAAATATGGGTATTATGGTGATTTTTTACCCCACGTCTGGTAAAAGAGGATTCATCCGTTCAAAGAATTTTATGGAAAAAGTCAGGATTTTCTTCCATTGAGTTTAAAAGCCACTGGCAAAATCTTATTCTCTTTCCAACATCACCAGGATGCAAATCCTGAACAGGCTGCAGGTGATATACATGTCTGTGGTCATCGTGTAGTGTTGCAGACTTCGGTATGTGAAAGTTCTGAGCTGCCTTCCGAGAGCTCGGCCTCGAATTGTTATCAAAAGTACGAAGTATACGATTATTCTGAATATTATATGGACGGTTTCTGTTCCGTTCGTTATTAACACGCAGGCCAAAGTTACGAAAATTCTGATGTGTTCTGATGAAAACGCGAGCATCTGGAACTCTTCTATTTGGATATTCACGAACTGCCGCTTCTGCATTTCCATCACAAAATTCGTTCTTAGAAAAAAGCATTTTTCAGATTAATACTTGCGCCACACTAATAACAATGTTAACAATAACTCGAAATTAAATTACCTGACACAATTCAATCAACTGTCATAATAAAATGGAAGAACACTTACAGTTGTTTTTTTAATGGCCTACTACGACAGATTGAAATTTGTCTGAATTCCAGTTGCTTAAATAATTTTAATTTTTTACTGGCAAACGATGTGTCAAACGGAAAAAAGTAAAAAAGATCAGTGATATATAGTCGAAGATGTGTCTGTAAGCACGCCACTGGTGGAAGTAAAATAATATATTTCACGTAAAAAGATGTATTTAAATTATCTATTCAAACGTGCCAAATTTTATTTAAATATCTAAAGTAGTTTCAAAAATATTATTAAATCTGGGTTTTTTTATAAAAATTTCAACACCCTGTATCTTTGTAACGAAGCATTTTTCGAATATAGTTTATGGTACAAACTGATATTATTTTGTAGTTATCTGTCTGCCTGTAAAGTTTCCGCTTTCGAAACTGGACCATCCTATATATTACGGGGGAGTCCAAAAGCAAATGCCCAGGGCACCGTAGGTTGTTAAACCCTGCTAAATTTACGGTCTCTACACTGGAGTGCTATAAATTAGTGTGTTTAATGGTAGATAATGACATAGTGATTAAAATCTGGTTGTACTAACTTAATAAAGTCCAATATTTATACAATGAATCATTCGAATTTGATGATCTAGATAAGTTGTAATGACAGATCCATCAGTCAAACTTTTCTTTGTATTACAATGAATGTAAGTCCCTGGATAACGATTAACACGCCACGATATTATAATTTCTGTCTTTTTCAGATTCCAGGACAAAGCTGCTGCTGTAGGACTCGCGACCACACATGAAAACGTTGAAAACAAAAAGCAAATCGTCAACAAATATCCTTGTGCTTACTGTATGTTCGTCGCCTCAAGTATAGTAATCTTAAATGAACATGCCATGGAAGAACATATTAAAAAGAGCAATTTCGCTTGTAAATATTGCGGTTGTAAGAACGCCGGTCCCAAACAACTTTCCGCTCATATCAGTCGTCAACACATTAAAAGTGTGTACAAATGCTCATTGTGTCCACGTTCTTACCAGAACGATGCAAGTCTACGTTCTCACATGAAACAGAACCACAACCTGTGCACCGCGAATAAAATGGCATATGAATGCGGAATTTGCGGCCGTAAGATGGCGTTCAATAGGTCTCTTCAAGCGCATATGAAGGAAGAACATCCAGATAATGTAGAATGTACATACTGCGGATATAAAACTAAAACCGTGAACAGTTTGCTGCGTCATGTGAGGAAGCTACACTGAGTCGAGCCATTCTTATTTATAACAATTATATCGTCGCAGAGCTATGAATATTTCCAATGTCACATTATGCAAATTTTACAAGCGACGCAATAAACGTTTTTGACGATTTTTTTCTTTTAGGGTTCTACCGGACGCTGCTCGCGTTTTACGGGATGGTATTGCTTGCGTATTTTGCTTCGTCAACGTAGACACCCTGGACCAGCTGTACGAACACGTCCATCGTTATCATCACGCGAAAAAGGAGTATATTTGCAAGCGTTGTTGTCTAAAACATAATAACGCTCAAAATCTTAGGAATCATTTGAGTCTGTGCATGGTGAAAGTTATCCTAAAATACAAAACGAACGAGAGATGTCCTTATTGCGAATATGACCTGAATCGAAAATCGAACATCGTAGACCACGAATACGACGTTAACTTCATGAAAAAAGTTGTATTATGTCCTTATTGCAACCTTGAGATCACTTTAGAGGGTGCCATTGATAAAATGATGAAAGGTACACTAGAAAAGCAAGAAGTTGTTCAGCGTAAGGAATCCAGATTTGCAAAGATAGAAGAGAGCAGCAAAGCTATTATGAAGGGGAAACAAATGTTTCTATGCAATCAGTGTTCGTTGAAAACTCATAGACTGGTGGATTTACGGAACCATGTTCGACAAAATCATGGTATGAAGAAAATCAAGAATAAATCCTCACGTTAGTGAAGTTCAAATTCTGCCAGCTTCAGTAGCTTAAACCAATTGGGGAATTCCGGAGTATCCGTCGCATGTTCAATCTTCGATCCTCTAGGTCTCGTTAAAGAGTACTTGATGCTCAGCTCATGTTCTTTCATCTCACATAAGGCACTAGTGGCTAGGGCCGCTGGTATACAATGATTAATCCCGTTGACGAAATGCAACCAGAAACGCGAACAAATGACTACTTTTTTCAAAATTAGATCAGTTCTTTAATATTAATTATCGTCTCAGGTACCTACTTGCACTTTAAATCATCCGTATATTTAGTTCAGGCATGTAAGATTTTTTTTGCCCTAATTTCCACGAGGTCTAATTTTGATCTATTCTTATGTATTGTAACACGCTGAATATATGATTCTTAACTTTTGTAAACAATGAAATAACGTCGTAAATTGTAATTAGATGAATGTTCAAGTTTGATATTCAAGAAAAACACAAGTGGTAAAATAAATAACTTTGCTCTGTCTACAAGGTTATAAAGACGTTAAAAGTTCTCAATAAAATGATAGACATTGATTGTTTGAATTGTGGCTTCCGCGGATATAAATTTTTGTTATGTCTTGGTTTTTTTGTTATATCTTGGATGGATTTCGTGTCATGGCACTTTTAGCGCATGCGCACATTGGACAGTTCAGCACAGCGCAGGGTTTTGAAACAGTAGTAATTTAGGAATTGAAATACACCGACATTACAAGCGGCATCCTCAGGGCATTTTGAATTCTAGTACTGACTGGTGTTGTACGTATCGGTCCATTTATATTGGAAAGAGTTTACGCATCATGGTTCCGATGTTTGAGTCGTCGATTCATGATCATGTGCAGAAATAATTGGTAAACCAGGATTTTTGAGAAGTGGTTTCCATATGTTATGGAAGCTTAGGTTAATAAGATTGTTAGAATTACATATATTGTAACACGGTGTAGTTTAAATTTAAATTAACCCTGTGCTCGAAAAACTATGGCATTTGGACCCAAAAATGGTCATTTTTCGATTTTTTGCGTTTTGAGACAAAACTATGGGCTGTATGAAAAAATGTTTAAACAAAAGTTGTTGGAAAAATCAATTCGAGATTTTTGACCGAAGTCGATTCGAGCTCGTGGGTCCAAGATTGAAAAATTTAGTAGTTTTTGTTTTTTTCATATTCTGTTTCTGTGAAAAGATAGTATTTTTATTTCTCTTTAAGTTTGAAATAGCGTACGGAGATTCGTTCACAATTCCAAGTTATAACAAATTTCATCATAAAAAACTAGCCGAATTTCATTTAGCGGCAATAAGCAAGCGTCGGTACAATAGATTCCGCATGGGAAATTATAGTTTTTTTAATGAATAGTTATAATCGTTTTGTGTGAATGTGTGAGTGTATGTAGACGTGTGAGCGTGTATATGTGACCGTGACATGATGTTTTTATAGGGTGTGACATAACCAATTTCAATATTTAAGCCAAAAGATAAGATTAATAAACATATTTTTAGAGTGTATTACCAAGTTCAGGTTTGGATCGGTAATGAAACAAACCATTGATCCAACGATATGGAGTTGGAGAAATAGTCCGAATGGACTTTCTTCTCTACAAACAATAAAAAATGCACGTCCCGATGAGTCGATCAAAATAATCTCTTGTGATTGTAAAGAAATCGAACAACTTTTGTTTAAACATTTTTTCATACAACCCATAGTTGCTCAATACGCAAAAAATCGAAAAATGGCAATTTTCGGCGGGTTGCCTTGAAAATCCGCACTCGTTGGTTTTCGAGGTCGCTGATCACGAATCCAAGGTCCCATTTATGAAGATCAACATGGCGGACCGGAAGTCGAGCTATTTTTCATAAACCAGAGGTCTAATTAGGTAAATTCAAAATGGCGGACCAGAAGTAGAGTCATTTTCCCATGAAAATCCTGTTGTTTTTTAGTTTTTTTCCTGAAAATTGGTACTCGGAGATTTTCGAAGTTCTTGATTACGGATCTAAGGTCTAATTCGGTGAATTCAAAAGAGTCATTTTCCCATAAAAATCCTCGTTTTCTTTTCATTTTAACTGACGTTGGAAAATTTGTTTTCACTTCTTACGAGTAGGGTTGTAACAGGATCCAATAATAGCCTACTGTATCCTATAACGCCCGTGTTTTTCAAGTCCAAAACAATTTTTCTTCATATTGTTTATAATTCATGTTAATTAGACTTCAGATTCGTAATCAGAGACCTCAAAAACCCCCCCAAGTACCCGTTTACAGTCCAAAAACTAAAAAAAAAACAAGAATTTTCATGAGAATGATTTTGAATTTACCAAAGTAGACGTCAGATTCGTAATCAGCTACCTCGAAAACCCGCATGTACCAATTTTCAGCCAAAAACTAAATACACAAAAATTTCGTGAGAAAATGACTACTTCCGGTCCGCCATTTTGAATTGACCTAATTAGACCTTAGATTAGTAATGAGCAACCTCGAAACTCCCGGCTATAGGGTTTTCCATTAAGGCCGGGTAGATGTTAAAACTGAATAAAACAAGTTGTGTGTGAGATATCAACGAATTTTTTGTTTTATTTGAAAGGCCTATTAATGACATTATGTGTGATATATTACATAGTTTAAATAGCCGCCGCGGCTTCGGTGGGTGGCGCGCATTCGAGAGGTCCAATTTTCGACGACTCTGGCGCATAGATCAAGTTGAATTTGAGCAATGGCACGGGTTATGTTGACTTTGAGTGCACTGGTCATTTGCGGCCTATTGGCATAGACCTGCGACTTAAGGAAACCCCACAAAAAACTAACGGGGTCAAATCGCACGATCTCGGTGGCCAGATCACGTCGCCTCTGCGTGAGATAACCCTGCCCTCAAATCGCTCGTGCTGAATATCCATTGTGGCACAAGCTGTATGGCACGTGGCGCCATCTTGCTGAAACCATATATCGTCCACATCCATGCGATCCAATTTGGGCCAAAAGAAATTGGTTAACATAGATCGGTAGGACTCTCCGTTGATGGTGATGGCAATGCCATCGTCGTTTTCGAAAAAGTACGAACCGATAATGCCGCCGGACCACAATCCACACCAAACAGTAACTTTCAGCGAATGCATTGCCACTTGGTGGACCTCGTGCGGATTGGCATCGTCCCAAATCCGGCAATTTAGCCTGTTGACGTACCCATTCATACAAAAATGGGCCTCGTCGCAGCATGGCTGCCATGAATTGTCAAAATCTACCCGTCCCTATTGGAAAACCCTATATTTTCAAGGCAAAATGTCTATTTTAAAAATTTTATGGGAAATAGCTCGACTTCCGGTCCGCCATATTGGATTTCCTGAATTGGACCTCCGATTCGGGACCAGCGACCTCGAATAACCCACGAGTACAGATTTTCAAGGCAAAATTGTCATTAAAAGAATAATTTTTCTAAAGCTTAATTTCGGGAGCTTTAATCGCCCTTAACTTCGTCATTTTGGCCGCCCGCAAACGGGTTAAACATAATGAATACTCCTTGGGATCCAAGGAATACGATGCAAAAATAATTTCTCAAATCCGAGCTGATTCCCGACTATTAGACTTTTTGCACTTTTTCTCAGCTTATTTTCTGAACTATCTAAATTTTATGCATGTTACCACCTTGTTTATTTTCCTATATGTGATTACATATTTCTTGTAAATGAAAAAATAACTGATCTAAATACTAATAACTTGGCTGCTTAGCTCACGAGCATATAGTCTATGGTCTCGAGTGATGTGTGTGTTTAGAGGTTTTTTAGCAATACAAGAATTGGATTTGCTTAAATAAAACCAGTATATTTTTGAATATTCTCCCATAACCGGAGAAACATGTTTGAAGATATCCACCCTGACTTCTTGACAGAACCTATTGCCCCAGGAACTGAACCGTACATATAATGTTCTTTCTTACGTACACGAGGAAACATATGCTGGAGGACCCCCATTTCAGCTGAAACGCACTGACCCACTTCTTTTGATCCTGTTTCGGCTATAACTTTAGGAGCGTCCAGTTTCGTCGGTGTTCCAAATGGGATGATGATAAAATCATCTTTTGCTTGAACTTTTGCATAATTCTTAAAAATCGAAGCAACATAGGCTTTGATGTAAGATACTGCTCGTGCAATGCTGGTATTTACTGCCTTGTGGGAGCAAAGTCTCGGGTGACGACTCATGAATAATCGCATCCACACCATCCTCAGCCATATTATTTTCGTTCCAAGTATCTGGAAATTTTATACCCGCCTTACTTGCATAGTCATATGCCAACCGCCCATAAAATATTTTGGAAGATTGCTTTAGTTGAATTTCCAACTGCTTTTCTTCTCCTGGAGAGAATATTTGACGGGTAGCGTACTTTGATAAAGAAGGTCCATCCTCATCTGAACTACTGTTTTCATATCCCGAGTCAGTCAAGGTTGTCTTTATCTTTATTTTCCTAAGTTGGTCATGGCTTGCAGCCATGCGAATCGACATTTCGCGATTAAATACTTACAGCTTTTTTAAACCATCTTTCTGAATATCAGGGCTATTTCTTGAACTTAATACAAAAGTAACTATCCTGTTTCATTTCATTATTTTTTCACCAGCTGAAATTCCAAGAGTCAAGAAGGAAATAAATCCAACAACGTTTTTCAACTCTGAAAATTCTGGGTAGAAATAAAAGTTCTACGTTCTGCAGTTCCAGTAAAAATGTTATGCTTATTGAATTTTTTTCCGTTTCTGGACTTATTTCGCCGATTTTTTTGTGAGAGATATCCTGAATATAAATCGCAGTATCAAATTAACATCAATATAAGCCCTGGTTAAACTTTGAAGAATGTCCTAAATGTGACAATGTACATAAATGTATCAAATAATAAATTGAATTTTAAATGAATTTCTTACAGTATTGTCAATAGTCTGATTTGTGTATTAGTTAGCAATCTATATATAATTTCGAGATGTAGTGAAGATGTCTAGTTTCTTTGTAATTTTCTTCTGTATCTGTTTTGAAAATAAAAGTGATGTTAAAAAAATGTTGTATTGCTTCATAACCATATCTGCTGAACAACAAATGCTTGTTAGCAATAATTTTATTTTTCTTAAAAATAAAATAATTGCTAACAAGCAATTTGGATTTCAAAAGGGTATTGAAACTGAAGAACCTGTCCAAGAGCGAATATCCAATAATTTTAAAAAGTTCCAAACTTATAGTAAAACCAGAGCGGTATTTCTAGATTTACAGAAGGCCTTCAACATTGTTTTGCATGATGAATTACTGGCAAAATTAAACGAGATTGGCGTAAGGGGTAATGTATTATCTTTTTAAATCTTATCTCTATGATAGAAACCAGCAAGTCAAGGTTGGCGATTCCATTAGTAATATTGAAACAATAAGGATGGGTGTACCCCAAGGCGAAATTATAGGTCCAACGCTATTTCTGATATTCCATATCCATAATTCTTTTATTTCAAATAATTATTTGTGGTGTAATTTACGATCATACTGACATTTGACGGAAATGTTTATATGTTTACATTTTGCGTTATTCTTTTTAGATTATTTGTTCATTGGTCCGAATTGAAGATGTCTACGGATGGTGGTAAAAGAAAAAAGAATGATGAATTATCGTCAGGACATGATTTGTCTAACAGTAGTTCAAGTCAAAAAATAGATGATCACGAGAGAAAAAATAAAAAAAAGTTACAAAGTGCGGTACGTAGTCGGCGATACAGAGATAAGAAAAAAAATTGTGCACTTTCTACAACACAAACAGCTGAGGAGGCGAGAATAATTGAACTCCGTAAAGAAAAAGCCAAAATAAAGCATAAAGAAAGAAATCAGCAATACAGAGATAAGATAAAGAATAGTGCAATTGATACACCACTAACTGTTGAGGAGCAGAAAATAATTGAACGTCGTAAAGAAAAAAACAAAATAAGAAGTCAGCGTTACAGAGATAATAAGAAAAGAAAAATTGCTTCAATTAATTTACATACAGATCAATCATTTCAAACAGTTGCACATAATGTATCGATGCATCATAATTTCCATGATTCACAAATTGCAGACCCATCAACAAGATATGTACCGTATGTACCACACAATAATGAAATAGTATCAATGGGAAATGAAGCAAACATTTCCACGTCAGATTCAACTTACGATGAAGGAACTGTAGATGATATTCCTTTAGATGTTCAGAAAACTGTAGATCAACGATTACACTAAACAACAATAAATAATTTTGAATCGAATACTCCACAGTTTAATTCTCAAAATATTATAACATGTGATATTCCACAGTACGTGGAATAAAACGTACGCCACTGTTTTTTTTAGAACTACAACTGCAGAGAGGATTTGCCATTCAATTTAGAACCTTTTTTGTATCTTACAATTTTTTGATAACTCAACTCAAAATAAAAATAAACTTTAAAAAGCATTATCAGTAATAAAGTTTTTTCGTATTTCAAAATTATGATTATTTTAAAAGCGCGCTAATTTTTCTTTTTACATATGTTTGAGGCTTTTTATTTTTATAATTAATTTCGGTTATTAAAAAAATAAATAATAAATAAACATAGTAGATAAACAAATCCAAACAACAACATACATTTTACTTCTAAATCAACCCACACTGTAAAAGATCACAAGGTAGCTGTGATTAGCCTTTCACAGTTTGCAATTTTCATTTTGGCTTAACTTGTTACTGTCAATCCATGAGTGATCTGTGTTATAAGAAAATAAGTTACGTTTGAATTATAAAAATTGTGCACGTAAGTTTAAATATTAAAATGCCTTTTCGGCATTTACAATGGCAATCTCTATGGCCCTTACATACTACTGGACCGCCTTAATTCCCTAAACTTCTTAGAGTTTTCGAAGACAGAGAGACTCAATATGTGGGATGAAATTCCTCTTGTGCGAAGGCAAGGTTGGTTCCAACTTGATGGATGCCCAGCTCATTTTGGCCGAAATGTTCGTCAGTGGCTTGATAGACAACGATTGGGACGATGGATTGATCGTGGGTGTCCCGTTGCTTGGCCTGGATCACTAGATTTAACTCCATTAGATTTTTATCCATGGAGTTATCTTAAAGATACCGTCTATGCGACCCCAGTGCCTACCCGGGAGGAACTACTCCTTAGAATTCAGAATGCTTATGCAAATATTAATGATAATATTTTAATAAATTTAAGCCATTCCATCAAAAGACGCTGTCGATTGTGCATCCAGTAAAATGGTTTCCATTTCAAACAGTTCTTACATTACTTAATTTAATTGTGAATCTTGTCTAGTTGATATTTGAAGTATGCTTAATATTTATTGTTCTCCCTTTAAGCAAAATAAATTTATTTTGAACTCAGTGGATAAGTTTGATATTCACAAATTCAGTAATTGGTCCCACGATTCTTTTTTAAGTTTTTTTTGTTATGAGTTGAGTTATCAAAAAATTGTAGCATACAAAATAGGTTCTAAATTGATTGGCAAATCCTCTCTGCAGTTGGTGTTCTAAAAAAACAGTGGCGTACGTTTTATTGAATAATGTATTTTTGAGGAAACTCGTTCGCACGCCTCTGTGTTGTAAATAAAATAAATACAACCACTATTCAATGAAGAATACAAAGAAAAAGATCTGTGCAAAATTTCAGGAAGCTACTTTTTTTCATTATTAATTTATAACAAATCATTTAAAATAATTCATTTTCTTTAACACCCGTAAATCAAAAAGGAAACAAAATCCAACCATAGTTTATTATACAAACTACCTTTTTTTTCCGATGAACTATCCTGATGATATAAACTGTACCATCCTTTATATAAAATTGAATTTATAAGTGATAGACCTGATAATTTTTTGTCGGAATTAATCGAGAGGGTAATTATATATTTTATGATCTTTTGGATTAATTAATTCCAAACGCTGGATAGGAGAATGTATAATATAATGTAAGGTTAACGCCATTGAAGAAGTCAGACAGTTTTAAAATATTTTGGGAAGGAAGGAAATGATGTAATCAACTGCACCGATCAAGGAATTTTAATATTCAAATAAGAATGGTACAAATAATGGAAAACATTACTTGAAATTAAACATTTCATACATGTTAATTAATATTTAATACTAATATTCTTGCCCCAGGTGAGGACAAAGGTAAGTGAGAAGTTTTGTTGCTATTAACTCGGAACTCGGAAACTTTGGAAGGTATAAAATCAAAATGTAAAGCTGAGTAATTTCCCAAAAATTAGTTATTATAAATTTTTTTAAATATATGTGTTTATAGAATTATTTTACTAGTATTCCAAAAGTTAGGAAATGTAAATTATTCGAATATTCTCTACATTTTTTGTTCACTGAAATTAGAAGGTGTCAGGTCAAGTGGTCCCCTTTTCAACAATTTAACTTTTGTTATAAAATTGATGTGAATGGAAAATTAAAATTTATAGCTCTTCAAAAAAGATTCTTGTTGAAAAAAATTTATTTCTCAGCACTTAGCAAAAAACTTTTAATTGGATCTAGTAGCTTGTTTTTGCAGGTAGTTACTTATGTTTTATTATATACCGGGTGTTCCAGTATACATGTTCCAATGGATTATCTCAGTCATTTCAAAAGATAAAAATTCGAAAATTTTATGATCTCCAATTCATTCAACGAACCTTTAACTGAGAAAAAAAAAATTGAAAGTCACTTCCGGTTTGGCCGGAAGTGACTTTTTTATTTCAAATAGCACCTGTATATTTTTTGCAATTTTTGATTTCTACTCAAAATTATCTTTCCGACGATGTATGACGATCAAAGTTACAAACAAATGTATTCAAATGTTTCCATGGCACACTAAGGTTTTCATTTAAGAATTATTAATTCTTCCAGTTGTACTAACATTCTAATAATTTGAAATTTGACGTTCTCTTCATCATCTCGAATGCAAAATTGTTCATGAATTATCAATTATTATTGAAGTCAAAATCAAGATTACACAAAATATCGTAGCCTACTGCAATTCTTTCAATTTGAAATTTCAATTGACGTTTTCTCCATCAAATCAAATGTAAAATACAAAGTATGATACATCGTTGGAAAGATAATTTTGAGTAGAAATCAAAAATTGGAAAAAATATACAGGGTGCTATTTGAAATAAAAAAGTCAGAGTCACTTCCGGTCCAACCGGAAGTGAATTTCAATTTTTGTTTTTCTCAGTTGAAGGTTCCTTGAACGAATTGGAGATCATGAAATTTTCAAATTTTTATCTTTCGAAATGGCTGAGATAATCCATTGGAACAGGTATACTGGGACACCGGGTATATACTAAAACCAGGTTCCTTCAGTCAAGTCAAATGTAACCTTAGTGGCACAATAATCGAAGAATATGTAATAGAAAACATATATGTTAAAAATAATATATTTGAATAAAAAGAGGTTTCCCTCTTATTCTCAACTGTCATAGAATATCACAAGTACACGAATTGGATTTAATGTAGCGTGCTCCTCGTATCATAGAAATAATTGCAACGATTCAAAATCATCGTTGAGATTACCTACAGAAAAACTATAAAAGATTATCTTTGTTGGGTTGTTTGGATTGTATATTAGCGCAACAAATGTGAATGTACTGCATAATTTAAAGATCGTACACTCGTGAGAATCGAGTGTCGTATAGTTTTACGGACATTTTACAACATGTGATTACGCATACGATCTGAAGTTGCATATTATTTCAATCACATACCTTGACAACCGCTCTCGCAGCCAATGGAACAGCTAAGAATAGAACCATTACAGGTCCAACTCATTCACATAATGTTCCTGAACAATAAACAAGGAAGTACTAACACCACACAAATGTATAACCAACGAAAAAAGCCCGAAATGATTAGTTTACTATAACGCGAGACAACAGACTGAAACTAAAGAAACAACTCGAAAACGTCCACTACAAAAACATGCGTTTGTTCTAAAACAATTGAAACAAGAGGCGTGTAATTCCTCATATTATGTGAATTCAATCATTAAATTGTTATATTCAAATGTCGATCTTATACGAGCCGAGGTTTTAGCATAGCCTACTAGCAAAATAGCTTTCGGGCAGACCTGCGGGTCAAATGTAAATGATTGTAGGAACATATATATAAGAAATGATATTGAAACTTTGAAACACGTTACGTTATACTCTATGTTACATTGAAATTTTATCCAACTGGTCTACATAATGTATTATACAACTCTATGATCCATGATAAACTATAAAAGAGTTCACACTATGAATACACTAACCATTATAAGAAATAATCACCCTTCATCATTAAAAATACTTTTATAGTACTGAGGACCTTTCGGCTACCAAGTAGCCATCATCAGAGTAAACTAAATTAGCAATCAAAATGTGCCTGTTTAATACTATTTGGGAATAATAATGCAAACAAGGGGTTATAACGAGTTAAAATGATTTTTTTGATTTGATCAACATAGCATTTTGAACACGACTCAATCGATTTTGTCGAAGACGGAAACATTGTCAAAGGTGTTGCCTAAACGGGCTTTTAGCTTGTTCTTACATCTATAAACGGGTTGTATTGCAAATTTAAGAAACAAATTATAAAATTTACTAATTTTGAAGGATGATAAGTGAAACTTTTAAATTGTATTAAACTATTTGAAGGAAGATACTCTAATTTTCTTTTTTGTTTAGAAAAATCTAGCCTACTTAAAGTATCCCTGGACGATTTTGCAGAGAATTTCATCGTCTTTTATTCTACTCATGTCGTTAGCCATCTTTCTTTCCCAGAGAATCATAAAAAAACTATTTCATTATGTTAAAATCAAAAATGTTTTGAATTCCGTCCTTCATTTTTATGGGAACAATTTTTTTCGAACTATACATATCGTCAAGAACTCGCATGCCGAATTTCACGGTGTTTGAAATCATTCTTCACTTTTGCCTCACATTTGTCTATGGTTACTGAACAAATATGGAACCTCACTGTGGTTGTACAACTCACTGTTGATCAAGAAAATCGACACATTTCATCTGAATGTTATTCTATGTAACAAATTTTATTGCGGTTGGCATCGGTTTTAACCACGGTCGTACATACAGGTCTGGGAACTCTATGTTTGACATGAGTCTCTTACATGTCGCCAAACTCGTAGTCCCTCGCTCAGCCACCAGCTAGCGCTTGGATCGAAGTATGACAACAATCACATTATTAAGTAAAATGATTTTTCTCGTCACGCAATATTTACTATTCTGATTTGAGAGAGGAATAGAACTGTTACTCTTGTCAAAATGTATTACTCACCTTAAAAATAACTTCCCTTTTTCGTTATACATGCTCGCACACATAAAAGACCTCGTTAAAACGATTTCTATCCGGAATAGCAAGCATCCACTTTTTTCGCATTTCCGCATCTTTCGGCACCTTAAAAACAGAAGTTTCTTGCTTTACACTTTTGTACCCCGTTTTGCATTTCGGCACAATGCACGGTTTCGTAATTTTTTTGTAAAAACGACGGTATTCCTTGTGTTTACAAGTCAACAATGACAGTTGCCAGAGAACACGGTCGTATACGTGCCAGAGATCATTCCTCGACTCATGCGCCACCCTTTTGGTACTATGCAACAGATGACGCTTAGCGGACTCACTTCTCACATAGAAAATAGCCTCGTGTTCCCAGACCTGTATATACGACCGTGGTTTTAACCATTCTACCTCGCTTGCTGAGACTACTAATGTAAGGTCGGTCCAATCAGTGCGTTAGATTGTCTGCAACCTTCCATTTGTTGCAACCCTTTCGAGTGTTGGGATCAGATAAATCTCTGGGTCGTCTCTTTGATGTTACTCTTCGAAATGCCCACAGCTGGTTCGGGGCCTTTAGGGGTTCTTTGGCTCCCAGTTTTGCAAGCTCATCAGATATTTCGTTTCCCCTTATTCCAGAGGGGCTGGGGACCTAGAACAGAGTGATTTCGTTTCCGCTACTGATGCTACCCACTTTGCTGTCTGTGCAAGTGCTGATTAGTCCAAGAGCCAGTGTATGGATGAAAAATCTGCATTTGGAAACTATCTGGCATATAGCTTAAGCTCTTTGACGAGTATTAAAAAATAATTCTTGGTAACACCGGACTTTCTCGAGATATATAGTCATTTGCATAAGTAAAAATTGAATGGTGTGGTAACCTGGTGTTATGAAATTACACACATCATAAAATGTATAAGAATATTCATGATTTTCATAAAAGTACATAAGTTAAGAGTGCAGCGTATGGTAACCACTTTAAAATAATAAAATATGTTGGCTTATGCAGCCCAAATTTCAAAAAAACAAACGAGAAAAGGTAGCACCGGTAAGTTTTATGTAATTGTCTAAAATATAGTTCAAGAATAATAGTTTGCGATGTATAGAACATGTTTTTTATAACGCCAGAAAGTTGCACCCACCTTCACCCGCTCGAAACCTCGTCAAAAAAATGCGTTATTTCTGATAAGGGTTGGAGCGGGTGGTGCTTTTTTGAAAATGTCTTATACATTTTATGATTCATAATTCCAGAAGGTTAACATACCATTCAATTTTTATGCAAATGACTAAATATTTGGAGAATGTCCGATGGAAGCAAACTTTTATTCTAAATACTCTTCAAAGATCTCTAAAAGACTTGCGCTATACGCCAGATAGTTAGAAAATGCAAATTTCCATCCTTGCATTGCATTGTACTAGTTTTGCGTTCTTCTTTAATCGCTATTTGGGTATAGCGAATTAAAGCCAGTATTTCCGCTTGGAGTGGCGGTTATCCCAGGGTTATAATACCTTAGCTTTGGCTTTTGCGGTATATCCATGCCCCCGTTTTTCCATGGTTTCTGGCTCTATCGGTGAACCACATTTCACCATTGGTTGTTGTTGAGCCAATCTTCATTGGAGGGTATACTTATTCGATACTTCTTATCGAAGATGTATGATGATGACGTCCTATACGTTCTAGTAAGGTGCTAACTATTGCCTTCCACAGTCCTATTGACACAAGTCTGTGCACAGCTCTTCCATCCTCCATTAGAGCTGGAAGTGCAGCCGTGGGATTAGTTTTCATAGCACCCGTGGCCGCTCTTCAATGTGATTGTGGTTATTAAAATATTGAAATTTCTTGAATATTATATTATATGTAAGTGATGGATATTCTTGTTTCAGATCTT
This sequence comes from Endomychus coccineus, assembly GCA_958510875.1. Taxonomy (NCBI): domain Eukaryota; kingdom Metazoa; phylum Arthropoda; class Insecta; order Coleoptera; family Endomychidae; genus Endomychus; species Endomychus coccineus. Next base: position 18,695,186 of record OY294070.1, on the reverse strand, counting down.
CGACCTACACAAAAGAGGGTAAAAATCTGGAGGAGAAGAAAAAAGCCAAAGGTTTTCAATGTCCCTATTGCTTCCATATGGCAATAACGATGGAAGAATTACCTCAACACATTCTCGAAGAACATACGAAGAAAAGAAGTTATTTGTGCAAGAAATGCAACGTGTCTGTCAATACTTTAAGGACATTCACCAAACATTGCGACAAATGGCGGAAAAGAGAATGTTCATACTGCAATTTTAGCACTAACGAAAAAGAACAACTACACGCTCACATCACGGAACACCATCCGGGTAGCCAGATGTATTCGTGTCGACGTTGTCCCTTCAAAACCATTCTATATTCAGACTTAACCGAACATTACCAGTCCAAACACAAAAATCACATTTATGCGTGTGAATTTTGCAAATTTACAACATCCATGGAAAACACTTTGAACAAACATGTGGATCGTAAACATACGAAAGGACCAATCTGGGAATGCCCCCATTGTGAATATGAAACCAAAAATTGGGAATGTCTGTGCTCCCATGTCTGGTACAAACATAAGCAGTCTTTGAGATATACTTGTCAATATTGTGACTACGAGGCCGTAAAACTTAGACTGTTGAAAAATCACGTTATTAGAAAACATAAGACAGAAGATATGATCAAATGCCCTCATTGTCAACAACAAACCGTTAATAAACAATTGCTGCGCCTACACATGAATCGAAAGCATAAAGACTTGAAAATGGGGTAGCGTTATTAATTGAGGTCATGGCAAGTGGGAGTGTAAATAAATTTGTTAGTAACATAAACAAACTATAAAATTGCTTTTTTATGCTTTTTAGTTCCTTTTTTTCGTTAAACTAATTTATCAGTCTAATGATTTGACTAAATAATGATGTGCAACCAGTTTTGTGTTATTTACCTTGTTTTTTCCATCACAAATCCGACAAAACCGCATATAACCTATGACGTTTGGTAACCGAATGGCGGACGTCTATGTCATAGCCTACTAGAGTTAGGCCATGATGTAGGATTTATCACGTGACCAATTCAGGCCGACTGTCAGTATTTTAAAATTGATTTGAAGTATGTTATTGCAATTTGTTAATTATACTAGCACTACCTACTATGTCTTCATCAGAATAATCTAGCATACCGCCACCCCCGTTCACTTGATTGAGGCAACTCGTTGTACAGTTCAGATGCTGATATGCAGTACCTCATGGATGAGGTAAGTTTTTGTTTTCCTGTTCTGATATTAGCTCTTAATTGCCTTTGATTATAGATAGTGAGAATCCAACGAAGGTAGGGGTGGCAATATTTATTAGATTAAGTAATTTTATATATTTTTAAGATAAATTTGGATTATTTTATAGTTATAGTACATATCAGATTCTTTATTTCATATTTAAGCTTTCTCAACCTTCTTCTTTCAGCAGTTTATTTCTAGATAGGTTAGTAAGAATTATATAAAAGGTCGGAACTAACGTTTTCGAACCTCTTTGGATCTGCTTAAAAAGCATCTCGAAATCTCCTGGAGAAATCTTAAAAACTAATACATTGATTGCAGATATAACAAAATATGAAATTCTTTGCTGTGCAAGTCCTCGAATTTGAACCCTACATATGTTAGGATAATTCAAGTTCCTATCGACCATATTGCTCCACACCAAAGAACTTTATATTTTTCTATGTCTAACAAGCAATATTATTTTATAAGCTCATAAGATTTCCATGTTCGAATATAACAAAATGATTATGACTTTATTCATATATTTGAAATTAGGATATGGTTTTCTACGTAGATAGGAGAATAGATGTTATTTTTGTATTAGGTATGTGGAATGGGGTTTTCAATGACATGTGAATGGTTTATTAACACACGTTTTGCTGGACGCAGTTGTTCACGTTTATTTAACAAAATATTTCAATCTTTTACTTACTTTTTATTTGCATTACTGTTTGCTAACGAGCTTAACTACCACTGTCACACCGACTGCAACGATGTGATTCGAGAAAAGCATGTTAGTCTGATATGGTAGCCTCTCTAGTAATTGACAAAGAAACATAATTAGTGCGGGCTTCGCTTAATTGCTAATTTTACTCAAAAATAAAATAATTATGAAACCAGAAAACGTTACGTTAGGTACTTCTGAAAGGCAAGAACAAGAATGTAAGTAAGTTGTGTGGTGTATATATTTTTTTACTTGATTTATTTTGAATATATGTAAATAAACCTAAGCTTACTACGTTACTGGCACTTAATATTTATGTTTTTGGGGTCACGTGCGTCCAGGGAATGTAGTTTTACTATGATACAGCCATAATGTCAAAATAACTTTAGTTTTATTTACATATTCAGAATGTATCTTTCGATTTACTTATTAAAAAAATTCTATCGTTTCACCCGCCTTTTCTATGTGATATGACCCATCTTATATGTTGCACTCTGTATATTACGTGACTAAAGCTCACTTATTTATTTATATTATAAATGTATTATAAACTTATAGTCATCTTCAACTAAACCGTTTTTAATTGATATTGGACATTCAATCATTCTTCAATCGCTAATGATATACACCGCAGTGTCAATACCCTTGAGATACAGAAGGTCTGCGCGCTCGATCATGAGGTAACAAGCCAGAGGCTATACCGTCAGTAAAACAAAAGTTTTATTCATTTTATTGGACATATATAAGGACTTCCTGTTCATACGGGGTTGCCAAACGTGAACTGAGTCCTTAGTTGCACCCCATTTGCTTTTTTCCGTGAATTATGTGCGACTATGAAATGCTCTATATTTGAACCAAATTGAAGTAGAGTGCATTTTTGATATCGAAATTTTACATTCATTGGGGGAATATTTCAAAACATATTTGAAACATTGAAAGATACCAAAATTCCGTTTTTAGGGATAGTCAATCTATTTATTAACTTTGAAAGTTCCAATGGGTTTTTTACTGCATATTTAGGCTTGAAGTTACTCATATTTTTGAAAATTGAATTCAATTTTACCGCTAGATTATGTGTAGGGCTATTAACATAGGATACTACAGGACGGATAGGAGCATTTTGTTTGTGATTTTTTATGAAGCCGTAAAGTTTAGGGGAAGATGGATTGCTTCTCTTTTCAAATTTACTATTAAATAAAACTTTGCTATTTTCTACAATTTGTTTAGTTTTCAATTGGAATTGGTTAGTAGGATCTTTCTTGATTTGAGTCAAATCTGATGAAACAAATGATTTCATTTCATCGCCATAATCATTTTATGTAGATTAAATTTATCGGCTTTCGTAAGCACTAAATTTTAAAACGTTTAGCTCGTTATTGGAAAAATTAACGTTTGAATAATATCAAGTGTCTACCAAAATTAATATTGCATATCAATAAAACTCGCTGTACCCTAGAAAATCTTTTCTATAGGCTCACTGAACTGTGTGGAATAAAAACAAATTAGATTTGTTGTTTGATGAATTTATTACAACTTATCAGTTCCCATATAACTTAAATGATCATGAATATTCACATGGATACAACTATTTTCTCACTCACAGGATTGTATTATTTTAACTTCACAGATATCTACTGTCCGATCACTTAAATCACCATCACAATCATCTTCTTCGATTTTTTCACTAAAACTTTCACAAAGGCTGGCTAGATATCCTTTGATTTGCGATTTATGTTTCGCCGTCACATGTTTATTGATAGCCGCCTTGGTCGTACCACTATACTTACAGAACTTACAAGGAAACAACTTGCTTCTCGTGTGTTTACTATTGATGTGAATGTAAAGATAACTCAGCTTCGCGGCCGCATAACCACAATATTGGCAGATATACGGTTTAACGTTCGTGTGACGATTATTGACGTGGGATTTTAACGTGTCAGGTTGTGTGGCGACGTATTCGCACTCGGTGCAACGGTACAATTTCTCTTTGGTATGTTTACTGTTGATGTGGCGTTTCAAGGTACCGAGCTGCGTGGCAGTGAAGTCGCACAGGTGACACGCGTGAGGACGCAGATGTCTGTGCTTACTGTTCATGTGGTTTTCGAGCGAGTTCTGTTGGGCCGAAGTGTAAGAACAATATAGGCATTTACGAAAATTAGCCAAGTTGTGTTTGACGCTGCAATGCTTCCTTAACGTCGCAGCTTTCGCCGTTGAGTAATCACAATCCGGTTGTTTGCACCTAAACAAATAGATAATAAATTAGTTGTTTGATCTACTCAACCTATTCGATAAGACCGACTCGGTAAGATGTAGTCGGCGACTATTGTATACTCCAGTCAATGAAGCAGTACCTATTCTCGTTTCTGAGATGGAATTTGATGAAATTTGAGGAGAGGGATAATTGGGGTTCATATATCTATGGTTTCGGCGTTTAGGTAGTGTAAATTCATAATACTTCGCAAGTTAGAGAATAAAACTCAAATTTTACACAAGACTTTTAACATTTAATTTAAAAATGCTGACATAGGTTACTTGTTTTTTGCTCGTATATTAATAACTCGAAATCTAAAAAAGATAAATTAAAGAAATCTGGAGTTTAGACTGAGATGTGATGGCTGTAGTGCTTTGTACATAGGACAAACTGGACGTAGTTTCAGCGTAAGGTTCAACGAATCTTTGAGAAGTTACAGGCTCAAAAAAGAGGACTCTAATTACGCAAATCACCTTTTAGAACATAACCACAATTTCACCCTTAATCCCGATATTCTACATATTCAGGAAAAAGGACATGAACTTAATATATTAGAATCCATAGAAATATTGAAACACTCAAAGAACAATAATAATGTAATATTAAATGATCAAATCGATACATATAATTCACCACAATTTTGTAAACACACTCCCACCATTATCCACCCCCATCCCTCAATTTGTACCACATTGTGATCCCTGATATTTAAGGACATACTTTTAGATTTAGCTTTAGTTGATAACTCCTTGCTTTGAAAATGCCACAGTGTGATGAAACAATTTGTCAGCATTTTTAAATCAAATGTTAAAAGTCTTGTGTAAAATTTGAGTTTTATTCTCCAACTTCTGAAGAATTGGGGTCCAGGTAAGTTTGGCTGGAAGTGTGGACATCTGCTTTGTTTTATGCCGAATCATTGGACTATGCCCAAAAATCCGTTGAAAACATACCCTTCTAATCTTCAAATTACAGCCAATACAAAAATATGGGTCGGAGCCTCAAATGAAAATGGCCAAAAATAAAAAATAATAATTAACTTGGTTGGTTAGTTTGTATTGTATTTTGTTTGTTATGCAACAATGAACATGTTTTGGTATTACTACTTTTCCTAAAAAGATATTTTCAGTTTTTCACTGAAAACTCACATAAAAAGCTTAGCTTTACTTTATCGCTACAATTCACGTCAGTTGTTATTATAAAGAATTTTAAATTAATTTTCTGTTACCAACACATCAGAATTTACAGAATTGGAAATAGATTCAAGTTGTTCCATATTCCTGGGTTTTTCTCAGATGGTTTTGTTAAGCCGCTCCCACACAAACGATTAACCCAAAATGTATGAGATATAAAGCCTGCAAGTGAATCCAGTTCAACATTCAACAAATCAGATTCCGGTTGTTACTTCGTTGACAAGTTTTGAGAAATATTGATGACTCAAATTGGTTCTGTTTGAGTTTGAGTAGAAAAATGCTCTGTAGTTTAATCCTCTTCAATATTTTCCCGCATTTGACAAATATTCTTCAGTTTGACCTAAGATGTAAGGCACTATTCTAAAGAATCGGAAGCATCACAGACTCCACCTCCACCAAAAAAATCTCCAAAACGTATTGTTAAACTGTATGTGCATCCAAATCGTTTCTTTTATAATCCGACGGTTGGAAATTTAGCGAATAAATTTGAGCATTTTGTAGATTAAATTTTCCATAAAAGCGAGACTGTGCGACTTCTAGAAAAGTGAGAAAACATCACATCTTTGGGAGGATTCATTGCTTCACTGTCACTTTTGCAACCAAACAATCCTCAACATTTTTGTAACAATTTAACGTAAACTAGTCTAGTGTCGGTTCATTTTCCTGACTCTGAAGACATCAGAGAGATGACTGGAATCCTAACCGGTCACTGTCGTCTTAACAAACATCTCCACACTATGGGCATCACAGATGACCCAATATGTGGGAAATGCAGAGAGGTGGAAGAAACTGTCTCTCACATCCTGTTGGAATGCCCAGCATTAGCATCCCTCAGGCACCGACACTTCGGAGAATTGAAACTGCTCCCAGAAGAACTTATGAAAGCCAGCATTAGCAATATTCTGGATTTCTGGCGGGCCACAAACCTGCTAGAATAGAATAGGCTTCTGACCACGGAGCGCACAATGGGCCCAACTAAGTGGCCAAAGTGCATCAGGGGGCTAAGCCCCCTTCCCTCTTGCGATGATGATGAATGTAAACAGTCTGTGCAAGAACTGTGTTTACAACTGCACCATTAACGTCACTCTCACTTTTCCTGCTACTCAATACTTGCGCAGTTTTATCTCCTATTCTTTGTATCATGGCAAGAACTTTTTTTCAAAATTTTACGAGTATATGAGACCTAAATAAACAATTTTTCATTGTTTATAATTTTTTTAGAAATGCATATTTTCCGAAGTGCTAGCAACTCTAGAAGTGGTAAAAAATGAGGTAATTCGCGTTCTATTCGTCCAATTTTAATGAAATTCACAGTATAGGGATTTATGAAGTTTGTGATTACAAATTCGTTATTAAAATGTAAATGTTCCTCCCCCTCAAACAATCTAAAAAATATGTAATAACAAAAAATGTTCATATATGCAAGTTTTATGAGTATAGTGGTGCTTTTTAGTAAAACTAAATACCAATACTATAAACAACAAATCGATAAAAATAATATGACATAAAAAAAGTGTATGAAATAATATCAGATGAGAGAATGACCAAATCCAAAAACTTACAAATTAATGATGCTAATGATAAACCTTTTATTAATAACAAGTATATGGCAAACTACTGTAACAAATACTTTGTAAATATAGGAATAGACATGTCAAAAAAGATAACTTAAAAATAAGTCAATGCCATCTATATTTTTAAACCCAATTGATCATAATGAAATTACAATACAAATTAATTCTTTAAAAAATAACTGTACTCCAGGTCCAGATGGCATAAACACAAAGTTAATAAAAACCTTCCGTATTAACTTTCTGAACCTTTAAAGCATATCATTAACCTAATTTTCCAAACAGGAATAGTGCCTAGTTATTTCAAAACTTCAGTGATAACCCCAATATACAAAACCGGCAATAAAACAGAAATTATCGACCCATCAGTATAATAAACAACTTTTCAAAAATATTCGAAAAATGTTTAAAAGATAGACTAACTAAATTCTTTTCTAACAATAACATTTTATCAACAAATCAATTCGGATTCTCAAATGATCAAAGCACAACAGACGCCGTATATCAACTTACAAAAAACATCTCTAACAATCTTGACAATAAGAACAAATGTCTAGCGGTCTTTCTGGATCTCGCAAAGGCTTTTGATACGGTGCCCCATGACATGCTATTAAATGTAATAAACAATTACGGAGTCCGAGGCACAGTATTAAGTGTACTGGAGAGTTACCGGAATGATCGTGAGCAAATAGTTAAAATCAATGAAACATGCAGTGCACCACTTAAAATCAAAATAGGAATTCCACAAGGCACAGTAATAGGTCCATTACTTTTCAACACTTACATAAACTCCCTAACCAACATGCATATAAAAAACTGCCTTGTAATTTCCTATGCCGACGATACTGTTATAATTTTTAGTGGAAAAACATGGGAGGAAGTAAAAACCTATACTGAAAAAGGTATATATAAAATAAAAAACTGGTTAGACACCTCCAAATTAACCTTAAATGCAAAAAAAACTAATTACATAGCCTTCTCTTTAACTGCAGCAAATCGCCCTGATTTTAATAATATTTTAATTGAAGGTCTTGAAGAAACTTTATTAGAAGTGCCACACACTAAATATCTAGGAATTACTATTGACACACACCTCAAATGGGACCAACATGTTTCTAAATTGACTAATTCAATAAGGAAGTTAATTCGTAAATTCTATATACTCAGAGAAATATTAGGGAAGAAAGTTCTAATAAGTGTTTACAAAGCACTAGTTGAGTCCTTACTTAGATATGGTATCGTTATATGGGGAGGCCTCTTAGAAAGCCATTTAACACCATTAAAGATAATTCAAAACTATATATTAAAAATCATCTATAGAAAAAAAAGATTATTCTCTACTCAGTTGCTCTATTCAATAGATATTTTGAACATAAGATCCTTATACATTTTAAATGTTTGCTCCTTCATCCATAAAAAATATGAAAGTAGAAATTACATAATGCACTCTTATACAACAACATCTAGCCATTCCAAAATGTAACACCAACATCGATCTAAGATCATTAAATTATCTCAGTTCAAAAATCTACAATACCTTACCCCTTGAAATAAGAACAATAACAAACAAACAAAAATTCAAGAAATGCTGTACAAACTACATAATTAATAATCAGCAAAGTTTTGCTAATTTGTTCTAACCAATACTTGTTCTTCTCACTAAATGTAATAATATGCATATACTCAATGTTATCGGATCGCATTATAATTGTAATTATAATTATAATTGTATTATATCATATTTATATAAACAATATCACATACACTATATTCAAACTACTCACAGTTGCACATACAGAGGTTTAGTCCTCTAGGTGCTCATTCAGATGATGTACAATTTATTGTATTGTATTTAAATATTGTTATTTAAATATATATTATTATTATTATTATTTGAGGGTACCTTTTTTCTAAGAAAGTGAGCGCCAAGTAGAAAGTACTACTACATACCTATGAACTAATTCACCTGGGTGTACCATTTGCAAATGTTTATTATAATCTTTGCGTTGTTTAGTTTGAAAATTGCACAGGTGACATTTGTGATCGCTGCCAAGAGTATGTACAGTCCACATGTGTTTTTTCAAACTACCAGACTCTGTAGCCTTGTAACTACATAATTCACATGGATACAATTTCTCTTTTGTATGGATGCTGTTGATGTGGACGTTCAAAGTGCTATTTTGTGTAGCTTCATAGTTACAATGAGAACAAGCATACAACTTGCTTCGAGTGTGCTTACTATTGATATGCTTTTTGAGGCAATCTATTTCGGTGCTTGAATAATCACATAATTCACAAGGATACGTCACATTTCGAGTGTGGATGTTATTGACATGTCTGTCCAGATGAGTAGATCTCGTTGCCACATAAGAACACAATTTGCATGGGTACAAATGTGTCCTAGTATGCTTACTGTTTATGTGATCTTTTAGGTTATGTAACTCTGTAGCACTATAATCACAAAATGTACACTGATGAACATCACTTCTTGTATGCCGGTTGTTAATGTGTCGTTTTAGATGAGCTGCCCTGGTGGCTATGTGATCACATTTAGAGCAAGGGAATAATTTGGTTTTTGGGTGAGTATCTGTTAAGTGAAACCTTAGATCTTCTCGACTCTCTGCTAAATATTCACATTTTTGACAGGAATAAAACTTCTTCAAGAATGTAGTGTTTGTTGGCTTGGAACTTAAGTCTCTGAAAGGAGATTGTTTTCTATTTATTGGAGAGTTTTCAAAATCTTCCTCTGATCTGAAAACAAATATGATAAATGTATCAGCTTATGTTCACGCGAATTTCCCTATTCTTTTTCATAACTTAGTGTGTTGAAACCAATTTTGAAAAGACACCTACACAATTGGTAGAACACATTTAAAATCTGGCAAAATGATGAATTGCTTTATTATATCCATAGGATAAGTAATTGTAATGCAGTAGCAACTATTCTTTTTTTTCAGTCTTACTTTATATACTAACTTTGGCAATATTAAAACTTATACCATCTAATTAGAACCAACATTTATTCACTACAAAAAAAAGATTGATCTCAAGAATGAGAAAATGCAATTAATTATTTTCATTAAAAAAAATTCATAGCAGTTACATTTTGGGAAGAGAAACTATAAAACAAAACCAAAAATTACAATGTTGGGTTCTCATTAGACTTTGTATTAACATGCATTTTCTAACTACTTTCAAAACATCTCTTAATTCTGCAGAAACACAAATCTAAGATGAATATGGAATTTTGGTTTCATCTTTCACTTTTCTTCTAAAATACTCTCTAAACCGAATGAAACTAGGAGCAATTTTCAAACAGGTATCAATAGAAAAATTAATCATGATCGACTCACTTAATTCTAACAGGAACAAATATCCCAACTGAAGACTTCTTCTGTTTCTTTCTAACTTGTGGACCATCTGATTCACAATATAAGTCAGTATTAGGACTAATTGACTGAAATAGTGGATCTGAAATCATTGTTTCATCATTCTCATTTTCATTAAAGTGTGTGGGCAACATGTCTACTTTAACAAATGGGAACACATCACTGTCGGAACATTCAAGTTTCATAATTTCTTCCTTCAAATACGATAATTCTTCTTCAGCTTTGCTTAGTTTGTACCTTACATGAAAGAAATGTTTTACTTGCTTTCAAAAACGTTTAACCCTTCAATTATGTATTTAAGTCACGAAAATTAAAGCTATTTGGAATAGTTCAATTACACTGACGTTTCATCCACTCGCGGGTTAAGACAAAATTTTAGCGAATTTTTTTGCCGAAAATCGCTAAACTTTTTAATTCTATTATAAGGGCCTCAGCTCACAGAACAATTATAAAGACCTGAGGCACAGGCCCATAGAGATCATACTATATGTTCTCTATGCACAGGCCTCACTCGGTGTTCTTAGTGGAAAAAAATTATACTCCGTTTTACAGAAAAATGTAATAGATAAACATTTTAAAACGGTAACTAAAAATCATTGCTACCTAAAAGATGGCTCCACTATGACAGCCCTTACAGAAACCCTCTTCTTCTGTGAGTCCTTCTAAATAGAGTCTGAAAACAGAACAACTGTTTATCCATGACTCAGGTACACATTAAGAACATCTTCAATCTGTGAATGAGCGACTATTCTTGAATTTCAGAAAGCAGAACATCAAAACAAATCAAGGGAGGGAGCTACTCCCATCTACCAGACAGAAAAATTGCAAATCTAACCTAAAATTGAATTGTGTTGTTTATAGATTTTTAAATGTAAAGCGAGTTTAAACCTATAGTAAACTTGGAAAAATTAAATTTAATGCTGTAGTATGAAATTATTAATGAGGTTGTTGAAGTAGTGGTGGCAGAATATGCTATTGGGGAGGGATGTTTTGCCTCTGACAGATACATTCCAAATATCTGATTTATTACTATCCCCTAATAGTATTTAAACATGCAGCTAGATTTCCAATTTAGTTTTCTCTGATGATGGGCTACTTGGTAGCCGAAAGGTCCTTGTTACTTTAACAGTGTTTCTAGTTGATAAGGGCGAGTATTTCTTATTTATAATGTAAATAGGTCAGTATTTGTTCAACAAGTTTAACTGTTTATGAACGTAAAACGTAACATAAAATTAGAAGTTAGGGACTCCAGAGAACTATAGGGTTTTCCATTAAGGCCGGGTAGATGTTAAAATTGAATAAAACAAGTTGTGTGTAAGATATCAACGAATTTTTTGTTTTATTTGGAAGGCCTATTACTGACATTATGTGTGAAATATTACATCGTTTAAATGGCCGCCGCGGCTTCAGTGGGTGGCGCGCATTCGAGAGGTCCAATTTTCGACGATTCTGACGCATAGATCAGGTTGAATTTGAGCAATGGCACGAGTTATGTTGACTTTGAGTGTACCGGACGTTTGCGGCCTATTGGCATATACCTGCGACTTAAGGAAACCCCACACAAAAAAATCTAACGGGGTCAAATCGCACGATCTCGGTGGCCAGTTGACGTCGCCTCTGCGTGAAATAACCCTGCCCTCAAATCGCTCGTGCAGAATGTCCATTGTGGCATCAGCTGTGTGGCACGTGGCACCGTCTTGCTGAAACCATATATCGCCGACATCCATATGATCCAAATTGGGCCACAAGACGTTGAATAGTCGACTGGGAAGGACGACCATGCAAACCGTAAAATGGGCGCAACGCGGGCATCGTTGCCACAAGAGAACATCCATTTTGATAATAAAGTTTTATCATTTGAAGGCGTTGCTCGACACTAACTTGTCATGGTGATTTGTCTTGAGCGACTGAATAATAAACAATAGATTTGACAGATGCAGCCTAAATAACATGGCTGCCATGAATTGTTAAAATCTACGCGTCCCTATTGGAAAATCCATTATATACTGTATGTGATACAGGAATATCACGATTATTTCACGATTACTCAAAATAATAAATTTGCAAGAATAAAAACTTTTCATGTTCAGACACTCATGGTTCACACAGTTCTACATTGTAAAATTAAACCCTACCTAGTACCTATGTTAATAATACAGAACCCCTAAAACCGATGAAACGATAGAAGTGTGTACAATTAGTAAAATGAAATAACTGATGCAGACAGTCACTTTGACTCTACCAGCTAGGCACTTTTGTAGGCATCTAGCATAACAGCCGGAGCACCGGAAAAGGGAAATAAAACTAAGAGATTTCAGGCAGTCGCGGATTGGGAAAGCTTTAAAGCAGCCCAGAGACTATAAGCAAGCGTTGACAACGTCAAAACGAGATACTTGGTGGACTTTCTGCGATACCAGAGCCAGAATTGGTTCGGTGATTCTTCCGAGTGGTTAGTACAGCAATGCAGAGACGGAAGAAACTGCCTCTCACATCCTGTTGGAATTCCCAGCATCAGCATCCCTCAAGCACTGACACTTCAGAGAGTCAAAACTGCTCCCAGAAGAACTTATGAAAGCCAGCTATGGCAATATTATGGGTTTCTGGTGGGCCACAAACCTGCTCGAATAGAATAGGCTTCTGACCACGGGGCATACAATGGGCCCAACTAAGTGGCCTAAGTGCATTTGGAGGCCAAGCCCCCTCCTCTCAAATGATGATAGCAGCTATAACAACACACGAAATAGGAAAACCTAGTAATATTAATCAATAATGTTTACAAGTATTTATTGCTCAAATTTCACCAAAAAATGTATAACACCTTCTGAGTGAAATATACTTCCGCTTGCCATTTCAACATCTTCCGTCGAAATTATTTTAATAATATATTCTCGCTCGTCTTCTTCTTCTGAATAATTTATTTCCAAATCTGTGAATAATTCCGCATTATTTTTCAGCAAATCTGCTGCTTCAGGATCTCTTAGGATAGAAACAACAAACTCATGTTTACCGGCGCTGTTTGATTCAAAGATATCGGAACTGGAAAAACTGGACTGTACAGATGTCTCTTGTGAAGGCAAATCACTATCAATATCACACCATTGTGTTGAATTTGTCCATTCATCATTACTAATTCCTCCAGGAATTTGTGAAAAATTTGAAAAATCAGTTGCAAACATAATGCTTCTGTGTCAAACCAAGTGTTATAAAATTGACAATTCAAAATCATTTAGATTATCCACAGAGAATAGAATTTCAAAGCAGTGTCACAATAGACCTACATTATATTGTTAATAGACAATATAGACCTATAGGCGAGAAAATAAAGCAGAAAAGGTCGAAAAAAAAATCGGATGAACCAATTTTGATATTTTTTTTTAATCGATTCAGGAAATCATTTAGAAAAAATGTTGCCATTTTTTCTTCTAATGTGCATTTTAGCATTTCTACAGAGGGAAATGCATCTCTGAATGCACTTTCAGGAGATAATATTAAAAATTTTGAAAACATGTCCAAATATAGTCAAAATTTCTCACTCGGGGTATTTGGGGTCGCTGATCACGATTCCGGTGCCAGATTTCATCTTCAACGCACCTGGGGCTCAGTACATCCGGGTAATATCGTCGTCTCCAGGGAATTCGGAAAAATCTCTTTTGCAATGGAGTGATACTTAGTGGGAAGGTTCTCTTGTGGTTGCCGGCTGTGACCAAGACTTTCAATAGTCACCTGGTGCTCAGGATACCCTGATGACCTAGGTCATCTCCATGGATTGTTTTTTAATATGCTCTGAAAAGCAACCAAATTCGTCTCCCGGGGGTTTTTGGGGTCGCTGATCACGATTCCGGAGCCGCATTTGAGCTACGGCGCACCTGGAGCTCAGTACATTCTGGTACTATCGTCGTCTCCAGGGAATTCGTGAAATTATCTTTTGGAATGGGATGAATCTTGTGAGGGAGGTTTTTTTGAGGTTGCCGGTTGTGACCATGACCTTCAATAGTCACCTGGTGGTCAGGATACTCTGATGACCTGAGTCATCTCCAAGGATTGTTTTTTAATATGCTCTGAAATAAAACCAAATTCGTACCACCGGGGTTTTTAGGATCGCTGAACACGATTCTGGAGTCGGAATTAGAAATAATAAAAATAATAATGATAATAAAAACTACGTGATTTTAACTTATTCAATATTTTTAATAAATAATTCAAAAAGTTGAAGTTGAAGTTTGTGTTTTAAGATATTGTTTTTGTTGTTTTTTCCTGTAAACTTATCTGTTGTAGATTGATTCTTAAAAAATCAAACCTAATTATTAAAATTTACAACTTTTAAAATCAAAAATGTTTTACTATTATTTTTTTCGCACTTGAAAATTTCAATCAAGTTGATTACTGTGCAAAAGGTATTTTTTGAATTCTTTGTTACCGACAACACATTGAATGCGACTCGAGAATCGTGTTCAGCGGCCCCAAAAACCTCCGAGATACGAATTTGGTTGCGTTTCAAAGCATATTAAAAAACAATCTATGGAGATGACCTAGGTCATCATGGTATCCTGAGCACTAGGTAAATATTGAAAGTCTTGGTCACAGCTGGCAACCACAAGAGAACCTTCCCACTAAGTATCACTCCATTGCAAAAGAGATTTTTCAGAATTCCCTGGAGACGACGATATTACTCGGATGTACTGAGCCCCAGGTGCGTTGTCGTTGAAATCTGGCACCGGAATCGTGATCAGCGACTCCAAAAACCCCCGGGTGAGAAATTTTGGCTATATTTGGACATGTTTTCAACATTTTTAATATTATCTCCTGAAAGTGCATTTCAAAGAGATGCATTTTCCTCTGTAGAAATGCTAAAATACACATAAGAAAAAAAAAATGGTACCATTTTTTCTAAATGACTTCCTGAATGAATTAAATTTTTTTTTATCAAAATCGGTTCATCCGAATTTTTTTTTTTTACTTTAGTCTTTTTTGTGCTTTATTTCCTCGCCTACTACTTTTAATTCTCAATACTAATGTTCGAGTTTTCATTCTGAAGCATGAATTGATTTTCAAATCAGAATATGAGAATAGGCATTTCAATGAAAAACTGTCGATTATAAGTAAACACACTACATATTACATCTCAAAACATTAAATAATAATGTTTAAACCTTTGTACTTGTTATTTACAATAATTATAGCTGCAATATTGTATCACAAATCTATTATTTCCTCAAAAAATATGGCACATCTAGAAATAATCGAAGCAGAGGAATGAATTCCAAAAATTTGCATCTTTAGAAATTAAGTTAATATCATCCAGTAGTCCAAATAAATGGCTCTAATCTGTCATCGATATCCAAAAAATTATTCAAAGTGTCCATGGATTCCAAAGTCTGATTCAGAAGCATATGACATCTGTTCAATTGATGCGATAATTCTTGAACTTTCGATAGCTTCTCTGCATATTTTGCAAATCTTTTTTGCTTCTCAGTCGCACTATTAATCAATTTTGTTACTTCTGCATCCGTCTAAAATTTATATCAATAACAAATCGACTGATATACACATGTCCTGTTCATTTATAAATTACCTCTCTAATCCTTTGAGTCAAAGCATTTTGTTCGGTGGCCACCAAATTAGCACATGTTGTTAAATGATTCTGATATCTAATGCATAACCTATGCAACGGTGCAGGATCTAACCTTTCCAAAACTTCGGGATCTCTAGCAGCTGGCAGGTTTAAAGTGGCTCTCATAATGGGTAGGAACATAGGTATCTTTTGTAACTGCATAATGTCTGGATCTCTCTCTACATTGGGTCCTCCTGAAGCTGGTTTAACAACTACTATATTGTGAGATGACTTTTTCACTTGTTTAGTAAGCTTTCTCTGTGAAGGCTTTGACTTCACTATTTGTTTGTTTGTCAATTTTGGGGAATCTAATGGAAAACATGATATTGAGTGATAAAGTCTTGTATTTTAAAATTATTAAATCACTCACCACCAATAGGTCGGTTGACCGTGTAACTTATATATGGTAAATCAATATCGCTGCATACGCTTGGTCCAGGAGATATTGAACCAGGTCTGCAGTTAGTACCATTATCAACATTCTCAACTTCAGGACATCCAGGATTAGCAATAGTATGTTGTCTTCGCAGATTAGTGACTTTAGAAGATTCTGCACTCAAACTTCCCCTTTTAGTGACTACAGATTGCGTTGAATGTTCACTACCCATTTTGTTGCAAGCCTTTCCAATAAATATTAATTCTTACCTGCTATAACATGTAGCGAAAAATCAAAATAACTTCAAACCACAGTATTACCCCGTATAACTTGGAACATCAAGTGAGCTGAGGCAGAGGGTGAGATTAACTCACTAACGCAATATTGACAAATGTTATCAATTGGAGGTGACTGACCTATCACAACACGGTGATGAACCGCGGTGACCTACAGATAAAGTCCATCTACAAATGATATGAACTACCAAACTCAAACTGCGGACAATGGGTGAATAGAATATAGTTGATTGTTGTCTGTGAACTGGGTTTAGGAACAAATGTTTCAAAGGAAATTTCTGAATTTCAATTTACAACGAAAGGTAAAATAATAGGATTGTTTGATTGCCTCTTTCAATTCACAGTTCACACCACGGTCGTATACACAGGTCTGGAAACTCTATGGTTGACTTGAGTCGCTTACGCGTCGTGATACTCGTAGTCTCTCACTCAGCCACCAGCTGGCGCTTGGATCAAGAAGGGGTAAAACGATTTCTTTCCGGAATCGCAAGCAGTGTTACTAATGCCCATTTGCACCGTTCAAGCATAGCTTAAAATTGTCGAAATGTTAACTTTGAACCTTTTAAAAGGTCGTGATAGCCCCAAACTGTTTTGAATTAATTATTAATAATTAATTAGTTAATTTTCGATAAATCAAATGACGCTCACGTGAGCAGCGCGTAGCTCGCGAGTTAGAAAAGTGCAAATTTACTGTACATAGAACGTCTTAACGATGAGTTTTCGCATGCGGTTTTCGCTCCATGTCGTTAGTTTATGAACGGGGCCAACTAAATAGCATAGTCTCGGACCCCAAAATGTCGATTAAATAAGAAAATTTAATTGAAGCAGAATTCTCAGCTGTCAGCTACTAGCGTATGACGTGCGATGTATCAAAGGGAATTTTCTAGCTACTAAAATATACTCAAAGCGGGTAAAAGCTAGCGGCCTATAGCCGAAAACACTTTATTACAACTGGCTCCGGCCGCACGGGGAAAGAAACGGCTCCAAATTAACAAGATCGAGGTAAAAAGTATATATTCTAACTGACGCGTAGCGAGCTCCTCGAGGCATATGTCCAAATGATTACGTTCGTAGCTAATTACATAGGACGTCTTTCGTTCATGCAATTGTGTTTTTATACAATTCGAACCTTCTTATTTCGATTGGCCTAGTGAAAACCTCGGAGTCCAAAGCGCTATCGAGATCTGAACGTTAAAACTTTCGTATAAAATTGTGTTTACAAGTCAACTGACACTTGTCACAGAATACTCTTCATAGAGATCAAGATGATACTCTTACGTGACGCCTTTTATGTTTCCCCTACGTGGTGTCTTTTGGTACTACGCGAAATTCGACGCTTAAGCGACTCACTGCTCACATAGGAAACAACCTCGAGTTTCCAGACCTGTGTATACGACCGTGGTTCACACTAAGTATTCAGTGCTGCCGCAACCACAAATTACCCTTTAATTTGTGGCCGCAGCACTTTGAAACTCTAGCGCGAATATGTCAAAAATAGTACCCAAAATCCCTAAACAGTTATTTGCATACCAAGGGAGGAAAGTTTTTTTTTGTTAGTATAATATACTGTTATGAAGTCTATTCTATCATGTACGGCTCAATAACCAGTAATACTATGTATAACTAGCTCTAAAAAGTACCTTTGTGTAACATAAACTAATACAAATAAGGGTAGACTTGAAGCGAATCGATTAATCGAACCAATACCCTCTACGGGGTATTGTATTGAAGTTGTTCTGTGGTATTGATCGAACGTACATCCGTAACGCTGGTGAATCCCATTCTATGTTCCTATGACTATGCAGGTATGTATACGACAAAACCAAAGAGTTCTATATATAGAGGAGACAAGTGGGATTGTACGAGTCGAGCTCGTGGGCTTTCTGTCTCTCTCGCACGATTTCCACCACTCCCAGTAATTTCGCCCATTTGAACCGTTCACAATTTAAGAATAGCTTTAGCAAGTTCGACTTAAATTTAAGAAATACTCAAGTTCTCTGCGGGTTGCACCGTAGCATACATTCCTTAGCATAGATCACTTCAAGTGCGACAAGGACAGATAACCCACGAGATAGAACCAATGTTATATTATAGGTATATGACTTGTCTCCTCTATCTATAGAACTCTTTGGACAAAACATAGATATTATGTAGTCATATATCATATCTGTGCGACAGACGCATTTAACCTAAACAGATTCTGACAGAATTGACTTGGTTTGCCGTAAAATATTTGGGAGTATTTATATACTTTCAAACAGCACTTTATTCCGATTACATTGACCAAAACAAGGATGGTAAGTTACCGAAAGTTGTACAACATTTATTAACCATTTCCATTCGAAATATGAAAATTTAACTTTAATCTGATAAAACTAATTGGCTATCTCTGTCTTACACATCCCAATTATTATTATACCTGTCTCCTAAAAAGAAAAAAATTGCTAAGTTGAATATATAGAATAGGTCCATGTTGTCAAGGAATTTTCATAGCAGAAATTGTTTCAGGCTCATACCATTTTGTTAGTACAACCAGACATGAATCCTGAGACTCGAACCTATTCTGACTACGAGTCAGTTAATGAGTGTATGGAGGGAGTCTGCAAAATTTATGAAGAACATCTGAAGAGAAAAAACCCCAACACTCCAACCATAACTTACGATATATCTCAATTATTTGATTTTGTGGAACAGGTAAATAAGTTTTGTTTCCAGAAGCATGATGATATAGTTCAGATTTCCATTGTTGAGTTACTTAGACATACATTTTAACTATCTAGCATACTCACAATCACAGAGTGGTATACAAAGTGTAGATAGCGTAGTTTTCAATTTGTTCTATCAAACCACTTTTATAAATAGGACAAATGAAGCTTCGCTTACATATATCAGTGAATGTGCCACTAGTCAGTGACTTACTGAATAGAAGGAAAAGTGGAATCTTATTCTCCATGAATTATTAGTAGAGTCAATCTATGGAAAAATAGGACAAGGTTCGTAAAAATTTGATTGGTTAGTGACCTGGAAAAAATGGTGTCTTATGATGAAAAATAATAAGATCCTAAAATTTATATTACCAATATTGGGTGGAACCATGACTAACCTTCAAAAAATTGTTTTTTTCCCCATTTTTTTAGGTTAGTTTTGCAGTTTTATTTTTTTTGGACCCTTTAGACTTCCGGCTAAAGTTTGTAATTGCTACCCTTTTATTGTTGGTATTTGAGGAACCTTCAGCTCAAATTTCGTGATATTGCGTCAACCCCCCCTCCTGGAATATATAATAAATACGTTTTTTGGAGCAAAAATGTAAATTTGGCTATTTTGGCGAAATTGCCACCAACTTGGATGAAATTTAGTGAAAAGTAGATCGTGTCGGTCACAATAAGTGATCTAAATATGGGCTAAAAATATTAAATAGTTTTGCTTAAAATCCAAATTTGGCCAATTAGCCCCAAATTTTAAAATGGCTTCCTCTTTTGTCAAAAAAGTCGGAGCGCACTCTACTTATGCTCAAATTAAAAGTTACTTTATGTACTTCAATGTGATAAATGTCTGTATCAAATTTTTTTACGATTCATCAATTTTTTAGCTATTTACGGTATATATATATATATCATAAATAATTTTTATGTGATCCACATCAACGTTACATTTTTTGTGCTATGAAATACGTTATTATTCTAATGTTACTATAGGTATGTATATATTATAGAAAAATTTACAAACATCATATACAAAATTTTATTTTTGAAAAATATTAAAAAAAAAAGTTACTCACTAAAAATAAATAATTACATATTATATGTTCAAAAAGTCAAGAATTTAGAATTGTTTTTAAAAATTTAAATAACGTATTTGTATTTATTCAATAACCTTCATCTGATGTGCGCTTACGTGTATATTTTAGTTCATTATAGCTTCTTATTTTTTTCTTTTTAATAATTTTTTTTAAATATTTCGTAAATAATTTTTTTTAAATAAAATACTTTAATAAATGTATACTATACAAGAAATTGAACATAACAACTTACCACCAAAAAAAAATAATTATAATTATAATATGCTTAAATTTTGTTCTTACCTGACATTGTCTTCAATAAAAGTTTTTCTATTAAATTAAAAAGAGGCGCGGTCCTAAACATTGGATGATCGTTTTTATCGAAGGGTTAATATAGATGACTTTTTAAATATTTTTCAAAAATAAAATTTTTTATATGATATTTGTATATTTACTATAATATATACATATAGTAACTTTGAAATAATAATGAAATAAATTCCATAGTACAAAATATGTAACGTTGATGTGGATCACATAAATGGTTTATGATAAATATACCGTAAATTGATGAGTCGTAAAAAAGTTGATACGGACATATACCACATTAAAGTTCATAAAATAGCTTTTAATTTGAGCCTAAGTAGAGAACACTATGACTTTTTTGACGTAAGGGGGAGCTATTTTAAAATTTGAGTAAAACTGGCCAAATTCGGATTTTAAGCAAAACTATTCAATATTATTAGCCCATATTCGGACCACTTATTGTGACCGCCATGACCTACTTGTTCACCAATTCTTCCAATTTGGTTGCAATTTGGCCAAAATAGCCTAATTAGAATTTTTGTTCCAAAAAACGTATTTAGATATTCCAGGAGGAGGGTTAACGGAATGTTACGAAATTTGGACGGGTACTAATTTCAAACTCCAAAACTGACCTAAAAAAAGGTCAAAAAAACAGTTTGGGGAAGGTTAGATATGGTTTCACCCAATATTGGTAATAAAAATTTTAGGATTGACTCCACTAAATATCTAATAATGGAAGTTGGTAGTTTGGATACTGAGATCTATATTATTAGTTTGCTTATTTTGTTTTTCAACTAAGATAAAGGCTTGGTTATAATCTAAAAGTTTTTTGATTTATGTTTTCCTCAACTCATTTCATCATTCCACTTAATTTTGATAAGACATGATTCATTGGAACTTTGTTTGTTACAGTTGTCCGATTTGAGTTGCTTAGTATATCAAAAATCAACAAACACTTACGCACCATATAACAAGGATTGGATCAAAGAGAAAATTTATATATTACTTCGACAAGCTGCATGCGGTGATTTAAATGCTAAGAATTAATAATTTACTTGGATTTATTGAGTGTAATTAATCAGAATTATATTAATGTACTCTCATTCTAATTTGTACTTAACATGTTAATTGCCATTTAGATACACCATAAAGAAAATAAGTTCAAAGTTTCCTGTTGGTTCGTTACTAAAGTTGTGGTAAATAGATGAGAAATATTGGATTGATTAGATGAGCCACCTTTGCAAGGATGTAATTTCGAATGTAATCATTATACAATATTTTATTCTTATGCAGGTTCAAGAAATAAACATTCCGATAATTCTATAACATTTTGTTCAGACACAAAATAGTTTTCTTCAACACTTCCTTTATTAAAATATCACAATCTTGATAGTTGAGAACATCGCAACACATATTACTTTTTTTAACTTCTGCATTGATTCATTTGATCTTCAATTTTGTTATGGAAACTACTCATTCATGTATCTATCTGGCAGTTAACATGTCCAATATTGTAGTTTCTAAATTGAAGAGAAAATTATCTATTATGAAAATGTTCAATTTTAAAGTGAGTTAATAAACAGTAACCTCTGTTATAATTCAGAATAGTTTGCATGTGCTGGTGTTTTTGAAAAAGCAATCCTGTACTTTGAGTTTTTAATGGAACTTCCATTTGCGTTTTTTTCGGAAATTATTTGGAGATCTTTGTATGAATTATTAAATCCTTGTACTCTGTTCAATGTTTAAATAAAGGAAATTTTTTAATCTAATGCAGGCTTTGATTTATTTACACCAATATGATAATTACAAATAAAAACTAAATTAGATGATACGCTTTCAGAAAAATAATTCAAATGCTATTCCATTATTAAAATATGCTTACTATGTAGTTTATAATAAATTAACTAGAATCAACGATCCAGCAGCCGGCAGTATTCAGATAAGATTAAACACGCTTACATCGAATAACTCAACGTTATTGTAAAAGTTCTAAGTTAATAAATATTGCTTTCTTTTGAAAACTTTAATTAAAACCCACACATAGAACTTCCGCTCCTTACGATTTGGTAGTTGAAGAAAATTAATAAAACCTTTCACCGTTAGATGGCACTTTGACTAATATATAAAAATATATATAAATATTTACCGCACCCAAAAAATATTTCCTTTCATTCAAAAGCTATATCAGATAACAAACACTACGTGTTTCGAAATTATGCTATTTCATTTTATACTTACGACAATAAAAGAACCAAGTATTGGAGGTTCTTCGTGTTTCACTAAGCTTTTGTTTTTGAATAAAAACAGGTTATTAATAGCAACAAAACTCAATATTGTTGTAATAGTCCAGGCTGTGAACCGGAAAATTGAAAAAAAAAACATGTAAGTTCGAATCAAATACACCTTAAAACCTCTTGGGAACCCCAACCCCACCCAATGAAGGCGAAAATGGCCCGAAATCTCCAAGTCTTGAATTGTATTTTCTTCAAAAAAAGGTATTTTGGCATTTCGAGTGCACCCAGGAGGTTTTTTGGGTCGCTGAACACGAATCCCTAGCCAGATTTACTTGCAATCCATCGTAGGGGTGATCAAATCGACAAAATTGGCCCATTTCGCATCCCTAATATGTTATTTTGCAATTTACGTGTTTTTGGCATTTCGAATCACCAAGGAGGTTTTTTGGGTTGCTGAACACGAATCCGAAGTCAGATTCACTTGCAATCCATCGTTGGGGTGGTAAAATCTACAAGATTGGCCAATTTTGCACCCCTAATGAAAGAATGACGTACGATGCACAGTGAACTGTACATATTGCAAAGGTTCTACTTGCGCCAATGTTGGCACCGAGACGTCTGCCAATGATGAGGAAGATGATGATACACAATTATATGATAATATAGATTTTACCAACTGCGAAGATGAAGATGGAGATCAACGTGATAATAAAAATAGAGGCGAGCCAATTCTTGAAAATGATGATTCTGATGACGAATATTAAGTATTGTAAGTAATTGTATAAAAAAAATAAGGTTAAGAATTGAAACAATTATAGTAATTGAATATTTGTGTTCTTTTTCTAACAATTACTAGTATTCTTAGTCTCTTAATATTACAAAAGGAGAAAACTCGGAAGTAATTTTAAAATGCAAAAATAATAAAAATTTAGAAGCGTGTCAAATTAGCCATTTTTGTAAATGTCCCACCCCTACGATGATATTCGAGTAAATCTGGCTTCGGAATCGTATTCGGCGACCCAAAAAACCCCCTTGGTGCATTCAAAATACCTAAAACACGTAAATTGCGAAATAACATATTAGGGGTGCAAAATTAGCCAATTTTGTCGATTTTACCACCCCTATGATGGATTGCAAGCAAATCTAGCTTCGGATTCGTGTTCAGCAACCCAAAAAACTTCCTTGGTGCATTCGAAATGCCAAAAACACGTAAATTGCAAAATAACATATTAGGGGTGCGAAATTGGCCAATTTTGTCGATTTGACCACCCCTATGATGGATTGCAAGTAAATCTGGCTACGGATTCGTGTTCAGCGACCCAAAAAAAAACCTAGGTGTACTCGAAATGCCAAAATACCTTTTTTTGTAGAAAATACAATTCAAGACTTGGAGATTTCGGGCCATTTTCGCTCCCAATGGGTGGAGTTGGGGTTCCCAAGAGGTTTTAAGGTGTATGAATGATCCTGAGAACCTCCTGAAGCTAATGCAAAAAAAAAATTTCGATTCGAACCTACATGTTTTTTTTTATTATAGCTAAAATCTCGGTTCACAGCCTGGACTATAAGCTAATTAACTAAAGCGTATTTCACAATAATGGTGTGACAATTGTTGCATACATGGAAATGATTGAAATCCCTAAATAATTCCGATTTTATACGGTCTATAAGTTCATACAAACATGACTGCCAGAAAGGCATATTTCCTTCAATTAGCTAATAACTTCCTAATAAGGTAAAATCAAACGTCAGTATGAAACAAGTTTAATAGGCAACACATAGATAGATAGATAGATAGATCACTTTATTGCAATTACCATTAACATGATTTACAAACTTTTAAACTTATACCTAAACCTAACCTTAATACCAAGCTAGAATATAAAATGAATCACTGTTGAGTTAAGACAGAATATAATAGCTGTAATAGAAGCATTGATCATTTTCATAAAGGAAATATACCACGTGAATAAAAAATATGAATTATAAAATTGAAAATTTACTAAATATGTATCATAAGTTCTTATCACATTCATACTCTTTCACAGAATAATAAGCTTTACTGGCTAGTAATGTGAATATGGATTTCTTAAATAATTTTTGATTTGTTAAGTCTTTTATGTTTGGTGGTAATTTGTTGAATATATGTATTGATTTATAAAATAAACTATTGGCATATGTAGAATTATAAGCATGGATAGGTCGAAGAAATTCTCTTTGCCTCGTTGGATAACTATGAACATCGTTATTTTTTAGAATATATTTTTTTCTATTATAAACCAAAAGCAGCAACGCATAGATGTACATTGACGGCACAGTTAAAATATTGTGGATTTTGAAAACCTCTCTACAAGAATCTCGCCATCCCAAACCCCATATTACTAGGCTATGTAGCAAGTGTTGCCTATATCAAAAGATGATAATTTTGATTGTCTATTCTATAGTTTGTTTTGAATAGAGCCACTTCTTTCAAGATTTGGTGATGAAACAAGTTATTTGGAAACACATATTACAAGGCTATGTAGCAAGTGTTGCCTATATCAAAAGATGAGATAATTTTGATTGTCTATAGTTTGTTTTGAATAGAGCCACTTCCTTTAAAATTTAGTAATGAGACAAATTATTTGGCAACACATATTACAAGGTGCTGTAGCAAGTGTTGCGCATATTAAAAGATGATAATTTTGATTGTCTAGTTTTGTTCTGAATAGAGCCACTTCGTTTAAGATTTAGTAATGAAACAAATTATTTGGCAACACATATTACAAGATGTCGTAACAAGTGTTGCGCATATTAAGAGATGATAATTTTGATTGTCTAGTTTTGTTCTGAATAGAGCCACTTCCTTTAAGATTTAGTAATGAAACAAATTATTTGGCAACACATATTACAAGGTTCTGTTTTGATTGTCTGTAGTTTGTTCTGAATAGTCACTTTCTTGAAGATTTGATAGTGATACAAAATTATTAGAATCATTCACAGTTAGATGGCTCCCAGAAACGCTTATTTCATTCCATTAACATACACATACAATACATATTACAAGACTATGTAGCAAGTGTTGCCTATATCAAAAGATGATAAAGGACCCCGCAAATTCCTTTCGGGAATTGGGCCTCGGTGGATATTTCTGAATTTTTGATATGATGTAGTCCATGTGATTCTGAACAGAGGTTATCATTGCGCCAACCCCCAACAATGAACAGATTCTCTGCTAGGGGGGGTTATATTTACATTTTACTCTTAATAGACTATTTATTTCTGAAGACGGGAACAATATTTTAACATGCTTCATTCTAGTTTATGTTGCATAATATGGTTCTTCTCCCATAACATTTTTTTTAAAGTCCCCCCCCTTAAATGAAAAAAATATACATTTTACTGGATCACTTCAAAAATCATTGTAAAATGTTTTAATAAGCTTAAATACGGAATCCGCACTTGTATTTCAAAAATCAACTCCCCCACCCCCCGAATGGGGGATGCACTAAAAATTTCGGTGGATTTTTCTGAATTTTTGATATGATGTAGTCCATGTAATTCTGAACAAATTTTTTCGATGCGCAAACCCCGAAAAATGAACAGTTATCCCGCTAGGGAGGGTTATATTTACATTTTACTCATAACATACTTATTCATTTCTGAAGGAGAGTACAAAATCCGTATATGCTTTACTCCAGCTTATGTTGCATAATATTGTTCTTCTTCCATGAAAGGATGTTGAAGCCTCCAGTATCCCCCAACCACCACTTTTTAGAAAATATAAAATACTAATTCCTGGGTCCCTTCGAAAACGTTTAAATAAGCTCAGATACGGAAACCGCACTTCTGTATCATAGTTGCGTCTATTATCCACATTTTGCCGGATAACTATTTATATAGCTGTTTGACGTTTATTTGCATTTTTTGTAAGGCGGAAAGATGGCTTCAAATGATCTCGATTGAAATGGACGCATACGGCAATTCTTAAGAGTCCTTCAATTTCTACGCTTGCTATCAATTGCAATTAATTTAGAGGCGGCTATGAGCAATCTTTTATCTTGCCCTAAGAACTGTCAAACTTATGCACTGCGTCTTGTCATCTTGTTTATTGGTAGTAATTATTGTTGTGCTTTTCTCCATTATTGTAGTTTTATTTACTGGTTGTAGTTACTAAAATTAATGACGTACCTAAATCGTGGGGATTGTTACGTATGAGAGAGATCTTTTCGCCCAGCGCAACTATCAAGAATTGATGGAGTAGTAAACGCAAATAAACGTGAAATAGCAGTTATCCGGCGAAATGTGGAATACAGACCTCCTCTAAATGTGGATAACGGACGCCATTATGATACAGAAGTGCGGTTTCCATATCTGAGCTTATTTAAACATTTTCCAATGGTTTTCGAAGTGACCCAGGAATTAGTATTTTTTATTTTTAAATTGAGGGTTTGGGAGGCTTCAACATTTCTTCATGGAAGAAGAACAATATTATGCAACATAAGCTGGAGTAAAGTATGTAAGGACTTTGTACTCGCCTTCAGAAATGAATAAGTCTGTTATGAGTAAAATGTATATATAACCCCCCTAGCGGAAAAATCGTTCATTTCTCGGGGTTTGCGCATGAATAAAATTTGTTCAGAATTACATGGACTACATTATATCAAAAATTCAGAAAAATCCACCGAAATTTTTTGTGCATCCCTCATTGGGGGGGGGGGAGTTGATTTTTGAAATACAAATGCGGATTCCGTATTTAAGCTTGTTAAAACATTTTACAATGATTTTTGAAGTGATCCAGAAAAAGGTATATATTTTTTTTATTCAAGAGGGGTTTGGGGGTTTGAGGGGGCTTCAACAATTTTTTATGGGAGAAGAACCATATTATGCAACATAAACTAGAATGAAGCATGTTAAAATATTGTTCTCGTCTTCAGAAATAAATAGTCTATTGAGAGTAAAATGTAAATATAACCCTCCCTAGCAGAGAATCTCTTCATTTTTGGGGGTTGGCGCAATGTTAACATTTGTTCAGAATCACATGGACTACATCATATCAAAAATTCAGAAATATCCACTGAGACCCAATTCCCGTAAGGAATTTGCGAGGTCCTTTGATTGTCTGTAGCTTGTTCTGAATAGTCACTTTCTTGAAGATTTGATAGTGAAACAAAATTATTAAAATCATTCACTGTTAGATGGCTCCCAGATTATGAACTTAATGTGACTACATGAAATAAATTAAATTTCCGATTGTTTTTGAAGTAGGTTGCATTCCATCTCTACTTAAACTGCTTTCAACTCTCAAATATCATGTTTGGTGGTGGAAGCATGTAAATTGTCATTGCTGATTTTGAAATAATACAAATTATTATTTGTAATCTTAAACGAAAATGGAAATTTATTTCTAAGGAAAACTGAACTGATTCAAAATATTCTACACCTTGGGTTTTGAAATGTATATTAAAAACAATAAATATTCTGAGAATCTATATTGCTATTTGTCACATAAGTTTTGATACAAACACTGAATTGTTCACTGCCACAAATTAAAACTTGCAAAGAATTCGTCACTATATTGGATAAATAATTCTCGATATCATTTTGCTCAAGTCGTTTCATATTTATTACTTCATTGTATTTATTATTGCTGTTGCTATAAATATTTGATAAGAACACTTCATATTTGAAATTCCAGTATGAAGATAACTGATAGAGTTCATCACGCAGCAAAATATCCTCGATATTCTTACAACAAAAATATAAATGTAAAAATGTATCACATTGTTCGTTATTTAAAATATCACATATCACCGAATATATCGGAGCAATTCCTGTACCCTGTGCCACAAAGAGTATGTGTTTGAAAGTGTAATCTACAATAAAATCACAATAAGGTCCCCTCCACAACGTATCTGCCCCAATTTTTAATTTCTTCAAGAATCCACACATTTGCCCATATTTGTACAATTTAATGATGATAGTGAATGTAAGTTGTTCATCATCACCATGAGGTATTGGAGTATAAGCCCTTGTAAATTCGTCTTGCCCAGATTCCCCATGTCCTTTCAATAAGAAATGTTGACCAGGATTGTATCTAAGTACTTTACTTTGCAGCTTTGATGTTGTTAATTCACGTTTATGAAAATCACTGAATTTGAATTTATAAAAATATGTGTTGCTTGAATGCTGTTCAATATTAACTAGCTTAAAAATTGAGTAACTAGTAGGACACAAACAACTTTCGTACAACGCTGAGCTATGAATATTACTTCCTACTTTTTTCAAATAATCATTATACTTCTTAATTTGCTCTTCATACACGTCCAATATACAAGGATTGCATCCCGAATTGCAACAATCAGATTCGTCAGGTTTCAAAGGTTTTTCCATAGCAGATATAATTATCAATAAAATTAGTTTTTCTCATTTTCTATTTGTTGACGATAAATGGATAAAACGTTTAGGTTATGATAGGGTTGTCCATAGTCAAAGTATACTGACTATGGGGTTGTCCACATATATAATACATAATATCTATGGCTATCCCCATCTGTAATCTCCCATATATAATATCTAATCTATGTCTGTAATGTCAATGAATCATAACAAAAAAATGCGCTTTCTACAAATATCCCCGTGATGGGAAATGAGGAAATTTATTTATATAATTTAATACTACGCTAAAAGGAACAGGGGGTTTTGTTTACGCCTTATAATGGATAAATTGAATTGCAGATGAGAATTTAACTTTTGAGTCTATACCATAGAAATAGTAAAGAAATAAGAAATAAAAAACATAACTCACGTATTTATATGATCTTATGTTTTCTGTATTCATATTCCTTCCACAACTGATATGACGTGGAGAACATATCAAGAATAAATAAGACTTTTTAGACATGGAAATACACATAACCGCTAATGATCTTAGGGAGTTTAAGAACCGCTAGATCAGGTTGACCGATCCTGATTTTAGATCTGTACAGTAGTGTATCGTGCTTTTGTGGTAATATTTCGGATTTATATGAACCATATTTTATTCTTAACTATGCCGCTGATCGAAGTTTGAATAGAAATGTTTCTATAATATATTCAGAAATATTTAATTATAAATAATACTAACTTGGAATGTGAAGTAGTTCTTGAAGTATCCCAGGCCGTACATCTGAGGCTCTTCAACCAGCTCAGTACACTCAAATATTTCGCAATAGTCAATGAAACTATAAAGCACCTATCACTAAGCACTGTTAGGTCACTTATCTCACACTGACAGAACCATACAGCAAATTAGAATAGTACGACTAATGCAATTTTTCATATTTCGTAATCTGCTTCCGGTATCACGAATCACGGTACAAATGTTTATCGACTTAGGAACTTAATATAGCAATGTCTTTTCGCAACTAACTATTTTCGCGTCTCAATTTTCATTTTTACTCAAACGAATACACTAATCACAAGCTCGCAGAATATGGATTAAAACAAAAGAAAAAATAAAATTTGAAGGATAGCGCGAGTTTATTGTTCTGCGGAAAATGTTTTATTTACAGATTAGTCTGTGGTTTAATTCAAGGAATTCATTTCCTTGGGTGTTTTCTGATACGAGATGGAGATAGTTCCCAAAAACAATACAAACAATACGTATTGAATCATGCAGATGTAAAACTTATTTTCAAGTGAAGTAAGTAATGCAAAATCAATTATATTCGAAAAGGATTTCGGAAATTCAAATATGGAAGTTTATTTTTCTGTGACTGTAGGCATAACTCAATTCTTGGTAGGTACAATATGTGTTCGGTATTTTTAACCATTCCAAACATCCATAGAATAGAACTAATTTCGAATAATGGTACTCTGATGGTCTTTCTTTAGTCCAGTTGTAATCATGGCGGTCGGTAAAAATAAAGGCCTGTCGAAAGGTGGCAAGAAGGGAGTTAAAAAGAAGATGTAAGTACAAAATCTCTATTATTTGAAATAATATAGATTCTTAATAATAGTTTAATATATATTTGAAGTGTTTTCAGTAGAAGATTAATTTGATTTAACTTGATTATTCTTCATGCTTTAGCCATATTTTTTGTCAGCACTCGCATTTCAAGTAGTACGCATGTTTTGACCAAAAACTTGCTTTCATTCAAAAGTATTTGAGTAGTCCAAGCAGAAATATAGTATTTAATTCTTTTTTATATAAATTTTAGTCAGTTAATTTATATTCGAGGTTAAGTTTAAGGAGGTACAGTTTAAATGATGATCCACTCAGCTCGCTTTGATACATATATGAAGATATCAACTTGTTCCCTAAAGACGCAAATTTATACAATCTGAAAAAACTGTACTTTCCAATGAATTGTGTTGTGAATTGCACATTAGAATGAAATTAGTAATGTGATTGATGTTGATTCCAGTGTTGATCCTTTCACCCGTAAAGATTGGTATGATGTTAAAGCACCTTCCATGTTTGCCACAAGGCAAGTTGGTAAAACTCTTGTCAATCGTACTCAAGGAACAAGGATCGCATCTGAGGGTTTGAAAAACAGGGTATTCGAAGTGTCTCTGGCAGATCTTCAAAATGATCATGATGCAGAACGTTCATTCAGGAAGTTCAGGTTGATTGCTGAGGATGTTCAAAGTAAGTGTAGAAACTATTAATATGTATTGGCTTTATCATAAGGTACTGCAATTTTTCCCATGTGGGATAGTATTAGAAGTGATTGTAACATTTAATGCTGAATCACTTGACATCCCAGAGGGGCATTCAAATATAATTTTCTAATTATTAGGAATTCCTTTTGCAGTATCTTCAGATATTCCATATATTTTCAAGATTTTAAAATGATGATCCACTCAGCTCGCTTCGATACATACATGATGATACACCATGTTCCCTTTTGACGCAAATAAATACCTTCTGAAAAATCTTGGCAATTTTATCTTACTTATTTGTACTATAATAGAAATTCTGTCTTAAGATTGTGCCTGTTCTAGGTCGTAACGTCTTGACAAATTTCCATGGAATGGATTTGACCACTGACAAACTTCGGTCCATGGTGAAAAAATGGCAAACCCTTATTGAAGCTTCATCCGATGTTAAAACATCAGATGGTTATCTTCTTAGAGTGTTCTGCATTGGTTTTACAAACAAGGATCAACAATCGCAGAGAAAAACTTGCTACGCTCAACATACACAAGTGAGTTTTTTTTTGCTCTCCTCGTGAACTTTCCTCTATTTTATTATACCATAAGACTTGCCACATTAGATCAGAGGTGCCAGTGTTTCTAGATTTCTAATCTAATTTGAGTACCATTTAATCATTTTGAAATCGTGTCAAATATAAAATTGCTTAGGTACACTGATTACCAGAACAGAGTTTAGTTGTTTTTGTTAATAAGTAATTCGGTGTTTTCAACTTGCCCGCTATATATTTTGATTTATTGCAGGGGCTCGGATTCTCCTAATAACATTATTTATATCATTACTTCATAGTATATTGATTCTGGTGATACCTTCTCTTAGGAAATTAGTTTTTTTATAGATATTCGTGAAATATACATTCATTTTTAACTATTTTGAGTATGAAATTCACAAGTTGGGAACAATATTAATTAAATGATGATCCACTCAGCTCGCATTGATACATACATGATGATAAAATCATGTTCCCTTAATGACGCATTAATAAATTGGTCTGATTTATTTTCATATTTTCCCACATGTTCGAGGTCTCGTAGACATTCGATTCAGGATATGTTTTATATTACAGGTGAGACAAATTCGCAAGAAGATGGTTGAAATAATCAACCGTGACATTGGTGGTAGCGACCTTAAAGAAGTAGTAAACAAACTCCTTCCAGATTCGATAGCCAAGGACATTGAGAAGACCTGTCAAGGTATTTATCCTTTACACGATGTTTACATCCGTAAAGTGAAAGTGCTGAAGAAACCACGTTTCGATCTTTCAAAATTGTTAGATTTGCACGGGGACAGCGGTAAAGGTTCAGGGGAGCCAGGAGAAGCAGGTGTTAAAGTTGACAAGCCAGAAGGTTACGAACCACCTGTTCAAGAAACTGTGTAATTTATAAGTTGTATAAAAATTATGAATAAAAAGTGTTTTACACGTTTTTTGATTTGTTTCTACTGCATACACGTGAACCAAATATAAATATACAGGGTGAAGAAGATTCTTTGATTCGAAAAAAATTTGATGAGCCTTTTTACTTTTGCCTTAAGTGTCTTGTTTAGCCAGTAGAGGGCTTCAAAGTTGCAAAAATAATTTTGTTTTTTCGGTATAACTTGAGAACGTGATGGAGGACTTTTACAATATTTGGCAGGTGAGTTACTGTCAATAATAGCCGTTTTTGAGAGCGGAGCATAGGGCCTTAGAGACCATAGAAATGGCTCAAACTTGAGGATGTAACGGGAAAAGTGTCCAGAACTTTTTTGTGGTCGATGTAATTCACTCGATATTTCTTATGTGGATAGCTTATCTAATTTGAAAACTTTTCTTACTCTTAGAAAATTTTGATAAAATCAACGGATTAGCTTGAAAAAAATAATTTTCGAGTCTGCAATTTTGGCTTACTAATTTTACTTGATTAAAATACTTTAGTAGCCTTTGCTTTTCTAATGTCATTTTGGCATTTGGAGAATTTATTCTCAAAACTGTCAGTTTTTACTTTGCTTTCCGTAAAAATTTTATAAAATTATGGCTCAAAATTTCACTGTCTCAATGACTAAAGATCAAAGTATTATGTTGAATATCTACTCTCGAACCAGATGTAACGATTTATGAGGTACTTGAAAAAGGTTGCAGACTATTGGAATATTACTTCTGAGCATTCTTCCTAAAATATATTTTTAACATAAAGACGCATGTAGGAATTTGCAAGAGTTTTAATTAATTAAGTTAGTATAAATCTGACTTAATGTCTGAATATCTGTCCTATGATTTACAGATTTGGAGTCTTAGATAGTAGACTTCCGCGGACAGCTAATCTTGAAAAATCTTGTCTTCCGGATGAATTCCGCGTCTCAATAGCTCGACTTGATACCGACGTTTCGCCAACCATTACAGGTGGCATCTTCAGAGCAAGTCCATTGAAATGTTTTTGGCAGGTAACAATTTCGTTGACAAACTTCAAACGTTGAAAGTTGACCCATGTGTTTTGCTCGTCAGCTTCGACGTCGAATCACTGTTTACCAATGTTCCCATTCCAGAATTTCTCAATTGTTACCTGCCAAAAACATTTCAATGGACTTGCTACCGTTAATCGATTTTTGTCTATCCTCCACATATTTTCTATACGATGGCAAGTTGTAGGAGCAGTCCTCGGGAGCTGCCATGGGTTCCCCACTTTCTCCGATCATAGCTAATATCTTCATGGAAGCTTTTGAACAAGATGCCATTGACTCATCTGTGTTCTCAAGCCGAAATGTTGGTTTAGATATGTCGACGATACTTTCGTTATTTGGCAACATGGTCGCGAGAAGCTTGTTCCCTTCCTCAATCATTTAAATTCATTACATCCCAATATCCTTTTCACCATGGAAGTCGAATCGCAAGGTTCACTCCCGTTCCTGGATGTATTGATTAGTCGACAAACTGACGGTACTTTAGGACATTCTGTGTATCGGAAACCCACACATACTGATAGATACCTCAATGGTCTTTCCCACCACCACCCTGCCCAAAGGCAATTTGTCATAAACTCCCTGGTCCACAGAGCTGTCAACCTATCTCAGCGTCAATCCTTGAAATCAGAATTAAAACATCTTTGATCTGCCTTATTATCAAAGAATTTCTCCCATTACAACATTCAAAAAGCCATGAAGAAATACACTTCACCTAAAATTTCAAATCGACCTGAGCCAGAAACCCTCCGCCTGCTTTATCCACGGCCTATCTTCCATATATTCAAAATATAACATCGAATTTCCAAAATCCTCAAAAAACATAATATTTCTACCCGTTTTTCCACACTTCCAAAATTATCTCAGTTTTACCTACCTATCAAAGATCCCCTTCCTCCTCTCCACTTAGAAGGTGTATATAGCATTCCCTGTTCTTGCGGTAAATTCTACATTGGTGAAACAGGTCGTACAGTAGCTACTCGTGTGAAAGAACATGAGCGCTGTACAAGGTTTCGTGACACCAGTAGATCTGCACTTGCGGAACATAAGTTTAACACAAATCATCAAATCCTTTTTGAAGATACTAAAATCCTAGCCCGAGCCCCAAACTTCTATCAGCGAAAAATCCTTGAAGCTATAGAAATCCTAAAACATCCGAATAATCTGAACCGTGACTCAGGATATTACCTTCCCAACATTTGGAAACTCATCCTCGAAAATTCCACTTCGCACATGATCGCACAACGGCAGGGTCAGGTGCCGGAACGAAGTTAACCACCGGAATAAAGGCAGTGAACTATGTAGCGTGAAGGATTTTTCCTCCAATAAATACGGCTACAGAAACCAGTAGAACCAGTTTCAGTTCAAGCCTCAAGCCTGCCCTGAAGATATCAAGTCGAGCTATTGTGACGCGGAATCCATCCGGAAGACAAGATTTTTTAAGATTTGGAGGCACATTTTATGTGAATCGTCTCCAGAATATATATATTTTTTTATAAAAACTTCCGATTTTGGTATTCTGAGTTCGATTATCGTCAATATCGTCGAATATATACCCACAAATTTGTTATAAACAAACTATTTATTAAATATACGAATTTGACCAAAATGTCGAGTTTATAGTCGTCGGATAATTTTGGCCTCCTGAATACGATTTTATTGCTATTATGGTCTTCAAATGCATTCTCGTGGAAATTTTCAAAAGCGAATTAGAAAAAAATAATGAAAATTTTGATGTATGACAGTATCAAATTAAATATATTAATTTTTTTAATTAGGTATGCGAGTTGTTATGGAAGGCAAAACAATTATTTAAAATTAGTGGCATGCCATTTCTTTTATTATATTAAGATTTCTGAGGAGAATGCAGTTTGTCCCATCAAAATCGATCCATTTCCCAAGGATAAACGGGTTTGGCCTATTTTTATACCCATTTGACTGAATTAAAATTCATTATAAGATCATTTTGGTAAAGATATTCAAAAATTGGCTCTAGATCACATTTCAAGTTTTCTACCATAATTTTAAAATTTTTGCTGCTTGATACTGCAGACTAACGATGTGAAAGCCATCCTGAACACGATGCAAAACGAATTTTGCATTTTCGTGCGGTCTGTAAAATTTTAGTATTTTTTCAAACTTTTGACTCACCAAGTAATCTAACGAACTACAAAACTCTATTCAAAATAAGTGATATCTACTACAGAAAATTATAAAACCAAATAAAATGTAGAAAATTACCGCCAATCGCCCTAATTCAAACTTCTGCTCGTCGCTTCAATGACTGCCTAACTCGCCCAAAAACACCGGGCATGTTACAAAAGTGTATTATTCGATTCTGCTCCTCTATGGTCTCAATGAGAGTAGTGTATACCAGTTCTTCAAGACGGCCCCAAAAATAAAAATCCTAAGGATTAATATCTGGGGACCGGGGTGGCCAAAACTGTGGACCTCCGCTCTCAATCCAGCGATTCGGAGATGCATTATTGAGGTACTCCCGAACGATTATCGCAAAATGAGAAGGGGCTCCATCGTGCATCAACCAGTAGAAACTTATAGCTAAAGTTGAATCTTCCAGAAGTTCAGGTAGCATATTAATAAGTAAATGCAGATAGGATTCACAGTCCAATCGATTTAGGAGAAAATTGGTACAATCAAATAGTCCCCAAAAATTCCCACTCATACATTACCTAGTGTCTTGCTTCCAATATGACATGCGGATTTTCTTGCGTCCAAACAGGGTTATTGTAAAATTTGGTAATATCATCTCTTGAGAAATCTGCCTCATCCGTGAACAAAATATTAGCCGAGAAATTTGGAGAAGTTAAATCTTTTTCCTCTAGCCACCGACACCAATAATGTCGAAGAGGGAAATCACGTGGTAATAGTGCCTCAACACGTTGGATGTGGTAAAGGTATAGCTGGTTCTGCCTTAAAATGGTCCATACTGTTTTGGCGCTGACAATAAGGTCGCTAGCAATTTTTCTTGTACTAATACTGGAGTTCTTTTTGAAAGAGGCCTACCAACGATATTTTTACTTTTTGAAAATGTGCCAATTTCTTGTAATCGGCGATGAAATTGAGTATTCTGGATACCTCTCAGCATACAGCCGTCTTGCTTGCAATGAGTTGCCATTTGCTAATCCATAACAGAAATGCATTTGAGTCATCTCTTCATTTGTAAACGCAGCCATTATTACCGTTTAATAATTGAATTGATATATATTTTTATTGAGAATGTTTCCTATTCACTGCACCTTTCAATAAATTACCCAATGAGCCATTGTCTCCAGGTTCCATGTAAATAACCGCTCATGACTCCCTAACCCCCCTCATCACAGTGAAGGAGACAGCCAGATGTCGACTTAACTACAAAGTGTATTTTTATTATATCTAAGGTGCCTCTATATATTTTTTGCTTAGAGACTAATCCCGCGATACCTAAATAAACCTTGCGTATTCAACATTCCATGTCAGATTCGCCGGTTCAAGTTAATAAATATACCGCCTTCAAAATAAAGTGTGTTTGGATGTATTGTGGTACTAACCACCTTCACTATTTTACTAAGTTATTAAATATCATCTCGGTCCAGCTTGTTCCTATCATTCTATATTGCAGCGACATCTGTACCGTACGAGGAACTATTTGCAGGAATTAATGAAAAAAATAATCAAACATCCAAATATTTATTTAACAAAACGTAATGATACAAAATTAATAACATTTTAGATTTGGAGAACATATCTATGCAAAAATAAGCAATTTATAGCTATTTAATACACAAATAATAATATGAACTCGAATATTTCATTCTAGTATCACGTAATTCGCTTGTTTTTATTGAATGTGTTACAACTAAACCTAAATATTGGTGTGGCAAACTCATACACAAATGGGTGTCATCAATACTATAATTTGTTCAACCTATTATTTGACTACACAATAAGAAAAGATCATTGGCACAAAATTGCTTTATCCCAATTTGTGATGAAGATATTATGAAAAAAAAGTATGATAATTATTATTGTGTAAATGTCTTTTTGGTGTTTATATGTGACATTTTTAAATTTCTTATGCAATTCGATATAAAGTCACAACAAAGTGATAAAAATATAATTTCATTATACAACAAACAAATTCAATACTAATTTAGTTTTTATACAGGTTGAGTAGATATGGCAGAGTAAAAAAAAATCTTTATTAAGGTTGCTGAAATTACTTAAAACTTCCAAAAATGAGCAGCGGCTTGAATTTTATGTACAAGAACAAAAATGTTGGATATATTATTAGGGTATTCAGAGTCTAGTACATTGTAAAAAATTCAAAATTATTTTCTGTATGGTAGTAATTCCGATTGGTCCAGCGAAAAGCTCATAGAATTCAAATTTTTCGTCTCACTTCATGAAGAACGTGTGATTCTGAGTATTTGTGGGTTCATAATGTATAATTTCAAGATATAATTGTTTGAATAAAGAAAACCAAAGTTTGGAAACTGAGTAAAAAAAAACAATTTCCAACTGTTATAACCTTCATATTACTGGTTATTTTTTTACTAATCAGTTAATTCATTAATATTTCGGGATTTCAGGTATGATAAAACAATGAAGTCGTAGAAAATCAATTGAATAAATAATTAAGGTGTCATATTTGGTGACCGAACGCTACTTTGCACATATACAGGGTGTCCCAGGGTTTTAGCAGCAGAACTTCAACAGTCGATAGAAAATTTGATTTTGAGAAAAAAGTTCCTATTAACATATATGCACAGACGCTTAGTTTTTGAGATACGGGGTGTTGAAATTGAAAAAAAAATCGTTTTTTGCAAATATCTCCGGAACCGTTTATCGTACAGAAAACATCTTTCGCGAACATTTTCTACTCATAGTAGGCTATGTTCTGAGCGATGAAAATTTTTTTTAGTCATAATTGGTGAAGATTTTGAAGGGGTAGTGGGTGTTTTTCTCCCCAACTTCTACGGCACTGGAAAAAATACGGTTCTGAGACAGCCATTTGAACCGCCAATGTTTTCTACACCAAAAAGGTACATGGTTATAAGCTCTTAAGTTGACAGTTTTCGAGAAAAATCAGCTTTTATGTTGAAAAACATGGTCAATTTTTTGGTTTTGTTACTTGTTTGAATAAATGTTGTTTAATTAGTAAGAATTGACCATGTTTTTCAACATAAAAGTTGATTTTTCTCGAAAACGGTCAACTTAAGAGCTTATGACCAGGAGCAGCTTTTTTGTGTAAGAAACATTAGCGGTTCAAACCGTTGTCTCAAAACTGTACTTTTTCCAGTGGCGTAGAAGTTGGGGAGAAAAACACCCACTACCCCTTCGAAATCTTCACCAAATATAACTAAAAAATTTTTTCATGGCACAGAACATAGCTTGCTTTGAGTAGAGAATGCTTGCAAAAGCTGTTTTCTGTACCATCAACGATTCCGGAGATATTCGAAAAAAACGAAATTTTGTTTCCAATTTCAACACCCTGTATCTCAAAAATTAAGCGTCTGTTCATATATGTTAATAGGAACTTTATTTCTCAACATAAAATTTTCTATCGACTGTTGAAGTTCTGCTACTAAAATCTAGGACACCCTGTATAATGTTTGGATGGTTCTTCACAAGTGGACGATTTTATCGATCCATTCATGTAGTTAAAGGCTGAAATATTATAAATATCAAATTTTTTCGAAGCTATTTTTTTTAAGAATTGAATTTATTTTAGTAATTTCAAAATTGGAGTTTCCATATGCGGTAATACGAATTTTCGATTATTTGAATAATAAACCAAACCAATTCCACAGAATGAAATTGATTTTTCGTTCTTAACTCAT
Source organism: Endomychus coccineus (assembly GCA_958510875.1). NCBI lineage: Eukaryota > Metazoa > Arthropoda > Insecta > Coleoptera > Endomychidae > Endomychus > Endomychus coccineus. The sequence continues at coordinate 18,655,293 of OY294070.1, read as the reverse complement.
TACCTTTTTAAAAACTCAACCTGTACTTTAATTAACTAAGGGTAATTAAAGTATATTTGGGTAATTACTACTGGCTACATATTCCATATAAAATTGAATAAAATTTGATGAGAGTATCTACACGTTCAATCAAACGGCATATGTGCCCTCCTCATTAGCAAGAGGATCTTTAATTAATCAGTAGATTCAGTTGCATTAACCTTACCAAAGCACCCAATTTGACAATCAAATAAATATTTTATTACTGACGGGATTTGAATAATATTCTCTAGAACGTTAACATATTTTTGATTGAGATTGCAAAGGATATCGGATTTTCATATACTAGTCCAGGCTATGAACCGGAAAAAAAAACATGTAGGTTCGAATCAAGATTTTTTTTTTTGAATTAGCTTCAGGAGGTTCTTAGCTTCATTCATACACCTTAAAACCTCTTGGGAATCCCAACACCACCCATTGTGGGCGAAAATTGCCCGAATGGTCAAGTCTAGAATTTTATTTTCTACAAAAAAAGGCATTTTGGCAATTCGAGTGCACCCAGGAGGTTTTTTGGGTCGCTGAACACGAATCCGTAGCCACATTCACTTGCAATCCATCGTAGGGGTGGTAAAATCGACGAAATTGGCCAATTTTGCACCCCTATATGTTATTTTGCAATTTACGTGTTTTTGGCATTTCGAATGTACCAAGGTTTTTTTTTGAGTCGCTGAATACGATTCCGAAGCCAGATTTACTCCATAGTAGTTTTAAAATGCAAAAATAATAAAAATTTAGAAGCGTGTCAAATTAGCCATTTTTGTGAATTTCCCACCCCTACGATGATATTCGAGTAAATCTGGCTTCGGAATCGTATTCAGCGACCCAACAAACCTTCTTGGAGCATTCGAAATGCCTAAAACATGTAAATTGCAAAATAACATATTAGGGATGCAAAATTGGCCAATTTTGTCGATTTGACCACCCCTACGATGGATTGCAAGTAAATCTGACTACGGATTCGTATTAAGCGACCCAAAAAACCGCCTAGGTGCACTAGAAATGCCAAAATACCTTGTTTTGTAGAAAATACAATTCAAGACGTGGAGATTTCGGGCCATTTTGGCCCCCAATGGGTGGGGTTGGGGTTCCCAAGAGGTTTTAAGGTGTATGAATGATCCTGAGAATCTCCTGAAGCTAATGCAAAAAAAATTTTTTGATTCGAACTTACATGTTTTTTTTTATTATAGCTAAAATCCCGGTTCACAGCCTGGACTATACTGTGAAATGGCCTTATTCTCAATTTTGTAACAAATAATAAGATTTAGCCATCTTTGTCAAATGAACACTTCAACTGTTGGCAGCACTAATCCAAGGTTTCCGCATAAATCAGTCGATTTTATTCAATTGACCTGACATTTCATATATCCCTAATAAATCTAAATTCAATAAGTTCTTCTCAGGACATTATATTTACGTATTGCGTTTTATAAACTGTGAAAATGACGAATCTAGTGTTCAACAAATGGTATTAATTTTCATGTAGAATGTGAAATTCATATTAGAGACAGACAAATCAGAACATTTCTTATTTATAAAATTTTCACAGCAAGGAAGGAAATTGAAAAAATTGAGACAAAAGAGAGGCATTTATTAAATAAAACCTTAACAGATTTGCATATATGTAATTATAAAGCAGTGAAGTTCAGTAATAGTTTGCGAAAAGTCATAAATCCCTCCTATTTTTGGATCACATTAACAACATATATCAGGAATTAGACATTTGGTAATGTACGTAATTATGATTTCCGGAAATTATATCCATCAAAACTTTTAAATATTACAGATATTAACAGAATCCTTATAATTCGAAATGAAAAATGATATTTTCGACTTACATAAAATCCTTCCACCGATCGCACCAGTATGGATTCTTTAAATCGAAGATCGAATGTGAAGACACTCCCTTAAAACTAAAGTAACGGAACATCGAGTGACATTGCTATAAACATTCCGTTCTTTGCCGATAACAAACGAACAGATTCAATGTAAAACCAGTCCTAGTTCGTTAGGTTTCATACTTGGACACTTCCAATTGTATAAATAGTACTGCAAATTTCCGTCGCCTATTCCGAACTTCAACGTTTCGAGAAACTCCTTGTTGTCCATCAGGTCGAGGGCGTTGAACACGTCGAAATGAAGGTTCTTGGCCGATACCAATGCGTCGCTCATCAAATCGACCCAGGGAGTGATCGTCGACACGTTGTAAAACGAATAGGCGGCTTTGAGGTTTTTGTGTGTAGGATGGTGCATGATGGTCGACGGGAGGGTATAGTAGCTGACAAAGTCCGATATCACGCCGTCTCGTTCTACTATGAAGCTGTCCACGATGTCTTTACGCGGCAAGAACCAATGAATGAATTCTTCTTCAGAAAACGCGGGTGCAAGGTGGAATTTCTTCAAGTACTGCCGAAAAACAATTGATAAACAAGGTTATAAGTAGAAATCTATCGTTATTATTATTTCTTATTTCACAAATCTTGGTTTCTTGATAACACGTGATCCTGCACCCTCTAGAAGGGCTGCAGCTGAAGCTGCATAACCGGTTGGTTATAACCTTAAAATGAATAGAGGAAGGAACCTTTCACACCCCAGATATGACTCATTCAAAGCGGTTTACGTCTGTCGTGGTTTTTTGCTTTAGCATTTGATAACTTAAATTTGTTAATATGGTCGGTCAACTGTGCACCATGTGGATATTTTCAAACAAATCTTTTGGCATTACATTCCTTCAGTAAGTAATATTTTTCCTTAATTTAATAACTATTTGGTCAATGTCAATGAAATGCCATTGCGTACTTTCACATTTCAATTGAGTCAACCATTACGTGATTAAATTGAGGATTCATACGTAATCATCTATGATTTTATGGCGAACCCCAAACTCTGATGCGGTGTAAGCCACTGGATAACGGAAACATCGATCTCTCATTTGCAGCCCACATATCCGTCCAAATACATGAGAAATTTAGCAGCAATCAAAATAGTAGCTAATTATTTCTTGAATTCAATTAGTAATTCATTATATCAGAGACATATTCACAAAGTAGCTGAATAGTCGGTGACTATTGAGCACCATGCAAATAGTCACTTATAATATCCCATGTGCAAAATTTCCGGAAATTAGTTTGTGCACTCGGGATATTCGGTAAGAGAATTTCACACCGAAGAAAACTTAGTTTAAAATAATTTCAATGTGATATTATTTGACATTTTGTCATGAAAATATGAGACATTACAAAGGAATGCCATAATTTTGTTGTTTTGTTATACCGGTATATCAAAAATTATCTTGGTCAAGGGTGGTTGTGGAATCTAAAACGTGTGTCTTACTTTACGTTTGAAATAATTATGTCACTGTCACACTGACATCATCAATAGCCTACAAATTCCATACCTATTTATTTCAGTTGTAAAACAATAATGAACTACAAATTATGAAATAATTATGTGAACTTTGAACCTTTTCAGAGGTCGTGATAGCCACAATCCGGGTCAAAAACTGTTTTGAAATAGTTAATTTTCCGTAAATCGAATGACGTTCACGTGAGAAGCCCGAAACACGCGAGTTAGAAAAGTGCAAACTGGTTGTACCTAATACGGCTTTACGACGACTTTTCGCGTGCCGTTTTCGCTCCATGTAGTTAGATTTAGCATCGGACCGTGCCCGACGGCCCTTCTTTTTTCGATAAATGTCCATTAAAAGGAAAATTTAATTAAAACAGTTTGAGCTATTCTCACATCTCAGCTACGCGCGTCTAACGTGCGACGTACCAAAGGAAATTTTCTCGCGACTAAAATATACACGAAGCGGGTAAAAGCTAGCGGCCCATAGCCAAAAACACTTTATTACAACTGGCGCCGGTCGCAAGGGGCAAGAAACGGCCCAAAATTAACAAGACCGAGGTAAAATGTATAAACTCTAACTTACGCGCAGCGAGCTCTTCGAGGCATATGTCAAAATGATTTCGTTCGTAGCTAATTACATAGGACGTCTGGCGTTCATGCAATTATATTTTTAGATAATTCGAACCTTCTAATTTCGATAGGCCCCGTGAAAATCCCGGAGTCCAAAGCGCTGAAGACTTCTGAGTGTTACAATATTCGTATAAAATTGCGAAATTTCGCACTTTTAGAAACTTCAAATTAATTATGACATAATTATTTCAAACGTAAAGTAAGACACACGTTTTAGATTCCACAATCACCCTTGACCAAGATAATTTTTGATATCCCGGTATATTGTATCACTTTCAAACTCATTTGTTAAACGTCAAAAAATATCCACTATAATTTTGCTTCTTTACCCTAAAAGAAAAAATATCCGCTGAAATTTTTTCGTTGACATGGCAACAAGTCAAAATAAAAGTATTTCATTGGTCGAAAATGGTCGGTGTGAAATTCTCGCTAATGACAGGTGAAAGGAATAGTTTTATTATTCATGGATTTCAAGTAGTAGAAATCTATAATCGAAGCAGATAGTTGCACTAGAGTTGGTTCAAAATTATACGATCTTAATTGAATTAAATAATCGAAACCATTGAATCGATTAATTTTTTCCGATACATCGACACCTTTGAATCGATTTAAAATCGCATGTCCCCAATGCAATCGTGTTTCTATAAAATTCACGTCTAATTTCAATATACCACTACTTGGAAATCCCGGAGTTATAAACGTATCAAAATTCGTAACAAATTGCGAAATTTAACATCGTTGCCTGATTGTGAATGTGACGTTAATGAGAAAGGACACTTTTGAAATCAGAATTTCCGTAACGAAATACAGACGAAAAACGATGTGCAAGAATTGAAAAAAAAAATACATATATAGGGTGTACCAGGTTTTAGCAGCAGAACTTCAACAGTCGATAGAAAATTTGATTTTGAGAGAAAAAGTTCCTATTAACATAAATGCACAGACGCTTAGTGTTGAAATTGAAAAATGTCGTTTTTTGCAAATATCACCGAAACCGTTTATCGTACAGAAACAGCTTCTGCAAGCATTTCCTACTCATAGTAAGCTATGTTCTGGGCGATACAAAATTTTTTTTTAGTCATGATCGATGAAGATTTTGAAGGGGTAGTGGGTGTTTTTCTCCCCAACTTCTGCGCCACTGGAAAAAGTACGGTTTTGAGACGACCATTTGAATCGCTAATGTTTTCTACACAAAAACGGTACTGTCATAAGCTCTTAAGTTGATCTTTTTCGAGAAAAATCAGCTTTTATGTTGAAAAACATGATCAATTTTTTGGTTTTGTTACTTGTTCTAACGTTTGAATAAATTTTGTTTAATTAGTAAGAATTGACCATGTTTTTGAACATAAAAGTTGATTTTTCTCGGAAACGGTCAATTTTAGAGCTTATGACCAAGGGTACCTTTTTTGTGTAGAAAACATTGGCGATTCAAATGGTCGTCTCGAAACCGTACTTTTTCCAGTGGCGTAGAAGTTGGGAAGAAAAACACCCACAACCCCTTCAAAATCTTCACCAATCATGACTAAACAAAATTTTTTTTTTCACACATAACATAGCTTACTATGAGTAGAAAATGCTTGCGAAAGCTGTTCTCTGTACGATAAACGGTTCTGCAGATATTTGCAAAAAACGAAATTTGTTTTTCAATTTCAACACACCCTGTATCTCAAAAACTAAGCGTCTGTGCATATATGTTAATAGGAACTTTTTTTCTCTAAATAGAATTTTCTATCGACTGTTGAAGTTCTGCTACTAAAACCTGGGACACCCTGTATATTTGAGACGCGGGAATTACAACAGCATACAGTTCAAAATTTAGGAAACCAGCAGATTATTGAGATTTTGGCTGACAAATTAGGTTACTCAGAAAGTGTTTAAATGAAACTATGGATAAACCATTCTATGTATAACTAAAAGATATATCAGAAGACCTGGCAACTTGTCATGACCGTTTTAATTCGATAAAACTAATCACGTGTTTTTATGACTGAATTTCGATTTTAGTAGATCCTATAAAAAATTGTAATTCTTGTTCTAGGGAAATTTTTAAGCGATAAAATGCTCTTATGGTCCAGTTATTTCTTCCCAGAAAGTTGGGCGTAAGGTTCGTTCTAGAAACGTTTTGAACCAATAATTGCAAAAAAGCAAAGTGGAATGCTTTTTACAAATATACATATGTGTTGTACACAAGTAATTTCATTCGAGCCGCCTTGACGTTATGATGTACAAACTGGTTGTTCTAAGCGGGACATGAAAGTTTGGATTGATTTTTGTATATAACGCCAACAATAGACAGGCTATTAGAGTGATAGAAAACGAATAGTTTCGAATTGTGGCGTACCCCAAGGATCTATTTTGGGCATACACTATTTAAAATCGTCATAAAAGCAAGTTAATCATCTGAAGCTGTTACCCATCTTTCTAAATAAAAGAACCCAAGAATCGATTTAATTAAAAATATAAATGAATATATTCAGTGTGAGGCTTAAGAACTTTCAATGGAGACATTTTTGTAGAAATTATAGTCCAGGCAATAAGCTGGGGAAAAGGCCATAATAAAAAAAATATATAGTAAGCTACAATTTCAATATTTTTTTGCATTTTGTTCCTAATACCCCATAGATCTTTCATGACTATCAAGACCGCGGGAGTAGACCTTTGTACCCTCCAAAACGGGGTTTCAACCCCTCAGAGGAGCATTCTTATAAAAACAATCCAAAAGTTTAGAAAATTAATGAATTAAGAGTCGAAAATGACCCCCAGTATGTTTTTTGGGTTGATGATCACGATTCCGCAGTTAGTTTCCTCGGAAAACTCCCTCCAGATGGGAAATTTGGGATTTTCCTGGGTTTGTGAATAATAAACATAATGTTATTGCAAAAATGACTTCTAGTAGGTTTTTTGGGTCGCTGATCACGATTCCGCTGTTATTTTTCCCAAAAATCTCTCTCCAGATGGAAAATTCGGGAAATTTGAGATTTTCCTGAGACGGTTATGAATAATAAAGTATAATTTTGTTGCAAAATGATCTCTAGTAGGTTTTTTGGGTTGCTGATCACGATTCCGCTGTTATTTTTCCCAAAAATCTCTCTCCAGATGGAAAATTCGGGAAATTTGAGATTTTCCTGAGACGGTTATGAATAATAAAGTATAATTTTGTTGCAAAATGATCTCTAGTAGGTTTTTTGGGTTGCTGATCACGATTCCGCTGTTATTTTTCCCAAAAATCTCTCTCCAGATGGAAAACTCGGGAAATTTGAGATTTTCCTGAGACGGTTATGGATAATAAAGTATAATTTTGTTGCAAAATGATCTCTAGTAGGTTTTTTGGGTTGCTGATCACGATTCCGCTGTTATTTTTCCCAAAAATCTCTCTCCAGATGGAAAATTCGGGAAATTTGAGATTTTCCTGAGACGGTTATGAATAATAAAGTATAATTTTGTTGCAAAATGATCTCTAGTAGGTTTTTTGGGTCGCTGATCACAATTTCGCTGTTGGTTTTCTCGGAAAACCTTTTCAGAGAGATAAATCCTGAAAATTGTAATTTCCTTTGCAGTTTCGGGGAATAAAATGAAAAAAAATTTCAGGTATGTATCATTACTTTTTCTATTTTTTATTAAATATCTACTTTTCAAAACTTCATTATTCTACATATTTGTTTGCACCATTGTATATATATATATTTATTATTATAATTATCATCATAATTTTCTTCATTCATTTACATAATTTTGAAAATATAAAATTTTCAGCTCATAGTTATTTTAATCGTCATCATATTCACCATCAAATTCATTTTCTAAAATTCTATTATGATCATCATAAAACATACTAGGGGTCATTTTCAGCTCTTAATTCATTAATTTTCTAAACTTTTGGATTTTTTTTATAAGAATGCCCTTCCGAGGGGCTGAAACCCCGTTTTGGGGGGTGGAAAGGTCGACCCCCGCGGTCTTGATAGTCATGAATGATCTATGGGGTATTAGGAACAAAATGCAAACAATTTTTTGAAATTCTAGCTTACCATTTTTTTATTTATTTTCCGTTTCGTTGCCTGGTATATTAGTCGTAATACAATACACCCCCTCATGTTTTCTGTTTCAATGTTGAAAAGTAAATATTACTAACCTCCACTAGAAGTTTGTGAGCTCCAGGCACGTCAGCTTTGGTCAACTTGCGGAAACCGTACGTACGACAAGAGTCCGATAATTTGTACAGCTTCAAAGTACGTTGCATTGTCATGTTTCGAGACAGATGAGAAAATTTTACTTCAATCAATTTCTTAGGATTGAGAGACCTGTGCCAATATCGACAAGACGTTACTGGTTTCGGGAGAACTACTCCCGCTGTGTAAACGGCTTGGAACAATCCAGTTTGATGCACTCTTCTAGTTATTTCACGAATCAACACAGGTGCCACTCGCTTCGATCTCAACTTCTTATGTACACAAAGGAAATTTATTTCTACCATAGGCTGCGGCCTGAAATCAATTATTGATATTTCATTTATTTATTTCAATAAACGGGAAAACAACCTTTTACTATTTTGCATATTTTTATATTTAATCACTACGAATCAAAAATAAATTCTAAAAGTAGTTAATATATTGTAATATGTGTCAAATTTTGTGAAAAAATTTGACCCGAAGCTTTTTTACTTCCCTCACTATACGTAGTATATAGTGTAAGAGAAGTATTGTAATACGCCCAAATTTTTTCCCCTTATTTTCTCGGATATATCCGTTTTGAGCATCTAGACTAGACAATCTAACGAGGTCTTTTATGAAGTTATTTTTAAGGTGAATTTGACAAGAGTAAAAGTTATATTCCTCTCTCAAATCAGAATAGTAAATATTGCGTTACGAGAAAAATTGGCAGTGTCAACATAGCCGGACCCGTCGAGTGTACAGTACCGGAGGTTTTAGTGTATAATGTATATATTGTAAACATAATGAAAGACAACATACTAAACTAGTATACATGTATTTTGATTGTAATCCTAATTTAATTAAACAAATGTTTATTTGCGATCGATTATTTTCATACATTTTAAATTACTACCAAAAAAAGCTTTAGATAATAAGTACATACTCCGGAAAGAAAGTGTTTCAACGAGGTCTTTTATGTGTGCGAAAAAGGGGAAGTTATTTTTAAGGTGAGTGATACATTTTGACAAGAGTAACAGTTCTATTTCTCTCTCAAATCAGAATACTTAGTAACACTGCTTGCGATTCCGGAAAGAAATCGTTTTACCACTTCGTGATCCAAGCGCTAGCTAGTGGCTGAGCGAGGAACTACGACTTTGGCGGCGCGTAAGAGACTCATGTCAACCATAGAGTTTCCAGACCTGTATGTACGACCGTGATTGCGCCTTTCCTATTGGTCGTATCGATTTGAAATTTTGCAGATCGCTTAAAAGTGATAAAAATAGGAACTGTACCGTTTTTGGCCGCGGTAGCCCCAATTCGATTGGTATTTCTGACATCCATCTTCATTTTTCAAATGGAACTATGATATTTTATTGAATTGCAAGGACAACCATGTTTTTAGGGTTATTGATATGTATCACACGCATATATTTAACCTGCAGAAAAACGTTCGAAGTTCTCATTTTAAAATTTAAGTGGCGTCATCGATGTGGCGTCACGATCCATTTTATGTCTTTATTATGTGCAAGAAGTTCTACACTTCTTGATTCTATGGTACATTTTGGTATGAAGGTTATACAGGGTTCGGCAAAATTAAATACCCCATTTAAATAGGTTATAAAAAATTATTAAGTTGAACAATAAAACGATTTAATACTTATTTTTAAACTAGAGAGATGGTAGTTTTTATGATTCAAATATAGTGCTTCGTAAATGATCGCCATTGTTCTCAATACATTCTTCTAATTGATTAGAAAATTTTGCACAACATTTTGAAGAACGTGATAACGTTTAATTTGAAATCTCTAAAAAATATTTGGGTTTATTCACGAACACTTTAAGCTTGAAATACCCCCAAAGAAAATAATCCGGAGCTGCAAGATCGCCTGGCGATCTTGCTGGCCATGATATCGTACCTTTTCTTGAAATGAGTTTGTTTGGAAAGGATTCTCTTAAAATGTGCATGCTTATTATCGCCGTATGAAACTTGTAATGGCCTGTTACTTCTTCAATTTCAGGTAAAAAGAACGTCTGCATTTGAACATAACGCGCAGTGGTAATGGTTACCCTGACTCTTCCCTTCAAAAAAATAAGGTGCAATTATTCTAGACGATGAAATGGCACACCATACTTTAGGGCAATGTAAACGTCGCGATGAATTTCCGAGCATTATCTTGAACCCAATAACGGCAATTTCGCTGATTTACACCGCCGGTGAGATGAAAATAACCTTGGCGATTATCATGAATCAGACAACATTCAAATCTGTTAATCTTATCACGATCATTTGTTTCCTGAGCTATTGCGATCTTATATGGATGAAAATTCATGCGTTTTAACATTCTTCACGTGCTTCGATCACTAAACCAAGAACGGAGGCATGTTTAATAAGGTACCTGTACACTGTAGATTTTTTCTCGTAGAGTTACTCTAGCTAGAGCTCTCTAGATTTAGTCTAGAGGTGTACACAACATATAGAGCGCTCTAGCGGTTGCCTCTCTAGGATCTAGGTAGACTAACTAGAGTAGACGAAAATCTACAATGTACACGGAAATAGACACTATAGCTAGATCAGTCTAGATCTATTTGTTCAGTTGAATAGACCAAATAGAGCACGTGGAAATATTTGAACAGTTTTTTCGATATTGTTTTGTTTTTTATAATTATACATTTTTATACATTTATTTGTACAATGGCCGATGTTGTGTGGGACAAGCAAAAAACCTATAAACTAATTGAGCTTCTTGAATCGTCTCCTGAACTGTGGAATTGTACACTGAAGGAATACAGAGACAGGTAGCTAAAGGCAAAATGTATGGAAACAATTGCTCAAAAATTGGAAATGAGTTCTGCAGAAGTTGGTAGAAAGTTACACAATCTTCGGTGCCAAATGAATAGTGAACTACGAAAGATAAAAAATAAGAAGAGTGGAGCAGGTGCAGATGAGACCGTGAAAAGCTCGTACAAAGAAAACGAACTAACAGCCAAAATGCTCTCTCAATAAGAACTATCTAGACTATCAAGTTTGACTAATGTACATGGGCCGTAGACTTATCTAGGTAGATTTGATCTATGCGCTCTCTATGACTGCTCTAATTAGAGCACATTTCACTCTAGTGTAAACACACTTCTAGTGCAGTCTAGCTAGAGCGATCTAAATCTAGCTGTATTTATCTCTACAGTGTACAGGTGCCTTAACAGCGGGTTTATTCGGACCAACAAGAACTGCATTTTTTACCTTTTCTTAGTTACGTTCATTGCACAGTTCTTGGTTTTTTGTCTACAACAGATCCCAGTTGTCTCCATTTATTACGCCAAGCCAAAATGGTCTTACGCTGAGTACAGTGCCACACATTAAAATAACGTCGAGAACACGTTTGAACAGCTATTACTGAATTGAATTGTATCAACTTCTTAACAAAAAAGGGACGATGCTGTGTATACCAACACTCCATTTTGACAACTATCAAGTATTCTAGCAAAATTTCCAAAGCCTACTTTTCCATTTAAAACATTTTCATTCGAAATAACCGAAACGTTTTTGTGTTATTAAAGAAATAAAATGGGTGATAAATTTTGCCGAACCCCGTATTATAGTGTGAATAATTGCGAAAATCAACCTGACACCAGTGTCAGTATGAAACATGAGTTGTGAAATACATTATCATGAGGTTGAATTTTTATGTACATTATACACATACATTATTCATTTTATCTAGTGTGTATAAATATATCTTGATTTATAAAGGATTTTTGTTGGTTTGTGCCAAGTATTTCGAACTCCTAGCTACTTCCATTCATTAATAGTTTTGTAATTCAATTTTTGTCATGGTATCAGCCAGGGAAGTGTTTGTTTCTGTTTAGTTTAAATGAATCAACTTCTTATGTTTATAATGCTTTATAAGTGACATCATCAATGTTTAATTTGAATATATGTCAATAAGAAAAATGTCACTTTGATTGATTGAACTTGATAGACTGATAAATAAGTTAATATTTATATTTGATCAACATTCCATTCTATATCACTTGTAAGACATTAATGTATACAGAGGAATTTTATTGACCATTCCATTCATTTTCCTGTATCATTGTAAACATCAAAACAAATAGCATATTATTAGTCACTCAATAACATGCATAATAATTATAACGTTTCCCAATGTACAAGGTGTACATTTTTGCCTGAACAGATTTCCGCTTTCTTAATTTAAATGGCAACCTGTATTTATCTTGTATATTCAAATCAAAAATAACATTTCTAATCCAACCTTGTTCCATTACTTTTAAAGATTGATGATTTTCATAAAATCTGACAGTATAGGCACTCAAAAATCATGAACAGCAAAACCTCTGAATATAAAACCTGGGGAAGGAGCATTGGTTGAATAAGTATAAGACCGGGATAGTCGTTGCATATTATGGCGGACTCATGTTTCTGGTAAAGCAGGCGCATATGGTTTCAAAAGGTAAAAAACCTTATTTCTTTGTACATTTATAGCAAAATTGATAACCAAATATCAACTATGGCAAGCATTTTATCCAGTGCTCTTTCAAAATTAAACTTATATTTTACATGGTTCAATGAAAAAATACAATTTAGTACTGTTAAATCTTTCAAACCGAATGCTTGTTACTCCTATGATCCCGCTAATCTAAACCAGACATGAGGTTTATGTTTGAAATAAAAATTTCCAAATACACTTAAATAAAAGTAAAATCATCATGATGATCTGTAAGGCTTTTGACCAAGTACCCCATCAAAGGTTGTTGGACAAACTAGAGCATTACGGAATAAGAGTAGCCTTGTTAAAATGGATCACTGAATTTCTGTCCAACCGTTCATACAAGGTGCAGATTCCTTCTAGTCAATCGGAGTCTTTCTCAGTAACCACCGGTGTTCCTCAAGGTTCATCTCTGGGTCCATTGTTGTTTAATTCCTACGTAGCAGACATGCAAGCTTTCATCAAATCATTTCTCTCGAGCTTTGCTGACGACTCCAAAGTCTTTAACGAAGCAGCGAATTCTAACATGATCCAAGAAGACTTGCTCGCATTAGAACTATGGTGTTCTGACTGGTTGCTACAATTGAACCCACCTAAGTGTTGCGTAATACATATCGGTTCAAATAATCCTAAGCACCAGTATATCATTGGTGGAACTCGGTTAAAATCAGTTAGTGAACATAAAGACTTGGGAGTCATAGTGAGAGAAGATTTGAAATGGGACCTACAAGTACGCAGTGTCGTTAAGAAGGCTAACTCAGTACTATATCTTACCAAAAGAGTGTTCCCTAACTTAAGTGTCATGTCGTTAAATGTCAATCAATTTAAAAACTTATTTGATAAACATATGTCTTCCTTATCTGGAAGAAATATTTTGTTTTATAATTTGAACACATAACAGATGTTCCCAGGTTCAACTTAATTCAACTTATCTTTAATTGTCCAAAAGAAATGTTTTGTTTACATTGTTAGAATATTTTACAATTGATTTACATTGCTTTATATAATTTAAGTAATTAATGTTAAGGAAATTTCAAACAGTGATAATGTGCATTTCACACTATTACTGATAAAGAATAATATCGGCTTGAAAAAGCCGCCTTTCTTTGTAAATGTTAATAATAATGGGGTACTTATAGGATTGTACTTATTTTATCCACCCAAAAAAGCACGAAAATCTCGTGGTTTTTTTGGGTAAACCCCACTTCATCTAAATCAAAGAACTTTTTAAGGCAAATTCAAATATTGGGATACATATTTTATTTATTTTACAATGTTGTAATATGTAATCTTAAAAGGTAATATCTTTACAAAATAAGTGTGATTGAATTCCAATGTCCAATTTTAAATTAATTATGAGATTATGTGTAGCAGTGTAATCAACAATAAAATAAACGCATATGTTGCATCCATTACATAACATTACTAATATTACTTGTTAATATTAATGTTATTATTAGTTCAGTTGTATACAATATACAGTTGATACATATAGAAACTTAATATGCAACTAATTACCTAGAATTGAAAAATTGGATTTATTTTTATTGTAAAAATCCAACAATGATCAAATAAACCCAAAACCCTAAAAAAACAGTAGGGTTGACCTGTTAAAAAAGTTTTTTTTCAACCTTTGGTACTTCATCCACAAGCTGTACAACTAACCATAATTGTGGTTTAATGTTTCAATGCACAAAGCCCGTCTAATTCACAGTTTGTTGAGAACACACTACTCACTCTAATAGCATTTGAAACACAAATTATGTAAATAAAACTAAATTTCGCTCAAAATAACCTAAAAACATGAGAAACCTTTACTTCAGTTATTCGTAGTCGCTCAAAATGGCGACTTCCATCTCACTTATGTTATGCATATGCCACACTCTCTACTCCTTTTAAACAAGATGATCATATAATATATTCAACTATGATTAATGATAATTGATCTCGATATTACCGAAACTTCAAACTCAATTATCTCGCATTTTTTAAACACAAACCTCTCCTCTATATATTTAATACACTGCATATAATCTTACAAATTTGAGTGTACTAATCACACTTTAGGTTTGCCATTATTCACGTTTTTAAAGAGCGCCAGTACTGTCAGATTTTGTGAAATACATCCATAATCTTTAAAAGTAACGGAGCAAAGTATACCAACTCATATATCATTGGGTTACATAGTCCAGGCTATGAACCGAAAAAAAAAACGTGTAAGTTCGAATCAAAAATTTTTTTTGCATTAGCTTCAGGAAGTTCTCAGGATCATTCATACACCTTAAAACCTCTTGGGAACCTCAACCCCACCCATTGGGGGGCGAAAATGGCCCGAAATCTCCAAGTTTTGAATTGTATTTGCTACAAAAAAAGGTATTTTGGCATTTCGAGTGCACCTAGGGAGTTTTTTGGGTCGCTGAACACGAATCCGTAGCAAAATTTACTTGCAATCCATCGTAGGGGTGGTAAAATCGACGAAATTGGTCAATTTTACACCTCTATATGTTATTTTGCAATTTACGTGTTTTAGGCATTTCGAATGCACCAAGGAGGTTTTTTGGGTCGCTGAATACGATTCCGAAGGCAGATTTACTCGAATATCATCGTAGGGGAGTGAAATTTACAAAAATGGCTAATTTGACACGCTTCTAAATTTTTATTATTTTTGCATTTTAAAATTACTTCGGAGTAAATCTGGCTTCGGAATCGTATTCAGCGACCCAAAAAACCTCCTTGGTGCATTCTAAATGCAAAAACACGTAAATTGCAAAATAACATATAGGGGTGCAAAATTGGCCAATTTCGTCGATTTTACCACCCCTACGATGAATTGCAAGTAAATGTGGCTACGGATTCGTGATCAGCGACCCAAAAAACCTCCTTGGTGCATTCGAAATGCCTGAAACAACGTAAATTGCAAAATAACATATAGTCGTGCGAAATGGGCCAATTTTGTCTATTTGACCACCCCTACGATGGATTGCAAGTAAATCTGGCTACGGATTTGTGATCAACGACTCAAAAAACCCCCTTGGTGCATTCGAAATGCCTAAAACACGTAAATTGCAATATAACATGTTAGGGGTGCGAAATTGGCCGATTTTTTCGATTTTGCCACCCCTACGATGGATGGCAAGTTTATGTGGCTACGGATTCGTGATCAGCGACCCAAAAAACCTACTTGATGCATTCGAAATGCCTAAAACACGTAAATTGCAAAATAACATATTAGGGGTGCGAAATTGGCCAATTTTGTTGATTTGACCACCCCTACGATGAATTGCAAGTACATCTGGCTACAGATTCGTTTTCAGCGACCCAAAAAACCCCCTAGGTGCACTCGAAATGCCAAAATACCTTTTTTGTAGAAAATACAATTCAAGACTTGGAGATTTCGGGTCATTTTCGCCCCCAATGGGTGGGGTTGGGGTTCCCAAGAGGTTTTAAGGTGTATGAATAATCCTGATAACCTCCTGAAGCTAATGCAAAAAAAAAATTTTGGTTCGAACTTAAACGTTTTTTTTTTTTTATTATAGCTAAAATCCCGGTTCACAGCCTGGACTAACAATTTCATTCGCAATTCAAATATACAAAAAACAGGTTGCTATGTAATTAAGAAAGTTGGCATCTGCCAAGGTGAAACTGTTAACCCTGTAGATTGAAAAGTATTTTGAATTAAATAGTTCGGCTAGTCAAAAAACTTCTCTTTTTTTTTCAACAATTTCCTCTTTCAATACGTGAGCTACAGTCTGAGGCAGGTTAAAATTCTCACTCTGTATATTGAAAATCGAATAATAGAATTCCATATTATGTAAATAAAGTAGTAGAACTAGATATAAACGAAATTGGAAAATGGATAAGAGGATTAACGCAATTAGAATAGAAGAAGTCTTCAATATTGCACAAGATACAGAAGATTATATGGTAAGGTCTTTCTAGTCTAGATTGATCAGTAACATTACAAACTAATAGTTCTGGACAACTATTTCGTCCTCTCAGCAGAATGAGAAAGTTGCAATGTTTCTGAATGATTCTCTATCAATGGAATGCTAGAGAGAACCAAAATAAGTCCCGCACCCATCAACAAAGCATCGAAGCTGCAAGACAGGTATTGTACGATGGTGACACTTGGCTATAACACCGTAACAGTGCATCGCAAGAAAAAAAGCGTATACATTTGATGGGTTTTCTTTGGCTCTACAACTTTTATATTATTTCCACTGTAGCCCAAAAAAGTCAATTTTGGCAGCTTGGCACCCTCTGTTTTTTTTCTATACAATTTTCGATTACAACATTTTCTCTACCACCTACAGTTCTCCCGGAAAATCAAATACAAAAACATTTTAATATTACCAAAAATGCCCAAGGGGGGATTAACAAATTTTTGATTTTAGGCTAATCACATCCTTCACAAACGATTTTTAAAAAAGCTGTGATCAGTTGATCATGTCACTTTTGTTAGCAATATAGCTTTCGGACAGTCCAGCGCGTCAAATGTAAATGCTTGTAGGAACACAAAATATATTGGAAATGATTTAAAAACTGCTAATGAAAGACGTCAAATTATACTCAATGTTGAACCGAAATTTTATCCAAATGGTCATGATATGAAATATCAAACAAAGAGTTAACGACAATTATCTATTGTCAGAAAAATAGATTCACTTACTTGCCATAAATATTAAGAGTGGCTGGTACAGCAGAAATGAATCCAACTAAACGACCACTTTTAACAACACGAACTCCACATAACCACTCTTTTCTCCAACCTGGAGGTTGCAAAGACCTAAAAAACAATGAGTTAACAGAAGTTGAAAACAGAAAAGTATACTCACCATTCCAGAAAATCAGGCTGATAATCAAATCGAAACATACAATCATCATCTTCAACATAATTTTCATTCAATAAAGTATACAGTTCTTTCAATACTAATGGGTCCTGTAAATTGAGGGTATCCCACATGAACCCATCAGGTAAAGAATATGGTTCATCTCGAATTTCTGAAGCCTCTTTGTTTGGTTCTATTGCTTCGCTAACACATATTTCCTCATCTAGAACGTAACATTATGTTAAATCGAAACATGAGAAAATGTTATAACTATAGCTATGTGGAACATTCCTTTATATGGACATACTGAAATCAATATTTACCCATCTTTGGAACTGGTTGTGTATTCCAAAACTGGTATGGTTTACTAAGTGCCTCTTCAGTTGTTTTGGCAGGCTTCTGTGACATGGTGAAAGCTTCCATGGCTGCCCTAAGATCTTTAATAGATATACTTCCGATAGGATTCAACACATCATTAAGAACTTCCCCACTTGCCATTTCTTTAGTATTACTAGCTTCATTGATTTCCTCCACGTGATTTTCATGATGTTTCTTTTGTTTGTTCCGTTTTCTCGAACTAAAATACGTCAGTTATTAGTGTACCGGCGAATTTGTTATTGTAAAACTCAACACGCAACGAATACGCATCATTATTGCACCTATGAATCTGTAGTTGTAAAACTCAACTTAGAATAAGTAGGCAATGATCAATTCAAGGTAGACATTATTCAGATATCGTGATATCAAATATGACGCTGAATAATATAAGATATGATTTCTGAAGCAATATAAATTGAATTAAATGGACTTTGCTTTATTGATTTTGAGCATTCCTTCTCGAATATAACCACAAATAAGTTTCTGAAGCTTATATATACAAAGACTGTTTCACAGTAGACATCATTGATTTACCTTTTTGACTGTTTTGTTGAAGGTTTGTTTCCGTCCAATTCATTTTTAATCTCGTCTAAATTTGGTTTATCATTCGTCTCGGACATGATGACAATTCGACAATTGAATTCACAATCACAGTCACAGAGTAGAGATACAGAATTAGACAACACAGACCATCAAACATCAAATAATCTTAAATATAGAAAACAAGGAACGTTAGATAAGATGGAGAAAAGATTACAGGCCAAAGTCAAAGGAAGACCAGTAAAAACCATCGACATATACATATGGACTGCGCGTGGCAATGATAAGCGCGGCTAGTGCAGGCGAGAGAGAGGGAAAACGAAAAGGCCGGCTCGGGACGTAAACATACTAGCTACAGTACGCAGCGGCCAATAGAAACGCGATAGAGCCGGCCTCTTCGTTTTCCCTCTCTCACGCCTGAACTAGCCGCGCTTATCATTGCCACGCGCAGTCCATATGAATATGTCGCTGGTAAAAACGCAATAGAAACGAACCTAGCGCCCTCAGCGGGGTTTGCATAAAAGCGCCAAATTTAAACTTCATACGAATGTTAATACGCCACATTCTTGCCTATCAAGGAGAACATTAAATAAAACCCCTTAGAAAACGATTTCTATTCTATTTATCTAATAAAGATTGTAACATTGCATCTAGATTTATGAATATAAACTATCACTGAATTTCAAGAAATTTATGAAACACAGAAATGATTTTTGTGTTGTTAATGTGTGATTCCGAAAGAAATCCATTCAATTCTGAGAAAATTACAGAAAGAACAGAAAATGAGACATTTTCATGCATTTAGGTATCTTAAATACCTAAATCTATGAGTTTTTTCGAATACATATACCAAAATTCCAAATTTTATGTTCTATGAATGTTTTATATAAGCCAGATTCAGGATCTGTGGGAGGCTGCTAGTTCCGTTTCCTCTGTACGATATCATTGGTGAAAACGAAAACAATTCGACGTTCAATGTTTACGTTATGCAGCTGCGCGAAAACGCATAAATCAATATTACCATTCATAATATCCTTTTTATTTAGGACAATAACAACTACCTCCGTCCCAGCTACAACTTTACAAAAATACGCGTTTTAGATTAAATATTCGTCTTATATTATTCAGATTGTTATTTCAGTGAAACATTCATAAATTTAGGCCTTCGCAGAAAATAACCATGGAAGTGCCAGAAACTAAGAACGAAAGGAGTTATATTTTAGAAACGAGACAAAATTTTTCTGAAGTCGAGCGAGTGAGTAGTTCCAAACAATCGCCAGCAAAAGCAATTTTTTGTGTGCTTACGCAGTGTTACTTTCATTTCATAATTTTGCTATTTTCATATATTTTATTTGCATACGTCTCTAATCATTTTGTTTATTCTTTCATCGTTTCTTTCATAATTTCATCATCAGAGTTCATGGATAATGAGCGGCTCTCATTTGACATTGCTAGAATGTTACTTTTACGCGGCTATATGACGTCACTAAGAAATCGTCATAGGGCACCGTCGTGACGTAATTACCTACACGAACGAACTTGTTGATTCAAAACTAAAAAGTCTCTAAAGATATAGCCCGTTTACCATAAGGAAGAAATGACGTCGTAGCATTTTATGTGATACGATGTTGCCAAGCTGACCAATTTTTCAGTTTTTTTGAATATAACTAACCTAAATCTTTCTAGAAATTTCGCATGTTATCATAACTATGCTTATTATTCACATCATCAAACTGTTACTATAACATTTACCACAACTAAAACATCAGAAAACACTGATCTCTTATACTCAATTTTGACGAACTAAAGTAAAGAATTTTATTATTTACATCAGGGGTCTCCAAGGGCCAAAACCATTTTAATTATCCTGCCATTACCTACAATTTCTAGAATAGTCACCGAGTACGCGCCCTGAGCGAGCATATGCTAAATTCGATAGTTCAATATATTACTATTGTGTACTAACTGTACGTTATTATTACGATCGCGACACTTGATTACAGCTGGTGGTCACACGCAGGAATAGGTAGTGGTAATACCCTTTATCGCTAACAGATAGCGCTAGTAGTACTTTCGAAAGCGCAGTAACAATTAAACACTCTTGAATAATCTCGTTGTTTCGAGAAAGTTCTGGTGTATTCCACTCACTTCTAGATGGCAGTAATTTGAGTATAAAAAGGCTAGCGGCACGACCGCGAGTCAGTCCGCCTAGGGAAGGTGAAGAAAGCGAAACTGTCTGTTGTGAAATAAAGTAGTGCGTAGCTCATTGAAACGTGTTTGTGCGTGCTTAAAAGACATCTTTGTAACAGTACTTTGATTTGACTTGTTTTTGTGTGTGATGATTTACTAGTATGGAAAAGAAGTATTAAGTAGACAGTGAATGCAGAACATTCAAAGATCAATGGAACTTTCAATATTTCGTTATTGAATCCAATAAGAAGGCACTATGTTTGATTTGCAATGAAACCATAGCTGTTCTCAAAGAAATTAACATTAAACTTCATTATGAAACGAAATATTTTCAAAATTACTCAAAATATGCAGGAAGTTTGCGGACAGACAAATTTGAAGCTTTGAAGCGCGGATTGAAATCGTAGCGATCTTTGTTTACGAAACTCAATACTGAACAAGAGGCTGGTACTCGTGCAAGCTTTCGTGTGGCTCTTGAAATTGCGAAACGTAGGAAACCTTTCACCGATGGTGAAATGGTCAAAGAAAGCGTAATTGCAGTAGCCGAAAAAATGCGCCCCGAAAAAGTAAATTTATTTAAAACTGTCAGTTTGTCAGCAAACACCGTGGCTGGGAGGGGAGGAGAAGACATCGCAGAAAATATATCATCTTATATGGATATCTTGAGTGGTTTCTCTGGCCTTTTGGATGAGTCCACGGAAGTGTATCAGATACTGCTCAGGTGTTGATTTTTATTCGAGGAGTAAATACAAGATATGAAGTGTTTGAAGTACTTTCTTGGTAGTATTCAGGGCACGACTACTGGGGGAGATATTTTTAAGGGAGTTGAAAATGCCATTAATAAAAAGTTATAATAAAGATTCTTGACCTAGGTATGAATTTATATATAAATTCTCGGGAAATATGTCACATTAACACTTATGCTTTATATTTCCTTGTTTTTACTTACGTTTCGGTCTCACGACCATCATCAGAAGACTTATTATGTCTAAAACTGGATTACTTGAAACTAATTGTATTATACAAAGCGTCCTTATCGCAACAATTTCAATTAAAATGCCCACGTCGCCGAAACGAACAGAAACACGAATAATCGAAACTGTAACACCTTAATGTTATAGTTATAAAATATCAAGAATCCACTATTAAGCAGATCTTTCAATAAAAGCGTGTTCATGTCAACAGAGACTGCGAACTACTAGAGGACAGTGGCGGCTCGTGAATTTTTTGAGAGAGGAGGCTGGACATAAAACGTTTTTGTAAAAATATACTCTATTCACAGCCTTTTAACCTTTGCACAGCGACCGTACCAGCTACTTCAGTGACAAAATTAATTGTTACCCAGCAAGAACCAACGTGGAGGTATAGAGTTCTCTTGGCCACAAATTTTTTTGTTCGTTTCTTGTCTTTTATTTTTTTTGGATTTTTAATATTTTTTCTTTTTTTTGGAATTTTTCATATTTTGTTTTTTTTTATTAATTTTATTAACTTTTTTTATATATTAACGGAATTCTACGGTCTTTAGTTTGCGAAAAATGATCAATAATATTATCAAAAAATGTATCATTTTGTTTTAAGTGTTTTATCAAATCTTTTTCAATACATATTAAACTAACATTGTATAAACGATTTTGGCCCATTGTATTTGGCATGTAAGTTTTAATTCGTTTGAGAGTAGAAAATGATCTCTCCACCGATGCCGACGTGACAGAAATGGTGACTGTCAAACAAAGTAGTTTATAAAACTGAGGTAAAACTTGTTACAAATCATTGTGTATCATATATTTTATTATATCGGCGTGATTGTCATACTGACCTAAAATATCTTTATCCGAGTATATAACGCATAATTCATTGTGCCGTGCTATTTTATCAAAAAATTTATATTTTAGAACTAAGTTATCTTAAAGTGTATTGGGGAACTCTTTTGAAAAAGATTCGAAAAATCTTCTATTCCTCAAGTCAAAAAACTTCAATTCATGTAAATCGGAAAATCGAATCTGAATTCGACCTTTAATAGTATCTAAAATTTCATAAAAAAGTTGTTTATAATGTAGTTTCTTGTCTACCAAATTATATGTTTTCCTCCTTTTCGCGGGAGGAGCCTCATCAGTTGATAAATTCTCAAATAAAATATTAAAATGAAATTCTGTATTACGGAAACTTGAAATTTTTCCAATGAGATGTTTCAAACGATCTCTTGAATAAATTATATTAGTGAATTTATGTTGTAAAATTTGAAAAATAAGATCAGTTTGTTCAAATATCAATTTAAAATTATCAAGAAAAAACAAAAATTCTTCATTTTCTAAATAAGATTTTAAACCAAATCAAATGTTTCAATTAATTTGTCTTTATTTTTATGGATGGTAAATACTGCACGTGATGTAAAATTCCATCGAGTTGGAGCATTACAGGGAAATCAATGATTTTTTTTTAAACTTCGTCTTGTCAATACTACTATATTAGTATTAACAATGATCGATTTTGATAGTTACCTGACATTACTTATCCTTTCAAATCCGGTAAAGGCCGTTTATTTAAAAGAAACACTTTCATCATATGTTAATTCACTAAATGGGTTTTCCAAAAGGCAGCAACTAATTCACTAACACTCATTTTAAATTTACAACAGACAACAATCTAACCTTACTTCGCGTGGCGTGACAACACATAAACAAGCACTGACTGACTTACTCAGCAGTCGGCAGAACGCGTGTCTCGTATTTCATAGATTGCTAGCGGCTGCCGCAGGCTAGCCTCCAGAGGGTGTTGCCATTTTCGCTGATTTACCCAGTTGGCGTTCGGACTGGTCGGAAAAACGGCAACTGCGTTGAACAGCATATGCTCAGCGTTTGAGATATATAGAGAGTCTAGCCTCAGGGCACTGTTGCCAGATTAAAAATAACTACTGAGAACGGGGAATTAATTGTAAAATTTTAAGAATTATCAGAGAAACAGGAAATAAAATGGAGAATGTTCATTAAGATAAATTGGTGAGGAGGCTGAGCCTCCTTAGCCTCCTTCGAGGAGCCGCCACTGCTAGAGGACTATTAGTTTTAAGTATTCACTTTCAAACCAGATGTTAGATTTACGAGCTAATAGAAAAAGGTTTGTCAGCTATGGAGATTTACTTGACATTCTACCTAATACACTTTTAAAATTATAAAGAGGCATGTAGGAATTTGCAAGAGATTTTATTTGATTAAATTAGTATGAATATGACTTAGATTTTGAGTATCTGTCCTATGATTTACAGATTTGTAGTCACGTTTTATGTGAATCATCTCCAAAATAGATCTTTTATAATAATTGGTTTCCTTAGTTAGAATATTAACATTATTGTAATCGAATTGATGGTTATAATCAAAGCAGTGTATAATTTATAATTATAACATTGAGGTGTTACAGTTTCGATTATTCGTGTTTCTGTCCGTTTCGGCGACGTGGACATTTTAATTGAAATTGTTTGCGATAAGGACGCTTTGTTAATACAATTATAGTTTTAAGTAATCCAGTTTTAGACATAATAAGTCTTCTGATGATAGTCGTGAGACCTAAACGTAAGTAAAGACAAGAAAATATAAAGCATAAGTGTTAATGTGACCTATTCCCCTAGAATTTATATATAATTAATAAAAAGAACCTTCGATGGAAAAACTTGAAATCTATTACTACTGATGGACGCCGTCTTACATCATTGTATCATTCATCAACAATCCTTGTGCGGGAAATGTTTGGATATATCTGAAGTTCTAAAACCAGTCAGTTAATTTCATCAGATCCACTGGGCTGAATAATCGTCAATTCCGCGAGTTTATTGAAGAGATTGGAGAAAATGACTTACCATATCATACTGCCGTACGCTTAGTTGCGGAAAAGTTCTTTCGAGCTTTTTGAACTTCGAGCAGTGATAGACAGTTTTTTGAATGAAAAGCATCGCCCTGTTACCGAATTACAAAATAGCGAATGGCTGTGGAAGTTAGCATTCTATGTCGATTTGATAAAACATATGAACGAACTGAATTTGAAATTGAAAGGAGAAAACCAGCTTCTCCCTGATATATACACTAATAGTCCAGGCAACGAACCGGAAAATAAAAAGAAATATAGTAAGCTAGAATTTCAATTTTTTTTTGCATTTTGTTTCTAATACCCCATAGATCATTCATGACTATCAAGACCGCAGGGGTTGACCTTTCTACCCCCCCAAAACGGGGTTTCAACCCCTCAGAGGAGTATTCTTATAAAAACAATCCAAAAGCTTAGAAAATTAATGAATTAAGAGACGAAAATGACCCCTGGTATGTTTTTTGGATCGCTGATCACGATTCCACAGTTAGTTTTCTCGGAAAACTCCTTCCAGATGAGAAATATGGAAAATTTATATATAATATATAACTTATAATTTTGTTGCAAAAATGACCTCTACTAAATTTTTTGAGTCGCTGATCACGATTCCGCTGTTATTTTTACCAAAAAACTCTCTCCAGATGGAAAATTCGGGAAATTTGAGATTTTCCTGAGGCGCTTATGAATAATAAAGTATAATATTGTTGAAAGAATTACCTCTAGTCAAGATTCTCTACTCTCTCCAGATGAAAAATTCGCGAAATTTGAGATTTTCCTGAGACGGTTATGAATAAAAGTATAATTTTGTTGCAAAATTGACCTCTAGTAGGCTTTTTGGGTCGCTGATCACGATTCTGCTGCTATTTTTCCCAAAAAATTCTCTCCAGATGGAAAATTCGGGAAATTTTAGATTTTCCTGAGACGGTTATGTATAATAAAGTATAATTACACTACTGATACTGAGTTTCCCGACGATGTTGCAATCGAAACTTTGAGTGCTTTGAAGATAAATTTTGATACCCGTTTTTTGATGTCATTGCGAATGAAATTAAGATTTTTCAAAATCCTTTTGATGCTGACATTGAAACCATAGCCCCGGAACTTTAAATGGAAGTTATTGATTCATATAGTGCTCAGGAACATATATCAAAATTCATCTTTGTTGGAATTTTATAAGTCTTCCACTGGTACAATTTGATAATTTGCATAAATTTGCTCGTGGGCTGTTTTCTGTTTTTGATACTATTTACTTGTGTCAGAATACATTCTCCAAAACGAAGTACACAAAGAGTGTTTACAGATCAAGTTAATGA
The DNA here is from genome assembly GCA_958510875.1 of Endomychus coccineus. NCBI lineage: Eukaryota > Metazoa > Arthropoda > Insecta > Coleoptera > Endomychidae > Endomychus > Endomychus coccineus. The sequence goes on along the minus strand of OY294070.1, from coordinate 18,629,524 downwards.
TGAGCATTTCCTTTAATAATTGGTACAAGTAAAATTGATCCACAACTACAAACTATTGTCAGTGGAAAATCACAATTACATAAATCTCATTAGTATTTTATATGTTATATGTTTATGTGTTTATATGTTACAATGTTAATAATGTTTGTGGGATTCATTTCAATTAATTGTTTTAATTATTATGCTTGAATTAAATTTTCTGCGTATTATACTTTTGTCATTAAGCTTTACCTAGCAAGTAAATAAAACCAAGTTATTATCATTCTGTGTCTTTTTCATCCAAATCATCACAACAACAATAAGCCAGTAGATGGGAAGATATGGACCCCCATTTTCACGTTCCTCTTCAAATTAATTTATTGTTGAGGATATTCTATTTGTACAGATAATCGTGGCTTCGACATTTTCGCACTTTACACAATACACGTCGCCAATTTAGGAACAATTACAGCTGTGAAGGTTAATTTTACGAACGAATATGTGAACTTTCATGTTAATTTGATAAAATGTACCGATTTATCCGGCAATCTTTGAAACCGCTGCCAACTGTTAGAATGAAATATTCCTGGGTTGAAGAAAGGCATGGCACTATTTAGGGAAATTCTTTAAATTAATTGGATGTACTAAATGCTAAATGGCTAACTATGACTTTCTTTCTTATCGTAAACATAAGTTGCTGTTGGTGTAGGTTAGGGGAAACACTATTGACTATAAATATAAATAGACTCATCATCAGCTACAAGCTACTAGAGCAGTGTTTGCGGCCTACATGATGAGGATGCGACCAAGAGACGAGTGAGATGGGGACAGGGTTTTTCTCCGCTTAGAATATGACTAGTTAACAACTCGCATTGTCATACAAACAAATGTTCCCATTTTAGTTCATAGTCAATGGAAAACTCGAGCTTCTCCGGTGTAGAAAATCTCCCTTATTACATGTTTTGCTTCAAAATAGTGCGACTTAAATACTTATAGTTTTTTTTACGGAGGGGAAGAAAACACTAATTCATGAGGAGGCTATGAGCCTTTGGATCTCATGGTCTACTGTAAGAGTCACCACTCCAGGCATACTCACTAAAAACTTCACCCTATTTGTAGTCTTGTCTAGCTATTGGTCTGGTTCAACGTTAGGCTTTCCAAAAATCCACCGTATTTGCGATCCAGTACCTCGCATTTACACAGTACGTGTGACACTGTTTCTGTATCCTTACCGCAAAGTCTGCTTGTCGGGTCGCCATTGTACAGTCCCTTTTTGTTTAGGTGCCCTTTTACTGGCGCATGGCCAGTCATGAGCCCTGTTACGACTTTTATTTTTTCCCTATTTAGTGCTAATAGGTCTGTCGTTCTTTTGTTACACCGGGCTCTGATATATTTCTTACCATCTTCGTTTCCTGGGATTTTTTCGTACCTTCGTGCTGTACGTTTTGGTACCCCCGTGGTCTGTTCTAGATCTGCAGCCTGACTGTCTGTCAATATGCGGATCTGCTCATCTTCGATGGCTCTCCGATTGTTTTCCTTCACGCATTGGTGGATTGCATATACCTCTGCTTGGAAGACAGAGGTTGCTGATTGAACATTCTGTAGATGACAGGTGCCAATAAGTAGTCAACCTAAAAACGGCAATTGATTCAAATTCAAACGTTCTTAAGTTTCGTCGTTCTTAAGAAAAATTGACAAAACTGTGTTTTCAATTCACTCTGTATATGGCAATAATTCCGCAGGGAGGCCCCAAATTGAAAAATTGTACATAAAAGTCCCTTTAAAATTACACATCATTTTGAAACGTCCGGTGTATTCTTTTCATAGATAGATACATACCATACCAAAGAGTTCATAGAACTCGTTGATACATACCGAAGAGCAACTGTTGATGAAGTTGGAGCAAAATCGGTTACTGCTTTACCGGCTGAATGCACTCGATGCAATCAAAGGTAACCGCGCCCAATTCAAATCCTAAAGTTCTATTGGATCACTCTTTATACAAATATGTGATAATTTGCATTAAAATTGCAAAAAATGCGGCTTACATGCGTACCTGCCTAACTGACATTATTATTCTGAACTGAGACGTGATAATTTTTTAGAACCATATGGAATGAAGTTAATAACAGGTTCAGAAGAAATATGCAATAAACAGAAATTAACATTTTTCATTTGCAAATTAATGATTATAAAAAAAGTACAGCGCAATAAATTTACCTAGACTACAAAGTGTATACCTAAGAACATACTCATTAATTTAACTATCCAATTAATTATTGTCACCCAATAAAAAAAGCAGTCGCTCATTAATTTTGACGAATAAACTAATTTTCGTTTGCAGAGGAGCAGTACGGACTCGAACGAATATGCCTTTGACGACATGAAAGAGTTAGTCCAAGTAAGTAGATGTATTGCAATTTGAAGGAAAACTAGATGATTCAACAAACTGTAGCAGTAAACAAATTAATAATGTGTTATTATTATTGTATCAAGACAATTATACACCTGATAAAATGATGACAAAATTATGGCCTTGAACAAGTAATGTGGTAGTGAATATTTTTTAAAAATATACCAAGAATCTGAAGGCACTTCATTCCTATTATCCATTACACGATTGAAAAACATTTTGTAGCCTAGAGACATCTAACTATAAGAAAAATACACTTTGTTCCAGGAGAAGAAGGAAACTGTTGGCTCCAAACCGACTGACCAAGTTTGGCTATTACCCATGTAGATGACACCACCAATATCATTGTCTTGAATGTATAGGATGCGACAAAATATACCCACCCATGGAATATTGTATTTACAATTTATGATAGTTTTACAATTGATTAATAATGTGGCCTATATATTATTTACAATTAATGTTTAAATCATATTTACATTTATGTAATGATCTATTTTATACAGTGAGTTGTATAAGTTGCTTTCTTTGAGAAAAGGCATTAAATTGTTCACACACCGGCATAGCCTGTCTATCGAGAATATGTTTATTAGTTAACAGTGTATGTCTCATTCTAAGTCTTCTTATAATGACTTGCTCTCTTCTTTTCAGGTGATTAAGTCCTCTGTATTGGGATGTTGGTTCTATTTCGTTGAGATTCTTACTCAGCTGCTCTTTGCTATTCGCTATGACGTCTTGATGAAGTTGTATTTGTTCTTCGGTGTCCAACATTGTGGCTTCGCGAGCACATTTGTCTGCTCTTTCGTTGCCTTCAATTCCTCGATGAGATGGTGTCCAGACGAATATCATAGACTTCCCTGGTGTGATGTGATCACGCTCTCCTGGATCAGTATCACTAAGGGGTTGGTTGGATATGTGGAGCAGATTGAGTTTATTGAGGCGAGGGAGTCAGTACATATTAGAGTGTGGTATTAATTTGGATCATTTACTAGCTTAACAGCCTGTAGTATGGCAAATAGTTCTGCTGTATATACACTACAATCTATATTTGTATTCTGTGTTGGAAATGACGACGCTGCTGCACCTAGTGTACTTTCTGACCCGTATATATGATTTTCATGAGGATATTTTGTCGTCACTACTAAAAACTAAAAACGCTTTACTGCGTCTGGACCAGTTTTTTTCCAGTTGAGTAAGGAGTGAGTTATCGTGAGTCGGTATGTGGGCAGTCCAAGGGGGTATTTTGTTTGGTGTGGTTGAGGGAGTTTTTGGAGATTTAATGTGGGGTTGAGGTTTGAATTTTTCGAAAGAAAGACATGAGTTTGGAGGGATGGGTATCATACATCGGATCATTTGTGGAGGCAAAAATATGACGATATGTGGGATGATTAGGATTCGCAGATATTTTAGCTGCATGAGACGTTTGAAGTTGTTTTATCCTCAGCCATAGCGGAGCTTCGCAGCACTCACGATATATACTCATAATGGGACTCGTTCTGAAGCACCCTGCAGCGATTCTCAGGAGCCATAGTCTATTTTGTATCGTTCAAAATAGGTTCAGAAGTATGTCTTCTTGGGCTCGCCAATGATGGTGTGCTTATTTCTCTAACAACTGTTATACGTAAAGTTTTATGCCAAAGTAGAAAGATACAGAATTTTGTTATGGAACGTTATCGTTTTTGGGGAACAGAAAACCCTCGTTTATTTCAAGACAACGTGTAGTTTGATCAAAAAGTCGTTGTGTGATCCAACATATGCTCCGAAGGAGTTATTGGACCCTTTTTTTGCCAGGGACAATGCAGCTACTGTTGATGGAGAACGGCATCGAACGATACGTGATTTTCTGCAACTAAAGTTGAAAGAGCTTGACATGGTTGCCGCAGGATGGCGCAACATGCCTTACAACGCGTGAAACGGTCGCTCTTCCTAAACACATTTTGCCTGCCAGGCTGCTCTAAAAAAATGGAGATGTTCAGTGGCCGCCTCATTCCCCTGATTTGACGGCACCAGATTTTTTCTTGTAGAGATTATTGGAAAATAAAGTCTACATTAATCGCCCACAAACGTTAAAACACTTGAAGGCAAATATTCTTGAAGAAATTGCGCAAATTCCAGCTAAAATATTGCGCAAAGTTATGCTACACGCTCAAAATAGAGTTGGGCATTGTCTGGCTTGTCGTGGTGGTCATTTACTCGATGTAGTTTTTCATAAATAATTTTACGTTTTAATAAATAGTTTTTATTGAAAAGAATTTTTTACTCAGAAAAAACTTGCATGGGTATATTTTGCCGCACTCTATAGTTGAACCTGTTTGATAATTTTTTGTTGTTGGGGTGGTTGTAACCCTCTATGGGCACCTTATGGGCCTGTAACATCCAATAAAGGTAGTGTGATAGTCCGAATTTAATCACCTCAGATATACCCACTAAACATTCCCCTTTGTGTGGTAGGCTCGATTCTGCAATCAGGGCAGTCTCAATGACACTTAGGCCTAACGCCCCATTGTATCTTGCCTCATCATCATAATCAGGCTTAGCCCCCAAATGCACTTAGGCCACTTAGTTGGGACCATTGTGTGGCCCGTGGTCAGAAGCCTATTCTATTCTAGCAGGTTTGTGGCCCGCCAGAAACCCAGAATATTGGCAATGCTGTCTTCCATAAGTTCTTTTGGGAGCAGTTTTGATTGCCCGAAGTGTCGGTGCCTGAGGGATGCTAATGCTGGGCATTCCAACAGGATGGGAGAGGTAATTTCTTCCGCCTCTCTGCATTTCCTATATATTGGGTCATCTGTGATGCCCATAGTGTGGAGGTGTTTGTTAAGACCTCACCACTTTCTCGGCCCATCGTAAACATTCCGCCGTCGCTGAGATTCGAAGCCACAGTGATTAGAAGAACGATGCTTCTACCACTGAGTTACATAGCTTTCTTACAAGAACTATTTATTACTAACTCACAGAAACAACTAATACACGTGGAAAAATCATCGGCCCCTACGCCGTTATGTCATCCTCCGAATTGCAATAGTTAATGCATATTTCAAATGTGTTAAAGTGAAGGGCGTGGAAAGGCGTAAAATTATACTGTATGTCATGTACGTTATCTGAATTGACAGGGATATCTATGTTATGGAATGGTCCGTCACAGACATTAGGTGACGTTACCTGTCTTGTTGATGGGTTATGTGTTGCATGTCATAGCATACACGTACTGCTCTGTGATAATGATCTATTAATCTATGAATCTGTCTGTCATGTAAATTGTATGTGATTATATTAGCAGTCATAAAAGTCAAAATATATCGAATCCTTTTTACTCCATTTGAGATTTTTTTTTCTATACTTTGAATAGACGAGAGAGAAACTTATAATGTTCGAAGAACATCGTGTGAGCCAGCAGTGGAATGTTGGGAGAGGAGATAGGCATTCATATTTTTCTTGAAGGTTTGGAGGTTATAGGCATAGGGAAAGACCTCACTAGGTACAGAGTTCCACAACTTCACTTTTCGATAAAAAAATGAAGTCTGGTACGAATAAGTTTGGCAGGTTTAGAGCTTGACAGTGAAGGAATGACTAGTTTGAGCTCGTCTAGTTCGCCTATCTAGAATCTCTCGTGGTGGAACAACAGGCGAGATTTCTGATGAACACCGACTATGGGAAAACGAAGCGAATAGCTCTCTTCTGGGATTCCAAACATGTGACAGTAGTACTCCAGGACAGTTCGAATCTGTGCTTTGTAGATTATGAGGAACTGGTGAGATGTAAAGTAGCTCTTGGCACGGAATAGAAAACCAACTTTTGTGAAGCGGTTTTCGCAATGGACCTCACATGATCCTCCCTTAAGAGAAAGCTGTTGGTGGTGATTACGAGCATGGTTATGGAACTCTTCAAAGGAATAGAGATTGAGCTTCGGAAATCATGTTGAATTTCTAGATTGATTTTACTACTGTTTAGTATCGGTAAAAATCATAAGACATTCTCCGGACGGTATATTTGAAAACAAACGTCGCAAAAAACTAATTTACTGTTAAAAGGGATATTGACAGATTCTATTTTTCTAACAACATCTATTGATTTTTTATGCAATGTTTAGGTGAAAAATGTGTAAGTTTCCTAAAATAATTATCCAATTTTATTTCTAATTTCCTAGGGCTATTACTATCGGAAACGATGGGTCAAATAAGACAATTTTCTTTATGATCTCTTTAATTATCCATATAATTTATGGGCGCGTGGGTTCATATAATGTACTATAAATAATGATTTTGTGGATAGAACTTCAATTCCCGAAAGAATGCTTTTCAAAAGACTTTGTACCTACTTTAGCGCGATAGGGCCTTTATTGATTTTGATGATTGATTTTCTGCAAATATGATGTCTTTGGTAATATAACTGTTGCATTAAACTTATAGGATTCAGTTAAAATCTTCTATACTATGCTATTAATAAGCAAATCATCATTATTAAAATGTAATAGCTCACCATATAATCCTAGAGAGCATTCAGTGGCGGCTCGTGAGTTATGAAAGAGGGTGGGCACAAGAAAAAACTTACCTATTTTTTCTACATAAAATCCATTCTACTATTTTTCATACTGGAAAAAACGTCTATGACTTTGTTGTCAACATCCAAGATAGGACCGCCAATGCGTTCAGTCTATCTTCTTACATTTTGCTTCTCAGAAGTTTAAATGCGTTTGAGGGTGAACAATCATCGTTCACATTACGCTGTCGACATGGGGGTTGTAAAAATAATGTCTAACAGTTTGTATGTTTCAGTTAAAACCTTTTTTAGGTTGTTGTCTGTTATGAACACTAAAAGTGGCAAAATATTACCTACGTCACATATGTCATCGCGCTCATCAATTGCTGAAAGTTCACTTTTTAATTTTACTCTGTTCAACATAGGATACGATTTCACAGTTTCATCAAAATGTTTTTGTGAGAATGAATGTCTATAAGTTTAAAAATTTTGGGAATCTAATAATTTTTCTGCACTTAAGTGATCCCTAAATCAAATCGGTCGCTAATTTGGCTAAAAATACTATCAGTTACTTCTTTTGCAATAACAGCTCTGTTATCTCTGTTATCAGCTGACGTTTTTTGTCGTTTCCTAGCAGGTTCTTCATTATTGCGTTCTTGATTGTCAGTTTCAGTAGAATTTACAATTCGAATAACTTGCTGTTGGAATTGTTCAATTGCATTTGAGTCTGATTAAATAATATTTCAACATGTGGCATGATGAAATGAAATATTTTCAACCCGTACAGAATTTCCGGGCAATTCAAATGTTTCAATAGACCACTTGCTTCACTAATAGCTACTGAATTCATCCCATATTCGACAATAATTTCGTCCAAACATTCTTTGAAAGGATCCTGGTGTTCAAATAATATATTCACAGTTCACAGCGGTTTTTTAAAAATAAATTTTGCATACAATTAACTTCCATCATCACTTCACATCTTCGAATTGAATTCACACACTGTACACTATGAAGTCAAGACGTTTACTGGAGATACGTTGCTTTGTGCCCCAAACCGACGGTACAAGCGCGTATGTCGAAGATAACTGTAGTCAGCCGATTCATACTTGAAATAAGTACACTCCAGAAAAATCCCCGGAACATAGTTTTGAGCGTTAGAATTGTATGGGCCTGTTGCTCGAAGTGCGAAATAAAATAATGCACTGAATTACATGCGAATTTCTTTCTATGTTTATCTTGATGGTTGGATGTGCACGTGCCCTTCTGCCATTTAGTATCAGCCGCCACTGCTGTGCCCTGGAAAACCTGAGATTAAACTACCGAGGTAGGCGGATTTACATCTGCACTGACAGCTGAACGGCCCTGGGCGCACTTCGTGCCCACAGAGTGACTTCTAGGCTTGTCTTGGAGTGCAGGGAAACTCTCGCTGAATTAGCCAGAAGGAACAAACTTCAGCTAGTGTGGGTACCCGCCCACTCTGGCGTGAAGGAAAACGAAGGGGCCAATGGACTGGCCAGGGCCCTCAAGGAGCTACTGGATAGACAGTGGCTCTCGGTTAAGCTCCACATTAGAGAGTTCTCGTCTAAATTTTCTAAATCCCTACTCTATATGAGCAGGAGAGGCCTAATACTGGTGACACACAAGACACTGTCATCTAAATAAACATCTACAAATAAAAACAAAGGGCATTGTTGAAGACCCAACATGTGGTAGATGTGAAGAAGCCTATGAAACTGTCTCTCTTATCCTAACAGAATGTTCAGCACTGGCTTCTCTTAGGCTACAACACGTCGGCAGCACACATATGCCGCTTGAAGAGATTTCAGTCCATGTAAAATCTTAGCATTCGGCACTGACTTAGACCTGCTGAACTGATTCTAGTATCAAGGGGCGCACAATGAAATCAATTAAGCCGCCTAAGTGCTCCCGACTTGTACGCCTCCATTTTGATTGATTGATTGATATCAACATAGTAGTATTAAATTTTACAATATAGATAACATTTTATCGTGAAACGTTTTATGTTACAGGAAGAAGATGTAGCGGATAAATCCAGTTTGCCTTTAGCATGTTTTAATTTTATTAATTCCATCATAGGCAGTGGCTTAATAGGTAAGTTATACATTTAAAAGATTTTTATTGACATTCGAACATTGTTACCGCTTTACATGATGATTTTTTTTTACCCTCTATTAGAATAGAATAGCAACTACTAATCTGAAAATTTGATCACATACCTAAAACAATAAGATATATTCAAAATGGTCGAATTTCCGGTCGTATCGGAAGTTAGCCCTAACTTACTTAATTTGATAGAACACCCAATTTTTTTGGATTCTACTATAAAATGGAAGATCATTTTGTTGTAGGTTTTCTATTCCTAAAATTAACGAGGGTGGTTCAAATATGATCGAGACAAATGCTGTAGATGGCGCGCATGTATGTTTTGAAGGTTGTGACTTGAGTATGTGATAGCTGGGTCCTTTACTAACAGTGTGGCATAGTTTTCGTGGGGAGCGCATGTTTCACGCGCGTGCTACGACCGTGAGTGAACGTCAAGTGCCGACTGCCGTTGCGCAACGTATTGTCATTCGTTTTTTAGTGTGGGAAGGCGTTAAAAACAAGGAAATTTTTCTGCGTTTGCGAAATCAGTTCGGTAGTGAGTGCCGGAGTAGGGCTGCCGTGTTTAAATGGGCCAAAGCATTCAAGGATGGCCGCGAAACCGTCGAGAATGAGCCGCATGATCGTCGACCGCGAACCAGCATCACACCAGACAACATTCGCCGCGTAGAACAAATGATTTTGGAGGACCGTAGGATGAATGTTCGAGACATTTCGGCTGAACTCGGCATCAGTAGTGGTAGTGTAGAGTCTATCATCCACGAACACCTTCAATATCGTAAAGTAACGGCGCGATGGGTTCCTAAACTGTTGAACTTCGAGCAAAAATTCACGCGGTGGGAAGTTTGTCGCCGCTTGCTGATGCGATACGAGGCGGAGGGGGACGGTTTTTTAACGCGAATCTTCAATACAGATGAGACATGGGTACACTATTACACTCCCGAAAGCAAGGTATCGTCTAAAGAGTGGAGGAAGAAGGAGGAAGGGGCGCCAGTCAAAGCGAAGACAACCAGGTCCGCGGACCGGCGGGGCGTGCTGTACGTCGATTTCCTGCGCACTCAACGTACCATCAATGCTGCATACTACTATAACCTTCTGAAAACACACGTGAAACCCGCTTATCGCTCGAAACGGAGGAGCATTCCAGCACGAAGTGCGATTCTTCTCCAGGATAACGCGCGCCCTCATACCGCGCGTCTCACGCTCGATACAATATCGGAATTGGGGTGGGAGGTACTGGAACACCCCCCCTACAGTCCAGATTTATCACCCTGCGACTACCACATGTTTGGATCACTGAAAGAAGCCCTCGGAGGTCAAAGATTCAACACCGACGACGAGGTAGAGGAGATCGTGCGCACGTGGCTGTTCGAGTTGCCCGAGGAATTCTTCGATACCGGCATCAAAAAACTTCCGGAAAGGTGGACAAAATGCGTAGCTAGTGAGGGGGAATACCTAGAAAAACTGTAAATTTTTGTAAATTTTTTCGATGATGAATAAACTTGTCAGAGTATTTGTCTCGATCATATTTGAACCACCCTCGTAGTAATTACTTAGATTTCTCCGAACATTGTGGGTTCTCCTTTCGGGTACTCAAGATAAATAAGAAAAAACTAGAGAGGGCAGTTGTTTACGAACTATTCAGAGTTCCTATGTTATATCAGGACATATTAGTGGAATCCAAATGGATTAACCATAGACCTATTATCCTAAGGTGACAGAATTGTTTAGATTTGAACACGGTCAGACATTTCCAAAATTTCGGGCCACTCAGACCGCTGTATATTACAAGTATGGCCGTATGAAATGTGCTGTTGCCGGATTGGTTGTTCTGTATGCCGGATTGAGATTGTAATTATTATAAAAACGGCCATAGCATGCATTGTTTATTGGTTATATTAGAAGCAATACTGTTGAAATGTCGTTTTCTCTGAAAAATATTCCATAATTTATGGTAACCTGGAATATACAATCGAATTTTGTAGAATATTTAAATTTTTAAATATATAACTATTCCATTCCATTGCATCATTTGTTCAGAAGGCGACAACGCCGCGCACTTTTTATCAATGGGGACTTGGTTCTGTACTACGCAATTTGACAGCTTCCGTATTTCTCGTAGCTATTTCGGAGCGGTGTTGCCTTACAAGTGGTACCAAGTTTTCAATCATAGTTACACCGTTGACAATAAGGAGTAATTATGACTCGACGACAAAGAGGTTCGTTGGTTTTCTTGTCATACTTCATGTAATCATTGCGATGAGTCAAGTGGAGTTTATGAATGAGATGTTTCATCTCCTTAGGATAATAGGTCTATGGAATTAGCTCATGTTTCCATATTTTTTAAGAATTCATCTGGAATTTTCTTGCAGGAATCCCGTACGCTTTCCACAAAGCCGGGTTTGGTTTTGGTCTATTACTACTCATTCTAGTCGCATATATAACAGATTACTCCATTATTTTGATGGTCCGATGTGGTCACTTGAGCGGTAGATTTTCCTATCAGGGTATAATGGAAGCAGCCTTCGGAAGACCTGGATATATTCTACTGGGTATATTACAATTCTTATATCCCTTCATTGGTGAGTACATTCTGATAAAATTTGATGCTTGTGAGCACTCCTGGCTACTTGGAAACCGAGTTTTACTAACTAACGTGTAACATCTTTTTAGCTATGGTGTCTTATAATGTTGTTGTTGGAGATACAGTAACGAAAGTAATAATACGATTAACTGGTATTGATCAAAGCTCTGTATTTGCCAAACGACAAATAATAGTGCTGATTGCTACCTTACTTATAACAGTACCGTTGTGCCTCTACAGAGATGTTGCGAAATTGGCCAAAATTTCCTTTTTGAGTTTGGTTTGCATAGGATTCATCCTATTTTCCATGTTTTTCCGAATTGGCAGCATGAGCCATATAGTGTAAGTATTATTATTCTACTAACCATGGAAATGAGATAATGAGTGGCAAAGATTGAATCTAGGAAATTTATTCGAAAACAATATTGTCCTAATTCAATTCTTCGAAATTCAAATTATTTGAAAGGAAGATTCTTAGGAAGGATCGTTTTTTGAAATGAAAATTGTTGTAATGCGACTTCATCGCAAAAACCATAGATACAGAAATAACTAGATTTTACCGAAGATTATAAAAAAGCAGTACAAATTCAAAATGAACAATTTTATTTAATAAATATGCTAAATCTAACTTAACCTAACCTAACTTTTTTTTTCTGTGAATAGGAAATGCTTTGTGCATACCAGGAGATTTGGATCTATCACTCCTGGTAGTGCAGCGCTCACTCTAAAAACAGGCATACCTGCTAGACCCCCATATCTTCACCCTTTGGCCCGCGTAAGCATTACTTCAGATCCAAAGGGCAGTATATCCTTCGATGACTCTATTGTTTATTTTCGGGCCAAGGTTAATGGCCATAGGTATGGACTCCGTGTTTCAGTATATTATCTGTGTTGGGATAACTTACTACATGTAACCGGATCATCCGTATCAATCACATTCTATCCATTACCTTCTTCCCAGGAACATAAGATTTGGAGTTTGCAGCCCATAATCTATTCCGCGTCTTGTTGCCTGTTGGTTCACGGGAGCTATTTTTAGTTTCACTCCTACCCTCGACCTGCTGGCAACAGAGCCGTGAGTCTTCCCTATCCGCTATCTGGGGACGCGGCTGGATGCGATTTCAGACTCCGCATAAGAGAAGAAGGTTCCTGGAAAGCAACCTAACCTAACCAACCTAATACAATACAAAAGCAAGTATAATGCAAGACGGTGAAGATGTAATAAAATCTATTGTAATCCTAAAATTGGACATTCGAAAAATCCTAATTTCGAATAAATCCTTTTAAACAATTTTCATGTCGAAGAATTGCATTAGAATAATTTAACTGTTACCGCAAAGTTAAAATGGAATTGCAGAATTAGGATAAAACACAAATCAAATTTCAATAATGACTATACCACCAATTCCAAATAGAGTTGATACTATTCGTAACTGCGTTATTATAGAAGGGAGACGGTTATTTATTATGCTGGTAGTGAAAACAGAAGAAAAATGAACATATTGACGGAAAGCTAAGCAGCAAACGTTAAAAAAATTACTAATATTACTTACAAAAAACAATGCAAGTTCTGGATTCAAATTTTAATCTGAGCCCAAATATATATAATAATTTTTTAATTAATAATACTCCTCAAACTAACGCTACTCAATAGTAATTTTGTGTGTAATAATTTTGAGAAACCAATATTTTCCAAGTATTTATGGAATTTATGGAACAGATGAATTTAAATCCAGGAAAATAGCCTCACGAATAAAGTCAAAAAAATTGTTAGGGAAAATAAAAATAAATGCACAATGGTATGACGATGTCAATAATTTAAAAACAATATTGTTTGTCATTCTCCAGTTAAGTGAATGTTCAAAGTTTATTTAAATCAACTATTGCCAGCGTGAAGAAATGCTTAGAGCAGTCCCATGTTTTGATTCATGTTTCGTCCACAGTTACGAAACGGCGCATAAGTCCTTATCGCGTTTGAACATCGCCAAACACTCCTTTGAGATTGTCACCCGGTGACGCTTGTTGTCAACAGAGAGAGAATGCGGCACCCATCTGGCGGATAGCTTTCTCATATTCAAAAATGTATGCATATTCAAAAATGTATGTTCCGTCCCCGTTCGGTTGAATTGCCCATAGCATATTATGGATTTTATCGACGATATCTGGCGTTGTAACTTCAATTGGACGACCAGAACGTTCGGCATCCTCTATACCACAACGAAATTCAGTAAACCACTTGCCCATACTGTTTAACAAGCGATGCTTTGGTTTGCGTAATGTTCTTTCCACGCAAGAAATAATGGGTGTCAAAACAGAACTGAACGACAAATCAGTCTCAAAATTTTAATGCGTTCTAGTTAAAAATGGGGATCAAAAATGTCACATGGGATTTTCGATTGTGGCGCCATCTATTTTATCTTTCACGGACTTTTCACCGTGCCCTTGTACATGTCATACTGTTAAAATTCACCAAGGCACGTGTGACACTTTAGATCATGCTATCTTTATGAAAAAAAAAATAAAAAATGTTGGTTCAAATAACACTACGTATTTTTTTGTTGAACGTTTTCTTCCTAATAGAGTTTATGTGATTTTTTAGACCCGAGACCTACGATTCCTGGAGATTTATAAATAAAGACATTGTACCAGCTATAGGAATTATGGCATTTGGTAAGGATCAAACTTATCTATTTCATAGAGATCTTACAGATAGAGAAAGAGTACTCGAGTTGCAAAATCCTCGACTCCGATTCAGAGACAAAACATGGATATACAACTCGAGTACTCTATTTCATAAGATAATATAATATAATATATGAACATGATATTCATTCAATGCATCGTCTTTAACTGACAATAAAGACAGGAGTCTTGGCGTTTCCAGGCGAAGAGAATCATTAACTTTCACCCTCGGCTGTCTATTGCTTAGGTCCCGATGGGTATACTTAGCATCGAGGTCACCTCAAATGATGAATCTATGACCATGATTTTTTTTTACTTTGACTATACGTGAGGGAAACCTATAATCTTCGAAGAGCATCGTGTGAACCAGCAGTGGAATGTAGGGAAAGGAGATAGGCATTCGTATTTTTCTTGAAGGTTTGAAGGTTATAGCCTAGGGAAAGACCTCACTAGGTAAAGAGTTCCACAACTTCGCTGTTCGATAGAAAGATGAAGTCTGTTAGGAAGATGTTCGGCAGGTCTCGAGCTTGACAGTGGAGGGGTGACTAGTTTGTATATATAGTATAGTATTTTTAGAAAAGGGAGTGTGACAACATGAATCAAACGAATTGCTCTCTTCTGGATAGAATCCAAAAGCTTCAGCGTATGTTTGGGAGCCGAACTCCAAAATTGTGGAAACTACTTCAGGACAGGTCAAATCTGTGGTTTGCAGATTATGAGGAGCTGCTGGGATGTAAAGTAGCTCTTAGCACTGAATAAAAAATCAACTTTTTGTGGAGCGGCTTTCGCAATGGACCTCACACGATCATCCCATGAGAAGGTGCTATTGGTGGTGATCCCGAGCATTGTTAAGGAAAACTTCACAGGAATAGTTGTACCTGACATCATCATATTAGAGATTGTGAGATTCGTCTTCCTGGAGAAGACGCAAGCTTGAAATTTGATTGCATTAAATTCTTCTAGACTATCAGATCCCCATTTCAAAATCTTTGCCAGATCTCCATTAATTGCATCAACCTGTCCTTGATTTCATTCGATGCTATAGGGGCACTAGATGAGAATGCGGTATATCTGCAAAAGCTGCGGGCGGAACAGGTGGTCACTTCCAGCAGATAGTTGATATAGAGCAGAAACAAAGTTAGTGCCAAGACAGATCCCTGTGGAGCAACAGCCATTGCCATTGTACTCCGTCAACCACTACATGGAGTGATCTAGTTGAGGCGGCAAACTATATGACGGAAGTTTCCTAAGAAGGGTTTGGTGCCAGACTCGGAAAAATCCTCCAGAGGTATCCAATGATACAGCCAGATATTCCCCATGTGTTTCAATAGATTTCTGGCATGCATTTGTGACGTAGGCAAGCAGGTCTCCTGTCGATCTCTGCTGACGAAAGTCATATTGCCGGTCATTTTGTAACTCTCTAGGTATTTTATAAGCTCGATATTGATTGCTCTCTCGATCACTTTAGAGATCACAGATAATAGTGCAATGGGTCTATAATAATTAGGAAGGGTCTTCTTTCCTTTTTTTTGGAATTGGTTGCACTCTAGCTGTCTTCCAGCTGGAAGGAAATACACAAAGTTTGTATGAAAGGGTAAACAGCCTGTAAAAAACTGGTGTAAATTTAGGCGCACATTCCTTGAGAACAACAGGTGGAATTCCGTCTGGCCCTATAGACTTTTTGGTATTAATATCAAGCAGCATGCGCTTAATTGTACGCTGACGAATGACAATTCCAGGCATATGGCTATCGATGGCAGCAATATAAGGAGGGTTCTTCCCTTGTGAATTTGAAGTGGAATTTGGTGGAAACATTTCAGCATAAAGGTTAGCTTTTTCTTCTGGTGTAGTAGCCAGTGTGCCATCATTTTTGGTTAGAGGAAGGGAAGAACTGGAAGTGAAATCTCTGCCAATTGCTTAGGCGAAAGTCCAAAACGAACGTGAGCCATTCTGGCATTCGATAAACGTTGATCTTATTTTTGCATCATATGCCTCTTTCGAAACGTTTATTGTATTATTGCACATATTTCTTGCTTCAACATATTTTGTTCTGGTCTCCAGACATGGATTAGCGGGCCAACGGTATGCTGTTTGTTTTGAAGCAACGGCCCTAGGACAGATTTTATTGAACCATCGTTCACCAGATGATAGTGATTTGTTGGCAGGAGGTATGAAAGTTTCCATTCCTAGCCTGATAATATCCGAGATCTCTGTGGTACATTGCGTTGGGTCATCAGATTTAAAATATACGCTTCTCCAAGGAAACTCGGAGAAAAACGTTCATGCATTGTTCTTTATTGATCTTATATACATGACCGTGACATCATAAGCCCTGGTTTTGAACATTAGTGAAGCAGCCTGAAATTCTTAAGTCATGTATGCCAACGCTTGATGAAGCATAATTGATTTTCTTATTAATACTCCCCTGCTTCCTCTTGCTTCATTTATGCGTTCAAGGGATGAATGGTGCGGTATACCTTGACTTGAACCCTTGAATATAATAATCGATTCATTGGTGAAGTGATTCTATAAAATAGGTCAAGTGATAGTGATGTAATGTTTCACTTTCCGGCCGCAAATTTTCCGGGCAGTATGAATAGAACAACGAATAAATATAAAGTTATAATATATGGAATGAATATAGCAGGCATATTTCTAAATATGTTATTATTTGGAGCATATAACATGTAAACAAAGGGTAGTTTGATATGATTTCGTTTCTAAAAATGATCCAAGAGTAATACCCTTATCATATTTGATGACTCATACCAGGTATCTTGATGGCTATAAGAGCAGCATCATCTACTTTTCTTGGTTGGTCAAAAAACGTTTACCCATATGCTATAGATCATATATGCGACATAAGGAGCTTTAACAGAAACAAATTTAATTTCAATGTATTACGACTTACTTCATATAATCTTGCAGCTTTCATGTGTCATCATAATACGTTCCTCATCTACAGTTCTATAGACGAGCCCAATGAGAAAAAATGGGAAATAGTGACACATACGTCTATTATGACAAGCCTAATTGTTGCTGTTTTGTTTGGCGTAGCTGGCTATTCCACATTCACGGCATTGTCGCAAGGTTAGTATATGCAGAGAGATTTTTATGTAATTAATTTGAATGTTAAGATATTTTAAAAGCTGCTGACAATGTCAAATATTTAGGTATTGTTTTTGATAAGAATATGACATGGTCTAAGCAAATTGAATATGTCACAAGTGTAATAAGGGCTTAGTAAAGGTCATTTTTGGAAAATGATGTTGTCTTGAATATTGGAAATGACCTGTACTAAACCCTTTTACAATACCCGCTTGTTAAATATAATCATATGGGTCAGAACGAAAACAAATGATTCGCTAAAATAATAACAAAGATCTGTGAGAAAAAACACAAAACAAAAATTTCGCTGTCTTCATCGTTTCCCCCCTGGAATGTGGATATGTTCATACATTGCTTGTCGATGGAGCTGTGCGAATTTGTGCATACAGCTGTTTGTCTGTAGGTACTTCCTCTATTTCGACTGCTACCTAGTCCTCTTCTTTTTCTTCTTCCATTTTGTCCTCCACTGGTATTTTTACATTGAATTTATAAAGATTGTGTAAGAATTTGTTACTGCTTGGCGTAGATTATCCCTCAAATATTGGTTCGTTTTGGATGTTCTTGGGCCTTTTTCTCAGTGTGAAAATTGTTCGTAGCTACCCCAGCTATGTAACTTCTGATGCACCATTCTGTATAATTGCATCCATAAATAGATAAAATTGTTTCCCGTTCTGCTAAGGAAACCCCAGACTTCTTCTGTCACTGATTCGATAGGTTTTGAATTCACTTCGCCTAAATTTTCCGATACTCCTTTTCTTTTACATCCAGGAAACGCGCGTTGTAATGATACTACGTCCTCTTTCGTAAAACTGATTTTTCCGTCCTTGATGTTTGCGTCCATACAATCGCGTTTTCCGATTCCTTGATTCCCGGCCTCGTCGATCCATTTGTTGCTGATGAAATGGGTTGACTCGACGATGACTTGGCAGGTGAATCGTTGCTTCCGACGTGGTTTTCTTCTGGAGTACCTCGATGGTCCTGGAGCTAGTGTCTGGATAAATCCTGGAATTCAACCATGGTTCTGCTCGGACATGTGTTCCTGTGAACTCCGTTGTTGGTTCTTGCAATCCTATCGACTGCGCCAATTGTAACGTAGGTCTATCTTTATGAAACGCTATAAAACTTAATTCAAGGAATTTTTGTTATTCCTAATCCTCAATCTATTTCTTTATTGACGGTGTGGCCATTTAATTTAGAAAACCATGACACGTTGGTTTTAGGCATTGCCGCTGGTATTTGTAATGTACCCTTTTTCCCAAGAACCAATCTACAATTCGGAAAAGGATCCCTGCATTGTTTGACCAATAAGCAGTAAGATTCCTCTCTTGAGGTCTCTAGTTCAGAATATTTTCGGTGGTGATTTCCAAGCCTATCTGTCGTTTTCTAAATATTACTAACTAATTTTAATATACATATTATTTCAACTACAATCAAAACTATATTTAATTACAATTTGGATGATTAGACGTTACGTCCCGATTTACGTGTCATACATTTTGATTACCTATGTAACTTATGAAAAAAGGACGTTTAAAACACACATACTCAGATCAACAATGGGTCTGGGAGAAAAATAGCTCACTATCTAAACATCTCCAGATGGTAACATTAAAATTTATTATACAGCTTGCATTCGATTACCGTCTTATATTGGTTATTCATCTTGATAGGTTTATGATAAGCCGCATTGTCTTATATTTATTTTAGACATTTCTTTACTTCTCTCAAGCTACATTTGTTATTGATACTAAACAAAAGACATCTGGTAACATCTGGCAACCCCTAGATATTCTTTGCTTTCAGTTGTTTTAATTTTACATGACATTTTAATTTTCTAAAAATGATTTTGTTATGAATATTGGAAATGACCTGTACTAAACCCTTATTACACAAGTAAATTACGAAAATGCATTTATAATTTTCATTTACTAAGAGATTTAAGATTTATAAAAATATCTCTCATAGTTTATTGTTCGTGAATGTATTTTTATGTAATTGTGTGTTTTTGTTCATCGCTTAAACCGCATGAGTTCGCATTTTGAGGAATTTACAAAATTATTTTCTTTTTCAGGGGATTTGTTGGAAAACTATTGTTGGGATGACGATCTAATGAATTTGAGTAGGTTATTGTTCAGCGCTCAAATTCTTCTAACTTATCCGATAGAATGTTTCGTAACAAGGGAAGTAGTCGAAAATTCGCTATTCAAGAAAGATTCAAGTGGAGAAATATCGGACAGAACTCATTATCTGATTACCACGATCATCGTGCTAGTAACTTATTTGCTTTCCATCGCAACAGATTGTCTGGGAGTATTTCTGGAAGTGAACGTAAGTACTCCCCCATGAATTTTTCTTTCATGTATTAATTCAATTTCTGTGTGAATTAAATTTGACTTTAATTCTGGGATTTTAACTTACGTTCCATTGTATAAGTGCATACACCTTCGAATGGTCGAATATCTCTCATTAAAATGACGCGTATTTAGAATTATAGAAGGTTTCCTCCCTCTCTGGTAACCTGGGGCAAGCCTAACGACCTGATACTCTATCCTTTCCCCTAATTGATCTCCGACAAGCGGAATTACAATTGAAGTATCAAACTAGCCTGAATGGCTGGAAAGAACGTATATTAACTAAATAAAATTGGCACGCGGAGCATGATCTGAAGGAGTAAAATAGGCTGGATAAGAAGATTAGCTTACCAAACAAGTAGGTGGTGAAGAACTCTCGTTTTTTCTAAATTTAATTAGTTTTTATGAAACCGTTGAAACGAGGACCACCCCACGCCACAGCTCAGAAGATGTATTTAATTTAGAGCACCGGGGGCAGACCACGCCCATGAGTTATTAAAGCGACCTATAGGAATAAGACCAGGCGCAATAACGGTCCGTGAAGTCTCTTTTCAACTCCACGTGGTTATCCCCCAACTCAGGGAAAAAGTTCCACTGACTAACTTAGCTAAGTATACTTCCTTACTGGCCAAGAAGTCGGTGCTCCGTATACGAAATACCGGTTTTGTGAAGGAGCAAAAATGATGAGTATGTCTGATAAGAAACCAATGTTTTTTCAAAGGGATCCTGACGTACATGTCTGAAATTTGGGCATATATCTAAACGATGTGGAGTGAAGGTTGCCAGAGGGGGGGGGGGATAATTGTCAGTTCATTGGAATATATATGAAATGTCATTGAGATACTAATAAAGAATAACTTCTGAAACGAATTGAACCAGGACTCATTCTCAATTTTCTGAACATATTATGTAACTGGTAGGTGTAGTATATGTAAAAGGCAGAATATTTTCTTATTCAATTAAGTCAAAATTCAGTTAATTAGGTCAAATTATGTTCTAATCCAATTTGAAGTAGCTCTAAATAAATCTCCTTTCATAATATAGCTTTATCATGAATTTATTTTCTATATTTATTGTATGATGGCAACAAGGATTGCGGCAGAGTGTTAATGAGAGTTATCAAGGTCAAACCTCTTAGCAACTTTATTTACATCTAGTTATGAGATTTGATATTTGTAATATTTTTCCTTATTTATGAATATATTCTCTGTAATTCAATTTCCATCAAGATATAAGCCAGTGAGGTGATTGTTTGAGAATCATTCACAGCAGTGGCGGCTCCTCGAAGGAGGCTAAGGAGGCTCAGCCTCCTCACCAATTTATCTTAATGATCATTCTCCATTTTATTTCCTGTTTCTCTGATAAGTCTTTAAATTTTACAATTAATTCCCCGTTCTCAGTAGTTATTTTCAATCTGGCAACAGTAGCCAGAGGCTAGATTCTTTATATATCTCAAACGCTATATACGTGTGGTCAACACAATTGCCGTTTTTCCAACCAGTTCAATTGCCAAATAGGGTAAAACAGCGAATATGGCAACACTCTATGTAGGCTAGCTTCTCGTACGAACTCGGTCGGTCGTATGAAATACGATACTTGCTGCGACAGCGACACGTGCTCCGTCAGTTATTGTTTTTGTTTCGCCACGCGATGTAAGGTTAAGTTATAATTTATCTGTTCGGTGAGTTATTAACAAAGAGTTCTTTGGTTATTAAACGTTAAAATGAGTAGTGATTTAGTTGCTGAGATCTTAGAAAATTCATTTAGTGGATTAACATATGACAGAAAAGTGTTTTTAGAAATAAACCGGATTTGAAAGGATTAGTGATGACAGGTATGTTTCAAAATCGATCATTTGATACTGATAATTATAAAAAATATTTATGGTTAACGGGATCTGAGGTACATAATAAATTATATTGCTGGTATTGCTTGCTATTTAAATCTGATACAACTTCATGTTGGGGGCACTCGGGTTATGATGATTTGAAAAATTTAGCTCGTGGTATAGACAGACATGAAAAATCGCAGGAACATATTACATCGAGTATTAAGTTTAAATTAACCGGGAAACAGAATATTGTTAAAGGAGGAAAACATATAATTTGGTAGACAAGAAACTACATTATAAACAACTTTTTTTGAAATTTTAGGTACTATTAAAAGATTCGATTTTCCGATTTACATAAATTGAAGTTTTTCGACTTGACGAATAGAAGATTTTTCGAATCTGTTTCAAAAGAGTTTCCCAATACGCTTTTAGATAACTTAGTTCTAAAATATAAATTTTTTGATAAAATAGCACTGCACAATGAATTATGCGTTGTATACTCGGATAAAGATATTTTAGGCCAGTACGATATTCACGCCGATATGATAAAATATATGACAGACAATGATTTGCAACAAGTTTTACCTCAGTTTTATAAACTACTTTGTTTGACAGTGACCATTCCTGTCACGTCGGCTTCGGTGGAGAGATCATTTTCTACTCTCAAACGAATTAAAACTTACATGCGAAATACAATGGGCCAAAATCGTTTATACAATGTTAGTTTGATACCTATTGAAAAAGATTTAGTAAAACGCTTAAAACAAAATGATACATTTCATGATAATATTATTGATCATTTTTCGCAAACTAAAGACCGTAGAATTCCGTTAATATATAAAAAAAGTTTATAAAAATAATAAAAAAAAACAAAATATGAAAAATTAAAAAAAAAAGAAAAAATATCAAAAATCCAAAGAAAAAAAAACGAACAAAAAAATTTTTTGGCAAGAGAAACTCTACACCTCCACGTTGGTTCTTGTTTGGCAACAATTAATTTTTACAAAAACGTTTTATGTCCAGCCTCCTCTCTTAAAAAGTTCACGAGCCGCCACTGATTCACAGTCCCTACATTGACTAACGTTTTGAATAATACATATGTTTACTGAATGAAATCTTCCACAGGGAATCCTAGCAGCAGTTCCTTTGGCGTACATTCTTCCAGCGCTGAGTTATCTTCAACTAGCAGAAGGGAATGTATTCTCGAAAGCCAAAATACCAGCCTTGATGGTAGGAATATTTGGTGTCGCTATAGCTCTGATGGGTGCAATATTTTTGTTCGTGGATTACGATAAACTAAACGTTTGTTCTCACGGCGTGGTGATGTCATATTGCAATGTTACCGGCGTTGTGAACGAAACCATATTCAGCAAATTGAATACTTCGTGGTATACCTATACACATAAACTACCTAAAACAATGGTGCATTGAACAGTTTTGTTTCAATTGCAGCTTCAAATAATCGATACAATACAAACTAAAGGATGTGGTAGAAACCTGATTGACTGTTATTTGTTGTATCCATGTTAACGAATGTAATAATCTTTACATTTGTTGTTTGTTCAAAAATTAAAACCACAATATATCTTTAAATTAGTATACTAGACGATCATAAACAGACCAAATTGTACAGCGACTTCGCGCCAGTCAGTTCAGGACAGCTGCTTCGCTAAGGAGCGAAACGAGTAAGAAAATGAAGTCACTATTCGACGGAGGAATAAAAACATCCCATTTGGAAATGTTCGCAGAAACAAGATGTTCCAACACCATCTACCGATAGTAAAAGTCTCACTGGAAGAATTATTCACAATGTAGTTTTGTATTCATCTATGCATTGTTACTGTACCGGCATCTGACAGATGTTTCTCCAACTGTATTCCTGTCGTTTCCTTGTAACGCGTGAGATCTGTATATCAAGGCATAGCATTGTGGATTATCCTTACAGTAGGATATCTACTATACGATAGATGGTGTTGGAACACCTTGGTCCTCCGAACATTTGCAAATGAGATGCCTTTATGCCTCTGGCGGAACTGTTCTTATAGTGACATCTTCGTCTTCCTTGTTCCGCTGATGAGCTTATGAGAGAGCGAAACAGCTGTCCGGGACTGATTGCCGTGGAGTTGATGTTGTTCTGAAAGCGCAGGTTTAACAGCATTTCGGTAGTTGTGTGTATTTCGAGGCAACCAGATGTTTTAGTTGAGTGATGACGATGATCGAATGAATTATTTGATTTCGTGAATTTTATCTTACAAGACGCTTAATATTTATCACGGAAAGGTATTTTACTTTCGGTGTTAGCATCTAAATGCTTAAATAACACAAACCAGCTCGTAGTAAGAAAATAATTTATATTACCCACTCTAGCTCTCAAAACCAACCCAGTTTGTAGCTGGTGAATAGTAATTATTATTATTCCTGAGATATAAAACGAACACCATCTTTTAGTCCCATTTTCAAAGCGCCATAGCTCTTTATTGAAGCATTTCCGGACATATAGAACATTTTTCTTATTTTTTCGTGTATAATCAATCACCTCCTGAAGTTTGGTAAATGAATTTCCGGAGAGCTTGTATTACCAACAACAGAAAGTGTATCTACCAAAAGGAATAATAATCCCAAGCTTTGAATGGGAACTCCGATACTTTGGCCCATGAAAGGTAATGCACCACTAACGCCATATAGCCGCGAGTGGATATTCTAACTAACGCAATGTGGAGTGAATTGACTAAAATGGATCTTTCGTTCTTCATAGAAGAACAATGCAAAAGTTAGTAATTGAGTAATTACTTTTTAGAAATTAATCTGATTTATTTGGTTTTTCTTGAGAACATGAACTCGTGGATAGATGGCGTTAGTTGTTAATTACCTCTCTAGGACTTTCTGTTAATGTAAATATATACCTCAGCAATAGAAATGTATATTATAACCCATAACCCATTTATATCTTGATGGCTTATAATATACATTTCTACTACTACTCGAGTTAAAAACTGTATAAAAAGACAAATATGCAAAAATCAAATTGTAAAATAATTCATCATCATCAAATCAGTTGTCGGAAATATATTACTGGAAAAAAATTACTAGTAAAAATGCTTCATTGACTAAACACCAGACTATATTGCCCATTTTTTTCAATAAAACTTTGTCTCACATCTCCAATCTTCTCACTTTGTGTAACAAACATGTTCTTCGGGGCTACGGATTCTCCTAATATTTCCATGCAAACTTTCAGATATTCAATTGTGCCCCGAAATGAAATTTATTGTACTCATAATGGTTGTTGTTGAATGGCATGGTCCACTTTCTATGATAGACGTCTCAATTTGTCGACAGGCTAACGTGATTTTGAGACATTATGGGTATCGAATAATTTAAGTCACCAATAGATACTCCAACAGTTCCTCAAAATATTCCTTGGTGTACAGAGTTGTTAATTTATCGTAACCCCAATACTCAAAATGAGAATTAAACAACCTTTCCATCTTATTATCCACCTCTTCATCAATTGATCTTAAAATAGGTAATTAAAAGATATTAAATGGAGGTTAATTTGACATTACCTCAAAAAATAATACTCCATGGCAGTTTTAAGTTTATTTCTGATGATTTTTC
Organism: Endomychus coccineus; assembly: GCA_958510875.1. Taxonomy (NCBI): domain Eukaryota; kingdom Metazoa; phylum Arthropoda; class Insecta; order Coleoptera; family Endomychidae; genus Endomychus; species Endomychus coccineus. The sequence goes on along the minus strand of OY294070.1, from coordinate 18,604,355 downwards.
CCATTGGTCAAATCTACTCTGTGATGCTCAACTGTTTAAATTCTTATAAATAAATTAAATGATATATTCGAAAATTTCTCCCAGAAATTCAGACAATACGGTTTTTTTATAGTAAACTTCATTCAATCTGAAAGCACGCTGTAGTGTCTTTAGATAATGTTGGTATTTTCCCACTCCCAGAACTACAGCAAAAAGTTACATATTATTACGTGATTTCTTGAAAAAATCTTGTAGAATCGTGGTGTAAATTTACCTATATTTTTCTCCATATAGAAATTTGTTTTACAACTCTAAATAAGAAAATATTAACATTTGTTTTGTAGGATTTATTTTTAATCATTCCAAAATATTTAATATTTGTTTTATAGGATCCAGGTGATTAAATATTTTTTATATTTACCCCCAAGCCAATTATTTTTTCATATCCATTCTCAAGGCACAATAGAATTTAGGTATACATATATATTTTTTGTTTGTAGATGAATGAATTTTTTTTTCGTAATCAAATTAAAATAAAAAAATATTAAATATTTGTTTTACAGAATCCTGGAGAAGTGTTTGTACTTATTCCCAAGTCGCAATAAAATTATTTGATATGTTTACGTAAGATTATAGTGAATTAATGCTTTTCAACAAATTACAACCGACATTATTCAATAATGGTTTTGCTCGTGATTAATAAATTATCTTAATATTCATTTACAGTTATTTAAAATCAACACCGCAATAAATAGAATCTAATGTTACTAGTTTCGTATAAAGTTATATCATATCTATTTATTGGATATTTCGTAATGAGAATAAACGTCCTAGAAAAAAAATTGAAACTTCCCATGAACAAAATGACAAAAATGATTTTCATTCTTCGAATCACTGGGAATATAATTCCATTTATTTGATGAATAGTTGATGGAAATCTAATTAAACCTATTATTTGGAGTATCTTTTTGTTTTTAATAATTATTATAGATTTCAACGAATCACGAATTAAATTCTTGAAATAACGTAATTTAACGTAGCAAGACATGACTAATGATGCTTAAACGTATGTTAAATTGTGATGTGATGTTCGGAGATCCATGTACCGAGAATATTTTGTTATTTTTCAAAAAATTAAAAGAATTCACAATTGTGCATACACTAACTCTATTAAATAGGAAATAATCACTCTTACCCTCCAAAAATACTATCAAAGTAGGTATGGAAATGTGTAATCGAAAAAGCAATTTATTAAATTCAAATTCACCTCCAGCTGCGGGTAATCCCTTATTTGCATTACTAATCCCATATAGTATTTGAACAGGCACATTTGGTTTTCTAATTCCGTTTACTCTGATGATAGTTCATGGGTATCTGTAAGATCCTTAACACATTGATAGTACTTTTAGTGGATAAGGTTGATTATTTAGTATTTATTAGTGCTGTATATTTATACTGAAATGTATGGAAAGCCTCTTATTAAACTTTAAATGAGAAAAATAATTTTGAAAAATTCTTTTTTTTGAATCAAATATTGAACTATATACTATTTAAATATTTGAAGAACACAGCAATCAAACTGATACTAAGATAAATTATGGAGCTTAAAGTATTATGTGTAATGTAAATATATTTTCTGTAAGTCAGGGATCTATGAAAAAGTTATTTATGTTTACGTTCAACTATAAATTGACCACTTATAATATAGTTTGTTGTCAATTTTGAAAATAGAGAATATCCGGTGTGAATATGCCATCAATCTAACTAAAGAATATCAAATTACATAAAATTGTAAGTACAAGTACTTTCCTTATTCTTTTGGCATACGTATTTGTTTTTATAAAGCAATTTGTGGAAAGACCAGATAATAAAAAAGATTGTTAAATATAGATTAGAAGCGTGGCAATCAAAGTATTTTTAAATTTTGATGATGTTATTCCAAAGGAGGAAGAAATGACAACCAAAATGAGTGGTGGAATTGAAAGATATTAAATTATAGTTTGTGACTTATTGAATAATCACATAATACTTCTTAAATTACGTACTATCAATTTCACGTCATTCGATAATAATTACGTGATGAAAATCCATTCTGTATTCACTTATATGATCCTATTATAGGATCCTATTTCATCAAGATCGTGACATGCTCGGGAGACACCGACGAGCGACCACAGTCACGTGATGAGGAGTGGCGTTTCCCAAGACAACTATCGCTCAAGGTAGAGCTAGTTGGAATCGAGACAGGAAGCAGTCCCCGTCGAGTTCTAGGTGACATGAGGAACCACGTGATCGCACAACGCTCATCATATAATATGCGAATCGGTCGTGTTGCGGATACACAAAGACTGCGCGCTATAACTTCTACTGTGGAAATGTAGGTGTCCAATATAAAAAACTTAATTGCTAAGATAGTTAGAATACAGTTAACGACGTTGACAAGCCCCGATGAAACACCGAAAAATTTATTGATTCTGTAAAATGTCCTTCAGTAAAATTCGACCAACGATAGCGCCATGCCCACTCAATGTCATTTGGGATCAAGTGAAAAAACAGATCAGATTGGTCCTAGTCATTCATTCTGGTATCCCTATAATAATGATACTAAGCAGCAAACAGTCTAAATTTTGTATTCATACGTTGTAAAATAGGATCGCAAAGACTGGAATTTGAATCTATGAAAGGAAAATTTCAATTTCACTAATTGGGAATATGGAATCTACGAAATTGAATACATCTAGACCAAAAGCAAGTATTTCCAATTTTAAAGTAATAGCGAAGCAAATTAAAATTTATACGACGATCAAAAGCACCCCTACAATTTATAAAGTAGCCATTTCCACCATACACTAAGTGAACGCAATAGCAGTAGTGGAAACAGGGAGGGATCTTCGAGCCTTGCATTGCCTAAGGGCCTCTACAGCAAGGCTTGATACAGCACTGCCTACACTCACCTCGTGATCAAGTCTTATCTACTTATAATCTCCTAAAGTAGACGTACCTAATTAAAAAACATAATTAAATCATCACTAAATAACCTATTTCTTCATCTATATATAAGTTTCAACTAATTGAAATGCTGATTGATTAATATTAAATTTATTAATTAATACCAGACAAAACATGTTAGATAAATTGTAATTGAATTCTTCAATTTAGATTGACGTAAGTGTAAATAACTTTGCCATTATTTTTAGACAAATGTAATATAATTAGGTAGAACACAATTGTTATACTAAAATATATTCCTTATATAAAGCATATTAAACTGTTGCCAAATAGATATTTTGTGATCTATATTCTATTTATTATAAGAATATATAAATTCATAGGTTTTAAATTTAAAGTTATAAATAATCACGTATGACGTTGCCTTAGGTATAAGATTCTTTGAGTATACAAATATTTAATTTTTTTAGTGTCTTTATTGTTGTAAGTATTTACTATGCATTAATGGTATATCCATTGAGTTTAGGACTGGAGTTTTTTAGATAACGTTACTGATGCCTCAAATAATTAAGTGTTTATGTGAATCGCATAATAGGAAGTATAATGTTCTACTTTTGTACAACACCAAATGATGAGTGATAAGAAAGGAAAGAGTTATTCTATACAGGATGTGACAAATCCGATCTCGTTAACTATAAGAGATAGAGTTTAAGTTGAGTTTATAACCGAAAAAATCTATTTTCTCCAAATGACATTAAAAGCGGCCTTTTAATGACACTTGGCAGGCTTAGAAGTTGTACTTTTAATGCCTAGGCAGAAAAAGTCCACTTTTACTGCCTAGGCAGAAAAAGTTCGTTGCTAGGCAACCTTCCAAGTAATAATTTAAATCAAACTGGTTATTAAAATTGACAATGACATTAAGAAAACTCAAAATGATGCTGATGATAATAAACTGGTTTTATTGCATTAAAACTACAAACTACAACACGAAATTTTTATTTATTAGATATATTTATGGTCAATTGTGAACAATTATTTAATACAATTGAACTCTGTCCACTTCCCTCCTTTCCAGTAAAATTAACAACTTTAGTATCCACACTTGATACTCCGGAAACGCCAGAAAATATTTTATTGCCGATGTTCGACTTATTGGCTAGCGAGTCCTCAATATAGCCCTCCGCGACAGCGGAAGACTTCCATCCTCCATGTTGCTTCAACATTGTTATGTCCCCACCAGAATGCACCAGCAACGTGGCCGAAGTTCTGCGAAAGCAGTGCCCGGTATACTCTTTCGCATGGGATAGTCCCAGAAAAGTAGCAATTTCTTCTGGCATTTTACCGAATTTGTGAATGCCAATGAATTGATGATGTGCTTTACCGTTCGCATATTTATAGAAGACACGCTGATTATTTAAATTCGAGGGTCTGGAGGCTGCATATTTTCTGTAAACGCTTAAATATTCCGTTACTACAAAAGATCTTGATCTTTTGGTCTTAGTATTTGGTAGCATAATTAGCAATTTGTCGCCCATATCATTTATATCATCTATTTTCATTTGCAAAAGCTCATCACATCTACAAGCCCCAGCGACTGCAACAATAATTACAACCTAAAATATAAATTGAAAATTAGTTCTTTAATCCATAATAGATCATTTTCAATATATTCCTACCTTCGTACACAAATACAGTTCATCTGGGGCATCTGATAAAAATTTCTCGATTTCTTCTCTTTGAAAAACTCGGGATTTTTTTGCATGGAAACCGTCTGACTGGCGTTTCAAAAAAGCCCGTAACTTCTGGTATTTTGCCAAATCAATGTTATTTTTTATGTTCAGGGTAGCTTTCAACATCGAATAGGTAGACCATAACGTTGACGGCTTCATTTTCTTTGAAAGATCGGAAAAATAGACAATCAGCACATTTTCAGAGGAAGATCCTATATTTTTCTTCTGTCTATATTCCATGAATCTGCTGTATGTGAGTTCATATACAGTTCTTGATTTTTCCGGTAAAAGGTTAAATTCCACATCTCGCGCCTGGTCTCTTATCTCAGGTGGTGTTAATTGCATCAATTCATCCTCACTTTGCAGTAAATCCATTTCTAACATGACAACTTTTCAAAATTGACAATGACAAAGTAAACAGTAAACAAACATATTCAACAAACGTCATCAGCGGTAAACATAGTAACGCAGGACCCAGTTACCTTTAGTAAAATAATTTAGTTATTTGGATATTGATAATGAAACGCAATTTAAATATGAAAAAGTCGATTTTGCGTGGAATTGGAACAAATTTGAAGAAAAAATTATATGTTTCACACGGCAGAAAAGCAGATTTAATGCCTTGGCTGGTTTCATAGCCTCGCTACGCTCGGCTATGAAACACCAGCCGCGGCATTAAATCTTGTGCTTTTATGCCTAGTAAAACAAATAACTATTTTCGTTTTCAATTTTTCACTATTTTATGACAGATTATTTTGAAATAGTGATAAATAATAATATAGTTGATGTGGGTATCTAAAAAACGGAACGTCGTATAGGAAAAATAAAATTACCAAGTGCCTGGAAAAAGTGCTCGTTGTTTTTCGAAATATCAGTGATAAAGTCATAAAAAATAAAAATGAAAATAGATTTTTTTGTGCATCCATTAAATAAACTCTTATATTCACCGAGATACCAGTGATAATGGATCGAATTTGTAACATCCTGTATATTATTGTTGTTATGTAAAGGTGTTTGAGATGCACAAAAAATCTTGTCATTTAGTTTGTATAATCGATTTGTAGGAACAAATTATGTTACCAATGGTAAATAAAAGCAGCCATTTTTGGGTACCATTGAAGAATGTTACAAGTTTGTATCCTACAGATCCACTCTTTCTTCCTGCCTTCTGTTATGTAGTTGAAATAACGAAATATATTATAGTTACGAACGAGTAGCTTTAGAATGAAGGTTTTGAGGTTTATGAAATTATTAAATTGATGCTAACTTGTTATAAAACTTACCAAAATCAAAATTCTTAAACGTTATGAATAATGTATTTGCAGAGTGTTTTAGTCCCGGCTTCTGATAATTGAAAAGTACCTACATAGTGTTGCTCATTTCAGAAAGCAGTCATCATATTGCATAAGCTGAATAAACTCAAAAGTCTGAAATATATTTACGGAGGTTCATTTAAATCGTTTATCTATGAATGGTTATACTTTGGAAGATTATGTATTGAGACTCACTATTATGTTCAATGTTCTCTTTGATTTTTTTTTTGGGTAGAGGACGGGAAATATTGCATAGACGTCTCGACCCGCACCCCCTCGTGCAGATACGTTTGTTGCATCGGGCGTGTCCGGTCAGGAATGCAACTAGATCCCGTATTTCTTGTCCCCTGAACGTCAGTAGATTTTTCACTCGTTGCTGCTGAAGATCTCCCATAAGTCACTTGGAGTGCGACATACCAGGCAGTTTCCTTCAGAAGGTCTCATTTTTGTATTACAGATTTCGCTGTGGGATGAGAAATGCCACAGGTGGGCTCTGGTCCAAACAGGGGTTGTTTCGCCCCCGCTTTAGCGAGTGCGACGACAGTTTCCTCAGACTACCATATGAGTGTCACTCTATTGGTGTTCTTTACTAATGCCGTTAGTTCTTTTACACAATCGAGTACACGTTGTGAGGTGATTGTGTATGAGTCATTTTTTTGAGATCTCTCATACTTATCGAGATTCCGTATTAAAACATCGATATTTGACCATCCTGTACACAAATACTGTTTGGGAAATGACCACATTGGATACTGGTCTGGTGTCCGAGATTCAAACTGAAAACTGAAGTGCCTAAGAGTATATTGCATTTACTCGAAATATTTTCAAAATCGTTAAAAATGTCCTTAAAAAAAAATTCCATCACTATAGTATTTTTCATCGAATTTTAAGCAAATTCGTCTGTTTGTCTGAATGTCGGTCACGAATAGTTTGTCCACACGATAACTTAAAAACGAAAGGTACTGTCATATTCAAATTTAGACAAAAAATTGTTTGCTGTTCGGTGACCAATTCTGTTATTTTTAAGGGAAATCGTGTTATGAATACACCCTTTTCTGAAGGGTTGAAAATTTAATAAAAACGTACAATGGAATCAATTTGAAACTTTTACAGTAAATTTAAGTTGATTTAAAACTAATTTCACCCAAAAACGTAAACTTGAATTTACACTTCAACTGTTTATAACAAATGGTGATGAACCAACACTATGGTCTAGGGCCAAGATACTCGGCTCCGACGCAGTAGGCTCGGGTTCGATTCCCAGGAACAGAAAATTTGTTTTTTTCTTTAACACCTTATTAATTTGAATATTATTTAGTCGTGTGAAGATAATGAAATAAATAATTCATGTCATTATCTTTACACAAATGCGAAGAGTATTTTATAGAATGTGAAACAATTATATAAAAATAAGTAGCCAAATCAAGTGATTTGCGAAGTGTAACTTTGCCACCCCACACTATTTATATATTCTCCATGAGGCACCACTAGTTTCAAATATACCTTCGCATGTTACCTAGAACACTTGTTGCATTCATTTGTTGAAACTAAAAAGAAAGGAAACAAAAAACATCAAGCGCATGAAACAAATGATGGATATGTGACACTGAAATTCTGAGCTGCCAAAGGGACAGAACGTTTAGGGTTTAGCTTCCGCACTTCATGTTACGATCATAAAACATAATATGTTATAAAATGTTGCAGGTACATTTCACGTGAGTTTCAATCGTGTGTTTAAGATTGGCTTGACTATTTAAAATGAGCATCTATTGTCGGTACAACCAAAAACAGCAAATAAGTTTTAGAATATAAATCTGGATAATTTCGGATAACTGAGGTATTCTCAGTGGAAAAAAAAGTTGTTTATATTCGTTTTAAGTTTTGTATTACGAAAAATTCAAACATATACAACAATTTTAACGAATTTAGTACTCTATTATAAAACTTAATTAATAAAAATTTGAATCCCGCGCCACAGGAGCACGACTATATGTAAACGTTCCTCAACTATTACTGAGGGTACGACCAGAGAAAACTGGAACTGAGGCTGGACAGTAGCGACTGATCATAGTTAAATTTTCTGATATTGGGAAGATGAAAATCTGTTTCAAGATGTTCGTTATTTGGATTTTTGAACATTTCAATTGCTTCGGTAATTCCATTTTAAAAAAAATAGGGAGCATAAAGCCAGATTTTTGCTATTTGGCCAGATCTACCGGTATAACGAAGCACTGCACCATACGCTTGGCAAATGTGGATTGTAGACTTTGTCGCATAGAACATGAAATGCTATAAAAACCTCTTGAAAGTAAAGCAAAAAAGCGATCTTTCATTAATCTCTTTATCCACGACTACTTTATTAGGAAGGTTTAATACGTCTGTTTTCCGTGGATTAGAAGCCTTCTTATACACTAGTGGATTAAAATTCATAACACCGCGGTTCGATTTTATAGCATTTTATTTAGAATTATCATTAATATTAACATTAACATTTATCTCAAGAATCTTGTTATTTTGACCGATATTATTCGAATTCAAATAGGGAGTTTCTGAAGGACTGGAGGGTCCCACAACTTCGCCGACATTAGGAAGTGGATTTTTCCAGCAATTGCCATCTTGCTGGACACTGATTCTTCAATATAACTTTCCGCTACCGTATTTAGTTTCCAACCACCGTGACGCTTGATAGAGGTAATATCGCCCCCAGCATTGGGCAATAATGTTGCCGAAGAACGCCTCATTTCATGTACGGTCAAACTTTTTGGATCAGGTAGCCCAAGGGATAAAGCCACTTTCGAAAGGGTTTTCGAAATTGTACTACATGTTGTATTTTCGACACATTTCTACAGCACTGAGTGAAGAAGCTTCTTCCATGATCGTGAAGCTTTTTGCAATTTTTTTTTCGTATCCGGAATAAGTACGTACATGTAACTGCCTTAGTCTTGGACATGGCTGATATCCAAAATGGTTAATTCATTGCATCGATGAGCACCTGCGACTGTTATGATCGTTGCAACCTGTAAGTTCAAAATAAAAACCTCAATGTATAAATTGGAATATTTGTATTTGTATTTTGTGTATTTACTACCTTAACTTAATATTCCCCATCCGGTGCTTTTTTCAAAAATTCTTCGATTTGATTTCTCTCCAGTATCTTTGACTTCTTTAGCATATAATTTCTTGATTCGGTTTTTATGAAGTAAGTTTACCATACTTAGAAATATCAATACCGCGTTGGTTAGTTTGTTTATCCTTTTAGGCACTACACAAATATTATTTTGTTTATCTACATTTTCTGAAACATGCGCTTCTTTTGTCATTTACCGTTTATAATCTTGTTCTTTTCAAAAATTTTTATCTTAATTTGACTAATATTAAATATAAATAATCTCAATATTATTGGTATACAGGGTGAGTCAGTTTTTTGTAGACAAACTCCAACAAGAGATAGAACAGTTGTTTCTAAGAAGAAAAGTTCTCAATAACATATGTCGTAGAAGGCTTCGTTTTCGAGATACAGGGTGTTGAAATTGAAAAAAAAATTTCGTTTTTTGCGAATATCTCTGGAACCGTTTATTGTACAGAAAACAACTTCTGTACGCATTTTCTACTCATAGTGAGCTATGTTTTGTGCAAAAAAACATTTTTTTTTTAGTCATAATTGGTGAAGATTTTGAAGGGGTAGTGGGTGTTTTTCTCCCCAACTTCTACGCCACTGGAAAAAATACGGTTTTAAGATGCCCATTTGAACCGCCAATGCTTTCTACACAAAAAAGGTACTCCTGGTCATAAGCGCTAAAATTGACCGTTTTCGAGAAAATCAACTTTTATGTTGAAAAACATGATCAATTTTTTGCTTTTGTTACTTGTTCTAACGTTTGAATAAATTTTGTTTAATTATTAAGAATTGACCATGTTTTTCAACATAAAAGTTGATTTCTCTCGAAAACGGTCAACTTTAGAGCTTATGACCACGAGTACCTTTTTGTGTAGAAAACATTGGCGGTTCAAACGGTTGTCTCAAAACCGTACTTTTCCCAGTGGTGTAGAGGTAGAAGTTGGGGGGAAAAACACCCACTACCCCTTCAAGATCTACACCAATTATGACTAAAAAAAAATTCTTTATCACACAGAACATAGCTTATTATGAGTAGAAAATGCTCGCAAAAGCTGTTTTCTGTACCATAAACGGTTCCGGAGATATTCGCAAAAAACTAAATTTTTTTTTCAATTTTAACACCCTGTATCTCGAAAACGAAGCCTTCTACGACATATGTTTATGGGAACTTTTCTCCTTAAAAACATTTGTTCTATCTCCTGTTGAAGTTTGTCTACAAAAAACTGACTCATCCTGTATAATAGAACTTGATCCTATTTTGAGTTGACAATTTTTTGAAACGGGTTTCTTGGTTTGAAGGGCATTGTTTTTGAAATGAATGCGAGGAACATGTGAATGGATGCTGATTTGCATAAATTTTTGCTATTCTTTTATATTGTAAAGTTTTAGATTAACTTACGTAAAATTTGCATACACTCAAATGGCTTTTCGCATTCATCTCGAAATCGGTGCATTTCTTCAAAAATCAAACAAAACAAAAAGTTTCAAAATTGAACATGACATCCTAATTTTCGGATACTGGAAAGCAGAGACGGCGTACAAAAAAGTTTGAGAATATACGATTTTACGATCACCAAAAATATATGAACCTGTAGAGTGCAGACGTAAATATTGACAAAGGCAAAATTGCTCTAAATGTTGGCTTTCTGACGTGCAATAAGCGTGCTAAATTTCAATTCTATACTTTTTAAATTCTGGGACATGATTAAAAAACAAGAAAAATTTTGATACCCCATATCTCGGGAATAAAAAGCAATTTTGGACGTATGTTTGTCTTATTTTTTTGCTGAAGTCGTTTGTCGTCTTATAGTTTTATTGTTTCTTTTCGTTTGGTCTAAGTCTATGAACTTTTAATTATTTTATTATAAATAATCAAGGAACTATCCCTAAAGTTCTGCCGAAAAGTTGACATGTCTTAGGTGACCTTTACGGGCGTTCTCACCAGCCACTTAGGCTCTTCTTTACGGAGGAGACTCTTTACCAACTTAAATACTTTTGCGTGCGACTAATACCAAGACTCAACGTGTAAGTCCAAGACCAAGAAACACATTAGTTTGCAAGACCAAGACTATATGTGCAAGAACAAGACCAAGACCATACAAGTATTGGTCTAGATCTTGTTTTGCTCACCACTAAAGCATTAAATGTTATTACGGTAAAGTCTACATAGGTGAAACGGGTCGTACAGTAGCTACTCGTGGAAAAGATCAAAATAAATCATAATGAATAAGAATAACCTGAATCTAAATCACGCATATTACTATTTTATAATCAATATACGGCAGAAGTTACCGAACCAGCGTTCATTATCCATTGAAAATATATTTATACATCGAAAATGTGATAGGTTATGGTTGCCGGAACATCGGTGTATAATCGAGCTTCTGTGACCAAGCTGAAACAATATTGTACTCGTGTTTCACTTACCGAGATATGGCCTGTATAGTATTATTAGATATAAATTGTGACTGATGTATTTGTGAAATCTATTGCACCACTCTTTGCCAATTCTACTATCCTCATTACACTAATAATGTGACTTTCATTGTAAAAAGAAAAATATTTGAATAAATGTATAACTTATATTTCAATAAAACAAGTTGTTTTCCTTGATCCTATGTCTCCTTCTTATACGGTAATAATGGACATTATTAAGATAATTCGTAACGTTGGAAACATACTTATACGTATTTTCTGAAAGTTAGCTCCTAAGACCTTTTTTATGGTGCAATTGATTCTGAAATATAAAAGGCAGGTACGGCATAATTCATTCCACGAATCAAAAGCAGTAAAAGGAGATTTCATAAGATAATCGAACTGAAGTTCTTGCAAAAAAATGCCATTCAAATTATGTTAAACCAAAACCACCATTTAGTGGAGTGATTTTACCGAAAAATTAGACTAGGTTCCTAAATTTGAAAGAGGTTCGCGACCTGAAAAAATGGTTTCTTATGATAAGAATAACAAGACCCTAGAGTTTCAATAAACCTTCAATATTGGATTGAACCCCATTTAATAATCAAAAAACTGTTTCTTAACTATTTTTTCGGTCACTTTTGGAGTTTTTCTTTACCCCCTTTTTTTTTCTTGCGTAGAGGAGGGGAAATCTTGCATATACGCATCTGGTGCCCGTGCCCCCGGGTGTGCCGCATTCCTACCGACTAAAACCCCTCCTCCGTGAGGTTGGTTCTCCATCCTAAGGAGAGCCCCACAGCACTGCGGTCATTATAGTCCTATTGTGCCCTCACTTGTTTCAATCTCCTCATCAGTCCGGAGTATTCTATGAATGAACCTACCGTGTATGCCGTGCACTGACACAGCACGTGCATAGATTTCTCATCTTCCACGCCGCAACCCCTGCAAGTGGGCTGATCTACCAGTCCCATCGTGTAGAGGTGTTTGTTGCATGGGGCGTGTCCGGTCAGGAATGCAACAAGATTCCGTATTTCTTGTCTGCTGAATGTCAGCAGATTTTTCACTCGTTGCTGCTGGATATCTCCCATCAGTCGCTTGGAGTGCGACATACGGGGCAGTTTTCTCCAGTAGACACGGTGCTCTATCTCAAGCCATTTTCGGATTACAGATTTCGCTGTGGCATGAGAAATGCCACAGGTTGGCTCTGGTCCAATCAGTGGTCTTACCGCCCCCGCTTTAGCGAGTGCGACGGCAGTTGTGTCCCTTCTTGTTTGGTTCCTTCAGACTCCCACACGAGTGTTACTCTATTGGGGTTCATTACTAGTGCCGTTAGTTCTTTGACGCAATCAAGTACACATTGTGAGGTGATTGTGTATGACTCCAGTGTCTTAAGCACTGTCAGGTTGCTCACTATGATTGTGATTTGTCTATTCTCATAGGCTCTCTCCCTCATGATTTGAGCACATGTTGTAATGGCAACTATTTTTGCTTGGAACTCTGTCGCAAAAGGTTCAAATAAATTCTTTCCCCTTGGTCCGTTTTCTCGACTATTCCAGCACCCGTACTTTTTTCCGCCTTGGTGCCCTCGGTAAGCCATATGGAATCCCCTGGTATCATATGAGGACTGCCCCCAGCGTTCTCCCGCTCATTCACGGTTTTAATCATGAAAGCCACGAAAGTGCTGTGAGCCTTGATCCTGTCGGATCTCATCCCCAAAGGCCCAGGTGATCCAAGCAATCCGAGGATGCTTCGGCCTTTTTGGTCAGCCTTTCCTTGGCCGATGAGATCGAAGCGATACGCTCCTCTTATGGCCTCTGCCTGAACGGCGAGGTGCAGTGGTTCCAACCCCAACAGCTTCTCCTAGCAGCCGTTGGGGTGGTCGACATTGCACCTGTTACTCCTAAGCATGCCAGCCTCTGAACTCTGTTCAGTGAATGCCACCACACGATGGCGGCGTATGTTACAATGGGTCTCACTATGGTTGTGTACACCCAGTGTACCATCCGTGGAGTGAGTCCCCAGGTTCTCCCGACTGTACGACGACAGGTCCACAGGGCCACAGGGCCCTTATCACTTTGTTAGCGGTTTTCTCCAGATGCTTCCCAAAGGTCAGCCTTTTATCTAGGCTTACCCTAAGGTACTTGACCGTGTACGTCATTTGTATATTCTTTCCATACAAAACTAAGTCTTGTATGTTTCCAATGTCCCTTCTCTTTGTGAAGGGTACCTTCCCTTAGACTTTTGGCTAAGGTTTGAAATTGGAACCCTTTTGTTGCTGGTATTTGAGGAATCTTCAGTCCAAATTTCGTGACATTTGGTCCATCTTCGTCCCCCCCCCCCCGAAATAGATATATACATACGTTTGTTGGAGTAAAATTCAAATTGGACTATTTTGATCAAATTTCAACCATATTGAATGAAATTTGGTGGAAAGGTGGTCACAATAAGTGGTAAAAAGATGAGCTTAACATATTGAATAGTTTTGCTTAAAATCCAATTTTGGCCAATTTGGCCACTTGAAATGTTTATTATTTACTTCATAATTTTGTTATGTTTCAAAATGTATTTATGATGTTACCTTATACTAACTTTTTATCTGTTACAAATTTTGAATTGTATCGATATTTGAACTCTAATTATTTTATACCTATCCTCTTATATACAAATTCTCGGGAAATAGGTCACATTAACACATATGCTTATTATTTTCGTCTTTACGTACGTTTCATCATCAGAAAACGTATCAATGTTTGAAACGTGATCGATGTTGAAGACTTATGAGTTAATAGAAAAAGGTTGTCAGACCTTATTAGAAATATTGCTATTTGAGCATTCCACCTAAAGTATTCCATTATAAAAATGCATGTAGGAAATTGCAAGGGTTTTAATTAATTAAATTAGTATAAATCTGACTTAATGACTGAACATCTGTTCTATGATTTACAGACTTGGAGTCACGTTTTATGTGAATCATCTCCAGAATAGATCTTTTATAATAATTGGTTCCCTTAGTTGAAATATTAATTACTCTTTTAATTCTCTTCAATTTGATATATCAATCTTTCAAATTGATACTCATTTATTTACTCATAATTGTCCAAACTATATCTTATCTACAGTTTTTATTTTAATTTTTGCATTTCCTTGACTTATTCTTACTAATATTTACCAAAAAACTACTTCATTCTCTAATCTAAACTAACTCAGTATCTACACTTTGTGGTTCCTTAACACTAATTCTGTGTCCATGTTACTTTTACCCACTTTATATTCTATGAAGTTTGCACTTCAACACTGTTGTCTTTAATTATTATCACTTTATTTTCATTTTGGTTGTTTATTTCTACTTGCCGATTCATAAACTTAAGTTATTTTATTCTCTACTAATCTTTGGAGATTCCGAGCCACGTTTCTTAAGCGGAAATATAAAATGAAAGTGTCAGAAAAAAAATTATTTTTTGTTCCCCTAGTGACAATTGATGCAATTCCAAAAAAAAGTACTACTTCCATCGCTGTTGACTGTTGATTTTTTTCAAAATCTTCATTAAATACCAGTTGTGAGAAACATAATTGAAAAAAATTATATATAAAAATTCTCGGGAAATAGGTCACATTAACACTTTGTTTTAAATATTCGTCTTTACGTACGTTTCGGTCTCACGACCATCATCAGAAGACTCACTATGTCAAAAAGGGGTTTATTAAAACTAATTATAGCACAAGCGTCCATATCACAAAAATTTAATTTCAATCAAAAGAGCCCACGCCGTCGAAACGAACAGAACCACGAATAATCGAAATTGTATCGTCAGTATTAAAATATAAAAATTTTTTTTTTTGTAGTAAGAATCCGCTATTCAGTAATATTCTTAAAATATACAAGTGCATGTTGGTATTCTCACAACAACTGAGATCGAAGTTATTTGTCTACTTTCGAACCAGATGTGTCAGATTTATGACATACTTAAGAAAGGTTTCAGACCTGTACTGGAAAATTACTACTAAGCATTCTTCCTAAAAACATTTTCAACAATTATAAAGGAATTTGCAAGAGATTATTTAATCAAATTAGTATAAATATGACTTAGATTTTGTGTATCTATTCTATGGTTTACAGAATTGGAATCCCGTTTTATGTGAATCATCTCCAGGATAGATCATTTATAATAATTGGTTTCCTTAGTTAAGATATTAACATTTTTGTAATCAAATTGATGGTTATAATCAAAGCAGTACTTAGCAAGGGCGGTGAAGTTGTTATTTCTTGTGCTATATTTATGGCCGTACATTCTTTTTTGTAAATATTGTTTAGAGATTCCAGTATAGGTTCCATCACAATCTAAACAATTCTATTTATATACTGTGTGGGTTTGTTTATTTTTAGGTATTACAGGTTTTAGATTTGAGAAATATTTCCCAACACAGCTAGTAGGTTTATGCGTAACTTTTATATCATACTTTTTCAAACATTTCTTGATTTTCTCTGAGGTCTTCGGAATGTATGGTAAAGCTATAAAATTGTCTGTATTACCTTTTATGTTATTCTTATACGACGAACCATTATAGATTTTGTTTATTCTCTCTTTAATGTTAGGATTGAAGAAAGTTTTTGGGTAGCCATTCATTTCTAGTGTATTACGAACAATTTTTAAATTTTTGGGGCGGTCATCTGCGTGGGACAATTTAATCGCGCGGTCTGTAAGGCTGTTTATGACACTTTTTTTATAACAAGTTGGTGCAACGGAATTGAAGTGAAGATAACGTTGAGACCAAACTTCTTTAGTAAACCAGGAGGTTTTTATTTTTCCATCTGCATCATGCCTAATGTTCATATCTAGGAAATTTATGTTTTTGTTTAATTCTATTTCACAAGTGAATTGAAGTTTACAGTGGAAATTGTTAAATTTATTAATCACATATTGAATTTTATCGTTGGGAACACACATAAGGCATGTAGCATCATCTACATACCGTTTAAAGAATACAGGCCGAAAATCTAATGAACTCATAACAGATTCCTCTAGGCACTCCATAACGAGGTTAGCAATGGTAGCTGAAATAGGAGATCCCATTGCTGTGCCGAATATTTGTCCAAAATATTGCTCACCATACTGAAAGTATGTGCATTCTAAACAAAATTTTACAGCATTAATAAATTCCGATTGATCTAGAGGTGTGTGGTTTTTAATCTGTGCCCAACGTTTTTTGATGCTATTCAATGCCAAAACGACAGGTATATTTGTGAATAACGAAACAACGTCCAAGGAAATCAGTTGATGGTTTACGGGTACGGATTGATTTTTTATAAATTCATTAAAATGCCATGAGTCTTTCACATAGAATTCATTTTTTCCTATTACATTATTGATAGATTTTGATAGAAATTTTGATAAATTGTAAGTAGGCGCTCCAATATTACTAACAATGGGTCTTAGAGGTATATCATTCTTATGTAGTTTTGGAAGCCCATAGATATAAGGTGCTAGCCCATTATGGCAAATTAATTTATTTTTTAATACAATAGGGATTATCTTATTTTTATGCCATTTATTTATCAATTTATTCATGTTATTTTGTACTGATAAAGTAGGATCAGATTTTAATTTTTTATAAGTTGTTTCATCATTTAAAAGGTTTCATATTTTGTTTTCATAGTCATTTCTATGCATTATGACTGTTTTATTACATTTATCCGCGTTCAAAACTAATATTTGAGGGTTAGCATCTAAGAAATCTTTTGTTATTTTTGTATGATAGTTAAAACGATTGTTTGCAATACCTACTTCTGCCTTCTGTTTGTTCTTTTTGTTTGTCAAGATGTTACAAACTTTGTTTCTAATTTCGTTTTTTTATTCTAAATCTTTATTCCTAATTTCGCATTCTAAATTTGCAATAATATTATCGATAGGCAGTTTTTTATAGTTATTAGGCAATGCAAATTTCGGACCTAAACTTAACGTGTGCTGCACCTCATCCGGAATTTTTATGTCAGTTAGATTTTTCAACCATTGTTCAGTGATATTCTGTTTTTCATAAGCTACGCCTTTCATTAAACTATTTATCTTTTTATATTGAATGGCTTTGATTTTGTATTGAAAAAAATTTAAGAATATGTATATTATTGATTGGTTTCTATTACTATAATGACGCCCAATTTATTTATGATAAATTTAAGAATAAACTCGCGAAAAGAGTTTACATAAATTATCTCTCTAGATAAATATTCTTGCATATTCAGGCAACATTTGATGAACACTCAGTGCATTATTTACATCAATAGAGCATACAAATCCTAACTCAAATAATAATAATAAGGACCGTTCTCGATTGTCACTTTCCTTGCTATAGTTTGGTTCTTCCAAATCTATCTAATCTATAATTATTTTTGTTTTCATCAGTTGATGTTTCATCTGTGCATTGTTAATGAAAATAATAAGCTCATTCAATTAATATGCACATAGGAATAATACGTTTGTCTAATATTACATAAGTTTTGAACATACGACCAGCATATTTACTTCGTATGGCCATTAAATGCACTTATTACGCTTTTGTTGGAAATATAATTACTGATGTTTCACTATGATTAGGTTCATCATAAAACCACACTTTGAGTGCACGAATTTTCTTAATTCAGAGGAAGTTCGAGAGGAAATCTGTAATTAGAAGCTAGTTGAACGATTATTATTTCAATTGTAGGTCATTTGAATGACATCAAATTAGTATTCATAACAAATCCCATTCTTGTAATGGTTTTATTCCAGAATCCTTATTTTGAATCACTTATCGTGACTATCTTGATGAAACAAGCTTTTGAGGCACGAAATATTACGCACAATTCCCACCTTTTATTTTTATTGATGAAGCATTTCATAAAGTGCCCTTGAAAATCAATAGTGTATTATTTTTATTTGTATTGTATTGATATTATTTCAACCTCCATTTATTCTGACAGTTCTATTATTTATGCCATTACACCACAGAGTGAACACAGAAAATAGACTCCATCTTCACACTTTGATGACGTCAATTGAATCGGACACTTCTGTAGGTTAAATATAGACGTGTAATATATATTTATGAACAAAAAACTACGCTTCACGTTATGGTTCATTAAAATACTATAATTTCACTTGAACAACTGAAGATGGATGTCATAAATACCACTCGAAACGGGTCGCCGCGCCCAATTACAATACCTATTTTCAGCACTTTAAAGCGATCTGCAAAATTTCAAAACCGTACGTTGTTTGAGTGAAGTCTAAGCTGTATTGGAAAAGGATGTTATGATTTTAATATTAGTGTAATAAAAAGGTTGTTAGACTCAAATCATTGCCTAAAAGAATGGACATCACTATAAAAGTTTACTCTGATGATGGCTACTTGGTAGTCGGAAGGTCCTCAGTACTTTAATAGTATTTTTAGTGGATAAAGGTGAATATTTCTTATTTATAGTGTTCTAGAGTATCAGTAGTGTGAACTCTTACAGTTTATTAACAATAAAGTAATTTCGGTCTATACAAAGCTAAACCTAAAATTATGTCCTTAAATATAAAAAATCAATTTGATTGTGGTATAAATTGAGAGGATCCAAAGTGCATTGGAAGTTGTCAAAGAAAATCCGGCTCAGATTTCAAGAGGTAATCAATTCGAACAATTATTGCAATTCATTTTAATAAAATATGTTGACTTTTTATTCATTATTTGAAATTAAATTTCCTTTTCCAGAGGCTGCTGATAAACAAATATTATGTTTCCTCTAAAATTAAACAAGATAGACGAAAAAAAAATTCATTTTTAATTGATAATCTCAAAATAATATCAATCTTTTAAGCACGTCTCTATGTTGCAAAATTTCTTACAGCCCAGAATCGATGAAACTGAACTAGCTGTGGTTCCAACAGGATGGGGCTACAGCTCATACTGTTCGAAATTCCCTCAATGAGAGAAATGTTCCTCAGACTTCTGGTCTCTCTGGGAGATGATGTGGTGGTGGAGTTGTCTACGGTTATAAGATTAAAGCATTTGCGATATCTTCCTTTTAGGCCAGTTGCTCAGCGTTTTAAAAACGTTTTATTCGCCATTTAAAAGTTGGGGGTCAATTCATATAAATATTGAGAAAAAGACCCCGACATTTTTGAGGGGTCAACTCACCCCTGCTCCCACCAGTTGCGAAAAACTCTTTTGAAATTGACTTTTTTCAAATATTTTGAAAAGAACAACTGTAATCGAAAAAAGTTTGGTATGAAAGTTTTAGATGTTATCAAAATGAACAACTTGACACTTATTGCGCATGCGCGTTCAGGCTCACTTGGGCCTCGGATTCAAAAATGAAGTGAAACTTTGCCAATTTTTTTATCGGTTCCAAGTTATGATAGAGTAATGAAATCTAGCGCAAAAGTTGTTCATTCATGTTGTTAATCCATGGTAATTTTTTTCAAGAAATATTTTTCAGAGTTTCAGAGAAAAGTGAGGTGTGGTAACGAAAAGGAAAACTCAGAAAATAAGGAAACTACGGAGCTTAGTGGGTCATGTATAAGCTTAAAATGTTCGTATCATAAATACCTATCGAATGATATATGTCAAACTCACGCTGACTTCTTTATGTCCATTTTATGGACAGTTGACATTTTTTGACTATCCTAAAACTTGACTTTCAGAGACCCCATGAAAGTTATAGCAACCAATTATTATTCACAAAAATACATTTTCAAATACCTTCATTTTAAGTTCAAGTTTATTAAAATCGGTTTCAGCGGAATTAAAGATATGCAATATTAATTTTTTCGACCATAACCTCAAAATTATTCAACTTTTTTTTTCAAACCTCAAATCATTTTAAAGAAGACCCTTTCCCTAATTCTAGGTTTGAATTGAGAATTCCCAGCTATTATGTTACTTACTTTTTCCAAGCGTTGAAATATTAATTTATAAGCGCAAGTTCGCGCATACGGTAATTTATAGTAGATAAGTTGCTCGAATATGAAATTTCGTTCGCACGCTTATCGTTTTACTGCGTTCTTACAATAAAATACTTACCAGTGGATGATTGATGACTCTATTTAATATATTGTCTTGATTTTAAGGACATTTCTTTCATAAAAAAAAATTTCATAACGTCATATTTAATCACTCCCCACAAAAATAAAGAAGCTATTTCACTATTATTTTTTTAATCATAATATTTTACAATAAACATATTATCAGAATAATAAAATATATCAATTAAGGAGGTTTGGATAGTTTGAAAAAAGGAAGATTGTCATTTTTCGTCCAATTTTTTTTCCTTAGAAGGAAAATAAATACAAATTTAAGAATTAATGACAATCACTTCTCAAAATATTTGAAAAAAAGTCAATTCAATCAACAGTTTTTCGCAACTGGGTGGGAGCAGGGAGGAGCAGGGGGGAGTTGGCCCCTTAAAATGTAAGTGTCTTTTTCGGTGCCCCAATGTCTATATGAAGCGACCCCTAACTTTTAAATGGCGAATAAAACGTTTTTAAAACGCTGAGCGACTGGCCTACTTAGGGATATCTGAATGATATAGTGATAGCACATTGTCTAGTATTTTTAATGGATAAGGGTGATTATTTCTTATCACTAGTGAAAAAAAATACTATAACAGCTGCCTTATTTTGGCTATTGCAAAATTTATGTGGAAGCGTTATATCTAATCATTTAATTCAATCACTTCTTAGAATTAGTTTTCAATCAAAATTAACATAAAATGTCAATGCTTCATACAGATCGAATATAATTGTATCAAAGCGTATGATTAAATTTATCATAAGTACTTGTTTAAAGGTGTAAAGAAGTTCGCAAGAACAACTTGACCTGTTTTTATATTAGCGGTTTAGAAGTCGCAATAATAATACTCGCCCACGACAGGCCATTTTAAAGCGGATGATAGATTTCAAGAACATTAGAAAACCATTCAATGCTAAATGAAAAACGGGGAAGATATCATTTCGAGTACTACATAAACTACTAACTAGTTACAACAATCGTAAGTTGTTATAATTCGAATAGAAATTATGCGTGCACTGTTGCGCAAAATCAAATAATTGCTTTATTGTTACTTAACAAACATGGCGATAAATTGATTCTCTTTCCCTCGTTCACTTAGGATAGAGCTATTTTATCGTAATATATATAACTAATAAGTGTTAATTTCGCCATGGGTGTGAGTTTCGGGCTTTCTATTTGTCAATCTATTCACTTCATGCCTTCCAGAATTTACACAATTTTGTTGTTGTTGATCTATTAAATTGTTTGATATTTTCTTTGATTAATGGCACTTGTAAATCTTCTCTATAGATGGTAACAGGACGACAACTATGGATGGTAGCATCTTGTTTTGGAAACGTTAAAGAGTATTAAGATTATAGTTGCAGACTGATTCCTACAGCAGATACCATAGGCCTAATGTTCATATCTAGGAAATTTCTGTTTTTGTTCTATTTAACAAGTAAATTGGAGTAGAAATTGTTAAATTTATCAATTACGTACTGAATTTTGTCATTGGGAACACATATTAGGCAATTATCTACATACCGTTCAAAGAATACAGGTTGAAAATTCAATGCATTTATTCCAGATTCCTCTAGACATTCCATAACTAGGTTAGCAATAGTAGCTGAAATAGGAAATCTCATTGCTGTGCCAAATATTTGTCCAAAATACTGCTCACCGTATTGAAAATAAGTGCAATCTAAACAAAACTATACTGCATTTATAAATTCAGATTGATCTAGAGGCGCGTGGATTTTAATCTTTGCCCAACGTAAAGACGAAAATAATAAACATATGTGTTAGTGTGACCTATTTCCCGAAAGTTTTGCTAATATTATATTTTTGCCACGTTGTTCGACTATCGAGATTCATGCATAGCTATTATGCATTAGTTTTAAATAAAATAACTTAAAAAATTTCAATTTTCACAGATTCAACAATAATTTCGCTTCTTCAAACAAATATCACAAAGTAGTAACTTACTACAAAAGAACGAACCTAATACATAACTTTAATGATAATCTTAGGATAGATGGTTATTAGAATTTTACCTAATTGGGCTTAACCCATTGCGGATAAACAATAAGCTGGTAGCAAACGGAACGTCTAATAATTATGAAAATTTAACAAGGGAGAATTGTTAAGTATTCGTTGATGTTCAAATAGGATATCGAACTTCTCATATTTATTAATGTATAGGGATTCAAGCAAATTTGATTTATTACTTTTATCATGAATGTGTAAAATCATAAAATTATCATTAAAAAACTGTATTTTTTTATAATATTAAAATGAACTCAAACTTGGATAACCCCAATAATTAAAATTATGGTTTTCCAGAATTAAATGTTCTACAAAGGTTGAATCAGATTTATTTTTAATGAAACTACGCCTATTTTTTTTGAACCGTTTGTTCAAGGTCCTTCCCGTCCGACCAATGTATATCTTAGAGCACCACCCACGTCACCTTGTAAGTCACACATTTGTCATCATCGGTTGATTTATCTTTAATATTTTTGATAAATTATTCTTCGTCTTAGACGCTACGTTACTGAGAAAATTTTTAATTTTACTAGTGGGAAGTTCCATACATTTAATACCATTATAAAAACAGTTTTGTTTTATTGTCGGAAACAATGAGTTGACAGGTAACTTTTCCTTTTTCGTAGATAGGATCTGATATGTTTATTAGGCCGGTAGAGTAACCATTATTTACCGCGATTTGTTTAATAATATCCAAATCTTTATTAAAATTATCATTTAACATCGGTACATTAAAGTAGTCTATGTGTCTGAAACTATTGTAGGCTGCTATTTTATGTTGAAATGGGTGGTTCGAAGTATTGTGAATCGTCAGGTATTGGTTATTAATTTTCTTGATTTTTTAGACTTCAGAGGATTTAGATGTGAGGAAGATGGTGATTTCTCTCTTCCTACTTGCCTCCACCATGTGATCTATCAATGCCATGTTCTCCATGGGAGCTAGGTAAGCATAGCTTCCCTTAAAAGGGATTGAACTTAGAGATTTTCAGTCCCCTTAAAATACTGCTTACTTATTCAAAACTAATCATAATAAACGTGATAACTAATTTTTTCATGCCCATAAATTAAACAGATATAACAGATCAGTACTTAATTACTTTTCATTTAAATTACATTTTAACCCTATTATGTAATATACAATGTAGATATTTCCTATGATATCATTACTATCTATTTTCAATTCAAATTATAACATTAATTCTGAAAAATGTTCATTTAAACAGCGACGGACGCAGAATTTGGCAATGCCCACTGAACTAAATATTATTTGGGATTGAGTGGAAAACATTTCAATAATTACACGTAAAAGCCTTCCTTTAATGGTACCAAAACTTGCCATTATTTTATGTTTCCTCCGATGGTTGCTAGAGTTGCGAAATCTGTGGATATTGTATCCAAATATTTTGCATGATTCCAAATTGATTTCGTAAACGGAATTCAATAAATTTTTCATTCCTACAAAACGACGATTGACCAATTTACTCAATGATAAAGAGTTCCACGAATTTAAGTTTTACTGATCAACTCTTTGATATGGCGTTTTATTTAATTAGAAATATATCTGAAATTGAAAAGTAGTAATTGAGCAAGATTTAATTACATAGTGAAACTAATTATAATGGAATATGTTAATCTCAATCTAATTATGTAATTGTGAACTCATACGTCTGAGATATCGTCCTCAAGGATGACTCTTCAGAAATTATGTTAATCAGGAAATAACTGCTTCAACGACTAATAATTGTAGAAGAACGGTAAAAAAAATGATTTATCTAGTATTTGTTTTATTAAATTCATACGAGTTATTTTAATTTTTTCGTTTGTATATCCGCATGAGGCGTTCTTACTCTTTTTTATAATTAATATAATTATGAATGCAACAGCAAAGCATGTCTGGTGACTTTCCTCATTGTTCTCGATGAATAGCTGGTCAAAGTACATCGGCTGAAATGGATTTGCAATACAACATATTTTGCTCCCACGAGACCACATCAATGTATCAAATAATAATTATTTTGATTGCGTGCAGAAATGTATTAGGTACTTCACAATATTGTTGGGTATTGAACATAAAAAAAACAGTGTTCTACGTCTTTGCTTACGTTTCGCGACTTTATTGTTCGCTTCTTCAGAGCTAAAATAATTAATGAAAATCATATCTCAAAATTCCAGGAAAACCTCCACAATCCGTTTCAACAATGAATAAGGAAGACTCGCCTCAGGCGTGATTAACCGTACATTACTTGGTCCGTTTTGATTGAAATGTTTAGATATGGATCGGAATAAATACATATTTTTCAAGACTGGTCCTCTGTCAATTACCATTCGAGTGTGAATGAAACTTATTAGTCATGCTGATTATAAGAGTGTGGACAAAAAAAAAACATTACAAATAAAATATAATTACAATGAATTCGCTTTAAGCAATTAATCATTGATTTGGTGATTTGGTTGAACTATTTAAACAAAAGTACCTTCATGTCTGGCACAGACCGATGCCTCAACTTCAGGCGTTATTTCAATCTTCTTACTTATTTTATTTATTATATTCATTGTTCATGTTTCATTTGTATACGAGGGCAAGATGAAAAGTCTCTGAAAAATAAAACAGATGGCGCCACAATCGGAAATCCAATATGACATTTGTGATGTACCATATTTAAATAGAACGCATTCAAATTTTCAGACTGATATGTCATTCTGTTCTGTTTTGACACCCAGTTTTGTAAACATGGAAAAAAGTCAATTTCGCGTCTTCATTAAACATTATTTCTTGCGTGTAAAAAACACTATGAATCGCTTGTTAAACATTATGGGAGCTCTTCCTCATCGATTGGAACGATTCACAAGTGGTTTATCGATTTTTGTTGTGGTAGTATGACCACAAAGAATGCCGAACGTTGTGGTCGTCCAATTGAGATTACAACGCCAGAAATCGTTGATAAAATCTATGGTATGATATTGGATGATCGGCGAGTTAGAGTGCTCGAGATTGCTGAGGCTATGGGCATCTCAACCGAATGGGTACGGAACCTTTTGCATACATTTTTGAATATGAGAAAGCTATCTGCCAGATGGATGCCGCATTTGCTCTCTGGTTGGCTATGTTCAAGCGCGATAAGAAGTACTTTTTGCGCTGTTTCGTAACCGTGGACCAAGCATGGATCCATCACAACATACCAGAGAACAAAGTACAGTCCAAACAGTGGACTTGTCCTGGAAAATCGAAGCCGAAAAAGGCCAAAGTGGGTTTATCGGTCAACATAGTCATGGAGACAGCTTTTTGTTGTATATTCTACTAAGATATTCGATATTCGTATGTCTGTTTACTGCATTTCAGTGGCTATTAATATGGATCATTTCTAAAATCAACCTTCTTCGTTCAATGTCCTCATGGTCTAATATTTGTGTATTATTGCAGTCAAAATTGTGACCTAGATCATGGTGATGTTCAGATAATGCTGTTCTTCCAGACATTTCTGAATTTCTACAATGTTGTTTCACTCTCTTTCACAATAACTGTCGTGTTTCTCCAATGTATACTTTCCCGCAGTTTACGCATTCAATTTGTTACTCTACATTTGACTGTAGCTCTTTAGGAATGAAAAATTATCAATATCATTGTACAATGAAAATAAATTGAAAAGAAATTTACCGAATGTCAAAGACGAGTTGCCTAAACAGTTACAGTCAAGTGTAGTGTACCAAATTGAATGCGGAAACTGTGAAAAACGTCGGTTTTCGTTGAACTGGAATTGTGGGTGATTGGCTTATTAGTCCGGTATTGCTACCAGGAAGACTTAGCGGAGAAGTTTATCGAAACGTTTTGGAAGAATCTCCACCTGAGTTGCTGAAGGACGTACCATTGTAAACGAGAATTGCAATCTGTAGTCATTAGTTGATACTGCTCCAGTGGAAAACGTGGAAGATTTGAGAAATCGGATAATTGGTGGGTGCAATTAAATAAAGACACCACCCTGATCTTTTTGAAAGAGTTCGGCAATCAATGAGGAGTAGATTGGTGCATGCATCTTAGCTGGTGGTAGTCATTTTCAATAGCTATTGTAGATCAACTTTTATTTACACCAACATCAACCCTTTATTGATAAAATATTAAAATCACATAGGTAAAATGTTGTCGCCCTCTATTTTCGAAACAAAGTGACTTTCCGAAAATTGTTCGAGGGACAAAATATTCTCACAATAACACAGGGAATAATCCCCTGATTTTTGCTGTACGATTACTAAACACCTGTATTAAGGTTTAATGTGCAAAACTATGGCAGCATGAGTGAAATTATGATTGGATTTCAAGAGATGGGTGGCATAATCCATGAACCAAGAACTGCTAATGTTGGAATCTCAGATAGTTCCGTCCCGGCTGCCCTATCTAAGAGGTATCACAATTCCCGTACACTGGGGATATAAGTGTATCCCCCTAATATCGTTCGCATTTGTCCTAGCTAATAGAGGTAAAATACTAACAATGTTCCCCAATTCACTGAACAAAAACCGAAAACATAATGACAGGAGGGTTTTGCCAAATGTTAGGTACTATAAACACACCAATGGTAATGGGCATACGAAGGCAAAATGAAAAGTGTCTGAAAAATAAAACAGACGGCGCCACAATCGAAAAGCCCATGTGACATTTGTGATGTACCATTTTCAAGTAAAACGCATTAATATTTTCAGACTGATATGTCATTCAGTTCTGTTTTGACACTTATCGAAAGCTCTTGCGTGTAAAAAACATTATGCAAACCAAAGCATCGCTTGTTAAACATTATGGGGACTCTTCACCATCGATGCTTAGGTAGATTACTGATTTTCGTTGTGGACGGCGAACGTGGACGTCCAAATGAGGTTACAACGGCAGAAATCGTCGACAAAATCCATGGTATGATATTGAACGATCGGCGATTTAAAGTGCATGAGATTGCTGAGACTATGGGCATTTCAATCGAACGGGTACGGAACGCCTATTTTGAAGGATTGCCGAAATCGTATCATTTGGAAGGAATCTAAAAACTGGAAAAACGTTGGGCGAAATCGAGCTACCGAAAATCCTTACAAATTCCCAGAATACATGTTTCAATGCAAGAACTATTTAGAGATGGAATAGCATTTCAAATAATAGTAATTTATGAATATTTGGAATGGAAAATTCAACAATCAGTAAAATCTTGTATTCGCAATGATACAATTCAACATCAACAGGTTTTTCCTCATGTCTGCAATTGATTCAAGATAGAAACTGAATTTAACGTATCATTGAATAACTGTCAATATGGATTTGAAATAGATATCGGCAGCAATAATATTAAACTATTTTTTTGTAGAAGGTTTTTCCCATCATCGACATATCATAGAATATGTTTCATACACATCTGACACTACAGGGTCTCTCACTTTCTCGTGTATCCTTATAAAGGATGCGTTATTGGTACTTTTGACCTCATAACTCAGGAAAAAGGTTATGAACTTGCCTGTCTAGCTGAAGCAAGATGTAGAAAAGCACTCATTCAGCGTGTTGTTAAATACCCTGATGCACTACGACACCTGAGGAACATTTCTCCAATTGCATCTGGAATGCATAGAAAATGGTTACTCGGGGGTTTTTGAGGTCACACACTCTAGTAGGCTATGTCAGGTTGTCAGGAGCATCGTAATCATCTAAGTTATTGATTTTTCATCCTTATCATGGAATAATTTCCATGAGCTAGTTAGCCCAATTCAGATA
Source organism: Endomychus coccineus (assembly GCA_958510875.1). NCBI lineage: Eukaryota > Metazoa > Arthropoda > Insecta > Coleoptera > Endomychidae > Endomychus > Endomychus coccineus. The sequence goes on along the minus strand of OY294070.1, from coordinate 18,576,053 downwards.
ACACGCATTTTTAAATAGTATAAACCACAAAACATTACATATTGAACGTAAATATTACGTATTCATAATTGCAATCACAGTGATACCTATTTGTTTATTAGTTCGATGACTCTTACCTACAAATAAAATTTGGCTACCGAAATTCGGGTACCAGCCAAAGCGATTGTTCAATGCGCAATTCAACAAAATAATATGAATATGCTGCTGTTGTTTATTTCATAGTATCCTCGAACATACGCTTACAGAGAATAATGGAATGACATAGACCTTATAGCTGTCCATATGATCCACATTAAATATTTTAAATCGATACTTTATAATATTGTAACTTTATTCGCTGTAGCACCAGTGATAGTTAAATATATGGATTGTGTTTGAACGACACGGGTAAGTATGGATGTACTCGTATGGTCGTATGTAAAGATTGAACACGTTTAGTTGCAAAATTTATTCACCTCTCACGTTTTACATATTCACTTCTATTTGTCGCGTAGTGAACAAACTGAAATATTTGACATAGCTTTTTGATACAATTAGGCTCGAACCAGGTTTTTATTTTTTAGTTGAAAGGCAAAATGTTTTGAGATTTAAAAAAAATCCAAATCGGAAGCTAAGCTAATTTTTTAATAATAATTCAGGTAATGCTTTTTTCTCTCCTTTTGTATATTACAGATGAGATATTCATATTAAAAACGAACATTGATCAAATATTATTAGTGATAATGGGAACTGTATTGTTTTTGGACGTGGTGGCTCCATTTCAAGTGGTATTTGTGACATCCATCTTCAGTTTTTCAAATAGAACTATCATATTTTATTGAACCATTATGACAACAGTGTTTTTCTGGTCATAAAGATCACAATCATACATTTAACCTGTCGATTGAAATTAAAAAAATTACGCCATCGAAGTAGTAACGTGCCATTTTTGTGGTTGTCTTCATAGAGATAACCTCAAATCTTCAGGTTCTAGACCATAGTTACTTTATAGGAAGTTTGCATTAAATTAATTTTATATCCTCCTTCATGTTAATGATGTTGACACTTTAATAGCCTATAGTCCAATATCATATCATGGATTTTATCGACGATTTCTGACGTTATAACCTCAAACGGACGACCCTTTGTGATCATACTATTACAACGAAAATGAGTAAACCACTTGTGAATCGGTCCAATAGATGGTGAAGAGTCCTCCATAATGTTTAACAAGTGGTGCTTTGGCTTGCGTAATTGTTTTTTACACGCAAAAAATAATGTTTTACAATACGCGAAATTCACTGTTTTCCATGTTTACAAAAATCAAGGCTGCTTGCTTACGATGACTAAATGACATATCAGTCTGAAAATCTTAATGCGTTCTAGTTAAAAATGGTACATCACAAATGTCATATGGGATTTTCGATTGTGGCGCCATTTGTTTTATTTTTCAGGGACTTTTCACCTTGGCCTCGTACATAGACTTGTAAAACGTATATTGTACCCTAACTCAATACTGTTTTATATTAGTACGCCAGTGTGTTTGAGATCATAATATAAGAATTGGATTTTTTCCGGCTTCAGCGGTGTTATTATTTTTCTGTATATGGCCAAATTTTCTTCATACCGAGTCATTTTCGCTTATACACTTCGATCCCTTCTAAATGACCGAGATATTTTCTCGTGTTGTGTTTTAAAAGTGATTATTTACCATTATTTTCCTTTATATGGGCAAAATGTTCCTTCCAGTTTAACCCACATAGAATTTTGAACACGACTCACAATGTTTTTTGTAAATTCCGGTTTGTCAAAGTCGGAAACTTCATCAAAGGCGTTGCCTAAACAGTTTTCTAACTTGTTCTTACATCTATAAGCAGGTTGTATTACCAATTAAGAAAAACAATTATGGAATTTATTAATTATAGAAAGATGATAAGTGAAACTTTTCAATTTCATTGAATTATTTGAAGGTTGCGTTCGAGTGGTATTTTAAAAAATGAAGATAAACAGAAAAATAAAAGAAAACGAAAAAAAGTAAAAAAGAAATAATAATATTTAAATAATAGTAGTTTACGTAACAAGTCCCGAAAGTGGTCTTTTACTGGACGAGTGGGCAAATTGCAGGGCGAGCCGCAGGCGAGTCCTGCAAGCCTGCGAGTCCAGTAAAAGCACTTTTGGGACGTATTACGTACAGTATTTTTTTTAAAACAGACATTGTTGTACCATAAACTTCATATTATTCAGTTTATATTTTTATAACAAGAACTCTTTATTAATTAACTTTTCAAAAATTTGGTATGTTTGTTCATATCGTATCCGGGACTTCGACGGTAATAAATCAAACGTTGCTTGGGTGGCCGCCTTAACAATTCATCTGGTATAATTTCATCTTCCATTAATTCACAATCATTTTGAATATCCATTTTATAATAAATGTCACGTTTTCAACTAAACGTCAAAATATGTCAAGTTATTTTATAGTTTTAAATAATACAAAACTCGGTTACTATAGAAACCAATTGACCGCTATCTTAGACTAACTATTTTATTATTTTTTTCATTAGATAGGCCGGAAAGTAAATAAAAATGAGTCCGGTAAAAGCTTTTACCGGACTATCACAATAATTTTCTGGCTCGGTCCGACAAAATGAGATTTTCTGACCTAAAAATAAACCGGAAAGTACTAATTTCTGGCCGGTTTTAAAAAAAAGAAATTCATTCGACTTTTTAACATATTAAATTCAATAGTTGATGATAACAACGAATATTTGAGTTTTCGGCTCGATAGTAAGTTATATTCCAATTAGATCATTACAATAATTATGAATAATATTTCGAGAAACGGATTTTTTTCAGATTGAATTTATAAATCAGTAATGAATATATGTGAGTATTTATAGTCTCGGACATCTTCATAATAAATAATTTAAATTGGATTCCATCATTGTCAAAGTGTAAAGATGCAGTCTATTTGTTCACTCTGTGATGTAAATAGTTGAACTGTCAGAATGAATGAAGGTTAAAATAGTTTCATGGTCTGAAAACATATATCGCAAATAGCTAAAACCAGATGCTGTGCTTATGTGGTCATCAAAGGCACAATCATTCAAACTAGTTGCTATATCATGAACTTCACATTCAACTAATGGTTATAGCTCATCTTGAAATAATCATTGGATCATTGTATCATTTGTATTCTTCAAATGATATGTAAAGATTCTTGACCCAGGTATGAATTACATATAACATTTTCGGGAAATAGGTCACACTAACAAGTATGCTTATTATTTGCAGTGAAGTTTTGCTTAGAATGCACTTATTTTCAATAAGGTGAGCCATATTTTGGGCAAATATTCGCCACAGCAATGGGATCTCCTATTTCAGCTAATATTGCTAACCTAGTTACGGAATGCTTAGAGGAATCTCTAATAAATTTATTAGATTTCCAACCCGTATTCTTCAAACGGTATGTAGATGATTGCCTAATGTGTGATCCCAAAGATAAAATTCAGTACGTGATTAGTAAATTTAACAATTTCCATTGTAAACTTCAAAAACATAAATTTCCTAGATATGACATGATGCAGATGGAAAAATAAAAACTTGGTGGTTTACTAAAGAGGTTTGGTCTCAACGTTATCTTCACTTTAATTCCATTGCGTCAACAAGTTATAAAAAAAAGTGTTATAAATAGCCTTACAGATCGCGCAGTTAAATTGTCCCCAGAGGACCGTTCCAAAAATGTAAAAATCGTTCGGAATCATGGAAATGAATGGTTACCCAAAAACGTTTTTCAATTCCATCAATAAAGGGAGAATAAACAAAATCTATAATAAAATGTCATAATAAACATAAACGGTAATACAGATAATTTTATAACATTACCATACATTCCGGAGACCTCAGAGAAAATTAGGAAATGTTTAAAAAAGTATGATACAAATGTTGCGTATAAACCTACTAACTGTGTTGGGAAATATTTTTCAAGTCTAAAACCTTCTATACCGGAAGTTAAACAAACCCACGGGTGGGACCCATTTTTTCCACTCCATTTTTTCCACTCTGCTTTTTCCACTCCGCTTTTTCCACTAATACATTTTTCCACCAGTTTATTTTTTCCTCCAGTTTATTTTTTAATACATTTAATAGTCTTAAAAATGGATATCAAACAGGATATCAAAATTGTATATGGTGACCGACAGCTTTTAAATATTCCAAAACTTCGCCTCAAATTTTCCTATCTTCATATTGGCGAACTAAATTGTTTATTCGCTCTTCGTTTTTCACTCTGGACTGCTGTGTAGTTTTTTTAATTTTGTAGCCTAAATCCAGCTCGAGGATCATGGCCTTCTTTCTGTAGCTCGAGGAAGAAGGCGTAAAGACTAGGATAGTTTTTTCCCATAACCACCTGGAATCTGTTGTGCCAACCTTCCGACACTTTGTTGGTCCTCGACAGATTTTGTAACACGGGCTCGTACATGTTCCACAGGGAGGGGGGATAACTGTCAGACCAATGTGTCAGGTCAAACTGTCAGACCAATGTGTTAGGTCAAACTGTCAGTTCAACGTATCAAACTGTCGTTGCTATGATACTTGTTCAAATCATTTCAATTATACTATTTTCGAATTGGTGGAAAATCATTACTAGAGGAAAAAGGTTATTGGAAAAAAAACTAGTGGAAAAATATACCAGTGGAAAAAAGGGAGTGGAAAAAGTGTCACCCAATCAAACCCACACACTATGCAAATTAAATTGTTTAGATTGTGATGGGACTTATACAGGAATCTATAAGCAGCATTTGCAAAAAAGAATACATGGCCATAAGTATAGTACAAGAAACAACAACCTAGAAAATTCCACGGCCCTTGCTAAACACTGCCTTGATTATAACCATCAATTCGATCAATAAATGTTAAATTTTTAACTAAGGAAACTAAGGAAATTATTATAAAAGATCTATTCTGGAGATGATTCACATAAAACGTGACTCCAAGTCTGTAAATCATAGAACAGATATCCAATCGTTGAGTCAGATTCATACTAATTTAATTTATTAAAACCCTTGCAAATTCCTACATGCGTCACTATAATCTTGAAAGTATATTTTAGGTAGAATATAATATATTATATATATTTCTAATAAGGTCTGACAACTTTTTCCTATTACATACTGTGATTCGATATGAATTTAAAGTTTATATGATATTGCTAAGTAGCGGATTCTTGATTAATATACTTAAAACATTAATGTGTTATAATTTCGATTGCTCGTGTTTCTGTTCGTTTCGGCGACGTGGGCATTTTAAATTGAAATTAGTGCGATAAGGCCCCTTGTGGTGATACAATTAGTTTTAAGAAATCACGTTTTATACATTGATAAGTCTTTTGAAGATGGTCGTGAGACCGAAACATACGTAAAGACGGAAATAATCAACATATGTGTTAGTGTGACCTATTTCCCGAGAATTTCATATATAATGATAAGGAAAAAATATTGCTTCACAATTTAGCTTACAAAAAATAATTTGATTGAAAATCAGGAGCTACTTGTTTTGTCAAATATTGTTTCGAACAGGAAGTAGCTGCAATTTGTAGCTGTAATTTGTAGCGATGCATCAATAAAGCGATTATTGACAGAATTTAACATTTCAGCTTGTTCTAAATTTACACTTTATATCATTTAAGATAGTTCTTCCGGACTACGAAATCTGAATCAATGACACAGCCAACTCAGATTACTCATACATTTATTCCTTAAGTAATACTAGAATATCTGCCTCCTTATCGCGAAATACCTATTGAATACTCATAAGTCATAACTATTCATGATGTTAGGCATTATCAGTTCATTTCCTTTATAATATTAATTTTATAATATATTTTATCGCACCACTTCGAAGACGAAAGGGAAAGCATAGTCCCCAGGTCCGCTCCACAACTTTATATTCCATGGCAACAATCAGAGGCTACTAGATCTGAGTCACATAAATTAATAGCGGCCAAGAAAACGCCAGTATTATAACAACAATTACTTTGCTGCTTATCACCAATAAATGTACGTGGATCGTGTGAATAGATTAACTGAATTTACTTTCCGGTTGACTTTAAGAATGGACAAAAGTGGGGGGTAGTCGCATTGGCTTATTCGTTAGCAGATTTGTTTCTGTCAGCTGTTTGGAATCTGACATATCTCGGTGTGTTTGTTTTTGGTTTAAATGTGAATATGTGACTTAGGATAAGCCAGTTCAAATTAGAATTTCCAGTTGTGATTTTATTTATTGTTATTTCTACATCTGTGATATTTTTCAAATTAAGGTATGTGCAATTTAAATATTTTAATTTGAATTTTGGGATGTTACTTTTAATAAAGGACAAAACAATTCCAACAATTTTTTAACATAATAATTAAATTATTTCTAATTTCAAAAAATGTCATTTCTACATGAGGTGGTTATTTTAAAGCCAAATGAATTTTTATGATTTTGAACGTAACCCCCTCGATTAAGTAATTTTTATTGATTGCATTGTGAATTTGCTATTATTCATTAATATTAGGGGATTTTGATTCATTTCAAAGTTTCGATCAGGTTTTGGAATTTTTAATAATTTTCAAATAATCAACCAATTATTGAATTACCGATTCCTTCAAGACGAGCTGAAATTTTAACCACACCTTGATATGGAATAATTATTAAGCGGATTTGGAAATAGCTGAAGAGCCGTTTTGAAATAACTTCGGAACCAGCTTTTTGGAAACCCACCCACTTTCACTAAATTAAAATAATATAAAATATACTGTTTCCGAAGGTCTGTAATATTTCCAGATTTCATTGGATAATTAATATAAATTTTTCTATACTTAAATGTAAGAATTTCCAAAATATTTTGAGTTGAAAATTGGAATAAATATAATTAAATTGCAAAAATATTTGCGGAATAGATTGAAGGAAATAGTTATTGATTCGTTACATGAAACTGAATGCGGTTTCCATTTTCCTGCATGAATATGTTTTTCCCCTTTTCATATAAATTATGAGCCAAAAATTAATAGCACTTCAAAAGTAATGCTTTTACGAGTTTCTGTTATTTAGCCCTATTTCTTCTTGTGCGGTCATAAGAAGAACTTCCAACGTATTTCCGTTCCGTTCCGATCATAGCCTACCCATGTTAATGCAACATACTTAAATAAGGGAGAGTTATTTCTTATTGGAATCACAAATTATCTTCAATGTCTTCAGGTACAAAAACTCACCATATTTGATAAGAAGTTTCTCACAAGTTCATAATAGACATCTCAATTTATATAATCTTTGAAAAAATTAGGCCCTACCACCTGAGTTATTGTCCCAAATTGCTTAAAAGCTTCCTATGGAGATGATCTGGAGCTCTGTGCAAATATGGATTCTGCATATAATAGATGTAGTCCCGTAAACGGGGGACTTTATTACTAATTTTCTCATGGACTTATTTTGATCTGTAAGGGCTCATTCGATTCGTCTTAACACCTAGATCAAAGCTTACCACTTTTGGTCCTTGTCAAATTGTTTATTTTATCAATAAACAATAAATAGTGGTGAGAAAACTGAGCGCTATTTTCTATTGATTTTAAGCAGGTAGAGTGTATTTTTTTTATTCATTCAACCGACAATGTTTATAACAATTTGTTAATCAACAAATTAATAAAAAATCAGAATTTTCTAAGCATTTGAGTTATTTTCGGATAATTTGGACCTTTTAAACACGAATTTGATGTCCATTTTTTTAATTACTTGCTAATATAATTAGTTAATAAGCAATTTCTTAGTTAACAAATCAACAAACATAAAAGTTTTCTAAATATTCGACATCAGAGTCATTCTCGGATAATTAGGACCTGCTAAACATGAATTTGATGTCCATTTTCTAATTAATCGCTAATAGCATCAGTTAATGAACAATTTGTTAGTTAACAAATTACCAAAAAAATAAAATTTTCTAAATATCGGATAATAAGGACCTGGATAAATGTTTTGTCCCATCAAGGAAAGGTTATATTCCGAAATAAATTAAAAAAAACATTTCAAATTATATGTACATCAGTTTTAATTGAATTAAGACAAAATTTTGAAATACCATATATGAATTTGGAAAAGGGACCATAACAGGCAGGCGCGTACCCAAAAGGGGAGGGAAAGGGGCAGTCAAAATGTTGTTCATCAAATTCAAGATGTCAGAAAATAACTGTAATCTTGAATATTTTTGTTAATTAACAAATTGTTTATTAACTAATTATATTAGAAACTAATTGAAAAATGGACATCAAATTCATGTTTAGTGAGTTAAAAGTTAGACTCGAATATTTAGAGAATTTTGATTTTTTGTTAATTTGTTAATTGTTTATTTATTAATGAATTGTTATAAACATTGAATAAACACTGTTTATCGGGCCAATAAATGAAAAATACACTCTTCCTACTTAAGATCAATGGAAAATAGCGTTTAAATTTTTTTTACCACTATTTCTTGCTTATTAACAAATTAAACAACTTATCAAGGACCAAAAGTGGTAAGCTTTGATCTAGGTGTCAAGACGGATCGAATGAACTCTCACAGATCAAAGTCGGTCCATAAGAAAATGTTAGTTGGTCAGGTCGATTTTGGGCTTCATTAACCGGACTATTGATGTTGATTGTATTTATTCGCCATATAGCATAGTAGAAAAAAACATTCATCTAAGTCGATTCATAGATTCCATTCACAAAGCTAAAAATGATACATTGACAGTCGCACCCCATAACATAGATATCCCTGTCAATTCGAGTAAACTTTCACATAACATAGAGTAGAATTTTACTTATTTCCACGCCTTTAGCTGTTTCTACTCGTTTGAAATTGAATCTTGTGAATAGACATCGAGGGGACAGAGCCCGCGGACAAAAGGTATTTAATAAGCTTTTTTGATTAGTTAACTCCATCTATTTGTATATCCTTCTGTTAGTAGCATGTTGAATATGTTCATGCTATACGTATAATTATTCAAATTTTCAAATATTTCCTACAAGGACAGCATATATTGAGAATATCTATGAATCACAAGTGAAATATTTATTCCATTTGCGATAAAAATACTTAATCAATAAATTAGGAATTTCATATTCATATATTATTTTATAGTTGATATTCATTGTTGAATTTACGTACGTTATAAATAATAATTTATGAGTGAAGTCCTACTGCAACTCTGAAAAGTAAAATTTTGAGTATTTAAGAAACTGATTTTTGATGCTTAATGTTTTAATGTCTCGGTAAAAAAGGAAATCGGAGCATACAATTTTATTTCACCCCCAAACCAAATCTAAGTATTATATTTTCCTATTAGGTGGACTATCAAAATCATTGACATAAAGGACTAAACAAACCTTACTTTCATTATACCATAGAGTAATTAATTTGATATAGAGTATTGTTATCGTTAATCTTTTGACTGCAATAAAACCCTAACTATCTCTATGGTCATAAACATAAGGCACCAAATTCACCACCTTTTGAGTACAAATTTTATTTACCTGCAAACTTAATTATACGATTTAAGTCGATAGAAATATACCGTTAGGTGGTATTATATACCGGGATATCAAAAATTATCTTGGTCAAGGGTGGTTGTGGAATCTAAAACGTGTGTCTTACTTTACGTTTGAAATAATTATGTCACTGTCACACTGACATCACACACACACACACACACACACACACACACACACACACACACACACACACGCACACACACACACACACACACACACACACACACACATACACACACACACACACACACACACACACACAAACACACACACACACAACTTACCACACAATCGCATATACTCTAGTGATAATTCTCAATTATTCACAAATATATAATGAACAATATTCAACTGTTTGAAAAAATAGATAACTTCAATAACATTGAAAATGAAACATGTCAAAACTCCTTCGAACTTAGAACAAGTATAAAAAACCCAGACGGTATAAATCTTAACATTTTACACTTAAATATTCGTAGTATAAACAAAAATTACGAAGAGTTCATAATATTTTTGGAAGATATTGGTACTGCTAACATAGATATAATTGTATTATCAGAAACATGGCAAATTAGTGATACAAATGATTTTAAAATTGAAAATTTTGATATTAACTACAATAATTCTTGCTTCAATCAAAATGATGGCTTAATAATTTACATAAAATCATCGTACAAACACAAGGCAAATACCATACAATTATCAGAAATTGCATTAACAGAAATAAATCTCAACATAGGTACAGTGAATGTCAAAATTGCAGCAGTTTATCGACCACCATCCACAAACTTAAATACTTTTTTGAATGATGTTAGTAATTTTTATGAGAACTATAATTTTGGAAATTCTATAAATCTATTTCTAGGTGACATTAACATAAACAGTTTGGAATACAACAATCTTCATGTCCGAAATTATTTAAATATGCTAAGTAGCTACTCATTTATATCTTGTTTTAATAAACCAACCAGAATCACCCAAACTAGTTCAACATTAATTGATCACATGTTCATAAATGGTTGCAATAGAATTAACAATCAGATTAAATTAAAACCAATTATTTTAGAATCGAACATAACTGATCATTACCCCATCTTTCTAAACATTAATATACTCGGAGAGGTTAATAAAAATAAAAATCTGACTTCAAACAACCGGAAAATATTTAATACAGAAGCTCTAATTAATGATATTAAACTGGAAAATTGGATTGAAGTCATGAATGAAAATAACTCAATAAGGGCATACGAGACATTCATTCGTAAATTCTCAGTGTATATCGAAAAACACTCTGAAGTAAAAAGAGCAAAACATAACAAAAAATTTATTAAACCATGGATAACAACTGGACTTATGAACGCAATTAAAAAAAGAGATGCAATGAGAAAACTTCTGACTTTAGCACACACCACAGAGTTGGAAAATAGGTATAAACTCTACCGAAACTATCTAAATACGCTCATCAAACTCACAAAAAACAAATATTTTGAAAATAAAATACATGCTTGCGGCAAGGACACCAAAAAATTATGGGATGTAATCAACGAAGCAACTAATAATAATTGCTACAACACGAGAACTCACATAAATATAGAAGACGAAAACCACGCTCAAGTAACTAACGACAAGCAAATATCAAACAAATTTAATGAACATTTCACAGAAATTGGTAATGAATTAGCTAGAAATATTAAAAAATCTGAAATAAAACTAAAGCCGTGCAAGATTACAAATAAAAACTTTTACCTAACACCCGTGAATGAAAATGAAGTCATTCAAATTATATCTTCCTTAAAAAATAAATGTTCAACAGGTCCAGATAAAATACCACAAAATATAATAAAAGTAACACAAAAATATTTAAGTGCACCGATTGCACATATTATAAATTTGATATTCACTACCTCTAGTGTACCTAACGATTTCAAGAGTTCAACAGTAATACCCTTACATAAAGGAGGTGACAAAACTATCAAACATAACTATCGTCCAATATCCTTAATTAATAGCATGGCAAAAATTTTTGAAAAATGTTTAAATAATAGGTTAAAATCATACCTTACTAAATATAAACTATTATCCACAAATCAGTTTGGTTTTCAGGAGGGAATAAGTACTGAACTAGCTGTGTCAGAAGTAGTTAACACAGTAATCTCAGGTATGAATGAGAAGAAAAAGTGTTTAGCTATATTTTTGGATTTAGCAAAGGCATTCGATACTGTGTCTCACAAAAAACTACTCGAAAAGCTCGAAAATATAGGAATAAGAGGCGATATCTTAGAGCTTTTCAAAGATTATCTATCAAACAGATGTCAGCGCACACTAGTGAACGAGACTCTTAGTGATCCACTTCAAGTAAACCGAGGCATTCCCCAAGGTACGGTCTTAGGACCAACCCTATTCAATATTTACATAAACGACCTATGCAATATAAGTAAATACGCCAGAATTATTTGCTACGCTGATGACACGGTGCTTTTGCTGAGTTCGGAAACATGGTGCGATGCCTTTCATAAGGCCAGTACGGAATTGAGTATCCTCAAAAGTTGGCTAGACACTAATGATCTTTCATTGAATAATACGAAAACCAACTTTATAACGTTTTCTCCCACAATTATCGATATCCCTAATAATGATAAAATAATCATACATAATCAAGATGCATGCTTTGCAACAGGGAATTGTAATTGTAAGACTACAGTAAACAGAACAGACAGTATACGTTACCTTGGGGTGGAATTGGACCAACATTTAAAGTGGCAAAACCATATTAATAACTTGATAGTAAGAATGAGAAAATTGATTTATAAATTAAATCAACTAAAAAACATCCTCGACAATAACAACAAAAAATTAGTATATAAAGCTCTTGTGGAATCTATGATAAAATATTGTATAATAATTTGGGGCGGTGCATATGAAACTGCTATTCATCCTTTAGAGATATGTCAAAAATTACTTTTAAAAATTCTGTACAAGAAAAAAAAACTATATTCAACTGAAAACCTGTACAATGAGACCAACATTTTGAACACAAGATATTTATATTACCATGCAGTTACTAACTTCATTCATAAAAGTAGAAACCGTTTACTAAATCATAGGTATGAGACTCGAGCTCAAGTAAACAGAAGATTAATGAACATAAAACCATCTTCTTCTCTAATTAAAAAATCTCTATTGTTCCTGGGTCCTAAAATATATAACCAAATACCTCCAAGTATTAGAGATATAAGGTTTTCAAAGAAATTTTACAGAGAGACTTCTAATTATATAAAACAAAATGGAATTGATTACAACTACATAAATTTATTGTAAATGTTTTGATAGCATGTTTCTGAAAATTCTGAGTTTTGAATTTATCTTCAAGCTAGTACACAAGCACAAACACACACACACACACACACACACACACACACACACACACACACACACACACACACACACACACACACACACACACACACACACACACACCTACACTCGCACACACGAACACACACACATAATTAAAATATACAATTACATACGCATATACATAATGACGTGATAAATGTTCTAATGAATTTATGAATGTAGAAACCCTTTTTTATTTATTTTATTATATTATGAATAATTTGTTTAAAACTTTTTTATTTTTAGTTGAGTCATTCTCAGCACATATAAGCTTTGCTTACGTGCATTTATAATTATAAATAGAATGTTTAATGTATGCTCTTTTCTGAGAATAAAGATTATTATTATTATTATTATCAATAACCTACAAATTTCATACCTATTTATTTCAGTTGTAAAACAATAATGAACTACAGATTATGAAATAATTATGTGAACTTTGATCCTTTTCAGAGGTCGTAATAGCCACAATCCGGGTCAAAAACTGTTTCGAAATAGGTAATTTTCCGTAAATCGAATGACGTTCACGTGAGAAGCCCGTAGCACGCGAGTTAGAAAAGTGCAAACTGGTTGTACCTAATACGGCTTTACGACGATTTTTCGAGTGCCGTTTTCGTTCCATGTAGTTAGATTTAGTATCGGACCGTGCCCGACGGCCCTTATTTTTTCGATAAATGTCCATTAAATAGGAAAATTTAATTAAAACAGTTTGAGCTATTCTCAGATCTCAGCTACGCGCATCTAACGTTCGACGTACCAAAGAGAATTTTCTCGCGACTAAAATATACACGAAGCGGGTAAAAGCTAGCGGCCCATAGCCAAAAACACTTTATTACAACGCGCCGGTCGTACGGGGCAAGAACCGGTCCCAAGTTACCAAGACCGAGGTAAAATGTATAAACTCTAACTTACGCGCAGCGAGCTCCTCGAGGCATATGTCAAAATGATTTCGTTCGTAGCTAATTACATAGGACGTCTGGCGTTCATACAATTATGTTTTTAGATAATTCGAACCTTCTAATTTCGATAGGCCACGTGAAAATTGCGGAGTATAATAATAATTATTTCAAACGTAAAGTAAGACACACGTTTTAGATTCCACAACCACCCTTGACCAAGATAATTTTTGATATCCCGGTACCTTATGACATGAATATAAAACTGAAATTTTTATTTTATCTCCTGATGCTGAACAAATAATTAGAAATGTATATCAATCTTTGCCAAAAAGAGCCGAAACGTCTGTTTTAACAAGTACATTCTTATCTTCGGTTAAGGATATAGTACTAAAGCCTATTATTCCTAGAAAAAAGCGACATGACTCTGGCACATTTAGAAGTACTGTACTTATACTGGTTTCCCTAAAAAATTGTTTGACAAAACATATGTTTGCTGTAGTATTTCTAGTTTAAGGAGAATTTCGCTTAGAATGGGGCTTAAATACCACACGATTGATAAAAGACAAACCATAATGGAATCTCAACGCTTACGAGAAAGGCGTCATAATCATTTGATAAAGCTATTAAACAATATAGAGCAGGAAATCGTCCAATTATCTATCTTGACGAAACATGACACTGCGAAGAAAGGATGGAATGATTTTTCAACAAATACCAAACCAAAGCTTCAAATGAATGCAAAAATAACAGTAATTTTTTGTTCTGAGTTGTCTATTCCTTTCTAGATTACCAACAGGAAACTGACGCAAAACTTTTTCAAGATTGGTTTGAAAATCGTTTTCTTTAAAATATACCAAGAAATAGAGTAATTGCACTGGACAATGCTAATTATCGTAGTCGTGAAGTAAAAATGTTGGCTAGCTCTAACAGTACTAAAGCAGACCTTTCAAGATAGATAATAATATATTTTTTGAAGAAACTTAGAGAATACGGGATCTTTTAGAAGTATTAAAGGTTTTCAGAATTAATAAAGATATGATAAACTAATAATAACGATAATGGTCAATTCCTCGGAAATGGACCGATAACTTTTGATGGCATAGGGTATCTCAACAATTGCCAACACCAATGAACATTTTCCACCAGGTTTGGGAGGGTTAACTTGCAGTCCAATTTTAACTGGTCAGCCTGATGAACGGATACGATAAAAAATGATGGCTCATGGTGGAAGTGTTTAAGAATGGCATGCTTTTCAAGTAACCACAACTTGGAAAGGGTTAACCTCCAGTCAAAAAAAAATGCGGATATTGTATCTCGAGATCTAGCAGCTGGCGAAAATTCGGTCTGGGAGATGAATTGGTCAATGAACCGTCCTCTAACGATAAACCATAGTGCCATCGGGTTAAGGTTCAGACGATCAATATCGCTTTGGCTCCTAGACTATTATGCTTTGAAGAGCAGCCAGTTTATGTTGTATAGAGCGATTCGAATCCACAAAAATTCATGTATGAAATTTACTTAAAAAATACAATGTTACCACATCTTTCAGAACAAATAATACGGTAGACAAATATATTAAAAATCACAAAGATAAGAATAAAGAAGATCAAGAATCAGGTAGAGTGTGAAGATTGTGATAAATTCCAGACAGGATCATCTTTCAAAACTAGAATTGAAGAACATTATAATATGAACAAAGGAGATTCAAAAGTATTATTGGATATTAAGAAACTGATTCATTTCAAAGATGATTTTGAGATTCTCCATAAGTCAGTTAAAAGTAAAGTATTGAACAACTTAGGGAAAATTGAAATATTAATAAGTTTTAAAATACATTCCTGTATACCTTTTAAACGATCACAAAGACTTTGCCAATTCTTCATTATTAAATTTCAATCATCCCTTCCTTCTTAATCTTAATTGTAATATTTAAGGAATTAACCATATTTGTAAAACCATTGTTTGATAAAGTCAATGTGTGGTGAAATGTATTGTCTAATAAAAACAAAGTTTGTGAAAATGTATTACAAGTTTATTTTTTATTAAAGCTATAGATATGAATTTTCATCAAATAAGCACCAAAACCATCCAAAATGATACACATATTTTAGGTTAGTACTTAGAACCAGTGGCGGCTCCTCGAAGGAGGCTCAGTCTCCTCACCAATTTACCCAGCAAATAGCACCAGAAATATTTTGTTGATCATTCTGCATTTTATTTCCTATTTCTCTAATAATTTTTTTAATTTCACAATTAATTCCCCGTTCTCAGTAGTTATTTTTGAATCTGACAACAGTGCCCTGAGGCTAGACCCTGCAAACTCTGTATATATCTCAAACCATAAACAGTAAACACGTGTTGCTCAACACAGTTGCCATTTTTCCGAGCAGTCCAATTGCTAAATACCCTAAAAAATAGCTGAAATTGCAACACTCTCAGTAGGCTAGCCTGCCTTTCAGTTTAGTACGGACGATGATACGGAATAATACACATGCTTGTTGCGTGGGTGTTTGTTTTGTTTCGTTTTATATGACTAGCGGGAATAATTGTTAAGTGACGCCACGCGAAGTAAGGTTAGATTAGAATTTGTCTGTTGGTTAAATTATTAAAATTTGAAATGAGTGTTAGCGATTTAGTTGCTGACTTTTTAGAAAATTCATTTAGTGGATTAACATATGACGAAAACCGAATAAAAATTTTTTTGCCAAGAGAAACTCTATACCTTTACGTTGGTTCTTGTAGGGCAACACTTAATTTTGTCACTGAAGTAGCTGGTACGGTCGCTGGGCAAAGGTTAAATTAATTGGCTGAATAGAGTATATTTTTACAAAAATGTTTCATGTCCTGCCCCCTCTCTTAAAAAGTTCACGAGCCGCCACTGCTTAGAACCATTGTGAAAGACGCGGCCACAGAGAAAATAAACAGACATATTTATATCACTGTTAGAGTATTGAATCCTCTTTTAGATAACTTATTTGAAAATGGTGTAGAACAAAATAAACATTATATTAGCTATGGAACTTAGTAGACTATCTACAAATATTAGTCTTATCCAAATTGGTCATTGTACGGATAAGAAAACTATGAACTGAATTATTATAGTTTGTTATTCAAGATGCACATAAATTATATTCATTTCAATATTCAAGCAAACGTTTCTATGCAGCGGATTATGTTGTATTTTAGTGTAAATCTTTCAAATTCAAAGGTTTATTTCCATTTCATTTATACAAAGCATTCATTATCATTATTAGATTCTAACTATAATCCATTTAATTATTTGCTTTACAATTTGTTTCAAACGGTGATACGCAAATAGTCGTTCAGTATTCTAAACTTAGTGCATCAGTGTAAGTGTATAATACAGTTTCTAAGAGCAGTGATTATGTTGGAAATCATCCAATTTTCAAAGGAAGAATTTTAATTTCAATTCTTTGACACGATATTTCAACAAATGTATCTATTTCTTGATTACTTTCTTCGAATCGATATCCATTTGAAATTTGAATTTAATTCTTCAATTTCCGAATGAATAGACATATATTTTATAAAATCTAAATTATAAAAGTATATATGAAATATCCATTTGAAATTTGAATTTAATTATTCAATTTCCGAGTAATAAATATATCTTTCATCAAGAAATTTCAAAAATAATTAATTTACTTATACTTTTTATTTATTTAATCAATAAAATAAAACTTAATAATACTTCAGTACAAATTAGTTCAAAATTTAATTCTTGATTGTAAAAATGATTAAATTTGTTATATTCGGAAGCCATCATTTAATAAATCTGTAAATGAAATTACTTATAAAAGGTTGGAATAAAAAATTATATAAATATAGCTTTAAACTTTAAACTAAAAGATGGAACACACATTTTATCTTTCATAACAAATGAATAGACATATATTTTATAAAATCTAAATTATAAAAGTAAATGTGAAAGAAAAAATGCATAAATTAAAAAGTACATGAAAGTGTGCATATTTTTTATATTACTTTATTTTGTGAGATATAATTATAGTCGAGTCAATTTGGCGAAAAAGCTCGGAAATTTTTCCAAACAGACCAATCAACTTAATTTTTTTGCAAATCGTTCCTGGACGGATACTGAACGATATTGAACTTTAAGATCTTGGCGGTCGACCATTTTTCACCTGTTAAACCGGAAATTGGACAATTTTCATGGGAAAATTTGAAAATTGGTAAGTATTGCCAAAATTGGCTGGTAAACTTCACTCGGAGGTTTTCGGGTTCGCTGATCACGATCACACTATCTTATAGGATGTGAAATGAGGCCTGATAAGGTTCCTATAAAGGGTTTCAACCTTCTCTCAACAAAAAAAAAATTAAAAATAACTCGATCTAACCTTGACACCATTTCGTAGTATTTATTGGTAAAAAACTTAAGCTATGTTATTGTTTATTAAGCATGTTTTATGATTAGAGTAATTAAGTCAAAATTCTTCACTTACGACTGATTGTAATCTATTTAAACTATGTAGAAATAGGTAGTTATCCATTCTACCAGAATTCATACAATATCTACAGCGTGAAAGTAAATCGTTAATTTCGCCTTTCGTGTCTTAAAAATCACATAGACACGCCAATTATGTTTTTCGTTTTTAGTTCTTGACAGTTTATTTTTGATTTTTTATTGATTTTTACTTTCCTCAATATACGTTGTGTAAGAAAATAATTGCAATCGGCTAGCTTTCCGGATTTTCACAGAGATATCCCTTCTGAGCCTTGCTTAATCCATCCAGACTATTTCAGAGTTGATCTCTGTCTGTGCGTGTCTGTGTAGTGGTCGTACGAATTTGAAATATTGTAAATCGCTTTATAGTGATGAAAATAGAAAAGTATTGTTTTGAGGCTCGATAGCCCCCTTGTTTGGGGTACTTTTGATATACATCTTCGGTTTTTGGAATAGAATCTATTTTACTTTTTATTAACAGTGTTTTTATGATTATAAATATATAAGAGTGTCCCAAAATTAACGCAAGATTTGAATAAAATAGAAAACACAGTTTTTAGTCTTCAGATTGTTATTTTTTTATTGGATTATAAAGTGCATAGGATAGGGCTATTTATGGAATAACACATCGGGCAAATGACCTCCCTGCTTTGCTAGCACACACGCGCTATTTTGTCGAAATTTTCCATGATCATTCTTCATAAATGTGGCTGAATTTCGTTGATGCAGCGTCTAATTTCCTCCTGTAATGCACGAGTGGTTGTGGGGTTGCTGACATAGACCTTTGACTTCAAATAACCCCATTAAAAGAAAACTAATGGTGTTAAATCACATGATCTAGGTGGCCAATTCTGATCACCGAAACGAGAGAGTACACGACCAGGAAATGTCTCATGCAGTAATTGAATTGTTTCACGGGCTATATGGCATGTGGCACGGTCTTGTTGAACCACATATTGGCCACATCAATATCATCCAATTTCGGCAGAAAGAACGGTGTTAGCATGTCGCGATATCGAGCACCAGTAACAGTCACTGCTTGACCAGCCTCATTTTCAAAAAAGTATGGTCCACAATGATGCCTCCAGCCAAGAATCCGCACCAAACAGTGACACATTGTGGATGCATTTGTTTTTGACAATCACATGTGGATTCTCCGAACCATAAACAAGGCAATTTGGGGGATTAACTAAGCCATCAAGGTGAAAATGTGCTTCATCGCTTAGGATGATTTTGCTCGAAAAATCAGCGTCCACTTGTTGATGTTCAATAATCAATTCAACGAATCCTCTCCGCTGTGCATGGTCATTAGGTTTCAGTTATTTTGTTAATGGAATTTTGTAAGCATGGAGACACAGATCTTTTGCGAGTATACGCTGTAGACAGCCCCTTGAAATTTGCAATTCTTGTCCACGACGCCAAATTGATGTTCTGGGATTTCCACCAACACTCTCACGCACTGCTTCGACATTGACATTGAACGACTTGTTTTTGGACGACCAGTGTGTCTTCCTGGATTTTTCATTTAGACTCTTCACAGTTGACTAAGTTCTCTAACAGTGGCCGCCAAAAACGCCAATAATGAAAACACGTTGTGGTAACTCTCAGCTGTCAAATTGTTTTTTACAAGGTTGCCAACAATTTACTGCACAAATGGCGGCAAATTCAAATCTTGCGTTAATTTTGGGACACAATCATAGAATTAACCTGCAGAAGTGTCCGAAAATGTGTCACATTTTTGTGTGCCTGATCATATAGAGAATAATAAAACCAATAGTTAGTGTATCATAATGATATATTAGTTTAAGTATCCTGTGGTCATGTAAGTAAGGCTGATAATTCATAGTTCTTTGATAGTTCGCTTGATAGCAATAGTAATTTACTTTACAAGGACTGAAAATTACTCGTTAAAGTACAAGTTTAAATGTTGACGGAGGAGGCAAAGTACGAGTATCTACTTTAATAGTTTTTTATGAACATGTGTCGTGAAATGTTTAATTTTAATAAGATAACGAACTGTTTATTTCCTTTTTTTATAATTTGTCGCATTTATGATTATTTTAAATTTTGAAAACAGTTCCATTAATTCGCTTTTAGTGACAGCTACACACTCTTCTTTCTACATTTTGTGTCAAAAAATTCGCTTGATGTCGACTTGATGTCGACGTTTCGCCAACCCTTAGAAGTGCAATCTTCAGGGCAGGCTTGAGGCTTGAACTGAAACTTTCAGTTTTTTTCAAGATTAGCTATCCGCTGAAGTCTACTATTCATGAGAACCTTTAAACTATCAAAAAAAAAGTTCCGATGCTTAATATCTCGTTTCCCAATACTCCATCGCTGGCAAACACGATGTTCTACGAACACTATAGGTTTTCCTCTGGGCAGTCAAAATATATAACAAAAATGTAAAATCACCGAAGGAATGGGAAAATTGATTCGAAACAAATAAGGAAGTACGACGAAATATCCTGAATATTATGAGATAAATAAAATAATGATAGAATTGTGAAACACATGTGTTTTCAATGTCATTAATAGGAAAGCATATTATTTATGTTTTAACGTTACATAAGGATGAAAAAAAATTAAAGTGGTTTCACATACCGACTAACAAAAATAAATCGTTTCAAATAATTAATTATAGATCTTGTTGTAGTATGCTACGTGTTCAAATTTTCAATTTCAATTTTGTGACGCTTATCAGTTAATATTAATTTGTAGGCTGAGAGTGACCTCTCTACAACTACTGACTTCACCGAGTAACATTTAAAGTTTGGCACCATATCCACAAAAACTAAGTCCGATCTATGCCATTAATGTAAGCCTTAATTTGCCTAACCGCTTCAAGATCTGAATTTTTCACAAGAGCAACGCATCCGAACTTGTACATACAAAGCTTCTATTATCTCATAACCAAGAACTGCTTAATGTTTCACTAATTCTCTAAATTTCAAGAAGTTATATTTCTAGTCCATTCCTATTTCTAGTTCAAATTGACCTGTTTGAAACTGCTGGAATTCAGCAATTGTGTAGAATTATGTATTCTAATATACAATAACTTGGCGAAAAGGGAATTGATTAATTAATTTTTTTAATCACATGCCCTGATTCCCTTCTTTTAGAAAATATGAACTTGATGATGATTGATAATATACCCAAAACGTTGCAAGACAATCAAGTGTGGCACATAGTCGTAAACAGGATGATCACTTCTATCAAAATCGATAAGAAATAATGCTGATCCATATTTTTAATAAACAAAAGTTGATGATTGACCTCAGAAAACGGTACGTCGTATTCAACAAATTTTGATGCTATTTCGTAAAGGAATAAAGTGCCATTAAAAACCGTTTTCGGTTTGTACATCCCCCAAACAACCGCAGAATGTTAAAATAAATAAATTGGCTTTTGTAACCTTTTTCAAAATATCTTAGCAGAATTAGCGAAAATTAAAAAAAATTGAAACGGGATCTTATTAACTCATCTGATTATGCAAAACTTTCTCCATTTAACCTACCTTCCAACTTTTATAATAACTGAGCTCACAATACACCAAACTAAAAAAATGAGACACACTATATATCACAGTCATAGATTTAACCTGCATAAGATCTGTGTTAACAAAAAATAGAGGGAGGGAAGTTATCAATGTGTATGGAAATTGGTCTGACATTGAACTTGTTGATATAGGGATACCTCAGGGTTCAGTGCTAGGTTCGTTACTATTCTTGATCTACCTAAACGATTTTCCATCATTCATGAAACATGTGAGATTGCTATCAGCAAGACAGATTCCCAAATATTAGTTTTACGTGAAATTCTTGCTCCGAGGTCTCTACCGCACGACCCCCATGGTCAAGGGATTGGGATCATGCGAACCCCACTGGTAACAGCGGGACCCTATTCAAGTCCTTACTGTGACTGTGCATGGTCAGTTCCCGAGCTGAAACGCAGCTCACCCGTCGAAGGTGAAGGATTGTAACAATGTTACTCTCCAACACCCACTTGTCAGCATGCGGCTCTGAACCACTACCCTCACAAAATTTACACCAAGCGGTCGGACGGAGTTTGCACTCCGGGGCCTCCAACCCCCGTGGTACCATTCAATGCAAGATCACTGGTTCGATCTCTCACAAAATGAATTCTGCTACAGTTTAGTTGAAAGCCTCAACTCTGTAACCAGCTGAGGTACGTGGAGTCACCACACTCCAAAGATCCTACCGTACTCAGTCACTTGCCAACCAATGAATGTCAAGCTTAGGCCTTTCTGGTGGTGTCTTCCTGCATCTGCAAGGCAGGAAGATGGTTCTCTGGTAACAGACTTTATTTGAACCATGAAAAAATAGATATGCAGCCGACGTGAAATTCCTTGGAATGCACTTATACTCGAGACTTGCCTGGAATGTTCATACAAACCAACTGACTCAAAAAGTTTGCGAAAACATTCATGCACTAAGGCGTCTATCGAACCAGGTGTCACAAAAGTTTTGAGAAAAGCTTATTTCGCTCTCTGTTAATCTCATTTGAAATATCGCAACTTAGGATAATTCGTATTATAGGCAATATTAAATATAGAAAATATTGTAAGACATTAATCAAAGAACAGAAGATTCTTACACGACCATCACTTTTTATCTTGGAGTCTTTAATATTTGCACATAAAAATCACAAAAAGGCCTTAATGTTATCTAAGAATCAGTTTATTCACTAAGCTAATATGAAAGTATTCACCGAATATGATTGTATAGATTTCAATGTTACATACTATTCCATGTACTAATAGTTGTTTAATTTTTTCAGTTAGGTAATGGATTCAATATGGAAGCGACTATTAAAATTTTGGCAGTTTGGCTCTGGAAGAACGGTAAGTTCTCAAACAAATTAGATGTATTCTCTACATAAGTTCTTGCTCTTATTTATCGCACCACTAGAATAATTATTATTGATAACATTATTTAACTTTGGCTTATTGTAATTTACAATGGATAATTGAACAATATGGTGTCGGAGCGCGTTTGTTTGCTGCTGGTAACCGATGGTTCAAGCAATGCAGAAGGTTCGGGGGACGAAGTCTTTGGGCCCGAAACCAAATACTCCGAACCCATGGGTAAATACAACATTATCTTTGTAGTGGAAGTCCATGCAATTGATGATGTACCCAGCTCAATATGAACAAAGTATACATAAGAAGGATATAGACTTAATTTCCGACAGTCAAGCAGCTACAAAAGATGGTTTTCTCAATTGAAAAGCTAAGCTAGACGCCTCAGGAGTACATAACAGAATCATCCTCTACTGGCTTCCAGGAATCAAGGGAGATGAACAGGCGCAATGAAGTTGAACCGTCTTTGATAGGAGCGGAACCTTTTTTAGGCAAGCATTCTATAAAGTACCGGGATATCAAAATTATCTTGGTCAAGGGTGGTTGTGGAATCTAAAACGTGTGTCTTACTTTACGTTTGAAATAATTATGTCACTGTCACACTGACATCATCAATAACCTACAAATTCCATACCTATTTATTTCAGTTGTAAAACAATAATGAACTACATATTAAAAATTATTTTGACAAGGGTGGTTGTGGAATGTAAAACGAAATGTTAACTTTGAACCGCAATAGCCGCAAACGGGGTCGAAAACTGTTTTAAATCGGTTAATTTTCGATAAATCGAATGACGTTCACGTGAGGAGCGCGTAGCTCGCGAGTTAGAAAAGTGCAAATCTTCGGAACATCTTTACGAGGACTTTTCGCATGCGGTTTTCGCTCCATGTCGTTAGATTATGAACAAAATGTCGATTAAATAGGAAAATTCAATTAAAACAGAAACAGGTACTCTCAGGTCTCAGCTACGCGCGTCGAACGTGCGACGTACCAAAGGGAATTTTCTAGCTACTAAAGTATACCCAAAAGCGGTTAAAAGCTAGCGGCCTATATCCGAAAACACTTTATTACAACTGGCGCCGGCCGCACGGGATCATATTCTAACTGACGCGTAGCGAGATCCTCGAGGCATATGTCAAAATGATTACGTTCGTAGCTAATTACATAGCTGGCGTTCATGCAATTATGTTTTTATACAATTCGAACCTTCTAATTTCGATAGGCCACGTGAAAATCCCGGAGCCTAAAGCGCTAGAGACTTCTGAGTGTTATAACATTCGTATAAAATTGCGAAATTTCTCACTTTTAGAAACTTCAAATTAATTAATTTGAAACAAGTTTTGATAACGTAAAGTAAGACACACGTTTTAGATTCCACAACCACCCTTGACCAAGATAATTTTTGATATCCCGGTACAAGGTTCTGCAGCTTTCATCCAGGATAAAGACAATTCAAAACCACCCTAGATAAGTTTAGGAAAAGGACGTTCGTTCTCGAGATAATAGAAAGCTAACCAGGAATAACCAATCATAACAGGATTAATGAGAGGATACTGCAAACTGAACGATCACATAAGTAAAATTGGTCTAGTGAGCGATGAAATGTATACATTTTACACAAGAAGAAACACCAATACATCTGCCGGCCGACTGCTCCGCAGGAGAGTACTGTGATGGGGACTACAATAGTTTTTTAAGGGTTCAGTATACCTGACAACCCTTAACAATTTAATCCAATCTAGTGGGACATTGATAAATGACAGACTTTGCAGTTTACATGAGAATTATTATGATATGAAAACTGAATATTATATCAGTATAAAAGGGTTTGACGAGGTGTATTAATTATGCAAAATTATTTATTATTTTATTACTTATTAATAATTAGCGATAATGTATTTATATAGACTGTAAACTCGTTGAACCACTTTTCGAATTTCTAAGGACATATGCAATAACTCCGATAACATAAGAAAAAACTGTTATCTAGCATAAAAACTAAAATGTCACGTTGTAGATTGAAAAAACAATTATTTATTTTGTAACTTCTTGTTGCATATTATAATAAAAATATTGAATATAGGTACATATATTAACCAATAAGATATTTTTGAATTAAACACAAAGTAGTAATATTATTCATGTTCACACTATCATAGTGTATGTATAAAACAATGGGTAGATAACGCTCAAAACCTAAATTTGCAGGTGAAAGATTAGAAAATCATATTCACTTTAACACAACTAACGGTGATAAAAATCAGTTAGCTAGAATGATGAATAATTAGGAAAATGTTTGGTATATAAATATAACAATACGGATATTATCTTGCACTTTGCGTTTGATTCTCTTAAAACTACTGAATTGTACAAGTTGAAATATAAAACGATTATTATAAAAGAACAATTACTTTGTTTTTATGCCACTTTTCATTTTTATTGGAAGTGATTTAAAAACAAAGTAATTGTTCTACCATCGACTTTTTGAATTATTTTGTTAGATATCACTACTTCTTTCAGACATGTTAATAATTTGGTACTTTACAGTTCATTGTCGATACATGCAGTAGGATTAGAAATAGTTCGTCCAAAACTAACTGCAATGAATGTAAATAAAGACACGTGCCTATACCTTCTACAGGGTGAGTCAGTTTTTGGTAGACAAACTCCAACAAGAGATAGAACAGATGTTTTAAAGGAGAAAAAATTCTATAAACATATATCGTAGAAGGCTTCGTTTTCGAGATACAGGGTATCGGAATTGAAAAAAAAATTTCGTTTTTTGTGAATTTCTCCGGAACCATTCATCGTACAGATAACAACTTTCGTGAGCATTTTCTACTCATAGTAAGCTATGTATAGTGTGATAAAAAAAAATTTTTTTAGTCATAATTGGAGAAGATTTTGAAGGGGTAGTGGGTGTTTTTCTTCCCAACTTCTACGCCAATGGAAAAAGTACGGTTTTGAGACAACCATTCGGACCGCCAATGTTTTCTACACAAAAAAAGTACTTGGTCATAAGCTTTAAAGTTGACCGTTTTCGAGAAAAATCAACTTTTATGTTGAAAAACATGGTCAATTTTTCGGTTTTGTTACTTGTCCTGACGTTTAAATAAATTTTGTTTAATAAGTAAAAAATAAATTTTATTTCAAAGAATTGACCATGTTTTTCAGCATAAAAGTTAATTTTTCTCGAAAACGGTTCAGTTCAGGGCATTACCCCTTTACCCATTTTGATAACTTACAAGAGAAACAATGTCAAGTGGATCAAACGCATATACAAGGAAAATACTACATACAATTATTTCCTTACTATCTAATGCATGAATTAAATAGTTTACAAAATTAAACAAATCTGTGGTCGTAGACCCAATCCCTTATAAAGCCATGTTGAGAAAGATTTTAAAAAATGCACGCTGACTCTATTGCACATTAAATTTCCCAATATTTTCGAGAAAACTGATAACAAATTAATTGGACGATAGTTTTCGATTAGCTCAGAGCCCCATTTCTTACGAAGAGGAATGTAAATTGCCATTGTTAGTGGTTCGGGGAAAATACGAGTCGTTGTATAATGTTGAAGAGAGCTTACGAGTAACGTGATACACATTTTGAGCAGTTTTGGAGATATGCCGTTAACCTGACTAGTTTTTGGGCCTAATTTTTTTGCACTATTTCACTAATTTCATCAGTTAAACAGTCGAATGAATATATTGAATTTTCCCTGAACCATGTGATCGTTGAAGTTAATGCTTACAGATATGGCGACTCCAAACTGAACCAATGTAACCATTGACAAATGAATGAATATGATTCATCTAATTCTTGTTGGCTTTTGTTAGTTAACAATGATAAGATCTCGTGATAGAGTTCATCAGCAGAACGAGGAAGTTTGCAATGCTATTATCATTATTAATTTAGAGGCGAATCGGTAAGGTTCCTTTTTGCCTAATAGCACGAGACCCTTTGCCTCGATTTGTTAATAGTCGTAATTTTGGTCCACCAACTTGTTTTCTGGGCCATTTTTAATGACATAATTTCGATCCCATTCGTGACATCTTTATCATTTCACATTTCTTAATTTGAAAGACTCGTCTTTAAAATTCTCTCTTATAAGAACTACCAGTCTTCCTTACTAACTTCCGTATACTCACGATTGGTCTATGCACTAACTCTTTGATTCTACATCCGCCTCCTGATTAAAGCGTTTACTAACTTGCTATGTAATAATATTACAATATATAAACATTATGGATATAGTAAATAATTGCGTAAGCTTTCTTTCACCAAATCGAGTTGAAATTACCAGATTTCTAATTGCAAAATCCTATAATTATAATTAACCGCGCAAAATCACTTTAGATATGTCTACACTATATCGAGCGACATGTCGAATGATTGTTATTCAATCGCTAACTTATAAATTATATTTAATTATGTCAATGACATTCAGATGCACGATTATTTATTATGTGGTACATATTGTATTGAAACGCTTTTCGTTCTCTGTTCAATATCTGTGGCTCTTTTCCAATCACTACATACAATACTCAGGCTCTGAGTTTATATATCACAATGAGTTCAGTTGAACTGTCAAAATTATTGCCAAACAAATTAACTAACTCTCATGATACTGTAGACAACACTGATTGACAATCTACTGAGTACGTAGTTCTTCTTGAAAAGTCTACAGCGTTGTATTCATATATGATAACAGTTCGATGATTTAGTATGACGTCATTCGAATCTTGAATTATTTCGGACACTTCTACGGTTTTATCCGTAATCCCCATGGTAAATCCTGCCTGTCGTAAAATGCGACTAAATGGATAACCATAGCTGGTAGATGTTTTTCTCATCTCCCGGTGAAACATCACCACCACGACCAATGTTTTTGGTCGATGCTTCTGGTCTCAACCTATAACCATTTTCCTGTCTACCTACCGATACCGACACTTTATCCATTCCTAGAGTAAAATACTCCAGAAGAAAAATACCTCTTCTTTCGGAATTCTGGGCGGAGGGTGCTCGAGGGGATTGAACATTGACAAATATAAACGATATTCATTACCACCTGTAGATACACAAACCATACTTAACTGAGACGCAGGTCAAACCATCCACAAACACGACTTATATGCACTGCCCTGACCACGAGATCCACACTCGTTTCAGATATTTCAGAAATTATCTCTCATGCCACCGAGAGGATAATCTAGAATCACAAGAATTCGATGTATTGTGGTTCAAGCTTGATAATAACATACAGACAAAATTTTTATGTTGTCTTTATCTAACACCAAATGAACCAGCTCATGGTGAACTCTTCGAATTTCTTTTTCTGAAACTTGACCTCATTCAGCAGAACTATCCCTAAACTGAAATTATCGTCACGGGGGATTTCAACGTTCACAACTCTGCTTGGCTCAAGTTCTACAACAAGACGGTTGATGCCAGGGTCGGATTTAGAGGTCTGGAGGCCTCGGGGCAACAAAGGAGTGGAGGCCCCCTGGCCCCAAATTATTTTCCAAATAAAATGAAAAATTTTTTCAGTCGAGTTTTTCAATAAATAATTTATTGTGAAACCAAGTAAATTCTTTTAGTATTTAACAAACATATATAAATATAATCGGAAACAAGAATTATCTGAAATTAAATTTTAGCGTTAACGAACGAACCTTCCGAGCTTTTTTCGCCGAAAAATCGTTGATGATTTCGCCGAAATCCAGTTCTCGAAATAAGTCACTCTCAATGCTCAGGAGAGAAAGCTTTGTTAGACGTATCACAATTGATTTATATATATATATATATATATATATATATATATATATTTGTATGTTTTCTTGGTATATTGGTTCGTATATATACTGATAATGAAATAAAAATTCTGTTTTGACGTTTCAAAACAGAATTTTTATTTCATTATCAGTATATATACGAACCAATATACCAAGAAAACATACAAATATTACAAATGGTTCAAGAATATCAACAAAAGAATATATATATATATATATATATATATACAATTAAAAAAAAAAGAAAATAGTCGATACACGAAATCGAATACCCAACCTCCGAGGCTGCGGGCAAGTACCACCCCACTCAGCCATTGAGCCATTGGGATACTCCCTCAAGATGGGTAGTAAATTGCAAGTGCTCATCAGGGCCATTTAAGATTTTGATATTTTACTGATTGCCTGATTGGAGTGAACAAATATAGATCAATGATTTCTGTTAATATTTAAGAACAATATAGTCATGTTTGTACAAAGGTAAAGGTAGAGGTGTTTACTAGTCGGAATGTAAAAGATTTTTTTTCCGAAGTCTATTGTGGGGGCCCCTCTCTTGTGGCTGTAGCCCCGGTTGCCTCCCCCTAAATCCGGCCTTGGCTGAGGCCTTCGCCATTACCTGTGGTCTCGAGTAGTTAATTAATGAACCAACACGGATCCCTGATAACAACTATCATCATGCTAATATGCTTGATTTGTTTCTCACTAACAATACATATCCCTATGAATTAAAGGTCCGTGCACAATTGGGAAACTCTGACTATCCACTCATCACTACGACCTGTTCTTATATCACTCCACGAACCAATCCAACACCTTCCCGCACAGTTTGGCATTATAGCTGAGCCGACTGGGACGGTCAGTTTTTCTCTGAGTTCCCTTGCAGAAGCGGTATGTTTTGAATCTGATGTCCCAACGCAATGTGCCACAGAGATCTCGTATATTATCAGGCTAGGAATGGAAACTTACATATCCCATATCAACAAATCACAGTCATCTGGTAAAAGATGGTCCAATAAAACAAACTTCATAACAAACAGCATTGGTGCGGTAACCTATGTTTGGAGACCAGTACAGAAAGAATATGATGAATCCAGAAATACATGCAATGAAACAATAAGAAATTTCCCTTCCAGTTTATACCCTCCCCTAACCAAATATGATGGCCCAATGGCTACTGCACCACAAGAAGAATGTGGGGAAGAGATCTTAAAGTTGGGCGGTTTGCCCTAAACTTACCCGTGGTCCTGGGGGAGGCATAGGAATCACGTATACACAACACTTATAAAAGCTATACTTTATCTAAGGTAGAGTTCGATGCCATTATGACTTAATGCCTCGCTCTACGTAAATACAATGGGTACAAGTACTAATGTACAATCTACAATGAATGAATACTACTTATGATATATATATATATATATATATATTAAATGAAATGTGATGTTATTGTTATTATGTCCTAGTTAATCTAGTCTATCTAAGATGTCAAGGTATCTGTGCCAAACAATATGTTTAATATATTAACGCAACATTAAACATATTGCTTTGTGGGTCAGCTCCGAGATGTAAACATATACTTATAAAATAACATTAATAGAAATAAGGTCGCATTCTATAACTTAGGGATTTTAGATAATCTCGTATAGGGATGGAAGATTCCTATACTACAAGAAGCCAAACTTTTTGCTGGAATGTTTGCATGAAATTCCACTTGATGCATTTGAGCGAGTTTTGCACCAAAACCTTCTTTAGAAACTTCCGTCATACGGTTTGCCGCCTCAACTTTGTCGCTGACTGTCGAGTTTTCTCTCAGATGGATCACTCCATGACGGAGTATCCTCCGAGACAGGTCGATGCAATTAATGGATATTCGATGATCTAGTAGAGTTTAATGCTTCCAAAACTGAATCTTGCCTCTTCTAAAGGAAGGTGGATCCTACAATCTCTAATATGATGATGTCAGGTACAACTATTCCTATGAAGTCTTCCATATCCATGCACGAGATCACCAGCAAACGCACATTCCCATGAGATGATCATGTGAGGTTCATTGCAAAAAGAGGTTCACAAAAACTTGATTTTCTGTTCCGCGCCAAGACCTAATTTAGATCCCTACAGCTCCTGATAATCTACAAAGTGAAGATTCGACCTGTCTTGTAGTACTGTTCACATATTTGGAGTTCGGCCCCGAAACATAGGCTGAAGCTCTTGGATTCTATCCAGAAGAGAGTTATTCGTCTGATTGATGATTTCACATTTACTAGTTCATTGATCTCTCTAGAACATCGTAGAAAGGTGGAAGATCTCTCCCTTTTTAATAAATATTTCCATGGTCGGTGTTCATCAGAAATCTCGTCTGCTATTCCACCAAGGGGTTCTTCCTACCAGACTTCATTCTGCTAACGAACAGCGAAGTTGTGTAACTCTTCATAATAAGTTTTCTCTGGCGTAGTCAAAGCATATGAAAAATTATATATGATCGTGATATATACAACCAGAAAAACCCTGTTGTTCAATAAAATAATATAAGTCCAGCCCAAAAACAATACAGTTCCTATTTCCACCACTTCAAAGCGATCTGCAAAATTTAAAATCAGTACAATCAATAGGGGAACGGCGCAGTCGTTACCACAGTGGATTTTCCAACAACTCAATTATAAATTCCATTACATCAATGTTCTAATTAATAATAGTAACTCAAAAAACTTGTTGCATGCTCAAACCAAAGTTCTACCCAGCTTGAAATAAATTGAGAGCTATTATAAGTATAATTCAATTGACCTTAACATATAAGCAAGAGTACAATAACTTCCCAGCATTACAGGGTTTGCCAACAAAATTATCCTTGATCTTGACCAGTCGATCTCCGTTGAAGGCAGTTCAATGCTTGTTGGGTCTACAACTATAATGATAAATGAACACAATTTGCTTTCTTTTTACAGGATTGTTAAACTTTTGGCAAATATGTAACCAGACAAATCAACCGGTTTAATTTATACAACAATGACTTTGATATGATCTATAACAATTTCTATTCGAATTATACTCAATTTGTAGCAGGTCCTTGTTGAAACATTATCAAATATAGTCCATTGAGTCTCACATGCATGAGTAGATCATTTCATAATTTGATATCTGCATAAGTAGATCATTTTTCATACAATGCGGTATCTAATGTAGTCAAATGGGTATAAAAATAGACCAAACCCGTTAATCCTTGGGAAATGGATCGATTTTAATGGCACATTCTCTTCAGAATGTCATCAGAAAAAAGTTGACCACAAATAAAGTTGCGCAAATTGTTTATATTATTATAAACAAGAAATAAACAATTTAATAAAAAATGCAAAATTTGACCGTTTGTGATCGGATAATAGTATATTGTACAACAAGTGAGAAAAACGACATATTTCTCACGAGCGCAGAAGTTTGTTGCGAGTGAGCGAGTGAGAAATATGTCGTTTTCTCACGAATTGTACATTGTACTTTTTCTACGGATGCGTTGTTTTCAAGTATTGAAAATTAAAACACATATACAATAATACTTGTATGTCATTAACTCATTTTTATATTTTATTTAAAATAGTAATTAACAGTTATATTTGAACTATTTTGTAAAGTAATTCCTGGTAGGTTGTTTTGTTTCAACATGTTTTCGGTAATTGAAATATTAGCTGCGGTCGAAGTTGAAGTTGATGGGGAAACGTACTGAGCTTCCACAGGATTGTTGTGTTCCGGTTCTAATGGCACTGGAGGCTGAATGGATTCTACTATACTTTTTGAAATTTTCATTTTGTTAGCTATGGAGTTGTCGATATAAGATTCAGCAACATTGCTGGATTTCCAACCCCCCATGGCGTTTTAAAGTTAAAAGATCTGCCCCTGCATTAACTAAAATAGTCGCAGATGACCTTCGAAAACAGTGGCCAGTATATAATTCAGGGTTCGGTAATTGCAAAAATTTCGCTATTTCTTTCGCCATGGTGCCAAATTTATTTATCCCCACAGGCTGTTTCGTACATTTGCTATTTTTGTAATTTAAAAAAAAACGTGTTTCATTTGTGCATGGTCGAAGCTTCACATATTTTTTGTAAATTTGGTAGAATTCTCCTGTGACTGTGAAAATTTCTAGGAACCTTGGTTTTAGTATCGGATAATTTTATTAAAAGGGCCGAATTAAGATCTTCCATGTCATCAATTTTTAATTTTCGAAGTTCATCACAACGGCATGCCCCTATAAGGCCAATAGCTAAAGCAGCCTGAAATCAAAACCAAACATTCATTTTCCGATAACAATTTAAAAATTTTCAATTCATACCTTCATCAGCAAATACTTTTCATCAGGTGCATCTTTTAAAAATTGTTGAATTTCTTCAGAAGTTAATGTTTTTGACTGTTTTGGAACATATTTTTCAGATTTGCGTTTTAAAAATGCACGTAGTTTTACGTATTTTGATATATCAACACAGTTTTTAATCATTAAGGTACTCCTTAGCATCGAGTACTAAGACCATAATGTTGATGATTTCAATCTTCTTAACAACTCTTCAAAATAAACTAACAAGGTATTTTCGGAACAAGAATTTATCTTGGCTTTCATTTTCCAGTCCATAAAGTTTCTGTAAGCGATTTCATATTTTTCTCTTGATGTGCTTGGTAGCAAATTATTGCAAACATCTATTGCTTTCTGAATAATTTCTGGAGGTGTATTTTCCGATTCTAAATCTTCGTATTCCATTATATTCAATATTTAATGAATCTGAACTGTTTATATTATAACAAATAACAATAAAACTATTTTCGTTGGGTAAGTTGACAGCAATAATTATGCAGTGCTTCGGTTTTGTTGTTATAGAAACGCCAACAATGGGCTACTTGGATATTGCACGCGAATCGTCGGCGTAGCGTTGTCAACGTGGAGAACGTGTCATATCAATCTGACATGTAACAATTCATGACTGACTTGGGTTATCGTGATAACAGTGAGAAATTATTTCTCACTGTGAGAAATTATATCTCACTGTATTGGTGGATATTTCTCACTGCGTGAGAAATCTTTCGTTTTGAACGTATGAAAGCGATGAGAGAAGTGGCACATTGTATAGCATCCGTGGAAAAAGACTATTTTTGCTCAGTGAACATGTGAAACTAGTTAAACAAATAGTTGAATTAAGTTCATTCGTTATAAACAATTTATTTATTGTCAAAATAGATGAATTCGACCAAAACTCCGACTTTAGGGTCGTTGTCGTATACTTTTGGTATTCTGAGTTTGATTTTATCGTCAATATCGTCGAATGTATACCCACAAATTTGCTAATTTATTATAAACAAATTATATTTATTATTAAATATACGAATTTGACCAAAATGTCGAGTTTATAGTCGTTGGCGGATAATTTGGGCTTCCTGATTTCATTTCATTGCTATCATGGTCTTTAAATGCATACATAAATTTGTAAATTGTTATAACCAATTATGTTTATTAATAAAATACGAATTTGACCAAAATATCGAGTTTATAGTTGTTTTCGGATAATTTTGGCTTTCTGAGTACGATTCCATTGCTATTATGGTTTTTGAATGCATACTTACATTGAATTGTTATAAACAAATTATTTATTAACAAATAAATAGAAAAGAAATGTGACACTCTTATTCATTTTTATATAATATACACACTCAGAAGTTGATTGTTTTGACAAAATTGATGAAATATATTAATTCTTAATGATAAAAAAATGGCATGTCACTAATTTTAAATAATTGTTTTCCCTTCCATAATAACTCTCTCATATACCACCTTGAAAAAATTATTATGTTTAATTTTAGATATAGTTATTGATACTTTGTCATACTAACATCAAATTTTTTTTTCTTTCCAATTTGCTTTTGAAAATTTCCACGATAACGAAATCTAGTTGCGGCGATTTGAATGAAACAACGCTCTATCTACTTTTATGGTAAAATAAATACGTGGAATACATTTGTGGTTTTGCTCCAAAGAATACAATTTCTGATCCCAATTTGTTGAAAAGTTGGAATTGTCAAGAGTTTATCAAAATTCTAAATAAAACAAATTATATAATGTATTCATTTAATTTTGAAAAGTATCATTTTGAAAAAATAATCACTTACGTTGGGATATATAACGTCAAAATAATATAAATATATTACACACACATATTTGATATTTTTACCAATCATTGCTTAATCACAATTTATTACATTTTTAATTGACATTACTGATTAGACACAAAACAAGAAGAATAATAAGAATATACTTTGAAATATCAAGCAAGTAGATGTATATAGAAGCAGCATCCAAGAATAAATTCCATGTGCAACTGAGATGACGTGTCATCTTTGTGAACAGTTGCCGTATACAATTTTTTTGATTTTTTTACTACCTGCGTATTCTCATGTCATCTTACGTTCTCATTTGAAATTCGTTGATGTTAGATTTGAAAAAAATATTTTTTGCGCGGCATTAAAGCGGCAAATTTGAAGTATTATTCTTGATAAGTTTGAATAAAACTAATTATTTCTCTGTATATATGGATTAAACTATTTTTTTGAGCATGCTATTTTTTATCATATTAAGACTCAATACATTTCATCAATTTTGTCAAAAAATTAAGTTCTGAGTGTGCATATTATATAAGAATGAATAAAAATGTCATATTTCTTTTATCTTTATTTGTAAATAAGTAATTTGTTTATAACAACTCAAAAATTTATGTATGCATTTAACGACCATAATTGGAATAAAATCGTACTCAGGAAGACAACATTATTGGACAACGGGTATGAACTCGACATTTTGCTCAAATTCGTATATTTAATAATAAATATAATTTGTTTATAACAAATAAAGTCAAAGTTTTGGTCGAATTTATCTATTTTGTTAATAAATAAATTGTTTATAACAAAAATAGTTTATTCGATCGAAAACGGTCAAATTTTGCATTTTTTAGAAATTTTTATGAAACCTCAGGAATGAGTTAATTCAATTGTTTATTTATTGTTTATAAGCAATATAAAAAGTTTGCGCAACTTTACTTGTGGTAAACTTTTTATCTGATGATATTCTGAAGAGAATGCACTTTGTCCCATCAAAATCGATCCATTTCCCAAGGATTTACGGATTCAATACCCATTTGACTGCAATTGAACATTTAGTCCAGGCTTTGAAGCGGGATTTTAGATATAATAAAAAAAACATGTAAGTTAGAATCAACAAATTTTTTTTGCATTAGCTTCAGGAGTTCATACACCTTAAAACCTCTTGGGAACCCCAACCCCACCCATTGGGGGCGAAAATGGCCCCAAATCTCCAAGTCTTGAATTGTATTTTCTACAAAATAAGGTATTTTGGCATTTCGAGTGCACCTAGGGATTTTTTTTTGGGTCGCTGAACACGAATCAATAGCCACATTTACTTGCAATCCATCGCAGGGGTGGTGAAATCGACGAAATTGGCCGATTTCGCACCCCTAATATTTTATTTTGCAATTTACGTGTTTTTGGCATTTCGAATGCACCAAGGGTTTTTTTTGAGTCGCTGAATACGATTCCAAAGCCAGATTTACTCCGAAGTAATTTTAAAATGCAAAAATAATAAAAATTTAGAAGTGTGTCAAATTAGCAAATTTTTGTAAATTTCCCACTCCTACGATCATTTCCGAGTAAATCTGGCTTCGGAATAGTATTCAGCGACCCAAAAAACCTCATTCGTCGAGTTTACCACCCCTACGATGGATTGTAAGTGAATCTGGCTACGGATTCGTGTTCAGCGACTCAAAAAACCTCCTAGGTGCACTCGAAATGCCAAAATACCTTGTTTTGTGAAAAATACAATTCAAGACTTGGAGATTTCGGGCCATTTTCGCCCCCAATGGGTGGGGTTAGGGTTCCCAAGAGGTTTTAAGGTGTATGAATGATCCGGAGAACCTCCTGAAGCTAATGCAAAAAAAATTTTCGATTCGAACTAACATGTTTTTTTTATTTTTCTGTTCATAGCCTGGACTAATTTAGTCGCGGAAACGAAGTACTAAAAACGGCCAAAATTCGAAAAATTTGAACAGTACGACGGATTTGAATGCGGTTTTGTGAATTCGATTCGTTAGAGCTTCAGTTTGTGAACTAAATTGATTTATAAGAAATTAAAAATATGCATTTTGCATAAATAATATGCCTTTTATAATTGCATTTTAAATTGACCGTAAATACTACATTCACAATTCGGTTAATAAAGATGAAAATGATTCCAAGCTCGTTACTCGGGCTTTTTTGGGGTCGCTGAACACGAATATCGCCACATAATCGGTCTCCGAGGTACCTGGTGCTCACGGTGAACGGCATCCCCGTCGTCTCCTGGAGTTTTCAGGAAATTCGTTATATAATCAGTCCAAACTCGTTACTCGGGTGTTTTTGGGGTAGCTGAATACGAATATCTCGACAGAATTGGTTTCCGAGGTACCTGGTGCCCAGGATGAACAGTATCCTCGTTGTCCCCATAAACTAATGTTATTATTACACGACTTTTACTGAAACTTTGTATATGCTTGTAAATTATTCACTCAAATGTTGTACAAAAGTTGTAAATTTTGGTGACCAGTCTTACAAAATGTATCTACTGAAGCTTATTTTTTTTTTATTTGGCGCCTTCAATACAGTTGGTAGCAGTGATACGATACATGAGGATGCGGTTCTGTGGTGTCTTGCGAGGGGAAGACACAATGTAAACTCTCCGTAAGGGGCTGCAGGTTACAAGTTCTTCGTCTTCTTCTACAGTGTTTGTACACTATATCAATACCGTGCACGTGTATTTTCTTTACGGGGACAACGAGGATACCGTTCACTCTGGGCACCAGGTACCTCGGAGATCAATTCTGTCGCGAATTGTGAATTTAGTATTTACGGTCAATTTAAAATGGAATTATAAAATGCATATTATTTAAGCAAATTGCATATTTTCAATTTCTTATAAATCAATTTAGGTTACAAAGTTTCCTGAAGCTCTAACGAATCGAATGCAAAAAACGCATTCAAATCCGTCTTACTGTTCAAATTTTTCGAACTTCAGTGCTCCGTTTCCGCGACTAATTGGATACATTATTTGCACGAGCAAGATTTGCATGTAAAAGTGAATTCACGGAAGTAGGTAGATGGCAACCGCGCCATATATCAATGCAGGAAATGCAATATCTGCAACGATATTTGTTTATTCGAATGGCGTGCCTTTAATATCGTAAATACCAGAATCGGTAAGCTAATAACATGTTATTCATGTTAGGAGCAAATTTCATTATCAAGGTCGAAATAAATTGTTTCGTAATAATTATTAATGTGCATCAGTTATAATGATTTAATTGATACATCATCATTTCACGATCAGTGATAACGACCCATTCTCAGAATACCTATCGTTTTCGAAAAATGTAATAATAGTAGTTGAAGAATTAACTTGAATTGAAGCTTAAGTCGGACTGAAACGAATTAAATCGAAGTAAAATGTGAATTTCGATATAATTAAAAGTTTATTTTCAATTCTCATTCAATTTTCTTTGTTAGTTTGGCCGCACGCCAAAGCACGGCACAATTTAGTATACGGATTGGTCTAGAACAAACACAAGAGTTGGAGCAGACTTTTGCGGTTCTAGATATATTGATGAGTACTCCGTGCAAATGGGGGATGTCAACAAGTCAGAGATGCTTGCCATGTACAGTGTGCATGGTAAGCTAAATTAGAAAACAGGACATATTGGTCGGAGGCTGTGAAAGCAAGTGAACGAAACATTGAGTACCTATTTACCTTAATGCGCATTAGAAAAACTGTCAATGAAGATCAGCAGATTGATACGAGAGAATCTGTTGGAGCAATGTGGATTCAAACTGACGAAACTCTTCAATCACCGTGGTTCTAGCTCTAGAGGGAATTTGATGAAAGATCAAGTGAATGGCCTGAACAATATTGATGCCGTTGGCATCCGAGATTGATGCCACTCTAAATGTGACCTCCGAGGTCTGAGATATGCATGTCGACATCCTGTACCTACCAGAATCCTATACCGCAGACAAGAGGAGAAACGTGTCTCCCCAGAATTGGCCTTCAGTGTAAATGTGGGCACCATGTGAATAATTCTCGCTTCTAGGCTTTCATTATAGTTCTTAATCCGGAAATAGATATCCTGTTTCTGTTCGGACAGTCAAGGGCACTGAAAAGCCCGGCTGTGTTCTCGAGACTTGTCAGGGATACCAAGAAGATCATCAACAGGCTAGCCGGTGGAAACAGGCTCAACCTGACCTGGATTTCGTGTCACTCAGGCTTAAAAGAAATGAGACAGAGCTCGACAAACTGGCCAGAGACGGGATCAGTTTGGACGGTCCTCAAGATCCCCTTGCTGGTATCCCCTACAACGGAGGTATACAGATCTGGCTTTTGAGAGATCAACATGCCTCAGCATAGAGAAACATTGAAGACTGCCGAACTGCCAAAGCGCTGCTTGGCAATGATGTAGGCCTAAGGGCAAGTGAAATTCTCTTACTGAGTAGGCAATGCATCAGGATAATCTCCAAGATCTTTACAGGTCATGGAAATCTGATGAAATTCAAATATACAGTAGGAAAAAGCGACACACCCTTCTGTATGAGATGCGAAGGAAACAAAGTGGAGTCGTCATCCCACTTCAATCTCACTTGAACCATGTAAAACCAGCGTAAAACAGATCCAAAACCCCCCTAAAAACCGTAGCAGGGGATAGTGTACAAACGTCTTTGGCTAACTGTACTGAACTTTCTATTGAGCCCGCTACCATCTCAACCAACACCAATCATTAGGCTCAAATTTTGTAATCCAATCAGGACCCTCACATCCGATTTGAAGCCTAACGCAGACTAGGCCAAGGCGGGGTGCACCGTGTATCGAGTCGCGTCGGAGCGTAGAATTCTATCAGCTATCGCTAGGTAAAGCCCATTTACTGCAGGAGGCATCGAGTCGGATTATAGCGCAAGGCCGGATCGCTTACCATGCGCATTTTTCCTTCGGTGCTCTTGGACGTGCTCCGGCCAGTGTAGTACAATAAATCTGTGACGAACTTAAAACCAAAAAGTTGGCAGTTCTGGGTACATCAAAATGTTTTGGATTTGATTTTCCGCGAGAACGGTAGGTCGTAGAGAAAAATGTAGAGAACAACGTTCTCTATAATTTATCTAACGCACTCGCCGAGCTACAACCAAGTGCACAAAAGCGGAGGACGCCAGAGTTTGTAAAAAATATTTTATCCTCTTTTTGACGCGAAAATAATTTTTTTCGTTCCAGTAGGAATACGAAAGAAAACGACGGACAAAAAACGTACAAAATATATAAGCACTTTTTTCCTACGATTCATTGTCACGGAGATATAGCGCTTTCATTTTTTTCTTTAGGAATATCCACCGAATGTATCGTCATAGATTTTAGCGTCTGCGACACCACCTTGGCCCTTATTTCCATGGCAAATCAAAACTAGTATCGCTACTCGCAAAGGGTGAGATTCTGCAGAAAACTGCAAATTCCGCAAACAAATTGTCGAAGCTGCATGACAACTCATCTTTGTGGCATTGTACCGTGGTACCACTTGCATAGGTACCCTGCCTCAACTCCATTCCGAAAAGTACACTCAATCTGCCACCACAAACAGTTAATCTTCGTCCAATAGGACCTCCACTTGATGCGGCGAATCTCTATAGCCGAAGAGTCTATTTTTAACAGCAGATTTGGTGGGGCAAGCTCCAGAGATATCTGAAAACGTCATGAAGCTAACACATGCGGATGTAAAATAAATAATTGCAATGCAGCTTGCGGATACAGAAAAGCCGACCTTGTGTGCTCAGTGGCTTGCAAGTACTATGGAAGGGAAAACTGCAGCAACGTGCCTTCATTCGACATAGAGGAACTTGGGATTGATGAGGCTCCCTCTCAAGTTTTCCCATCGCCCTGTACATCAATAAGCGTATTGGACGAATTGGCGGCGGGGACATCATCAAACTTCATTGAAGAAGAAGATGCCGTTGAAGAACTGACAAAGAACAAATATAAAGAGGATAAGCCAGATAATTATAAGAAATGAATAGTCAGTCAAAGTACAATATCACGAGTTAAAACACGTTTACAGTTACAAACATTTTTTTCAACTATATCAACATGATTATGTTTAATTGATGATTAATCTTCGAATTGGTTACTAACAAAGCCTTGTATAAGTTTATAAGACTGGCATTTTATATGTCAATTTTTAAATAAATAATACTTTCTCCATTCTAATGTCTGTGAATATATATTTTCTAGGTTTTTTGGCTCTACAACTTCTACATTTCCACTGTAGGTCAGAACATTTTTTTCGTTTCGAAAAATTGGAAAAAGTCAGTTTTGGCATCTTGGGCAGCCTCTGCTTTATTCAGTTTTGGTTGTAGATTAATTGTAGAGAATATTGTTCTCTACCATTTTCGTTTGCAATATTTTTCTCTACGACCTATCTTTCTCGCGATAAATCGAATACAAAAACATTTTGATATTCCCAAAAATGCCCAGAGTAGGGTCATAACTTTTTAGTTTTAAGCTCTTCACATGCCTTCGGTAATTTTTTCCATAAAGTTTTACAATTTATTGTACTAGTGTGTAGATCGGGCTCGTGCAAGTAGATAGACTGCGGCTCGCACTCTTGGTCGGCTTATGCAAAAGACGGAGTGAACGTAGCGTAGCGGTTAACTGACTCACTTCGTCTTAATCCTTGGGGTATATGCGCAGCGTACTGACCTCCTAGTGGTTTATAATCACGTAATGATAAAAATTGACTGTAATTTTCATGGAGCCATCAAACACCAGATTACTATGTGATATAAATCCTATAATTTGAGTAAAATGAATGATTAGAAATCAGGTGACAGAGTGCGCACCATTGACAACTTCTTTGGTTTTGTAATTACGACGGCGATCAAATTAGCAAACTGGTAGTATTTTTTTTCTGTTCAAAACGGTGAAATTGGCAAACAATTGAACATCGCAAGTTTTTTTCGTGGAACTGCTACTGATAAATGGATTTGTTCTAGGTGCTTGCTGCATTTTGTGCGCATACTGTTTCAATATCGATAGGGATATGCCAAGGCTACAGTGCTATCCTTATACCTCAGCTGATGGCTTCAAAAAAATATGGCATTACAATGGAAGAAGGATCTTGGATAGGTAAGCTTAATGTAAGAGAATTAGAAAAAAATGAATTGATCAAACATTTATCTTATGTTAGCTTTTGCCAGATAACAACGATAAGGTATTTTTACTCTAGATCCGTGTATGATGGATTTTATTTCTAGCGGCAGGGCTTTCACACCAAAAATTAGGCGTATAGCCGCCAAACTGCGCCGCCACTATCACACAATAAAACGTAC
Source organism: Endomychus coccineus (assembly GCA_958510875.1). Taxonomy (NCBI): domain Eukaryota; kingdom Metazoa; phylum Arthropoda; class Insecta; order Coleoptera; family Endomychidae; genus Endomychus; species Endomychus coccineus. Next base: position 18,533,626 of record OY294070.1, on the reverse strand, counting down.
AGTGTTGCAGACCATCAAGCAACATTGTGCGGATAGGATTCGAGCCCTGGGCGTGGTGAGGAGAAATCTGGCCAAACGGGATAGACGCATCATGGAGAATTCCGTTTCGCGATAGCCCGTCTTGACTTTTTGAATCTCCACCGCCCACAATTGTTGCTCCCCGACTGTGGAGGCTGTCGAGCAGTTCTGGAAAGGAGTGTACGAATCACCGCGTCCAATTCACCCCAGTCCTAGCACACTTCGAAATGTTTTGCGTTGAACATCAACTTCCGCAAACAGAAGTGTGTGAGACACTCGGCGAGGATGGGGTCCAACAAGTTCTTGTCAGTACCAAAAATTTTGCTACTCCCGGCCCTGACGGCATTAACACATATGGTGATGAAAAAAAGGTTGCCGACGGAATCATCTTTAAACATCTTGAGAGACTTATCGATACCTGGGAATTGAACAGCGTCCTAATTATGACGCTTCCCAGGTAAAGGTGATTCTCCACGGCAAATACAGAAGTCTTGTTCGAAAGATTTGGTCTTCCGAACTTTCGAGTGAGAACAAGGCGTCTGCAACAAATATGCTTGTCGTTCCAGTCCTGCTTCACTCTTTCGAAGTGATGAAATGAACGGTCGATGAGCTGCATAGACTCGACAAATACACCCGGAAAATGATGCATATCCGTCACAGTTTGTATCCTAGGTCATCCGTTTCCCCCATTTATTTCTCACGTCATCGTGGAGGTAGGGGGCTCCTCAGTCTGGAGGGTCTGCATCGAAGTGTGGTTCTGAGTATGGCTTGTAAAGTTCTTAGGAGTTTGGACCCCCTCCTGTGTCTTGTTAAAAGTCACATATTGGCCGGAGTGGGAGGATTTATCGTTAAGGCAGCTCAAAAAGCTGCGGAAGAACTTGGTCACGTATTTCAGATCAGTCGAGAAGGCCGATTAGAGGGCAACCTCGAGTTCCAACGTTTTCGCCTCCTGAAAGCCCAGATAAATGCCGGGGAGCAAGATCTTACGCTCAGGCAGCATGTTGACAAGCCGATACACGGTGTTTTCTGTCGAAACATCGAAACGCTCAGCTAGTCAACCAGACTGACAGATGGCGTAATCAACACCTTGGTCTATCGCCGCAACGTGATGGGTGTACAAGTTCCTGATGTCAGCTGCAGAGCCTGTCGGAAGGCGCCTGAGACGCCTTTCCACCTTCTGTCGGCTTGTTCGGCAAAAGCGGCCTCGGCGTACACTCATCGCCATAATGCGGCCCTACGGGTGCTGTATTACCATCTAAGGCACTCGTATGGAATAGACCAACAGCCGGTGCTGCCTTACATGCCAGGAGATATTGAGTCCGTAGTAGGAAACGAAAAAAGGCCAGAATTACGGGAATTACCCGTTTCCGACCGTCAGGTCCATACAAGCAAATATGCCTGACGTTGTCCTCTTCGATAAACTAAGCAAGACAATGTATGTCATCGAATTCTCTGCTCCGACAGAGAAGAACATAGTCTTGAGAGAGGAGGAAAAATGGACAAAACATCAAGATCTCCTGTTCGAGCTGCGCATATTATACCCAGGCTACAAGGTGGTATTGATGGTTCTGATCATCGGTGTTTTGGGAGGAATTCGTTCTTCGCTGCGTTCGAACTTGATCATTCCGGCCTGTAAGAACTCGGCGCAGATCTTGATAGACCGGATGCAGAAGGCAGTCTTTCTGGGTTCAATGAGAATATTTAGGGCACCCGATTTAGGAACTTGAAGCTACTTATCGACCGGTGGGGAGGAGTAGCTTTGGTTAACAGATTTTTGGTTTTTCTGGCGCGATTGCTCCGATGTCGTCGGAGTTCGCAGCAACATTGTCCAGGTTTTAATGTAAAAAAAAGTATATATATATGGTATCTTAGAAACTGATATGCCCACGGAAGCACCCATTCAAGCTACCAACATACGTTCAGTTTGTGGTTAATGCAGTCAACCTATCGTATTGTTGTTTGAATTGCACCAAATAATATATTTATAGTATTGGAATATATATTATTTCCTTACAATATTACTGTTGTGGATATGTATTAGTTTAATAAAAATAAAATAAAGAATAACTAAATATACATATTTTTGAAACTCGTAAAAAATTTTTGAGGGTGATGTTATTATGTAACGCCAAAACAAGTTTAGTACTGTAGGGTTAATGTGGGGGGGTGTCATCACCACTATTACCCCGGGTGACACCCATTCTAGTTACGCCACTGGGTCAGTAGTGTTTTAATTTATACACACATCTAATCAAGGTGAAAAAACAATTAGGTGGTTTAAAAAATAGTTCAATGTTCGAGAAATTCTGGGAAATGTTGTAAATAATAAACGGAAAAGCTTCAAACGATTCAAAACGGAATAATACGTTCAAGGTTTTGCGGCAAGCCGAGAGCAATTAATACAGTAGAAATTGGGTGGGTACCACGTAAGAACACGACATTGAAAATATTTCATAGAATTAATAATAAATAACATAGGTGGATAATTACACGCATATAATTACATGTTTGACGGATAGGTTTTTACAACTCAAATTACTTCCGATTTGGAGATACGTCGTCACGTAGGAAGTAGAAGTGAACAATTTATAAGACAATTACAACGGTAACCAGTTCCGATTCTTCAATGTCGAAGAATGTTATATGCGAACAGGTGTGATATTTTGAAATAAATCTACATGTTTACATGATGTTAGTTGATTAGACGAAGCGATTCCAGTTTATTGGTTTCCTGCATTGAATTAGTTATGCTAACTTATTGATATTAGTATTCATTGTAATGACTTATTAATTACTAGCTGTGTAACAATTGAGAAACATATGAATGTATTCATTTGTTTCTAGTTGTTTTTGCCAGGAAACAATGATACGGTCTCTCTGGTGTAGATCGATTAGTATCATTACAAACTAATAGCTCTAGACAGTTGTTTCCCTCTTCTCATAGGATAAAGTTTGTAACGTTACTGACCGATCAGTCTGTTAAATGTTCAAATAACCGACAACAAGTGTGGTAAAAAGACCGAATTATTTAACGCCGACTATAAAAAGTTTTCTCAGTAAGAAGCCAAACAATGAACTACATCGAACTTTATAAATTAAGGGTTACATTGGTTCCGTTTAGTCTCGCCATCTGTCGCTCAAGTAGTTCCAACACTATCCCCGTAACAGTAACCATTATACAGGATTCCCCATAATAGACTACCCATTTTAATATTTGAATTAAAATTTTTTTAGTTAACAAACCAAACTTTTTATTTTACTAAATTACAGCTAACTCTTTGGGATTTATGATAACTTATAAATATTTGGCTAATTTAATTCTAACTTTCAAAAATCACGTCTTCTAAATGACCTCCACCAACTTCAACACATTCTTCAATATTAGATAAAAAGTGGTTCATTACACGGCATAGCAAACATTCGTCTATTCCTTCAACTTCTTCACGAATTTTGACTTTCAGGTCCTCGATTGTACCTGGACGACTCGCAAACACTTTGGCATTTAAATATCCCCACAGGAAAAAATCGGGTGCCGTTAAGTCGGGGGACCTCGAGGGCCAAGGTAAATCTCCGAATCGAGAAATGAGTCGGCCATTAAACATTTCTCGCAGGACCCTCATTGAGTTTCTGGCCCCATCTTGTTGGAATAGTAAGGCATTGTTTAGTAATCCTCGTCTATTTAATTCTGGAATGAGAAATGTCTCTAACATATTAACGTAGCGCTCGGATGTTACTGTTACTCCTCAAAAAAATAAGGGCCAATAATACCAAAAGATCCTACTCCACACCACACAACTTTTGCATTATGGAGGTTCTGTGTAAAGATTTCACGAGGATTTTCATTTGACCGGTATCTAAAATGCTGTTTATTGACCATGCCGTTCAAATAAAAATTTGCTTAGTCGGTCATTAGGAGACTGTGAATTGCTCCTTGATGTGAATCCAAAAATTCTTGACAAAATGCTAACCTTGCTTCTTTTTCTTGATTGCTAAGGTGCTGTGCCATTTGGTATTTATAGGGATGAAATTTTAAATCCCTTCGAAGAATTCGATCTAAGCTTCCCTTCGATATTCCTAGGATAAGGGTTTGTCGATTAGCAGACCTTTTAGGACTTCTCGTAATCGCAATTTTAACTCGTTCAATATTTTCTGGTGTACGAACTGTTCTTCGACGTTCAGGCTTCTTCAAATTTTGTACAGAACCATTTTCACGCCAATGACGAACCCATAACTTAACAGTTTTACGTTTTGGCGCGTGACCCCTATTGTTGTTATTAAACTGACGCCGGAATGCACGCCTAGCTTCTTCTATCGAATTGCTTCTTATGTAAGTTTCTACACAAAACACACGTTGTTGGACTGAGTAATCCATGAAAGTTCAAACGGATGTTGAAATAATGTCTCAAAGCAAAAAAATTAAATAATTATTGATGAAAACTAACAAACTTCTCGTAGAAAAATGGCGTTCCACGAAATTATTAATTTAAAATGTATTTGTCACAGGCCCCTACTTGATTAATAATTTACTTAAATCCCAAAGACTACAGAAGATAATCTCACAGAGAACAACCTATTTAGTTATCTCGTAGGGAATTTATTAATACTATAAAATAGGTAGTCTATTATGAGGAACCCAGTATACAGGGCAAGGTGAAAAGTCCCGGAAAAATAAAACAGATGGCACCACAATCGAAAATCCCATGTCACCTTTGTGATGTGCCATTTTCAACAAGAACGCATTAAAATTTGCAGACTGATATGTCGTTCAGTTCTGTTTTGAGACCCATCGAAACTGAGCAACCTTGATTTTTCCAATCATGGAAAAAAGTGATTAAACATTATTTTTGCGTGGAAAAAACATTGTTTGAATATGAGAAAGCTATCTGCCAAATAAGTGTCGCATTTGCTCCCTGTTGACAATAAGAGCAACCGTGTGACAACTTCAAACGCGTGTTTGGCGATGTTCAAGCGCGAGAAGAAGGACTTTTGGTCCGTTTCGTAACCGTTGGCGAAACATGGATCCATCACAACATATCAGAGACTGAAGAACAATCGGAACAGTGGACTTGTCTTGACGAATTGAGAACGGAAAAGAGCAGTGGGTTAATCGGCCAACAAAGTCATGGTGACTGTTGTTTTGGATGCACACGGTATCGTTCATATCGATTACCTTGAAAAGGCAAAACGATCACCGTCGTATATTATGCAGACCAGTTGGATCGATTCGACGCCGATTTGAAGCGAAAGCGGCCACATTTGACAAAGAAAAAAGTGCTCTTCCAACAGGACAACGTACTGGCGCACAGGTCCGCAGTCGCAATGGCAAAATTGCATGAATTGCGCTACGAATTGGTACATCATCCACTATATTCTGCAGATTTGGCCCGCTGCGATTTTTATCTATTTCTAAACTTGGCTTGGCGGAAAGAGATTTGGCTCCAACGATGAGGTCATCGCTGAAACAGACGCCTGTTTTGAAGAATTGCCAAAATCGTATTATTAGAAAAACGTTTAACGAATTGTATCGGGCTACAAAGAGATTATTTCGAGAAATAAAATAAGTTTTGACGAAATAAATTATTCCTTGTTTCATTTTTCAGGGACTATTCGCCTGCCCTCGTACTGTATACTCAAAAATCAGCGTTAGTTGAACATATTTTGAATACTTCACAAGAAAGTTTATCACTCTTGAAACAGAAATGACAAATATCTAGGCGATTTAGAATGGATGGAAATGTATAAACGAAAAAGCAATTCAATGAATTCAGATTTATTTCCCTTACGTACCTCATTAATTCCAAATGGTATTTAAATAGGTACATTTTGTTTTCTAATCTAGTTTACTGTGATGATGACTACTTAGTAGCTATAACGTCCTCATTAATCGAAGATAATTTTTAGTGGTTAAGGGTGATTGTGTTTTATTTATAGTTCTACAGTGTATCAACAGTGTGAACTAGTTTATAGTTTACTAATTGCTTCCATGTTCTTCTTAGATCTCTTGTCATAAAACCTAACGCCTGCCCGAAGATGTACGATCAATATTTCGTAATTGTGATTGTATAAATTTCTTCGTAACATAATTCAGTTCATTGATTATAATTTCATTGTTTTCCTATTGTACTATTCTATTAATTGTTTCAGTCCTTCGAATCAAAGGCCTTAATACCTACGGGAGCCATAGGCAGTTAGCTCCTTTGATAATCCGGTCTATTTCCAATTAATCGCCCATCCACTATCTGCGGAGTGAAAAGTTGCCGTAGTTATTCTTCTTACAACTTACCATGGATATGCGCTTCGATCTAAATTTTAATATCGTGAGCCTGAATGTTTTTGAAATGTGATAAAACTCTTGTAACGTATTGATATGACTTTTTGTAAATCAACATCCGGATAAAATTCAACCGATCAACCAAGTTTAAGTGTTTAATTTACTTGTTGAATCCGTTCACTTTTTTTGAAATGTTGTATTAGTCCTAAAAAACAACAAATGGTGATACTGATTAGCTCATTTGTCTTTTCCAGCTAGTTTAGGTGCCATAACGAATCCTGTCGGATCCATCGTCTCTGGAGTTTTGGCAGAGTATCTAGGACGCAAAGTGGCAATACAAATTAGCAGTTTTCCATTTCTAATAGGATGGCTTTGTATTGGTATAGCAGACAATATTTATTGGATATACGCAGGACGTCTCATAACAGGAATTGCTGCAGGTAAATGATCTCTGTCTGAATGGTTCAATTCTAGTTCTGAACATCAAAGCTAATAAGAAAATGACCTTGCATCCATGCTTTCTGAAATGCAATTCAAAATGTTGCGATAATTTCAGTTCTTCTCATAAATGTTTGTCCAAATGGAGGTAATATTTCTTTACCCGACCATATCAGGTGAAATACGAGCGGAAATTATAATTACGTCTATAGTCGAGGCAATATAGATCAAAATTTGCCAAAACCTTGTTTTTTTTCGGGCAAGATTGATTGAGATGCGGTTTTCGGCATTCGATTCTGGAAAACAAGTAGAAATAATGTTACCATTTTGTTTTAGCGCTCATTTGGAATTGCATTTGTGCATCAAATACAAATAACTAGATTATTTGGAAGTGGTGGAAATATATAAGCGAAAACGCATATGGGTAATCCCCCACATCCTCATTAATCCCAAATAGTATTTAAACAGACACATTTTGTTTTCTAATTTAGTTTACTCTGATAATGCCTCCATGGTATTTGAAAGGTTATCAGTACTTTAACAGTTGAAGTCTTTTATAGTTCATTATTATAATAACATGGCTAGTTGCATGAATTGGTAGACACGCAATTCTATGAGTCTTGTGAGTGATCTGCATGTATGCACAAATAATTTCAAATTTCGATTCAAATAATACTTTTCCATTTTAAACCATTATGATAAATTTGCAGGTATGGCTTCTGCTAGTTACAACTACGTTTCCGAAATATCAACGGCAGGAAACCGAGGTATCCTCCAATCACTGGGACCAATCAACGCTTCATTCGGCATTCTTCTAACCTACATACTTGGTTACTTGATGACATGGAACAAAGTAGCTTCCATAAACATGATATTCTGTATATTCACTCTTCTATCCATGTCGTTTCTACCTGAATCTCCTGCCTACCTGTATCTAAAGAAGAATTGTCAAGCCAGTTTCGACTCGTACCTTTGGTTCAGACGGAACCACGCCAAAGCCCAAGAAGAAATCGATAAGCACGGCGGCAATGTCAAGAAACAAACAAACCCAACTATGTCCCTGCGGGAGACTTACTTCGGCCCCGAAACGTTGAAACCTTTCTGCATTCTGGTGGTGCTGTTTTTGCTGCAAGAACTGTCGGGGATCTACACCATACTATTCTATACGGTGAATTTTTTCAAGCAAACCGATCTCGAAATCGACGAGTTTTTGTCTTCGATCATCGTCGGTGTAATTCGGTTCGGCATGGCGATAGTGGTGGCCATTTTGATCAACGAGTTTGGGCGGAAGACGCTCTGCATCACGTCAAGTTTGGGCATGGCTGCCACAATCCTTCCATTGGCACTTTATGCAAAATACTACGAGACCCATCCGGACGAAAGTAAAATATTTCAAACTTTACCACTCTTCAGTGTCATGTTCAACGTCATGTTCAGTATGCTGGGTATGTTGCCTATACCTTATATCCTCGTAGGGGAGTATTTCTCTCTGAAAGTGCGTTCCATAATGTCGGGAGTTGTTATCTCTATGGCGCAGTGTTTTATTTTCATCTGTGTCAAAATATATCCGGACATGATCGCAGTCTTGAATTTCAGCGGCACGCTTTTGACGTTTTTCGTGGCGTCAATCGTGACAGTTGTTTTTTGCAAGTTGGTGTTACCGGAAACAAAAGACAAAACGTTGGAAGAGATAGAGCAGCATTTCAAGAACGACTACCGACAGGAGATAAACGGTGTAAATAATACGGCGTTTGTATTGGCACCGGAAATTATGGGCGAAAAATTCATGAATGGTGTTTTCACCATCAAAGTCGCCGATTAGTTTCAATTGCCACCAGTGTTTCGCATTTACCAACAATCTGGTTTGTTCATACGTGAATCTCAGGTTCAAGGCAATGATCCATTTTGGGCTTATCAACATTGTTGTAACGTCATCTATTATTATTACCTTGTAATCAGGATACTTGGTTATTCGTGACAATACTGCCATATACGGGGACGAAAAATGTCAGTCCAAGACAGATGCTACTTCACATAATACATTTATTATAGTGTTTCACAGTTCTACAATGATTGGCGACGATTGGAACAAAATCGATTCAGTTCGAAAATGTTAACCAAAGCGTAAAAAGTTTGTTGTGTTTGAACGTTTCGAAAACTATTACACCATGAAAGGTGTTTACATTGGGTCAACTCCCTACAACAGCTTAGCAGCTTTCCAAGGAAAGGAAAAGCAAGAGAAAAATCTATCTTGCTATAATCGTGTCATTCAAACAAATGATGCTAAACGTACCGTAGTAGTCTCACCACTATATCCTATATTTTCCATCTATTAAAAGGTACGTCAATTCATTGACGAATTTGTTGGTGATTTTTTTTTTTGCGCAGGTGAAGGAAACCCTTCATGGGGGAGTTATGAGCCTTTGGGTCTCATGGTCTACTGTGAGAGTCACCTTTCCAGAGTCCAGACATACTCACTAATAACTTCAGCCCCTTTGTAGGCTTGTCTCCGATGACACCTAGGCCTGCTGGTCCATTGTATCACGCCTTTGTTTTGGTTCTTTACAGTATCCACTCGATTATTTTTATACCTTGTACGAATTTATACAAGTCCTTTACTGGGTGGGAACTGTATAATTCTGGTTCGCCGTTAGGCTTCCCAATAATTGACTGTCTTTTGCGGTCCAGTGCTTCGGATTTGCACAGTATGTGTGTCACTGTTCCTGTATCCTTACCGCAAAGTTTGCATGTCAGGTCGCCATTGTACAGTCCCATTTTGTTTAAGTGCCCTTTTACTGGCGCATGGCCAGTCATGAGCTCTGTTACTACATTAATTTTTTCCTTATTTAGTGCTAATAGGTCTGTCGTTCTTTTGTTACACGGGGCTTTGATGTATTTCTTCCATGTTCGTTTCCTGGGATTTTTCACCAGTATTCTTCGTGGTTTTCCATAATCCAGTCTTCTGCAAACATTCGTGTTGTACGTTTTGGTACTACCCCGAGGTCTGTTCTGGATCTGGAGCGTTCTCCGACCTTCTTTTTGCAAGTTCGTCGGCTTTTTCATTGCCTGTCGTTCCCTGATGTCCCGGCACCCAAATCAGCTTAACGCGGTTTTTTAACGCGCCTGTATTTCAAGCTCTTCTTTGCATGTCCATACCACAATGGATGTCAGTTCCTGACTTCTCAATGCCTTGAGTGTAGTCTGACTGTCTGTCAATATGTAGATCTGTTCATATTCGATGGCTCTCCGATTGCTTACTTTCACGCATTGGAGGATTGCATATACTTCTGGTTGGAAGACTGAGGTGTGTTTACCCAATGAATAGCTGAAGCCAGTCTTTGATTTTTGTGAGTATACTCCTGAACCTGCACCTTTTTCAGTCTTAGACCCGTCTATATACCAGATCTTTCCCTGTAGAATGTGGCCCAGGTTTTATGTTCCCATTCAGTCCTTTCTGGTATTGGTACTCTGAATGTGTTGTTAAAAGAGTATCGCTTTGGAATGTGATCTGTTCTCATGCCTAACACGTCCCTGGTCATGATTTTTACGATGCTCATGTGTCCTGGCCCAATGTAACATTCTCCAGTGTATTTTGTATTCTGAAGGCACCAAGCCTTGCCTCTCCCTGTATTACCAATTGGAGAGGAGGTAATCCTAGTAGTGTCTCAATTGCTACAGTGTGCGTGGATTTCATGGCCCCTGTCATCCCAAGACATGCAAGTCTCCGGACCTTGATTAGTATTGTCGTGGTCCCTCTTTGTTGTGTTTTAGGCCACCATACCAAAGAGGCGTATGTTATTGCGGGTTTAACCACTATGTTGTAGAACCAGTAGAGCATGTTCGGTCGTAGCTCCCTTTTTTCCCGAAGGAGCGTCTGGCCACAAATAATGAGGTCTTAGCCTTTTTGAGCACTTTTTCCAGATGTTGGTTCCAAGTCAGTTTCGAGTCTAGTGACACCCCGATATATTTGATTTCCCCTTTTATCTGTACAGTTTCTCCTCAAATCTTCAGAGTTCAGAGTTCCAGTTTTCCGTGAACTGGGAATGTGAATCCATCAGTTTTAGTGGCTGACGTTTTTTTCAGGGCACACTTCATTGGAGGCTTACGTGAACAAATGACTTTATTGCGTCTTCTCCGCTATGGCGGATTCAACTATTCTCTCAAATTCAAGAGTCATGTCACAGGTTTTTTTTTGATTTGTAATCGAAATGAAAAAAAAGTCAAGAATCTGTCATCATTTTTGAGTTGAATTGAATTTGTGTGAATATTTTACGAGAAGAAACATTTTAAACGGTTGGTTTGATTTGATTTCGAACACTGTTGGGGTTTTTTACTAGTGCCTTTAGTTCCTTTACAAGTTCCTTTACAAAATCAAATACACATAGGGTAGTTACTTTTGGACCTACTCAATCATTCAACTTTTTAAGAATACCAGCAGTGCTGTCTCAGACAAATGATGTGCCTGAATGTGGTGTACATCCCACACAAGCAAATGCGGATCGGACCGTATACCAGAAGCTGCTCAAGAACAACCTCAGCGACAACGACTGAGAAACACTAATAACTTATATATTATATGAAGTAGTATCTGACACATATAATTCCTCAACTGACTTTTTCGTCCCCGTATATGACAGTATTGCTACGAATAACCAAGTGTTGTGATTACAAGGTAATAATAATCGACGAGGACACGATAAACATGTACTTCTTTCTTCAGAAAATGTCACTATTGCAATATATGCAATATATGTATATGATATGTATAGATATGTATAGTACAACGATCGGTTGATACAGAATATAGTAATGATTACATTTCCTTAAATAGATAACAATGGTGAGATTTCTTTACATCGATCTGTAACATTACAACTAATAGTTCCGGACAGCGTTTTCGTTCTCTCGAGCTCATCAGCGGAACGAGTAAGTTTGTAATACTATTGAACGATAATTCTGTCGAGGCATGAATAACCCCACTGACAGAATTCTAGTTAGATGACAATGTCTAACGCCAATTACCTTAGAGATCTAAGCAATGTAAATATATTGACTGATTAATTTGTCGCACTTGAAACTTTTGTGAAGTGCGAGATTGTTATAAATCTGATGAAAGCTAACAAATATATCCGTTTCCTTTTCAAATACTATGGTATTCTACCATTCTGGAATGAAACAGTTTGTCAACAAATGTGATATCTAAAACCACATTATTGCCCTAAGGACTTACATATGGTTGAATTTACTGATCATTTAAATGAATATGCAATAGTTTAATATAGAATTAATGTAAAACCCCATATGTTCCTTATTAAACATTTAAACGTTTCAATTGTTGTATATTTACATACCTGAGATTGAATCAACACTATGTAAAATATATTTCTGAATTGTAGATAATATAATAATTAGAACTGAATAATAACAGATTAATTAATTTTGAAAATCTTGGATAACATATATTCTGTTATAATTTTTCACATTGAAATTAGTTCTCATAGAACTACGAAATGTTTGTATTTTCTTAGCGAATTTATTTAAATAAATTATTTGTATATTATGTTGGTTTTTTTTAAATCATATTATACCCGATCCAATTCGATACATTTTTGTCAACCAGCGGAGAGTAGATCCAACTTTTCTGTTTGCAGATACCTTGTGTTGAAAACCTTTAGAGTCGATGAAGTAATTTGTCACGGAGGGATTCTGCAACAGAACTGATTTTGGCATCGAAATATGTACCCACCATTGTTTTCTCCAGTGTAAGCAAAACGATGGGGTACAGACAATTTCACCTGAAAACATCAACACAAGATCTTTCTCGCGAACTCACCAAAGAGTTTCCGCAAGTGTTGTAGCCTTTTTAATTTTGCTTTAGGAAGTTCTTCTTCTACTATTCACTAAAGGATTCAGTAATCCGAATAAATTTTTTGCTACCAAATCATAGCTGATCTACATAGCTTTGGAATATGAGCATAGTACCATATAGCTTCCGCCACTTCCTTAATTTGCCTTTGCATCAGAGGCTATGAATTAGAGAGTTATGAACAGATGAAACTATATAATAGAGCCTGGTGGGACTCCTACCCCTCGGACCAGTCCTCTCCTGTCTGTGTTATCAGTCGCTTGCAAGTACTATGCAGGGGAAAATTGCAGCAACGTGCCTTCATTTGACATAAAGGAACCTAAAGATTGATGAGGCTAACGAATCGTTACAGATTACTTAACTACAAAACTACTCAATCTAGGTAAAATATCAAACCTTTTTTAGTCACAAACAGTTTTTTTTTCAACAATATTAATATAATTATGTTCAATTGATGGTCAATCTTTAAATTGGTTATTAACAAAAGGCGATTACACTGGAATTGTATACTTTTCCATTCTAATATCTATGAATTCTCATTACCCTGCATTCGGTGGTTATTCCCAAAGTACCGGGATATCAAAAATTATCTTGGTCAAGGGTGGTTGTGGAATCTAAAACGTGTGTCTTACTTTTCGTTTGAAATAATTATTCACTGTCACACTGACATCATCAATAACCTACAAATTTCATACCTATTTATTTCAGTTGTAAAACAATAATGAACTACAAATTAAAAATTATCTTGGTCAAGGGTGGTTGTGGAACGTAAAACGAAATGTTAACTTTGAACCTTTTACAAGGTCGCAATAGCCACAAACGGGGTCGAAAACTGTTTTAAATTGGTTAATTTTCGATAAATCGAATGACGTTCACGTGAGGAGCGCGTAGCTCGTGAGTTAGAAAAGTGCAAATCTTCGGAACATAGAACGTCTTTACGAGGACTTATCGCATGCGGTTTTCGCTCCATGTCGTTAGTTCATGAACGGGGCCAACTAAATAGTATAGTCTCGGGCCCCAAAATGTCGATTAAATAGGAACATTTAATTAAAATAGAAACAGGTACTCTCAGGTCTCAGCTACGCGTATCTAACGTGCGACGTACCTAAGGGAATTTTCTAGTTACTAAAAAAAAAATACCCAAAAGCGGTTAAAAGCTAGCGGCCTATAGCCGAAAACACTTTATTACAACTAGCGCCGGTCGCACTGGGCATAAAACGGCCCCGAATTAACAAGATCGAGGTAAAAAGTATAAACTCTAACGACGCGTAGCGAGCTCCTCGAGGCATATGTCAAAATGATTACGTTCGTAGCTAATTACATAGGACGTCTGGCGTTCATGCAATTGTGTTTTTATACAATTCGAACCTTCTAATTTCGATAGGCCACGTGAAAATCCCGGAGTCTAAAGCGCTAGAGACTTCTGAGTGTTATAACATTCGTATAAAATTGCGAAATTTCTCACTTTCAGAAACTTCAAATTAATTAATTTGACACAAGTTTTGATAACGTGAAGTAGGACACACGTTCTAGATTCCACAACCACCCTTGATCAAGATAATTTTTGATATCCCGGTACCACGGTCGTACATACAGGTCTGGAAACTCGGGGCTGTTTCCTATATCAGAAGTGAGTCCGCTAAGCGTCGACTGTCACGTAGTACCAAAAGTCGTCACGTAGGAATATTCTCTGACAACTGTCAGTTGACTTGTAAACACAAGGAATACCTGCGTTTTTAGAAACAAATTACGAAACTGTACATTGTGCCGAAATGCAAAACGTGGTACAAAAGTGTAAAGCAACAAACTTCTGTTTTTAAAGTGCCGAAAGATGCGGAAATGCGTTAAAAGTGGATGCTTGCGATTCCGGGAAGAAATCGTTTTAACGAGGTCTTTTGTGTGTACGAAAAAGGGGAAGTTATTTTTAAGTACTTAGTAACACTGCTTGCGATTCCGGAAAGAAATCGTTTTACCGATCCAAGCGCTAGCTAGTGGCTGAGCGAGGGACTACGAGTCGCCAGAGCTGTATGTACGACCGTGCCCGGTACATATTAGAAAATGAATGCGCTATATCTGCGTAACAGTGCACCGTAGAAAAATGTGTAAACATATTTTGTAATTTTTTTCGGCTCTATAACTTTTATATTTCCACTGTAGCGCAAAAATATTTTTTTCCGTGTCGAAAAAGAGGAGCCCACTTTGGCATACTCTGTTGAAATGTTTCTCTTCGACCTACCGTTCTCAAGGAAAATCAAATCCAAAAAAGTTTTGGTATTCCTAAGAATGCCGAAGTGGTGAGGTTACAATTTTTTGATTTTAAACACGTCACATGCTCGGCTAACGATTTATAAAAAAAAGTTCGGTCATTTTACAGATTAGGTGTACCCACGGTCGTACATATAGGTCTGGGGACTGTTTGACATGGGTCTCTTACGCGTCGCCAAACTCGTAGTCCCTCGCTCAGCCACTAGCTAGCGCTTGGATCGAAGTGGTAAAACGATTTCTTTCCGGAATCGCAAACAGTGTTACTAAGTATTCTGATTTGAGAGAGGAATAGAACTGTTACTCTTGTCAAAATGTATTACTCACCTTAAAAATAACTTCCCCTTTTTCGTTATACATGCTGGCACACATAAAAGACCTCGTTAAAACGATTTCTATCCGGAATCGCAAGCATCCACTTTTTTCGCATTTCCGCATCTTTCGGGACTTTGAAAACAGTAGTTTCTTGCTTTACACTTTTGTACCCCGTGTTGCATTTCGGCACAATGCACGATTTCGTAATTTGTTTCTAAAACGCAGGTATTCCTTGTGTTTACAAGTCAAGTATGACAGTTGTCAGAGAATTTCGACTACTGCGCCACCCTTTTTGGTACTATGCGACAGTCGACGCTTAGCGGACCCACTTCTCACATAGGAAACAGCCTCGAATCCCCAGACCTGTATGTACGACCGTGGGTGTACCTAAAGTGCCAAACATACAGGCTGTAACTACATATTGATCATAGTTAGATGGATATTAAAATGTACAATTTCGCTAAATTCAATATGACTTTTCTGAAAGAGGTATTTATGTTGAATCTCTTTTTATTCATATTAGTTTTGCAGGCTGAACCATCGACAATATAGATATGGACTGCGCGTGGCAATGCTGGCTGCGGATACTGTAGGCGAGAGAGAGGGAAACTCTACTAGCAAGAATCGCATGTGCCGGCTCGGGACGTAAACATACTAGCTACAGTCATGTATTATGCCTCTTCGTTTTCCCTCTCTCTCTCGCCTACAGTATCCGCAGCCAGCATTGCCACGCGCAGTCCATATCTATATGTCGATGGGCTGAACGAAAAAATAGACTTTGGATTTAATAATATATAAATGTTTTATTAGAACTCTGTTTCAATATAAATATAACAATTATCAAATTATTTACAATCCCTCAATGACCTTCCGGGTTGCTGCATTATTCAAGATTTCGATCCAATAACCATCCGGATCTGTGATGAAAGCGATACCTTTCATCTTTCCAGCATCTGGTTTCTTGACAAAATTGACGCCCAATTTTTCGAATCTCTCGCATGCCTTGTACACATCTGGGACATTCAGACCAATATGACCTGCGAAGAAATGCTATGTTTTTCGTCTTTTGCACAAATTGAAATTTAACAACGACCAATTTTAATTTTAAGGGTAATGGGATACATTGTTAACTTATGATATATGAAATTGGCAGCTAGTAGATCCTGAGATCTACTTCAGTCCTTCAGATATTCAAGCGGAATTTTCTCAAAGATCATTATGAGGAGTGATATAAAGTGAAAAAATCAAGTCGTGCTATTGTGACCCGGAATCCATCCGAAAGCCAAGATTTTTCAAGATAAGCTGTTCGCAGAAGTCTACTATTCAAGATAGTGATATAAAGTGTGAAAACAATTGTAAGCAATCCACGGTAATGCTTAGGGGTTGCCATTTGAAACACCAATGATGACGTCATCGATTTACTTACACCATATTGTAGCCTACTAACATCCATATTCCTACGGATTTGCACTGGTATAGAAGGAAGGATGTCAAAAATGACGGGCTCAGTATCATTTACGAACAGTCGGTGTCAGTTGTCAGTGGGATCCAATATGGCCGGCGAATCTGCTGTATTCTTTTAAGTGCTCAAGAAGTCTAGAATGCTTTCTTGATAGTGCTATAGATTTTCACTTGTAATCCACCTGGTGCTTGAATTATTGCTGGACATTTTTCGAGTACATGCATTTTTTGAAAATTATCCCAAGTCGCGTGGCGACGAGGATAACTTTATTAAAAAATTCATGGAAGAGAGAAACATTCCCGGCTATTAATTCAAGCACGCGGGGGATTCGATAAGAAAATTTCCCATTTAAATGAAACATATTAATTTTTTTAAGATACAACAAGGTATAATATTAGTAGGCCATGAATGAGGTTTGTTGATGAAATGAAATGTATCGGTAATTTGAAGTGTTGTGCTTCTACGAGAATTGTTCCAAATAACTTAAAAGTTTTGGTTGGCCTGAGCAAAATGCAGCTATAACCACATTCACTGTGGAGAGGGATGTGATCTCACATCCTTTACGTCAATCATTTTCCGATCTTAAACGGAATATTCAACGCACCATTGAAAATATACCAGGCGATGTGTGGAAGAGTAGTCGCAAGTCGAGGAGGATATTTAAACTGTATTATTTTTAAAACAATGTCATCGATTGTCCTTCAAAACAAAAGAAAGATCAAAGGATTATCCCTTATAGTTATTGTTGTGTCTCATAAAAACCCTTTCCTATTCATTTTTATATCAGAAAGGTGGTGTTCTTTGCTCAGAAGCATCCACATGATCTAGTCTGTAGTTGTACAAGCACTGTACAATAGAATTACTCACCAAATCCTCTGGGTTCCTTATTACCATCATGATATTTGAATTCAGGATCATTTTCCGTTCCCCAGTTACTAAAATAATCTTTAAATTAGATACACAAGCTACAATACTCATGAAAATCAAGCTAAATATTTGGACATCATGCAATGGGGTTTTTATAAAATTCTAAGGTCTAATTTCGGCACGTCACGTTAAAACCTCGAAGCCTCATGCGCCAGCAACAAATAAACGAAACAAGATTGGTATAAAATTGCATAATTTAACACTTCGAAAAACGTCAGATAGATTAATTTCACTTAATATATTATGAGGGCACCATGTGACGTCACTGTAGACATTCCCCTCATAGGAAGTCTACCCTCATGATATTAGTCGCTCTCTCGCTCGGATGAAACAGCTCCTCATATACCGACTTTGAACTGAACATACTTTTTGTAAACACCACCAAGTAGCCCCTGTTCAAAATACTTCGAAACTCAGAAAATCAAATATTTAGCTTTGAATTTACTATCTCTATCTTCGACTAATTACTAAGTGCAACTAGTTCCTCAACACTTTATTATATTCCTTCACAAGCAGACTACAGTTATACTCATCATAATTATCACAATAACTTTTTTATACATTGACTACACAAGAAGAAAACCTACAATGTTCGATGAAGATCTTGTGAACCAGCGGCGGATGAGCTTTCGAATCTTTCTTGAAAGTTTAAAAGGCTATTGGCATGAGGAAAGATCTCACTAAGCAAAGGGTTTCAAAAATTCGCTGTTCGATAGAAAAATTAAGACTGGTGAAAGGAAGTTTGGCAGGTCTTGGGGTTGGCAATGAAGGGGTTGAGCTCTTCTAGTAAGCCCATCTGGAATAATGACGAGATTTCTGATGATGATTGACCAAGGAAATATCTATAGTGTGACATTTCCAATCAGACGAATAGTTCTGTTCTAAGTATAATCTGAACGCTTCAGCGTGTTTGGGAGCTGAACTTCAAACATGCGAACAGTACCCCAGTACAGGTCGAATCTGTGCTTTATGGAGAGCTGCTGGGACGTGTGAAGCGGTTTTCGCGTTAATTTTCCCATAAGAGGGCACTGTTGATGGTGATACCGAGCATAGATATAGAAGACTTCATAGGAATAGTTGTACCTGACATCATCATATTAGGGATTGTGTGATCGATCCGACTTCCTGGAGAAAATAAAAGCTTGAGTTTTGGTTGCATTAAACTCTACTAAATCATCAGCTCCCCATTTCAAAATCGTTGCCAGCTTTATTAATTGCCTCGACCCCTCTGGCTTCATTCGATGAAATAGGGGCTCTACTTGAGAATACGGAGGTCACTTCCAACAGATTGTTGATATGGAGGAAAAACAAAGTTGGTGCTAAGACAGATAATGATGACGATTATAGCTCACAGATTAATGGAAATCGCGTTACGTTAGCTCCCCATTTCAAAATCGTTGCCAGCTTTATTAATTGCCTCGACCCCTCTGGCTTCATTCGATGAAATAGGGGCTCTACTTGAGAATACGGAGGTCACTTCCAACAGATTGTTGATATGGAGGAAAAACAAAGTTGGTGCTAAGACAGATAATGATGACGATTATAGCTCACAGATTAATGGAAATCGCGTTACGTTAGCTCCCCATTTCAAAATCGTTGCCAGCTTTATTAATTGCCTCGACCCCTCTGGCTTCATTCGATGAAATAGGGGCTCTACTTGAGAATACGGAGGTCACTTCCAACAGATTGTTGATATGGAGGAAAAACAAAGTTGGTGCTAAGACAGATAATGATGACGATTATAGCTCACAGATTAATGGAAATCGCGTTACGTTAGAAAACGATGATATTATTGAATGACATAGACAGTGACATAATTATGAGTAGTCTGTAAAATTGGATTCTTGATCAACTTAGGACCAAACCCAATCATCATTAAGACTCCGATTCTTTCAGTTTCAGTAGTCTAATTTTCGTTCTTACTTCTTGAATCGTTGAAGGAATAACACTAAATCCACTAAATTGTATTTGACATAAATAATAAACAAGTTGCAATTGTTTCTACGACATTGAAATGGCCGCTTCAACAACGCCTGCTCGAATATTGGCAGCATTCTTTGAATACATTTTGGTAAAAATCAACCGATATCAAAAATCCATCAATCGAGGTATCGCAAAAGGTACTTTTGTTATTTGAATTTTCAATGAGGTAAAGGGGTGGAGAGTTGGAAATTACATGTCTAAATGGCAATTTAAAAAAAAATAGACATGTCCGAGCATTTTTCTGAAATGTTATTGTCAACGATTTTATAAAATGTATCGTTACTTTTTGAAACCATTGTATATTATATTGAATGAGAGAGATAATGCCTATTCTCCTTGTTGTATAAAACTTACTGAGTTAGTTCTATGGTGGCTGCTCTAGAGAAGGACCATTCGATTCTATCGAGTGAGCTCAATTCTCCTTTCAAGTCTTCCCCATTTTCGTATCCCATAAAATATAGGGTGAATTTCAATGTGGGAACATCTATTTTCGTTAGTAACCTCATTCCCAAGACCTCTGTATAAAAAGGTATTGACACTTTAGGATCTTTAATTCGATACATGGTTTGTTGCATTATAAATTCCTATAATTATAAATCAAAATTAATGTATTTTAACCAAATTATCGATTTTTGATATCATTGATAATATTATAATTCACTTGGCAGTTATTTTGTTCATTTAGTCCTCTCAAATACTAACGTAAGCAATAAAAATCTTTTAGCAAGCTAAATATTTTAAATTCAAACTCGACCTCAATAGAAACGTGAGTGAAAACTTTTTTTCGTTCCAAGAAAGTTCTTTAAGTTGGCGTTAGTGTAGCTTGCTTTCCCTGTTGTGGTGTGTTTTTTACAACAGCCTTAGCAAGTCTCACGAAGGGGTGGGCGATTTCCTCCAGTCTCCTAAGAGCAGGACCATTAGAATGCCCTCCACTCTGGGCGACTTGTACGGGGTGTATGATTCAATAGACCACCTGACTTTCACCAAAGAGACGATACTGCAGGCGAGTTCCCAGTTCAACGAGTGGTCTTATCCCTTGTCGCCAGTTGGGACCTGGTGTTCGGTGCAGCATCGTCTGTGAAGCTCCTCATGATCCTTGAAGCTAGGGAAATTGATTCCCAGTAGGTGAACCAGTATCCCCTCGTCAGAGTAGAATATCCACCAGAGGAAAGTTATGTGGCTCCAAGTCAAGCTTACTGGTTACGAGCTGGTATTATGTTCAACCTAGCTGCCCCTTTCCCTGTTCCAATTTCACTACAGAGCACTCTCCAGCTTTATTTCTGAGCTGTTCTCACTTACGCTCTTAGTTTCTACAAGTCTGATTCTTGGCCAGTTATGCAGAATTTTCTGAAGAGAGTATTCACTTTCCTTAGTTGCATTTAGCCGGTTATTCCACCACGGCATCTCGTAGCTGTCTCTACTCTTGCTGCGGGGGCAGTTGTAGGTCTCTGTTATTACATTCTGCAATTGGGAAGCCACTTCGCCTATTTCAATCGCCGAGCTGATTTTATTCGGGAACATTTCCAGATTTTTCTACGAGCTCTTTTGGTAGTACACCCGGATCATTCATCTGGGATTTCTGATTAATTTCCTCCTGTTCCTCCAGGACACCCGAAACAGCAAATATTATTTGAAAATTGATACGGCGGGTTTTAAGTTTTTAGAATTTCGAATTGAACTCTGTTCAAAATCTACTACAACCACTTAAACAGGTTTTCTTCTTGAATTTGCAAGTGTTTAACCTCTGCTCCGTATACCTGCAATTTTATTTGCTGTTGAGATACTAATTATAAAATTGCAGCAACTATGTCTATAACGGCAATGATAGGGAGTAATTTATTGTCGAAGGTATTATTTTTGAACTTATTTCGGGATATTATTTATTGATCAAATGAATAGGTTGCACTAAGTTACCAACTATGACGTCTTTCTAATGTGAACAGCCTTTAGAATAAGATCACATTGGTCGAACAATGTTGTCATTTTCTAATCTCTATAATTAATCTATCTAGTATCCTTTTTGGCGACCCTTATGTTATTATTGCAACGAATAAGAAATGACTATAATCCCTTACTTTCGTATCTGGAGATGGTTCTTTACATAATTTCAACGCTTCTTCATTCGATACAGGTGGAATATTTGGTTCTGCCATTTCACTGTAAACATAAAATAAAGAATTACTTATATATACGACCATCATCAGAAGACTTATTATTATGATGATGGTCGTGAGACCGAAACGTACGTAAAGACTAAAATATAATAACACTTAAGTGTTAATGTGACCTATTTCCCGAGAATTTATATATAATTCATACCTGGGTCAAGAATATTTATTATAAAGAATAACAACAGTGTACACATTTTCACATTTTCCCAAATTTCATAAGGGGTAGGTATGGAAAAATAGTGAATAGGCGTCATAATACACACTCATGGATGATAAATTCGATTCTACCATTAGTTTCCATCTCAGAAGCTGAGGAAACGAATCACAGCGTTTAAAAACCCAGAATTTCGACCATCCCTTAGAGAAATACACTATAAAATCAATTAAAACATGAATAATGCACCCAAAATTGGTTTCCACAACCTTCTGAAATGCCATAGAATTAGTTCCATCAGTTACACGAACGTCTTGAAATTTTCACATATTCCCAAATTTTCATATGTAAAAATAGTGAATTTGGTCGATCTCATCGATTCCGATATGCACTAGTGATATAGATCTTAGATACAATGTAAGAGAATTAGAAACAAATGAATGATTATACCCATTTATCTCATGTTTGCTTTTGACAGATAACAATGATAAGGTCTTTCTAATCCAGATCGGTCAGTAACGTCACAAACTTATAGTTCAGACAGCTGTTTCGGCCTTCTCAGCAAATTTGCAACGTTACAGAAGGATCACTGTTGAAGGTAGTCATAATCAACCTTCAACGTGTTAAAAAGACCAGAATATCTCACGCCATCTATGAATAGATGTCCCACTAAGAAATCAAGCAATGTACCGACATAATAAATCCTCGAAATAGTAGATTCTGGGCTAAGATAATCCGCATGCTATATTTCCACGAGAGCGACAAAGACAGATTTGGTTTCAGCGTTTCGTGATTTATTTTGGGCACCTCTGAATAACATATATCTCGCAGGACAGCACAATTCTCTAACTTTAAGAGCCTACTTGGATATAAATTTTCCAGGCCACTGGATTGGTATTGGTACACAGGGACCGATAAGAAGGCCGCCGAGGTCGCCCGACTTAATTTTTTTTGTGGAGTTACTTCAATCAAAGCGTCATCGAGATATCTAATGACAACACTGTCACTACAGCAACTGGAATATTGTTTTCATTACAGTGGAGAAAATCGAATTTATCATTCAGAGAGCAATTACTGCAGAACCAGAGGACATCAATAACTATGACGAACTTTTGATTGGAAATTAATGCAGAACTTGTTTCAATTTACAATGAGTACTGAATTGAAGATCCAAAAAAAGAATTGTATGAAAATGCAACACACCATCCGCTGCTTGTTTATCAAAACATTTATCAGAATAAAGATATCAATGTACGAAAATATGAAAGGAGTCAATGTTAAACGGTACAAAGTAAGGTTAGAAGGTAAATAGATAAATGTTTTGCTAGCAACGATGAAAATAATAATAACATACACATATTAGTCTTACCTTTTTTTGACACCACATGTAAATTACGCAACCAATAACCCAGCTACAGCTTGCTTTCTTTGAAACTTTTAATGCCGAGTTAATGTTACTGAAAAAAATTACAATTATTTAGGCAATGTCACAAATGTGGTAATCTTGTATTTCCTTATCTTCAAAATAGTACCTAGGGCGCCATCTTTTACCAAGTTGCTTCAAACAATACAATAGGAACGAAGAACCCTACCTAGCTTAGTTAATACTAATTGCATATTATTGTATTGTATTCCACACCATTTAGATACATTTTCACACATTCGATTATTGAGTAAGTGAAGAACGATACTTTGATTCGACAATCTAAGAGAGTGATACTTCAATCAGCGCCATCTTGTGAATAAATCTGAAGAAAAACAAAAGTTCTCTCCTGTGTTTGAAATTATTAAGCTCAGATATAATTGTTAATTATTCTTTCTCATCAACATAATTAATGTAGATGATAATATTCTGTGAACTCCTAACATTTTATTAAGTTTTTCCCATTTGATAATAGCTCAATAAAAAAAACTAGTACTGTTCGGACAGAGTCCGAGAACCCCGATGTGAGCCCCAGCTCAAATTGGGCATATTACCGCATATAAGTATACAGTGTGTTCAAGATAAGAATTTCTATCATGGGGATATGGGGCTTGTTGGTTAAATGAGGAAACAGTTTGCGTAACCTTATAAAATTCTACATCAAAAACAGGAAGATACTACTCAGTTAACCACATCTAGGCACTCTCAGGATACTATTCCATAAAATGTGGGGTTTCAGAAGGTGTTGTATTAAGATAAGACCATCTCAATTAGGCTCGAAAACACTTCTAGAACAGCTTTATTAATTGAGTGTTGTCTGCACCAGTAAACTTACCCTAACAAAAGATTTTGCTAACCATTTGACTATTATCAAAAACAAATTACTAAGATATTACGATGATACTAATTGGGACGTATGTTCCATGGGAACGGCTGTTGCAAATACTATTAGCATGGAACCTACAACATAATTAGAAATTTTCGACATTTTAAATAAATTAAAAAATAGCTCTTTTATTAGTGTGGATAATATTCCAATCAAAATTTCTGCATTTCTATCTTATTCGATTAATATTGCATTAAGTACAGGGATATTTTCATCATCCTGAAAATATTCGCCATCATACCAATACTTGAGATTAAAAATGCGCAACATGTCACGAATACCTATTACAATTGTTAGGCCAGTTTCAAAGGTTCTTGAAAATACCATATACAGGCTAGCCGGTGGAAAGAGGCTCAACCTGACCTGGATTCCCGGTCACTTAGGTTGGAAAGAGAATGAGAGGGCAGACAAACTGGCCAGAAACAGGGCCATTTAAGGATCTCCTTGGTATCCCTGACAAGCCTCGAGGACACAGTCGGGCTTTTCAATGAAAATATCATTCATACTAGAATGATGACATTTATCAAAACAAACAATATTATCTCTGACAGCTAACAAATAGGTCGGTGGAAACTGCAGATGTATAGTTGATGCAATATGCTTATTAGTTCAGGCTGTGAACCGGGATTTTAGCTATAATAAAACAACAAATTTTGCATTAGCTTCAGGAGGTTCTCAGGATCATTCATAAACCTTAAAACCTCTTGGGAATTCCAACCCCACCCATTGGGGGCGAAAATGGTCCGAAATCTTCAAGTCTTGAATTGTATTTTCTACAAAATAAGGTATTTTGGCATTTCGAGTGCACCCAGTAGGTTTTTTGGGTCACTGAACACGAATCCGTAGCCAGATTTTTTTGCAATCCATCGTAGGGGTGGTAAAATCGAAAAAATTAGCCAATTTTGCACCGCTAATATGTTATTTTGCAATTTACGTGTTTTAGGCATTTCGAATGCTCCAAGGAGGTTTTTTGGGTCGCTGAATACGATTCCGAAGCCAGGTTTACTCGAATATCATCGTAGGGTTGGGAAATTTACAAAAATGGCTAATTTGACACGCTTCTAAATTTTTATTATTTTGACATTTTAAAATTACTTCGAAGTAAATCTGGCTTCGGAATCGCATTCAGCGACCCAAAAAAACCCCTTGGTGCATTCGAAATGCCAAGAACAAGAAAATTGCAAAATAACATATAGGGGTGCAAAATTGGCCAATTTCGTCGATTTTACCACCCCTACGATGGATTGCAAAAAAATGTGGCTACGGATTCGTGATCAGCGACCCACTCCTTGGTGCATTGGAAATGCCTAAAACACGTAAATTGCAAAATAACTTATCAGGGGTGCGAAATTGTCCAATTTTGTCGATTTGACCACCCCTACGATGGATTGCAAGTAAATTTGGCTACGGATTCGTGTTCAGCGACCCAAAAAACCTACTAGGTGCACTCGAAATGCCAAAATACCTTTTATTGTAGAAAATACAATTCAAGATTCGGAGCCATTTTCGCCCCCAATGGGTGGGGTTGGGGTTCCCAAGAGGTTTTAAGGTGTATGAATGATCCTGAGAACCTCCTGAAGCTATTGCAAAAAAAAATTTTGATCCGAACTTCCACGTTTTTTTTTTCGGTTCATAGCCTGAACTATATGATACAGTGGATCAGGACCTGTTGGTAGCGGGTCAATTTTTTGGCTAGAGTAGTTCATTTGATTGTGTAAATGTTGAATTTTTGGCCGCCAAAGTGAAAAGTATGGGCATACGCAAAATCTTTCTGCATTTCTTTTCATATATCTTCCATCTGATAGAAAGATTCGAGAGAAAATTGAGGACATGTTTTCTACTGATAGAGAAATTGGGACGGTTCTCTGGGTGTGACAATTTAACAGCGCGATCTGTAAGACACTTTCTTTATAACTTGTTGGCACAACTGAATTAAAGTGAAGATATCGTTGAGACCAAACTTCTTTAGGAAACCACGATGTTCTTATTTTTCCACCTGAATCATATCTAATGTTCATCTGGGAAATTTATTTTTGTTCACTATTTCACGGGTAAATTGAAGTTTACAGTGGAAATTGTAAAATTTATTAATTACGTACTGAATTTCATACTTGGGAACACACATTAGGCAATATCTGTATACCGTTTGAACGAAAATCTAATGAATTTATTTCAGATTCTTCTAGGCATTCCACAACTAGGTTAGCAATAGTAACTGGAATGGGAGATCGCATTGCTGTGCCGAATATTTGTCCAAAATAGAATCAACTACCTCAGCGGGCAACAGGAAAGTAACCAAAATAAAGGCAGTCATTTTTCACTATCTTCTTAAGATTGACTATCAAGATGGCATTCCCTCAATCCATTTTGCAAATTTTAAAATCAATTAGTGTAGAAAAACATATTCTTTCCTAATTGATCGAACTGTTTTTTCAATGAAAGTTCTCATGAATTAGTTCTGTATTAGACGGGGCCAATTATTCTATATAGCGTGGCGGCTCCTCGAAGGAGGCTAAGGAGGCTCAGCCTCCTCACCAATTTATCTTAATGATCATTCTCCATTTTATTTCCTGTTTCTCTGATGATTCTTTAAATTTTACAATTAATTCCCCGTTCTCAGTAGTTATTTTTAATCTGGCAACAGTGGCCAGAGGCTAGATTCTCTATATATCTCAAACGCTAAATACGTGTGGTCAACACAGTTGCCGTTGTTCCAACCAGTTCAACTGCCAAATAGGGTAAAACAGCGGATATGGCAACATTCTCGGTAGGCTAGCTTCTCGTTCGCACTCGGTCGAAATACGATTACTTCCTGCCCTGCGAGCTGCGAGGTGGCACCATGAGACACGTGCTCCGTCAGTTGTTGTTTTTGTTTCGCGAAGCGAAGTAAGGTTAAGTTATAATTTATCTGTTCCCTGAGTTATTTAACGTTAAAATGTGCAGTTGCTGACTTCTTAGAAAATCCATTTTCCACCGGATTTGAAAGGATTAGTGATGACAGGTATGTTTCAAAATCGAAATACACAATAAAGTATATTGCTTGCTATTTACATCTGATACAACTTCATGTTGGGGGCACTCGGGTTATGATGATTTGAAAAATTTAGCTCGTGGTATAGACAGACATGAAAAATCGCAGGAACATATTACATCGAGTATTAAGTTTAAATTAACCGGTAAACAGAATATTGTTAAAGGAGGAAAACATAATTTGGTAGACAAGAAACTACATTATAAACAACTTTTTTTATGAAATTTTAGATACTATTAAAGGTCAAATTCAGATTCCATTTTCCGATTTACATGAATTGAAGTTTATCGACTTGACGAATAGTAGATTTTTCGAATCTTTTTCAAAAGAGTTTCCCAATACACTTTTAGATAACTTAGTTCTAAAATATAAATTTTTTGATAAAATAGCACTGCACAATGAATTATGGGTTATATACCTACTAGGATAAAGATATTTTAGGCCAGTACGACATTCACGCCGATATGATAAAATATATGATAGACAATGATTTGCAACAAGTTTTACCTCAGTTTCATAAACTACTTTGTTTGACAGTCACCATTCCTGTCACATCGGCATCGGTGGAGAGATCATTTTCTACTCTAACGAATTAAAACTGATGAACATGCGAAATACAATGGGCCAAAATCGTTTATACAATGTTAGTTTGATATCTATTGAAAAAGATTTAGTGAAACACTTAAAACAAAATGATACATTTTATGATAATATTATTGATCATTTTTCGCAAACTAAAGACCGTAGAATTCCGTTAATATATAAAAAAGTTAATAAAAATAATAAAAAAAAACAGAATATGAAAAATTTCAAAAAAAAGAAAAAATATCAACAAAAAAAAAAAACGGACAAAAAATTTTTTTGCCAAGAGAAACTCTATACCTCCACGTTGATTCTTGCTGGGTAACAATTAATTTTGTCACTGAATTAGCTGGTACGGTCGCTGTGCAAATGTTAGATTAATTGGCTGAATAGAGTATATTTTTACAAAAACGTTTTATGTCCAGCCTCCTCTCTTAAAAAGTTCACGAGCCGCCACTGTAAGCGACATTCGAGAAATACTTCTATAGATATCACAAATTACCACATAAAGATTGAAATTATAATTAGTTATAAATAACTTATAGTTTCTAGGTAAATACGGGTGAATTTGTAAAAGAAATTAATAGGAAATGGGGCGCATTTGTTAACTTTGACACAATAACTATTCACATTTACTATACGCAATTTCTCTCTAATTTTCATAACTTAAATATTCAGTTCGAATAACGGAGCTTCGTACAAATCATACATAAAATATCGTGTGTGACCTATATGAGTTGAAACGGCGCGATCGTCACCGCTGTGTCGAAATTAGCGTCTAGAAATTTCTTTACTTTCTTATGGGGGAAAGTATATGAAAATAAAAGCTAGATATAGTTTCACTCCTTTATACTTATTACTTACATAAAAAACTTAACAGTTCTTTCTGATTTGGAGTAAAAACATTAATATGTCAGGGTGTTGTTGTTTTTTCGTACACAATTTTGGTATAGGATAGAACATCTGAAAATAACAGGGATTGTTGATATAGAATTTTTCTAAACAGTTCGTTTTAGAGATACCAGGGCAAGGGGAAAAGTTCCTGAAAAATGAAACAAGAAATGATTTATTTGGTCAAAACTTATTTTATTTCTCAACATAATCTCTTCGTAGCCCGAAACGTCCAAGGTTTTTCTGATTTTTTTGATCCCTTCGGAATAATACGATCCTTTGTTTCAACAATGACCTCTTCGTTGGAGCCAAATCTCTTTTCGCCGAGTCATTTCTTCAAGTTTGGAAATAGATAAAATCGCAGATGGCCAAATCTGAAAAATATGATGGATGACGAACCAATTCGTAGCGTAATTGATGCAATTTTGCCATTGCAACCACGAACCTGTGCGCCGGTGCGTTGTCCTGGTGGAAGAGCCCTTTTTTTTGCCAAATGCAGTCGCTTTCGCTACAAATGGGCGTCGAATCTGACCAACAGCTCTGCATAATATAGGCCGGTGATCGTTTTGCCCTTTTCAAGATAATCGTTATGCACGATACCGTGTGAATCCCAAAAAAACTGTCGCCATGACTTTGTAGGCCGATAAACCCACTTTGGCCAGTTTAGGCTTCGATTCACCAGGAAAAATTCACTGTTCCGACTGTTACATGGAATTTTCGATTGTGGCACCATCTGTCTCATTCTTCAGGGATTTTTCACCTTGCCCCCGTATATGGGGCTTAAAGTTTTGGAAAATTATTACATTTTCTTCATTATCTTCTAAGCAAATAAAGATTTTCAGATAAAAATTGATACGCTTTAGTTTTAGTGGACGACTAATTTAAATTTTTGGGATAAATACATGGCGTTTTGTACTTATTCTTTAAACTTCTACGCCATTGGTCAGAAAATATTATTGTATACAAATTTAAAAACTTTGATCTATCATCTATAAAAAAATATTCTCGATAAATGGGTGGCGGAAATTTGATCGAGAGATACAGAAATATTTTGATCGAAAGTTATTTTGATAGAAACAGAAATAATAGTAAATACATCTGATAGAAGCAGTATTAAATAGAAAACACATTTGATAATCTATAATAAACTAACAAAATAAATTCAGGAAACTGAATGTTAGAAACAACAGCTTTTAAATAAACGTTGTTGTCTTCAAATTCTTTCTGGAATTGTCTGACAACTGAAGCAAGTCTTTTATTTTCATCCTTATAGTACATAAATTTATTGTTGCAGTTTTAGTTCCCTCATGATCGGTTTTCGAAGTAGCCCTTCTATTAATTTCCATATAAATGATTTTTTCTCATTAAATTGTCCCTTCAGACTCCAATGCCATCCTACAAAGATGTTGTTAGTTTTGTAGTGATTTTCATGGGTTTGTTGGTGAAAATTCCAAAGTTTATGATCAAAACTTCTCTTGTCTCTCTCTCTCCTTAAAAATGTTCTTATCCAGGTATTCACGAATTACGTTATTCTTGGAAATTACTTCGAATAACTTCGAATAACAAATTCGAATGGCACAAAGGTTATTGCTGCTAAATGTTTAATTTCTTGATGACAATCTGCTTTAAGCCCATGTCTTTGAATTGTCGATATAGACGCTGTTCCAAATGGTAACAAAATCCCTGACTTGAGGCCAATGAAAAAGTAATTGACATGCCTTTATTGCTGCTATTAATTTAAACAATTAACGTTTTTGGGCGAATGAAAACCCTCATGGTATGAGATCTAGGAATTTTCAAGAAGAATTTAGTTACAATGTGTGGCTTGGCATTTACAAAACAATATTTTTGGAGCATATGTTTTGCTATCGCTGCATTTCTAGAATTTTTGAAAACTAATTACGAAACACCACTAAATGAGAAAACAAATGCATGGATACAATTGGTTGGCTGCGCTGTCTATTTTGAAAGACAAGTACGAGAATGGCTAAATACGAAATTCGGTGAAAGATGAATTCTCTATGTTCCACTTGCATGGCCTCCTCGATCACCTAACCAGAATCCTCTGAACTTTTTAGTTTGGGGTTATTTGAAAGATAAAGCTTATGTCACGCCGGTTCATAATAGGGAAAATCTGCTGAATCGTATTCGAAGAGCTTGTGGTGAAATAAATAATAGCATGTTAATTCGAACAAGGTCGTTGAAAAATCGATGTCGCCGTTGCGTTGAAGTGAATGGATATCATTTTCAGCATTTGTTATTTTTTATCGTTACCTATAAATAGATATTTAAATATTTTTGTACTTTTTAAATAGCCTGTAAAAAGTAATTCCGTAACAAAATAACTCGAATAGGAAGTCTCTTAGAGAAATTTATCAAGAGTACCTTTTTGTAGAAAATAAATCAAATTTGAATACAATAACAATTTCTGACTACTGACGTACAAAACTTTATCACTACGCTACTGTATCGAAAACTTTTTGGCACCAAAAAAATTAGAGAACCAATAAAAGTAAAGTGTACCAAAGGTCAATCTTTATTTTTCAGGAGATAATGAAGGAAATGCAATAATTAACACCTTGTATTTCGAAAACGAAGTGTTTCATATCAAAGACCCCTACTATTTTCAGATGTTCTATTGTTTAATAAAGTTATGAACGAAAAACGGAAACATCCTATATATATGGTCCAGTTTATAATAGCAGGACTTCACCAGTCGACAGTTCATCAAAAAATAAAGACAATTTGTCATATAAAGTATGGTCGGTTTCGTTTAGGATCTACAGGGCAGGGCGTTAAAGAAAAATTATTGTTTTAAATAATTAGATATAATTCACTGTTAAAGAAAGTCAGCGGTCTGACTCTACAGTACAGGGTGTTCAGATGTATCTTTTAGTTTTTAAGATACACCCAAAAATTGAAAAACATTCGATTTCAGGTGACTTCTGTAGCGGTCCCTGTGTAACTATTTTGAAAAAGGTTTTCAGCCTATCGTATAGATTTTTTACGAAGAATGTAATAGAGTTTGTAGCTTTTTTGTCGGTCTAACCATTTTTGAGATATATACCAAAATTGCATTTTTATTGGAAAACATAGTAGGCCATGACACCGTTAGAAAGAGCATTTATCAGGCTATCCAAAAATATAGACATCATATATTTATTTTCATAAATAAGAACCATTGCCAACTCCCTTCTCAAGAAACTACGGGCTAATAATTGCACTCTAGACAGAGAATTTTCGTGAAGGTATTCTATTTTCTTGAATACCATGTGAAATTTCTATACCTCAGATGCCCATTGCGAGCATAGCGCAAGTAGAGACAATAGGTCTTAAATTAACCGTAAAATCTGTTTTACGGGAGGGAGAGAAGGTAGGCCTATAATGCAAGAAAAATTCGAGGAATTCGAATAATGAATTATTTTGTCCAAATAATTGATCGTTTCAAATCTACTAATTATTCAAAATTTCAAATAGATTAAAATAGGGTCTCGAATATTTACCAAATTTGATAGGTTCTTTTTTTGTTGGTGGCTCGTCATATTTCATTATTTTTTCTTGTTCATTTATCGTTGAAACTTTATTATACATTCTTTCGAAATGCGTCCAAAATACGTTATTTTGTAGTGGATAATCAGTAAAAAACAAATTATATAAACAATGTTTAATTTCATATCTTTGGTTCTAACAAGTCCGAATGTTTAAATATATGTAATATAATTCACAATATAAAAATAATAATATATCACTATAGTTATTACTTATCAGAAATATCAATTAACAATCATATAAATTATAATAAAATAAAATAAATCAAATCATTTTAAGATGAATAAAATAATTGAGAAGAACGACAATTGCCCTCCATAACATACTAGTTATATACAAAAATACTTACGTATTTTAAACATTACCTTGTTCAATGTCTGCAATATTTTTGTTATTAATATACTAAAAGGAGATCATGATGTAGTTTCAAAGAATAATAATAATAATCATCATACGTACACGATAATAAATCACTAAATATAATAAAATGAGCTGACGATTGTATGAAGAGATTGACAAAAATATGAAATAGCGATGAATAATTAAAACAAAAACAAAACGTACGAAAATTTTAAAATGAATAGTTTCGAATCGAATCGGAATGACATTGAAAGTAATATTTTTAAATATAAGGAATCAAATAAAGTTACAATAATAATTAAATTGGCACCTCCGGTTTTATTTTTTTATCTTTAGAAAAATACTGTGGTCCCTGTTGTTGATTTTCTAAGACGTTAAGAATAATTTTTAAAATAAATCACAAGTCTTTCCCTAAAACTAATAATAAATAAATATGTACAAAACGCGAAAAACCAATATATAAAATTAATCCCTTCTAGAGAATCTAAATTTGAAGGTGTTTTTAGGTAAAGCCAGTGATCCAATAGGAACATGATATTTTTCTGAAGGAACAGGTTCTATTTTGAAATTTTGTAACAGTCCTCCTAAAACGCCAAAACTTATGAGTAGTACCATTTTGTAGCCCATACAGGAGCGGCGGCCTCCTCCAAAAGGAAGAAAATGTTCTGGTTTCGAGAGACGATTTTCTTTGATGAACCTTTCGGGCATGAATTTTGCCGGTTGTTCCCACAGTTTTTCGGACATGCTCAGGTCGTAATTGTTCAGGAAAATGACGGTGTCTTTTTCAATCTTGTAGCCTGCAATAAATAATTTATATAAGAATGATAATGACACAAATATTGAATAATAGAATCGGAAATTTGTTTTATCGTTTGTCTGATTTTGATCGATCTGGACTAGAAAGACCTTATCACTGTTATTTGGCGAAAGAGTCATTCCACGTCAGAACAGCAACGCTCAATGGGTCAACATCTCCGATTTTGTTCAAATTTTGGGGATAGGTTCTCATTACCGAAAAAATAAGATCCTGAAAATTTCAGGTCGATAGGAACTGAAATTTTGGATATATCGGGCAATAAAAAAATTTGGCCAATTTTAACGTCAAAAAATTCAAAATCAAATTTCTTTGGTAAAAATGAACTTTTAGGACCAAAAATTTTTGGAAAAGTCCAAATTGGTAGGAAATTTTCCCAGGAATCCGATTAAACCACAATATCTAGTATATTTAGCTGACGCGTGAGCAAAAAACTCGAAAAACTCAAAAATGTCACTTTTTCTTTAAAAATTCATAACTCCAGCTGCTGCCACTTCGATTTTTTCAAAATTTTCAGGGAAGCTAGCTGAAGCCATGTACTTTCATGTGAAATCTGCGGATTCATGCTCTTCATATGAAAATTTTCGTCAAAAGACCTAAAATACGGAAATTTGATATTTTTTATTTTTTTCGTTATATTTTCGTACGATGAGCATTGGAGAATCCGTTTTGTGCATGCGCTTGGACTTGAAATAAGTATCTCCTGATTCATCAAACAAAAATTTACGTATCCAAGAAGTAATTAATTTCTCATTCATCAGAATAACGTAAAAGAAACGAAGGTATAATAATTAATTTCTTTGAAATTATTGTAAGTATATCACTTTCTTGTATATCAAATGTAGATTAAAATTCTAAATTTTCTTATATGTAATTATATTAAATAATATAATTGATGACACCATATACATTTTCGTTTATAATCCATTTTCAAGGATATCCATGGAAAATACAAATCTCTTTGTTTTCTCACAGAAGATTTGAAGCATGACAATGCAATGGTGCAAAATTTTACTAAATACGTAATTGATTATATAGAAAATCATTTTCCAAAAATTACTCAACTTGAATATTTCACGGATGGATGTGCCTAACTAGTAAAAAAAAAACATGGTCTGACAGGAATTTGAAACTTTTTTGCCACATCGCATATGGTAAATCTGCTTGTGATGGTATTGGGGGCAGTTTAAAAAGACAAGCAGCAAGAGAAAGCTTGCGACGTCCGAAGACGAATCAAATCCTTACAGCAAGAGATTTGTATGATTTTTGTAAAGATGATATGAAATCAATAGAACCGTTCTTGATTGACAGAACAGAAATCCACCTCATCCGGAATTTAGAAATCAGTGAAGCACAAACTATACTTACCAGAAGCTTTCACAGATTCATTCCAAAGTTAGATGGAATAATTGCTTGTGAAATTATAGGAAATGATGAAAAGAATGAACTGATTTTTGATTTGTTAAATAAAAACATTTACAGTTGGGTATCCAATACATATGTTAGTTTTATAGTTGACAAAACATGGAACGATGATATGCTTGAAGCTGAAATATCAATAATGGACCAAATAGGTAAAAATAAATACGTGTACTCCGATAGAAATTTGAAGATTGGTTATAATTTCATACTGTCAAATGTCACAGTGGAAACTATTAGTGGAATTATGTTAAAATAAAATTATACGGACAAACAAAAAGTAAATTTGAACAGTTTTTCAAAAAATAAATTATGTGACCAATATGATTATAATATTTTACTGTACTTAAGTTGGGTATTACTACTCTCACAACTGTTTCTCACTTGCATTAGGATATTGTTAATTTAAAAAAGGCTCATTTGATTATTTACAAAAATTGATATTGAATTTTTAAATGTATTCATAATATCACACAACATTGTTGAATAAATTTTCCTGTGAGAAATCAAACCGAATAAAAAAATATGAAAATTATTTAGATATTATATAGACCTGTGATTGCAACTTTTTTGAATTTCAATATTTTTTTCACGTTCTGCTAAATTGAATTATATAAATAAAATTGATTTCAAATTTTATTAACCTATTTTTTTAATTTTATTGAATCATGATTGAATTCTACAATGCTCATCGTACCAAAATATAACGAAAAAAATAAAAAATATCAAATTTTCGTATTTTTGGTCTTTTGACGAAAATTTTCATATGAAGAGCATGAATCCGTATATTTTACATGAAAGTACATGGTTTCAGCTACCTTCCCTGAAAATTTTGAAAAAATGGAAGTGGCAGCAGCTGAGTTATGAATTTTTGAAGAAAAAGTGACATTTTTGAGTTTTTTGGGGTTTTTTGCGCATGCGTCATCTAAATACGCTAGATATTCCGATTTAATCGGATTCCTGGGAAAATTTCCTATCAATTTGGACTTTTCCAAATATTTTTTGGTCCTAAAAGTTAATTTTTACCGAAGAAATTTGATTTTGAATTTTTTCACGTTAAAATTGGCCAAATTTTTTTATTGCCCGATATATCCAAAATTTTATTTCCTATCGACCTGAAATTTTCAGGATATTATTTTTTCGGTAATGAGAACATATCCCCAAAATTTGAACGAAATCGGAGATGTTGACCCATTGAGCGCTGTTCTGACGTGGAATGACTCAAAAGCCAATATGAGATAATTGACTATATTCATATTTTCATTTGTTTCTAATTCTCTTTTTCATTCTCGAATCTATTTCTATATTACTTGAAGCTAATGATTGATGAAAGTATGTGAGTTGAATAAAATTCAATTTAACCTACCACCAATGCAACTGTCTCTGTTGGCGACTCTTGGCACAATCGGTGAAGCTATCAGTCTAATGGCTTCAAATATGGCAGCCTCGGTGTATGGCATCCTACCTCTATCTGTCATGTTGACGTTCCTAGTTCCTTTACCTCCCACTGCTTGATCGATCTCGTTCTGTATTTTCTGCTGGACTTCGGGTTCGTTTACCAAGAAACCAAACATTTTAACCATGAAATTACCCACTGCCGAATGTCCACCAATGATGTCTTCCAAAGCGAACAGTGCAGTTTCCCAAGAGAATCCCGAATCACCTTCCGTCTTCACGTGTTTTATTAGACTCTCCACGTAGTCTTTGGGTTCGTCTTCCGGGTTGAATGTATTGAACCGGTCTCCAATTATCTCGTCCGTTACGAAATCCCTGATGGAGTGTGTGAGGTTGGCAATGCGCTTGAGGTTTTTGCTGTGTAGAGGCATCAGGAACGGTAGGAAATCGGCCGCATAACCCTGGTTCACTTCGTAGAAGATATCATCGAAATTGTCCACCATTCGGATGAATTTTTCGTCAGAAGGACCAAATGTCTTGGTGCAGAAATGTTTGGCGAAGATGCTGGCGCATTGTTGGAGAATTATAGGCTTGAGGTCGACGGTTTGTTCGGTTTCAACTTGAGATGATATGTATTGTACGCTATTGGATATCAGATTATTGTCGAGGGAATTGAAGTTATTGGTGAAAGCTCTTGGGAAAGTGTGAACCCTAAGCATGTCTCTTCGCTTTTTTTGGGTTACGGACCAGTTGCAAAATGCCAAAGCTAAAACAAAATAACATAATTATTGTAACTATTCCAAAAACCAACAAAGAAAGTACTATTTTTAGTGTTTCGCAACTTCCACTGCTACGATTTAAAAATGTTTTCGTTGCAATTTACATATATTCCCAACTCTCATTTTTGCAAATATACGAATTTCAATTGTTTTTAGCTATTTTCCTTGGATTTTCCAATATTTAAATAATTTATTGATTTGTTGAACAATCTATAAATATCGTAATTCAAATTATTTGTTATTGAAAAATGAGATATAGAATTTGTTTACGTATTAACAAATCCAATTTCAGGATTACGGCTCTATTCGGGAAATGCGTCATTTCATATTTTTGAACATTCACAATCATATTAGCTTTTCAATGATAGTCTTGAGGATGAAAGGTAACAATTGAAAATTTCGGTCATTGAAATTGACTTGTTCATTCGTAGTTTCGATGTTTTATCCGTTACTTCGTAAAGAAAATTTTATCCATTTACGTTTTCCTATTTTCGATTAATTCAAAATATGTAAGAAACAGGCTCTTAATGAAAAAGCCCAATTAAATCCTGCCAAATTACTTCAAAGTCCATACAGACTGATTGTGTTTTTTTTTTTAATTAGCAAATTTCTTGCAATGAATCAATCATTAAATGACATGATATAATTGAAGTGTTAATGATATGATTAAGGTAGAGATGAATGCATTAAATCTGACCGATAATTGTCTTTGTATTTTTATTTTTCTGTTCCGTTTCCCGACATCAGCATAATCAATTTTTTTATTTTAACTATCTCAATGTTCATTAGATCTGATAATAATAAATTGGCAGTCTGTTCTATATAAGAAGCTGCGCATCCTAAAAAAGACAGCTTTAGTTATTTCAGAAACTGTCTTGCTATTATATGATAAATATACTAATTTGAATTTGAAATTTATTTGAATAAAGGTTTTATATACAGTGTGACCCATTCAGATTGGAAATACCCCTGTAAAATTTTAATTTATTAACCGTTTTCAACCATTTTTTTTATTGTCAAGTAATGAAAGATCTACTACGGGACAAAATTTAAAATGTTTATTCCAATTTTCAGGGCATATACAATGCTTTAGTCGAAAATGAAGAATATGTATTAGCGATATTTTTTATTAAAATAAATAAAAATGAAACTAAAATTCAGAATGCCTCCAAATAGCTGTGACCGAGATTTCATGAAAATATATTAATTAATAACAAAGTTACGACAACTTAAAATTCGAAAACTCACTAAGTTAACAGTCACAAAAGAACACCCTGTATCACAGATAGCCATGGATTTTTTTTATTATCAATTGTAACAATAAACCACCACTAGATGAGCAAAATGCTTAAAATAGTATAAAAATTGTATTGAAGTAGTTGCCATGAAAATCGTGTTACTGTTTGTGATAAACTTCAGTGTCTATGTAAATTTATGCATACTATCAGCAAGAATATTTACATACAATCTTTTTAATTATTTTGTGTCATTGCTGCAAAATTAAGTGTGAGAAAGAAAATTGAAATTGTACGTCTTTTGGGAGATGACGATAGACGCCAGTGAGGTTTGTAGAGTATTTCATGAAAGACATGCAGAAGATGGTGGATCAGTAATTATTGTTAAGTTAAGCTTGTTAAATCATTCAGTTTTATTAATAGTTAATTGCGTGTAAAGTTAAAAGTATTTCCGTTACTTTCATTAAACATTTATGCTGTTTTAAACATTTTGTTCATCCAGTGATGGTTTATTGTTATAATTAATGGACAAAAAATTCCATGGCTATCTGTTGATACAGGATGTTCTTTTGTGACTGTTAGCTTAGTGAGTTTTCGAATTATAAGTTGTCGTAACTTTGTTAATAATAAATATATTTCTATGAAATTTTGGTCAGAGCGATTTGGTGACACTTTGAATCTAGTGGCGTAGTAATTTTTTTAATAAAAATTCTCCATTTTCAATTAGGAAAAAGTATCGTAGTATGCTCTGAAAATTGGAATAAACATTTTAAATTTTGTCCCGTAGTAGATCTTTCATTACTTGATAATTAAAAAAAACATTGGTCGAAATCGCTTTATAACTTAAAATTTTACAGAGATGTTTCCAATTCAAATGTCAAATCAGACTGTAAATTTTTGAGTATTTTTTTTTTAATTTACGAACCTCTTCATTTTCTTCGGTATTTAATTCTGAGTTTTTAAAGAACTATGTTTTATATTGTATTGTTATTTTACAATAATATTACTAGTTATTAGGTATTGAAAGAAAATTATAAGTCAAAATGTATATGATTTTATGTATTTATCCAACCACATAGTAGTGGTTACCTCAGAATACATAGTTAACTACCCGAACGTAAATAAGTAAGCGAGGCGGAAGTGGGATTTATTCATACCCCAGGTGATTTATTCAAAATAAATTACGTCTGTCCTAGTTGTTTGCTTTGGCGTTTGTAAACTTAAATTTGTGAATAAGGTCAGCTGTGCAGCATGTGGATGTTCTCAAATACCCAAAAACAAATCTTTTGGCATTACATTCCATCAGTAAGTATTATTTTTCGTTATTTTAAAAATTATTTGATCAGTGTCAATGAAATTTCATCAAGACTACACCCATAGACGTACTTTCACATGTCAATTGAATCTGATAAGAGATAAGTAACATATTGAATATGTGTGGGGTAAGCCAATGGATAACGGAAACAAAGAACCGCCAGATTGTGCCAATAGCTCCTTCCTGTCACTATTTATGCTAAGGTAGTTACCCAAAAATCTGGTATGATGAATTTCTGTATGATTCAAATAAACCTGTCAACAATGTTGGAGACTTTAAAATCAATTAGAATATATACTTTGTTTATACGAATAAATTTAAAAGGTATTCAGACGAAATTGACTTAAGACAGATAATTCCTGTGCTCAAGGTTACAAAAACGATGTTTTAAGTAACATAGAAAACATTAACGACAAAGTTCTTCCGTTTCCCAGAATAATTCATCATTAATTATAACGTTAATATGTAAGTAGAAATATCTAAAAATACAAGTTTCTCAGAGAAAGTCGTGGTAAGTCCATGAATTACCAAATTGAACTATTAACTCATACAGCTCAACTTAAGGTTTGCTTATGTTATGAACCACATTATCAACATGAAATTAAGTAGCACGAAAAACTATTGAATGTTTAGGTACCAAGATTTAATCCATGGTGGAACAAAATATTGAATATGCTATAAAAATAATAAAGCAAACAAAACACAGGATTTGTCTTGTTAGAATTGTATAAAATGAATAGAAACAAAGCAGTTAGAATAATGAACAGTGACAAAAGATAGTATTTCGAAAGCGAAAAAGATTATTCCAAACAAAATACATCTTAAATCTGGATAACTCTTAAGGCAAAAAACAAAAATGTTGATTATATGAATCAAATATAATATAATAGGGAGTGATAAATGCAAATATAAATAAGAAATAAATATTAAATAAATAGTATACGTAAGTAACACCGATACTGATATGTTCAAATAAATGTTACTGTTCTATACAAAATAGAAACAGGCAAGCTACCGCCTATTTATATAATAAATTTTTATTTGATAGCGATAATTAATCAATATAATACCAGACAGCAGAATTTATATTAAAATGGTGGGAGAAAACTGTTTTCCACAATGGATTAAATGCTTTCAATACTTGATATCAAATTGAATATTCCGGGTTAACTAAAATATTTAAATCTAAGTTAAGAGCTTTCTTTTTCATACACTGTATACTTCAAAACATAATAATAGATGACATGATTATTTTATTGCCTATTTATTAATCTCTCTATTTGCATATCACATACTGTTCATTGATTTAAATTATTCATGGACGGTTTTATTGTTGAAATTGTTTTCAATTAATTAATAATAATTTTTATTTTTATTTTTGAGATTTTATATTGACGCATTTTATTTTACTTTTATTTATTCATGTATCTCACGCTATTTCTGTATTCTCCTTAGTAGCTGATTTACTGCTAAATAAAGATCTTTTATTATTATTATAGAATATTCGGAAATAACTAACTGCTATTGAATGATGCAGATTTAATTTAACGATGTGGAAATATTACGGGTTAACCAATATATTTAAATCTAAGATTGATCCAGGTATGAATCTAAGTTGAGAGCGTACTTTTTAGTACAATATGATCTCTAAAATATAATAAAAGATGACATGATTATCTTATTGCCTATTTATTCAACTCTTCATTTACATACTATACTTTTCACTGATTAGAATTGTTCATTGACGGTCTTATTATTATAATTGTTTCCATTTAATGTAATTTTGGTTTTCATGTATGTCAATTTATATTCACGCCTTTTATTTTATTTTTATTTATTCATGAATCTTATGCTATTTCTGTATTCTCTTTATTAGCTGTTATACTGCTAAATAAAGATCTTTTATTATTATACAATACTGGGGAGTAATTACTATTGAATGATCCAGATTTGATTCAATAATGGGAAAATATTTCGGGTTAACTAATATATTTAAATATAAGTTAAGAGCTTACGTTTTAATCAAATGTGTTGTTCTCAAAAATATAATAATGTATGAGATGATTCTCTTATTGTCTATTCGTTTATCTCTTTATCTGCATATTATACTTTTGACTGATTTAAATTGTTCATTGACGGTTTTATTGTAGAAATTGTTCTCAATCAATCAATAATAATTCTGATTTTCATTTCTGTGATTTAAATATTAACGCATTTTATTTTATTTTTATTTATTCATGTATCTCATGCTAATTTTTTATTCTCCTTAGTAGCTGATTTACTGCTAAATAAAGATATTTTATTATTATAAAATATTTGGAAATAACTAATTAGTATTGAATTATCCAGATTTGATTTAACAATACAAAAATATTTCGAGTTAACTAATATATTTGAATCCAAGTTAAGAGCTTACGGTTTTAATAAAATGTTGTACTCTAAAATATAATAATAGATGACATGATTCTCTTATTGCCAATTCGTTTATCTCTTTATTTGCATATTATACTTTTAACTGAGTTGAATTGTTCATTGTAGGTTTTATTGTTTAAATTGTTTTAAAATAATCAATAATAATTTTGATTTTCATTTTTGTCATTTTTATATTGACGCATTTTATTTTATTATTATTTATTCATGTATCTCATGCTAATTTTGTATTCTCCTTAGTAGCTGATTTACTGCTAAATATCTTTCATTATTATAGAATACTTGTAAGTAACTAATTACTATTGAATTATCCAGCTAAATATCTTTCATTATTATAGAATACTTGTAAGTAACTAATTACTATTGAATTATCCAGATTTGATTTAACAATACGAAAATATTCCGGGTTAACTAATATATTTAAATACAAGTTTATGGTTTTAATAAAATGTTTTACTGCCGAATAAAGATCTTTTATTATTATAGAATACTTGGAAGTAACTAATTACTATTGGATGATGCAGATTTGCAAAAATATTCCGGGTTAACTAATATATTTAAATTCAAGTTAAGAGCTTACGTTTTAAATGTGTTACACTCTAAAATATAATAATAGATGACATGGTTCTCTTATTGCCTATTCGTTTATCTCTTTATTTGCATATTATATTTTTAACTGAGTTGAATTGTTCATTGTAGGTTTTATTGTTTAAATTGTTTTAAATTAATCAATAATAATTTTGATTTTCATTTTTGTCATTTTTATATTGACGCATTTTATTTTATTATTATTTATTCATGTATCTCATGCTAATTTTGTATTCTCCTTAGTAGCTGATTTACTGCTAAATATCTTTCATTATTATAGAATACTTGTAAGTAATTAATTACTATTGAATTATCCAGATTTGATTTAACAATACGAAAATATTCCGGGTTAACTAATATATTTAAATACAAGTTTATGGTTTTAATAAAATGTTTTACTGCCGAATAAAGATCTTTTATTATTATAGAATACTTGGAAGTAACTAATTACTATTGAATGATGCAGATTTGCAAAAATATTCCGGGTTAACTAATATATTTAAATTCAAGTTAAGAGCTTACGTTTTAAATGTGTTACACTCTAAAATATAATAATAGATGACATGATTCTCTTATTGCCTATTCGTTTATCTCTTTATTTGCATATTATACTTTGGACTCATTTAAATTGTTCATTGACTGTTTTATTCTTGGCATTGTTTTTATTTAATGCAGTTTTATTTTTTATTTCTATCATTTTATATTCACGCCTTTTATTTTATTTCTATTTATTCATGTATCTTATGCATTGTATTCTCTTTATTAGCTGTTTTACTGCTAAATAAAGATTTTTATTGTTATAGAATAATTGGAAGTAATAAATCATCATTGAATGATGCGAATTTAATTTAACAATGCAAAAAGTTAGAGTTTATTAAATCTAATTGGTCATTGATAGATTATTTGAAAGGTTGTTGTGGTCAAATATTTGTATTGATTCTAGGTTTTCTAAATTAACTAATTAAAAGTGATTTAGCTAGATTTTCAATCCGCGAAAAGTTGCGATAAACACTAATATTTAGAAAAAATACTTACAATTTTCTTTATTTCCGCAAAACAGCCGTTGGTATCTCTCAAAATTGGGCCTGGAATCGAAATGATGTCCTTTGGTGACCAAAGCTTCCCTGATGTTCTTCTGTTCGTTCACAACAACACATTTAACGTTACCCAAATAAAGCCGGACCACATTACCAAATTTCTTGCCCAGATTCGTAAACGCTTGATAAGGCACCTCGTAGCCACCCAACAGATGCAAATGCCCAATTATCGGCAATCTCATCGGACTAGGCGGCTCTGGTAGATCACCGGTCACTTGTTGTTTCGTGTTCGAACGCGTCCTACACTTGTCAACCCAAAGGAGAACCACGACAACGACGAACAAAAACATCAGAAGAACGAGCGTATATTGACTCAAATTCATTGCGGGCATCATTTTTCAAACACTTTTTCGGCAACACCAGAGAGACAACGTTTGACGGGACGAGTGAGCAAAATCGTTGTCTGAAGTTTGTAAATAGTTCAATTGTTTTTATACCCTCATCTTAGTTAACATGCATGTATTCCAGCATCTGTATTTTGAATCTCATTAGAGAAATTTGAGCCCGACCGCAACCCGACACGCACGCTTATCTTATTCGTTTCTTCGCATACTGAAGACTTGATCAGAAAAGGAAGACGGGATGTTGCGTTGGATGGTATATGTTATAACAGTGCTTTGTATATGTAACACGGATGTAAGCGCAAAGGCCTAATTAAACCTTTCGGGAATGGAAGTTGGAAAGAATTCTATATATCGGCCCCGGTACTTGCAAGTTGAAGGTACATTTTAAGTTTCTTAATTTGGCGCGGCTCTAATTGCTTTCCTTTTCTGCGAAAAACGAGTTTCTAGTGCCACCTGTGATGGTAGGTAGTTCTTTTTCAGTTCTTGCTTATGTCTCCACGTCTCTCACGATTGTACTTATCTTCTCATTACGAACAAGTTTGT
The DNA here is from genome assembly GCA_958510875.1 of Endomychus coccineus. NCBI lineage: Eukaryota > Metazoa > Arthropoda > Insecta > Coleoptera > Endomychidae > Endomychus > Endomychus coccineus. The sequence continues at coordinate 18,489,078 of OY294070.1, read as the reverse complement.
CTATTCTATTATTACACCGTTAATAATATGACATAATACACAAAACAATCCATATGCTACTTCCATTATTAATATTAAAAATCACCCCATAGAAGGCGGTAATTTTAATTTGAACGCGAATATATCCAGAATTAATGAGTTTATCGCGAAAGTTATGTGTGTCAAATGGTATGTGATGGAATTAGTTTTTGTGCTAAATATGACAAGAACGTATTTTAGACGATCATGCACATTCTGCTTATATAATAATTTAAAGTTTTTAATTAACTTTTTTCGCTGAGTTGTATCGCATTAAGTCGTGATGCATTATTCCAAACATGTCGGAAACTGGATAGTCGACCCGTCTGGTACAGCGGTAACAGGACCGGCATGAAGATGCAGTGCATGTCACATGTGCCTCTGTTGACATTTGGATGCAACAAGAAAATTAAGCAATTAATATTTCAAGAAATAATTTTTCTATAAACTTAACGCTATCATGAGTAAACTTTGATCAATAAATCACTGACTTCCCTCACTATTGTAAGGAAAATAGGTTTCGAACACTTCTGCGGCTTAGATAATGATTACAGGAATAGAAAATATATTGGAAATGATTCAGAAACCGCTGATGAAAGACGTAAAGAACTATTCTATGTTACATTGAAATTTTAATCAAATATTCCACATAACATATTTGTTCGCTATTTGATCGATGCGCTATTTTACTAAATTCTGAGTCATTCATAAAGTGGGACTTTACCACATAGAAATAACACTTTACTATACAGTAATGTCACTGTTAATAAAACACAGGTTGACTTATTCAAATATTGGAAAAATTATTATATTAAAAGTACAATTATTCAAATTTGAAAACTTAACAATACCAAAATTATTCAAATTATTAAGGCAAAAGTCCATGAAAATAAAAGAGATGGCGCCACAATCGAAAATCCCATGATCCCACGTGACATTTGTGATGTACCATCTTTAACTAGAACGTATTAGACTGATATGTCATTCAGGTCTATTTTGGCACCCATCGAAAGCAAGCAACCTTGAAGATTTTTGATTAAACATTGAACATGTCCTGGCAAGGCCCCGTGTGACAATAGAACGACATAACTATTAGCACTAAATAGGGAAAAAATAAAAGTCGTAACAGGGTTCATGACTAGCCATTCGCCGGTAACAGGGCACCTAAGCAAAGTGGGACTGTAGAATGGTGACATAACATGAAGACTTTGCGGTAAGGATACAGAAACAGTGAAACACATACTTTGTAAATGCGAGGCACTGGACCGCAAAAGACAGTTAATTTTTGGAAAGCCTAATGGCGAACCAGAATTATACAGTTCCCACCCAGAAAAGGACTTGTACAAACTCGTACAAGATACAAGAATACTCGAGTGGATACCGTAAAGAAACAAAACAAAGGCGACATACAATGGGCCAACAGGCCTAAGTGTCACCGGAGGCAATAGCCAGACAAGCCTATAAAGGGGGTAAAGTTTAAGTGATATGCCTGGAATGTTGACTCTCACAGTAGACCATGAGACCCAAAGGCTGATAACCTCCCCATAAAGGGTTTGCTTCACCTCCACAAAAAAAAATATTCAGTTCAGGAACCCACAACTGAATATCTCACTTGGTATTCTATGCGAAAATGTACCTAATCCTGCAAAAGGAAAAAATATGAGGGATCAAAATATGCACAGACAGCCAGACGTCACTGAAGGCACTCTTCAACCCAAGAGTGACATCGAATCTGGAGAGGAAATAAAGCAGAAAAGGTCGAAATAAATCGGCAGAACCGATTTTAATAATTATTTTCTTAATCGATACTAGAATTCATTTGAAAAGATGTAACCCGTTAATGCATTTTTGCATTTCTACAGAGGAAACTTCATCTTTTCATGCATTCTCAGGAGATAATATCAAAAATGTTGAAAAACTGGCCAAATGTATCCAAAATGAGCCAGATTTTCATAATCGCTGTTCAATATTCTGGTGCCAAACTAGAACTATGACGCACCTGGGGCTCAGGGAATCGTCGTCTTCAGGGAATTCGTGAAATATTTTCTGCAACGGAATGAAACTTGATAGGAAGGTTCACTTGAGTCATGACCATGACATTGAATATTCACCTGGTGGTCAGGATTTTTGTGCGACAACGTGGAGAGTAATAATAATAATAATGGTATTGTAAAAGAGTAAAAGAGAAAGTTTTTTCCATACATCTGCCGCACCGCACCTGCTTTCTTTGTTCGTTGTTATAGTACACGATATAAGAACCTTTCTTATGGCGCGGTTGTTATACAAATTCAAAATATTTTTCTTAAGAAATAGAAAAAAGTAATTAAATTGGTAAAAATATGTACTATATTCGATGTTCTAAAATGAACTTACTCTATTTAAAGATTGAGGTATTCGGAAAAAAGAAAAAACATTGCATTCGCTAGTTTCAATTATTAAACTTTGTAATAGGACGTGTTAATGCTATAATAACAGTTGTCTCGAAAAATACAATACAATTTTGCCTTCAGTTTTTACCTCATAAAATATGTTGTTCATTATACAATATTACATATATATTACATTCAAAGGATGCCCTGAGCCCCAGGTACGTCATAGTTGGAATCTGGCACCGGAATCGTGTTCTTCGATCCCAAAAACCCCCGAGATACGAGTTTGCTTGCATTTAAGGGCATGTTTAAAAAAACTACCTAGAGATGACCTTGACAATCAGGATATCCTGACCACCAGATGACTAATGAGTCATGGGCATTACCGGTAGCCTCAGGAGAACGTCTCTAACAAGTTTTCCTCCATTGCAAGAGATATTTTCGCAAATTCCCTGGATACGACGATAGTACCACAATGCTCTAAGCCCCAGGTCTGTCGTAGTTGGAATCTGGCATCGGAATCCTGATCAGCGACACCAAAAACCTCCAACTAATTTTGCCTTTTTATCAACATTTTAATATTATCTCCTGAAAAAGCGTTCAAAAAGATGCATTTTCCTGAAGAAATGCAAAAATGCATATCTTGAAAAAATAAACTGGTAACATTTTTTTTAAATGACTTCTAGAATCGAAAAAAAATTGTCAAAATCGGTTCTGCCGCTTTTTTATTTTTTACTTTGACCTTTTTTCTGCTTTATTTCCTCGACTAGTACTACATACCTGCAACAGTACTCTTCATTCCAGTAAATTTAATGCATCGTATCTATATTCTGTGGAATTTTTTTATAAATCGGAGTCACCGTTCAACCGCTATTCAGAAATCCGTGCACTATGAGCCGAAAGAAGAATAGATTTGGTTCGCTACGTTCAATCCGTCTTAACGTGTCATTTGAGTGAAATGAGACCAAATTTATTCTCTATACTCACTTCCTTTCCATTAAATTTGTAAATTTTTCAAACAATATTGCATTTTTTTTCTAAGCTTTCGTTGGAAGTGGATAGACTATTATAAGAAGCTACGAATCCATGAAAACGAATCAGTCGGCATCAAAAAAAGAAAGCGGCATTGGCACACAAAGCTGACAAAGTCCAGATATCTGACAAATCCATTTGTCTCAATAGCCGCTCATGCATTTTAAAGGGCGCTTCGGGTACGTGTAGTAATCGTCTAGTTTATAGGCTCTATACTCTCTACAATCGGCCAGATAGTTAGGGCACCGAAACAAAGCAAATATTGCGTCAAGTATTTTAACGGGCCACTCTGCTTTATAACTCGAAAACGGCTGAAGGTACGACATCGAATTTACAAACCAGTAAATTTCGAGCATCTTATCTGGATTCTGTAAAAATTTTGAGTGAATCGAAGTCACCGTTCGACCGCTACATAGAAACCATACGAGCTGAAAGTAGGCAAGACTTCGTTCGCCACCGCTCACTCCGTCTTAATTATGAGATATTCAAAACAGTTGACTTTTTGACTGGCGAATGTTCTCCTGTGCAAATACTAAATGGACAAATTAACAATGATCCATAGAACACTAGCTTCCCTCACCTGTAGGAATCGAAAACATATTTTAAACGATTAGAAACAGATGAAGACGTGGGATAATGTCGAATTACACTCTTTGTCATTTAATTGAAAGTTTATTCGAATGGGCAACATTGTACTGCTAGGACCTCTATTGTATTATTATACATACGAATGAACTACCCAACGAAGGCAGAGTGGCATTAGCGAACGAAGTTGACTCTTGAATCTGGTTACATATCACAATGTAAAATAATAATAATGATCTTTATTTGAAATAGAATATAATAAACTTTATGTTTCCATTCGGCGGCTAATTCATCGATTACATAACATCTTCGGTAATTTATTTCTTGAAAACATACAAGTATAGATAAATAGAACCAAAAGAAAATTGTTATTTACATGAAATATTGTAATATTAGAACATGCTCTAGTGGATGCAATGCGAACCGAAATAGAAGCGGCCAACGGAGATTTTTATCATTATCTGAAGATGGGTCATGGGTTCCTGGTTTTCTATTCCGTGCCAAGAGCTACTTTACTTCCCAACAGCTCCTCACAATCTAGAAAGCATAGATTCGACCTGTCCTAGAGTACTGTGCACATGTTTGACATTTGTCATTTGACGTCTCCGTCCTCTTAACCCCGCGAACCGTTCAGTTATTGGTCAAGACTTGGTTGATAGTTCCTGTAGAACTATTAAAAAATACATGTTTTTGGTTGAAAATTTCGAGCTTCATTTCGTTTTAATAGCATTATGAAATCATCGCTGAGCATGAGCGCCATCTGCTTATCGATATATCCTGTATTTTCATATTTTTCTTAAGATTAATTTCGAGGTGGTGCTGTTTTCAAGTTCAGCAGAGAAAACATACTGCGCCGCGATTAACAATCATGTAATGTCGTAGTTTGAAAGAAATAGGTTACGACATAATCTCAAAGAAGGAGAATCACAGCAGATTGTTCTTTATTTGAAAAAAGTAGATTCCTTTTCCTACTGCTTTATTTTAGAGAATAACAGATAAATCCACTATCATGAAACATGTGAACCCGCGGCACGCCACTGGTTCATCTGTTCATCGATTTTATCAAAGAAGGAACACCAGTTAATCCTTTTTGGGAAGTTGTTCCTTTTCGAGAAAATCGAAGACCAGATGAAGTCGCGACCATTCAGCATGTAAAGCTTCGACTTTATCTGTTCATCGATTTTCTCAAAGAAGGAGTATCGTGGACCTGTCGATCCTTCTTTGAACATTTGTTCCTTCTTTGAGAAGATCGAAGAACAGAAGAAGTCGAAGCTTTACAAGCTGAATGGTCGCGACTTTATCTGCTATTCGATTTTGTCAAAGAAGGAACATCTTAGACCTGTTGATCCTTCCTTCAACATTTTTTTCTCCTTTGAGAAGATCGAAGAACAGATGAAGCTAAGATCAAAAAACAGGTAACGCCGCGTCTTTATTCGCTTACTGTCTTCAAGGAATTTTACCAGTCTTTTTTGCTCCTTTTAGTTTAGAGAAGAGACATCTGTTATTTTTTCTTTGGGAAGAACCAAAGGAGCACACGAAGCCGCGATCAGAGAACTGATAAGGCTGCCGTAAAAATGTCACATCTGGTAACACTAAAAATTAATTCTTACAACTTCTATATTCATTTTATAGTTCTATGTACCGGGTGAGTCAACGATTGCGCGGAGTAACAGTATTTACAGAGATACAAAAAAGTTGAATACAAATGTTGTAAGATATGTGGTGGTGCATATTTTAAAAAAAATTTTGAATTATGCAGGGTGTGTTTTTGATATACTTTAAATTTTATGTCAAAAATGACATTATTATTTAACTGGGGTTAGTTTCCTTGTAAAAGGGGACCTACTTTAGAAGACTATGTTGATATTTTGATAATAAATTAATTCAGACTGATCAAAAAAAAACAAAATAATTAAATTAAAAAAAAAATATTTAATCTTTTTAAATAGAAACCACAATTTTTATAATTTTTAATAATTTAGCATTAAAAATAAAACTGTAAGGCTATCTATTCCTAAAATTTGTATTTTTCGAAGTTAATTATACATCATTCATTCTATGAAGACATAATTACGAGGACAAGGTGAAAAGTCTCTGAAAAATTAAACAAGAAATGATTTATTTGGTCAAAACTTATTTTATTTCTCAACATAATCTCCTTCTAGCCCGATACACTTCGTCCAACGTTTTTATAATTTTTCGATACCTTCCAAATAACACGATTTCGGGAATCCTTCAAAATAGACGTTCGTTTCAGCGATGACCTCATCGTTGAATCCAAATCTCTTTCCGCCAAGACATTTCTTCAAGTTAGGAAATAAATGAAAATCGCAGAGGACCAAATCTTGCGAATATGGTGGATGACGAACCGATTCGTAGCGCAATTCATGAAACTTTGCCATTGCGACTGCGGACCTGTGCGCCGGTGAGTTGTCCTGGTGGAAGAGCACTTTTTTCTTTGCCAAATCCGGCCGCTTTCGCGTAAAATTCGCGTCGAATCGATACAACAGCTCAGCATGATATACGCCGGTGATCATTTTTCCCTTTTCAAGTTAATCGATATGGACGATACCGTGTGCATCCCAAAAAACCGCCGCTACGACTTTGTTGCCCGTCAGATCCACTTTGGCCTTTTTCGGCTTCGATTCGCCAGGACGAGTCCCCTGCTTCGACTGTTCTTTGGTCTCTGGTGTGCAAAAAGTCCTTCTTATCGCGCTTGAACATCGCCAATCACTCTTCAAGGTTGCTTTCTTTCGATGGTTGTCAAAACAAAACTGAATGACATATCAGTATGAAAATTTTAATACGTTCTAGTTAAAGATGCTACATCACAAATGTTATATGGGATTTTCGATTGTGGCGCCATCTATTTTATTTTTCAGGGACTTTTCATCTTGCCCTCCTACAAACATTAACAAAATGTTGGCATGATTGACGAAATGGTTTATTGGGTAAATTGTTGCGATGGAGAGAACTGTTCAAAACTGTTATTGAAAAATTAACAAGAATATTTTGGTTATTTTCTTCTAGGCAGTTGAATATCCTTTCCGTCAATCGAATCCCGATTATTTCATCAACAACAAAATAAAATATCTTCTGCTCAATTAGGGACCAAATAAATAATACGGTCCTGAGTCACACACTGTATATTCTATAAACAAAAATGTTTGATATTATAATGTGTCTCCTTGAGAAGTTCGAAAACAATGGACATTTCTACGTAAAGACTCATTCATGTGTGATGTAATGGTTGAAGATGGTATTATGCAAACTGTACTTGTTTATAATATCTTTATGTAACTCGTTACTTTTCTCCTGTTTCTGAAGTCGGTACAGAACAGACTTTTATACGAACATTTGAATCGTAAACAATATTGAGCCATCGTAACGGTACGTTTTTCTTATTTTCCAAGAACCACTAACGAGGCATTATTTATTTACAACAATACTCATTATTATGCAGGGGCTAGCGTTAAGTTGAACAACCAAATTGAAACGGTAAATTCTACGTAAACAAAATGGGTCAATTTAACGAAACTAACGGAAATATATACACAGGATTTCTTCGGTGAATCTCTAAAATATTTCAACGCAATCGTTTTCTTGTTAATACAGACGACACATTTCGCTGGTCGTGGCAAATTGAATGCATACTCGTGCATGGCCTCAATAATGAATAAACAATATTGTGATGGTTGTTTAGATATTCTACGCTCCGCTCAACTGTTTTGCCACCTTCCATCTTCAGTTTTTCGATCTTGTCGAGGAAATAAAGCAGAAAAAAGGTCAAAGTAAAATAAAAATCGGATGAACCGATTTTGATAATTTTTTTTAAATCAATTCAGGAAGTCACTTAGATATAATGTTACCATTTTTTTCCTTCCAATGTGCTTTTTAGCATTTCTACAGAGGAAAATGCATCTTTTGAACGATTTGTTTGAAGAGAAAAACCTTCCAAAATGATTAGAATAGAGCTAGCTAAAAATGATGTGTCTTTGAACAATTTGACAATAAGTGCTAGAAGAAACATTTACACTGCACGTCGAAAATTATTGCCAGCTTTGCCAAAATCACTATCGGAGGTTCATGAAGCTTTGAATGAACTTGAACCGAAAACCAACAGAAATGAAGACTTCCTAATTGTTAATGATTTATCCGAAAATTTAGTGATATTCAGCTGTAAAAGTAATTTAAAGTTTTTATGTGAATCAAAAATTATTTATATGGACGGTACATTTTCTTACTGCACAAAATATTTCACACTAATGTTTACGATACATTGTTTTCTTAACGTTCATTATATACCATTAGTTTTTTGTTTATTAAAAAACAAAAGTGAAAAAAAATATAGGTTTTGCATATCAAAAATTAAAGAGTATTGTGATTATATAAAAGTGTCACATTTGTACCAGAAGAGATAGAAGTAGATTTTGAGATATCTATTCATAATGCAGTGTTAAATTATTTTGGCAGATAATTCGAAATTTCCACCACATATGTGGGCTGATGCCTCTGCTGCATTAAATAAAACATCCGAAGCTTGCGAATCGTTTCATTTCCATTTTAATACATCCATGCACGAAACGCATCCTTTTTTATTTATTTTTGTAGACGCACTTCTTAAAGTACAAACTGAAATCTGTATTAAATGCAACAGTGTTAACCAAATTCATGAATTTAAAAATATAGCCACTAAGAAACGTCATAATTTTGTTAATTCTAAAATTATAGAATATAAAAATAGTAAGTTGTCCAAACTGCAACATGTTAAAATAATATCGCATTATTATGCAATTAATTAAAATAGTAGGGGAGGGTAGTACTAAGTGAGACGAAATTAACATTTTTTACTCTAATTTATTTATTTTTCTATACATCCGTTTTCTTTTCATTTCATTTTATAGTAAAATCTCTCCGCTTTCTAAATTAAATTATACACAAAGAAGAAATTAACCACAAAAATAAGCAAAATAAAATATATTTTTCTTAAGTGCGATCTTGTCTCATTTAGTACCTGAAAGTGTACCAAGTGAGACTAACAAAAATACCAACTGAGACATACAATATTATATACCTTCAGTATAAAATTAGAAAAATCAAATAATTTTTTTAGCGAATATTAACCGAGCTGAAGTTAATTCTGAATTTGTACAATTTAGACTGTCGCTTTGTAGTGCCTGGAACAGGATCTGTAAGTACCATTGCTATATCATTCAACGCAACAAAAGATGTATCGGGTATATCTGGAAACACAAAGCAGTTCGAAAATGTAAGGCTCTTACGAAGAAAAGACACTTCGAACTCATCGTTAGACACTCCTGTAACTTTTGAGACATAATAAATTTGTTTTTGGAACCTAATTAAAACAAATTTGTCCACTGATACATCTGCCTTGGTCACAACGGTATCTTCAGTTTCATCATCGGGTACCCAGTCTTCAGTTTCAGAAAACGTTTCATATTCGGAATCTTCAGAGGTATCAGTGTCTGTCGAATCCCGTTTCTTTGCCTTCTTAATCTTTTGACGCGGTTTCTTAGGTCCTCCCTTCTGTAACTCACTTATATTTCGCTTAACTTTTTTAGTTAATTCTTTTGATTTTTCCTTTTCTATCAGTTTATCCTTCTCAGGCGTTTCCGTTATTATTTTACTTCTTCCCTTTTCTTTTCCCTTTCTAATTTGTTTTCTGGGTAATGCTTTGGGAAATCCTCGAATATCTTCGGGTGAAATAAAGCTAGTTTGAGCTATTTGTGTATTTTTTGGAGGTGTTTTTTCAGCAGGAGGAACATTTTTGTTGTGTATTTTTACTTCTTCCTCTGATGGACCAGGTTGATTATCCTTATTTTCAGTTTCTTGATCATTAGAATATGGTCGGTCAGTTACAAACGAAGTTAAGAAGTCGGCGTCCTTAAACACATCTGGGTCAAACGGGTGAATTCCTGATTTTCTGAATACCGCGACTATATTACTAGGCGTAAAAGATTTTTGGTGTGCTTCTGAAATTCGTCCTGTTGAATCGTATATGGTCATAGGAACTCCAGGATGTTGAAGCATATACTTGTCGCATGCAGCATTATAATATGCTTTAAAAGGTCCGTAAATGGAAATATCTAAAGGTTGTAATTTGTTACTACAATGAGGAGGAATCGTCAAAATTTGAACACCTGCTTGTCGAGCTCTTTCTACTACCTTTAGAGAAATGTGACTTTCATGGTTATCATATATAAGAAGGGTAGCGTTTTCTTTGGATGAATTGCTATGAGCAATAAAATGATTTAAAACATCCAAGAAAATTTCTGAATTCATCCATCCACTTGGGTTTGCAAAGCCTAAAGCACCTGTTGGACCATCTTTTAGCATATGATTTTTAAAGTTTTTCCTGGGAAATATAAGTACCGGCGGTAAAAATGTTCCAGCCGAAATTATTCCACACATTGTGACTCGTTTCCCCCCGTTCACCACTTGTAGATTGATAAACCTGTTTTACTCCTTTTGGAGCAACAATTCGTTTTGGACTTTGAACTGTTTGGGTGCCAGTTTCATCTAAATTGTAAATACGGGAACCGTCTGCCAAACTAGGGTATTTCTTCAAAATCTTCGCCAAATTATCAAAAAATATTTTAACATTGTGTACATTAAACGAGGTTAGACGTGATAAGCTACATGCTTCTGGTTTCCGAATGGAATGGAAATATTTCTTTTCATGAACGCCCTACGCCAATCTTCACCAGCCATTTTGTTGTTTTTCCAGGACACAGGGATATCAAAATTATTTTTAATCGCAAGCTCATAAGCTAGCTTTCTTGTAGCCTCTACTGTCAATCCGTAAGCCATTTTACTGCAAGTTATAAGATAATCAGCAAGTAGTTTTTCTTGTTCAGGTTTAAATACTTGTCTATGCCGATAATTTGGTTCCATTATCGCATCAGGCTTATCTTTCTTTTTTTTACATACCTCGCTAACGTTTGAAATTTCATATTACAGCGGTCAGCAGCAACTCTCAGCGTTAAATTTTCATTGCAGACTAAATTAACTGCATGTTCCATGGTTTCAGCACTTGTATTGCCAATTTTTCTTTGCTTAGGTTTCCGCGGAATCTGTAAAAAATGTACCGATCTCTTAAGAAATTATAAATTTAGTACTAAAGTGAGAATTATTATATAGTGATATTTGCGTAATTATATTATGGTACTAACTGAGACAGTCTCACTTAGTACCAGATATATTGTCTCACTTAGTACATTCTGATGCCACAACACGAACACCCTCAAAAAGAATATCTTTGTTAATATCAATGTCTATGATCATACAGAAAGTAAGGTTAGTAACCAAATATTACAAATATCACATCACATTCACAAAATTCTATGAAACAAATGTTATACAGTATAATACATCGATATAAGAAAGTAACTAACTTACCTTAAAATTAGTTTTTTTAAAACCGGCCAGAAATTAGTACTTTCCGGTTTATTTTTAGGTCAGAAAATCTCATTTTGTCGGACCGAGCCAGAAAATTATTGTGATAGTCCTGTAAAAGCTTTTACCGGACTCATTTTTATTTACTTTCCGGCCTATCTAATGAAAAAAATAATAATTGCCCACTCGTCCAGTAAAAGACCACTTTCGGGACTTGTTACGTAAACTACTATTTTGTATAAAAATACTGTAAAAATCATCTAAAACAATCTATAAAGTCGCAGAACGTTTTTCTTTATGAATGTCAACAACTCACTGACAGTAAACGTAATTTGGAGGGAAATTTAAATAGTTATTCTGATTGTCTCACTTGATACGCTGTCTCACTTAGTACCACCCTCCCTACAGTGTAAATATAATTTTGAATATGTTCTTCCTATGTACCTATATTGTATTATGTATATTTTAAATTAATACATTCTGTTTTAATATTACATAAGTCTATTTCTTGCAAGCAGAGGGAGGTATTATTATTCATGTGCCGAGCTTGACTATTTTTATTTCGTATACCTGAGGCATGTGCCGAGTTTGTATTACCCCCGTTGGGACGTTCTCTTGAGCATACGGGTCATGGCCATGACACTCAATAGTCAACTGGTGGTCAGGATATCCTGATTACCTAGGTCTTCTCCTGGTATTTTTTATTAATATGCTCTGAAATAAAACCAAATTCGTCTTTCCGGGGTTTTTCGGATCGCTGATAACTTTTCTGGAGTTTAAACCTATCACCGAAGCATCTGGTGAACAGATCTGTGATATCGACAAGAAAGAATTCAAAAAATACCGTTTGCACTACAATGAAACTTGATTGAATTTTTCTAATCCGAAATAAACTAATAGTGAAATATTTTCTATTTTAATGGCAAAAATGTTGAAATTTTCAATTAATTATAGTCGGGTCAAATTAGACGTTAAAAATGTGAAAGCTCGGAATTTTTTCCAAACAGACCAATCAACTTAATTTTTCTTGCAAATCGTTCCTGGACGGATACTGAACGATATTGAACTTTAAGATCTAGTCGCTCGACCATTTTTCACCTCTTAAACCGGAAATTTTCATGCGAAAATTTATTGTAAAATTTGTAAAATTGGTAAGTATTGCCAAAATTGGCTGGAAAACTCCACTCGGGGGGTTTTCGCGATCGCTGATCACGATTCCGAAGTTAGATGTACCATTTTCCACCGCGGTAGCTAGAAATTGGCCAATTTTATCTCAGAAAAATGGATAAATTAGATAATTTCGTAATTTTTGTTGAAATTGGCACTGCTATCAAAAGTCAGGGAATTTATCCGTGACTGTAAATCATTTGTTTCATATCAAATATCAAATGACTTCCGAGTGAAATTTTCTAGCCATTTTCAACAAAAATTACGAAATTATCTAATTTATCCATTTTTCTGACATAAAATTGGCCAATTTCTAGATACCGCGGTGGAAAATGATAAATCTAACTTCGGAATCGTGATCAGCGACCCCGAAAACCCCCGAGTGGTGTTTTCCAGCCAATTTTGGCAATATGTACCTACTTACCAATTTTACAAATTTTACAATAGATTTTCCCATGAAAATTGGTAACAAATGGTCGAGCGACTAGATCTTAAAGTTCAATATCGTTCAGTATCCGTCCAGGAACAATTTGCAAAAAAAATTCAGTTGATTGGTCTGTTTGGAAAAAATTCCGAGCTTTTTTGCTAAATTGACACGACTATTACTAGTTATGCAAAAAAGATAAGTTTTAAAGAAAAAAAAAAACAATATCCATATCGAAAAACTCGAACCTTTTCAATTATACTGGTCAATTAAAGGATGTCGGAAACGGGAAAGGAATTTTAAATTAATATCCACCAAAATCGTGTTCAGCGGCCCCAAAAAAACCCCAACAAACGAATTTGGTTGCATTTCAGAGCATATTAAGAAACAATCCATGAAAATGACTATTGGATGTCATGGTCACAACTGGCAACCTCAAAAGAACTGCCTTCACAAGTTTCATCCCATTCCAAGAGATAACTTCACGAATTCCCTGGAGACGACGATAGTACCAGGATATCCTGAGCTCCAGGTGCGTTCATAGTCATCTGGCACCGGAATCATGTTCAGCGACCCCAAAAACCCCCGAGATACGAATTTCATTGCATGTCAGAGCATATTAAAAACAATCCATGGAGATGACCTAGGTCATCAGGGTATCCTGACCACCAGGTTACTATTAAGAGTCATGGTAATGACCCGTACGCTCAAGAGAACGCCCAAGGTGCGTCGTAGTTCAAATCTGGCAACGGAATCGTGATCAGCGACCCCAAAAACCCCCGAGTGAGAAATTTTGGCTATATTTGGAAATTTTTTCAACATTTTTAATATTATCTCCTAAAAATGCATTCAAAAAGATGCATTTTCCTCTGTAGAAATACTTAAATGCACATTGGAAGGAAAAAAATGGTCACATGGTTTCTAAATGATCTCTAGAATCGATTACAAAAAAAATTATCAAACTTTTTTTTCGACCTTTTCGGCTTTATTTCCTCGACTATATATGTACATCAATATATCATCAATAATTGTACAGAGTGGTCCAAATTGGACACTTTTGATAGGAAACACCAATTTCTAGAGAAGATAGAGAAAAACTAGCCTACATGTTACGAGGTAGATTTTTGAGAGAAAATGAATGCCGAAAACCGCACTTTGATATCTTGACTTGTTCAAAAAATACAAGGTGTTTTTCAATTTTGTGCATTTCTGACCCAGATTTTGATTATTCATCTAAAATAAGTCGAAAACAGCCACAAAATAAATGTTTTGAAAGAGAAGTAGCAACTATTACATGTATTTGAAAAGAGAATTTTATTTCAAACACGAATATGTAAAAAATATACAGGATGGTCCATAAGAAAAAATACAAGTTTATGTCATAACTTCAAAACCATATCTTTCAATAAAAAACAAGGAACACCATTAGATTCCTTTCAAAAAAGTGTCTCAAGAATGTTTTCCCAGAAATCAGAAATATTCATAAATAAACAAGTTACGGGGCTGGGTCAGAAATGCACAAAATTGAAAAACACCTTGTATCTTTTGAACAAGTCAAGATATCAAAGTGCGGTTTTCGGCATTCATTTTCTCTCAAAAATCGACCTCGTAACATGTAGGCTAGTTTTTCTCTATATTCTCTAGAAATTGGTGTTTCCTATCAAAAGTGTCCAATTTGGACCACTCTGTACTTACATAACTTAAGTATGTTAAGATTATATTATTGATGATCCTCTTGAGCATGTATATAATCCATGTATAGAACATGGTTACTGTCCAAATCATTTTCGGGTTGCTGAAATAACACCAATACACAAAACTGGAAATAAGGTGTCCACTCGACGCTGGGAAAAAGCCATAAAGGATGTGCTCACTGTTGTTAAATCGGAGTCTACAACAAGATGGATGATGGATGGTGCAACGGACACTACTGATATAAGAAGTGACGTCAGGCAACTGTACAGCCGTATATTGATTGACTACTTGGATTTTGCACCAGAATGATCAGTCCCTTTCCAAAAAGTTTGCAAGATTCGAACATAAGATTCCACGATACCGCCTTAGGTGTAAGATGTAAGAGATAATTTTCACAATGAAAGAAAAACGGTAGTGACTGTAGCTGTGGAAGTTGAACTTGGTATGTGTGAGTGGGAGGTTGAGACCGAAATAAGGCGAAGAAAGAAGATGGCTGATGAAACATCGAAGGATGCCGGATTAATAGCGAAACAAGAAATTGAGCAAGCTATGGAGGAAATAGTCCAGGCTATGAACTGGAAAAAGAATATGTAAGTTCGAATCGAATTTTTTTTTGCATTCGCTTCAGCAGGTTCTCAAGATCATTCATATACCTTAAAACCTCTTGGGAACTCCAACCCCACCCATTGGGGCGAAAATGGCCCGAAATCTCCAAATCTTGAGTTGTACTTTCTACAAAAAAAGGTATTTTGGCACGAATCCGTAGCCAGATTCACTTGCAATCCATCGTAGGGGTGGTAAAATCGATGAAATTGACCAATTTTTGCACCCCTATATGTTATTTTGCAATTTACGTGTCTTAGGCATTTCGAATGCACCAAGAAGGTTTTTTGGGTCGCTGAATACGATTCCGAAGCCAGTTGAAAATTAAATAGTGGTAATGTGACCTATTTCCCAAGAAAATACATATGAATAATACTACTTGTAGCATTAATATAAATTCTCCCGAGAATTTATATTAATTCATACGTGGGTCAAGAATCTTTATTACTAGTTGTAGCGAAAGTTTGTTGAATAGTTTCTCTTTGCGCATTGATTAATAAGATACAACAATGTCTTGCGTAAAGAAAAGTGTTATACATCGTCAAAAGAAGCTCTTTTATAATCTCGTCTACATCAGAAGTTCCCAGAAACTACTAGATTCCGTAGTATTAATGATATTCCTGTTGGAATTGCGGATTTTTATGAATGTTAAATCAAGACGGTCACGTATGAATAAATCGAATCAAATTCGACAAGTTTGAATAATGTATAGAAGCCAGTTTACGTCTCCTATAATAAAAATAAATAGGATTCATTGATTCACATCACATTTAATCCTAGTAATAGATACGTAATGTTCGTCTTCAATGGGATTAGAAAAAATTTGAATACAATTTAACTAAGTCGATACCGAAATTTGAGAAGGAAGGCATAAATAAGTATAATTACTTCAATTATAGGAAATTCAATTTAAATAATTGTTTGTTTTGGACCTTATCAGTTATTTTAAATCTCATCTAGTTGCAAATTTTGTAAATTTCGACAAATCTGGAATTTGCAAAATTGATTTGTAAGTCGTGTTCAAAACGATATGTGGGTAAAACTAGAAGGAATATTTTAACTTCTGAGGAAATTGGTTTTATGCGACAAGAAAACTTTGAAATAAACATTTTCTTGTAATTTGCGACAAATTAGTAATGGAGTTAGAAAGTAGGCAAGAATCTTACAATTCTGTTAATATTTTCAATATATTTCTTCTCGATAATTCCAAAGGGGATTTCAAAACAAGTCTTAAAAATACCGAACAATATTACAATCAGGATATCGATGTAAATGACCTAGAAAATGAATTAATTCTATTTAAGGAGATTTGTAAATCTAAATCTAGCAATATTGTTCAAAATCCTGAAAATATGTTAGAGTTTTTAATCTTAACTAACACTGTCTCGACATTTTCCAATGTTGAAATATCACTTCGGATATATTTGTCAATACCAATAAGTAACTCGTCAGGTGAACGATCATTTTCCACTCTAAAAAGGGTAAAATCATATCTTAGAAACTCTTTGAACCAAGATAACTTGTCATCTTTGGTCCTTCTTAACTAGGAAAATAAAGTACTAGAAAATATAGATTCTAATGAAATTATAAATCAATTTGCGGAAATAAAAATGCGCAAAAGTATAATTTAAATATTTTACTAAGCTAGTAGGAATGTTGATTTTTTTTCTCTATTAAGACCGTTTCTTAGTTTTTTATTATTTGTGTTCTGTGTTAGTTCTATTATCATATTTATTTTATGTTGACAAAATGATATAAATGTTGGTTTTTGACAGTACTACTTATTGTTATTGTTTTTTTGTTCTATTTCTGACATCAAGTTTCTCTCCTGCGCCGCTATTAATACTTTATTCCTAATCCTACGAAGGGGCTCCAGAAGGTATATGAGTCTAGGGCCCACTAGAACCAAAAATGGGCTCTTTTGACAAGAAATTTTATCACGTTCAAAATACAGTACTAAGTATAATTTCTGTGATATATGTTTTACGTAAAAACTGTTTACCTGAACGATGATCATTCAATATTTCTCTGTTAAATTATTAGAAAGACAATACCAAAGGGTTGTTTTAATCGCTAAACTCGTTATTTTCGAGTACTTCTTCAAACATTCGAACTCAAATATCTCTAAAACGCCTACTTCAATCGAAAATTTGCCAGAGCAACTTTCTTCTAAATCGAATGTACAATCAGAGAGAACAGTTTTGCCAAATATTCATTGGCGTACAAATTAGGGTTTGAAAAAGGAGAAAGCTTCTCAGTATCTACGCCATTGGATTGTTTCTGTAAAAGTTTGTTTCAGTGAATCATAGGTATATATCTCAGCATCACCAAATTTGAACAAAATTTATCTAACGGTCTAGAGGTTATGATATAAAATCGATTTTCGGGGTTGAACTTTGAAGGGGAGTATCTCCCCTTAGGAAACACTTCAAAGAAAACTATTTCGGGGATTTATCATTGTTTGACGTACTTTACGTGTTACCAAATGTTGACCACCTATTTTGGCAATACTTTTATGAACAGTAAGTTATCTAGTTCTTCGTGTATAGTTGGATGTTGAAGTACCACAGGGCATTATTTTGGAACCTGTACTCTCTCTTATCTATATAAAAGACCTAGCTGACAATTTCAAAAACGTTAAATTTATTAAACCATTAAACTCAGTTTACTTTGATGATGACTACTCTGTAGCTGAAATGGTCGTCAGTACTTTAGTAGCATTTTCAATGGATCAGGGTGATTTATAGTGTTATGGTGTATCCACAGTGTGAACTCTTTTATAGTTCAATAATAACTTACCAATTCAATTCTGGGAACTCATGTTCCTTCCGATGGGCATGGGTATGTGTCGCAACAAAATGACACATTTGAAACAAATTTCACGATCAATTATAAATTGCCACGTGAGCGAAGATTATGGTTTGATTTTTTTTATGAAACAGTACTTCGAATTAGTAGATTCGGTATACTGGTTGGAACGATTCTCATCCTACAGTTCATTCATAAATAATTCAGTTGCAATGAACTGTATGCTTAACTAAGTATGTCACCCGCAGCAGCAAGGTATAAACGTTGCATTTCCTGAATTGGTTTTGGAACACTTTCAATTATCATGATCACCACCTTCAATTGTTCTTTGAGTCACGTTTAGTAACAACATCCGATTCGATGCGCCTCCTATGACGTGAACTTTCGATCTTATAATGATTTATTACTATTAAACGAAGGTGGCCGTCCAGTCAGCCTCCCGAGATATATGGCCTCCCGCGATGTATAGACTTGCATTCATGATTACAAAGACGTGATTCTTTTGTCTTGAATGCATTGTTTTTATGAATTTAAATACCATATAATCAAAACAGGAAAGGAATCATTTTACACTAGTTATTTCTGAACATGGAAGAACGCATTTATTGTTTGTTTTCAATTAGGTAACGACGTAGTGTGACATTACAATAAAATGAATAGATACCTTCAAAAGGTCCTGGTTGTTGCTAATTTGTTTATTTGTCAATGATATAATAATACATAATATTGATCTAAGAGACAGGAGCAATTTACGTCTTAATAGCAATTAGGTAAGTATAAATTAACTGATCCGTACATCACTAGCTTTCCCCACCCGCTTTGTGTTAGCAGAATTTTTCGTTTTTGGACCCTTCTGCAGGTTGAATACCTACACACATCAAAAGAATCTAAGGGTCAAGCATATTTTGGGATTGTTTGTTTATTCTCGGAGATCCACGTGGCATTATCGCGTTGCAGATCTTTGTTTGTTATTTACACAATATTTTTTTATCATTTTGAACATCATGGCATGTTTTCCTCTTTTTTCTAACGACTATTCATTTTCTTCATGTCGTTCCTTGTTTCATCCATCAGATCAAATCAGATGTTATCCGACCAGCGAATGGTAATTATTGAAAATTTTGAGTAGTGTTGTTTGGTAACGTAATCACCTTCAGAGAGACGTGCACTTAAGGGCCATTGAAACGCTTCAAGTTGGAATGTCGCAGAGGGTTGTTGCCAACGAATTAGGGACTAACCAGTCCACTATAAGTCGTTTATGGATTCGTTATAATCAAACTGGTGATGTTAGAGAGCAACATACTGGCCGTACCAGAATAACAACGGCGGCACAGGACAGATTTCTGAGAATTCAAGCTCTGAGAAATCCAACCCACAAGGCAGGTCAACTAAGTTTGGAACTCAAAAACGCTCACCATATACAGATAAGGGACCAAACTGTGAGAAATAGACTACACGAGTCCAATTTACTTGCCAGACGTCCATGGAGAGCTCCACCATTATCCAGAGGAAATCGCGAGGCCCGAATAGTCTGGGCTAGGAATCACATCGAATGGGGCGTGCAAGAATGGACTCCTGTGTTGTTTAGTGATGAATCGAGATTCGGTTTACGTCCAGATACTAGACGTACTCGTGTATGGAGACAACCTGGAAATGTTTGGAGACTTAGGACTGCACAGGAAGTTCACAGCTACCAAGGCGGAACGGTGATGGTTTGGGGTGGTATCAGCATTGGCGGAAGAAGCGACCTCGTATTGCTGGAGAGGTTTGTAAATGCTCTTAGATATAGGGACCTGATATTAGAACCATTTGTCGTTCCGTATGCAGCTGCAGTAGGTGAAAACGTCATCTTCATGCATGACAATGCGCGCCCTCATACCGCCGCGATCGTAAGAGATTACTTGGATGAGAGTGGTATAAGTGTTTTGGATTGGCCTGCTCAATAGCCAGACCTGAATCCGATTGAGCATTTGTGGGATTTGCTTGGCAGAAGAATTTTAAGGCGTAACATTCTCTTCCAGACACGAAATCAATTGTTCCATACTCTGGTTGAAGAATGGAATGCGATTGATCAGGGAAGCATCGATAACCTTATTCTCAGCTTACCAAATCGATGTAGGGCAGTTTTGAATAATCGCGGTGGACACACTCTGTATTAGACATTGACCAGTGACAATTTTTTTGCTCAGAATCCTAAGTGCATTGATGTCGAATTTTTCACTCTTTTCAGTTAGATTAAAGCTTTCAATTGATTTGCAAACTTTGTATGAAATTATAAATAAATTATGTGGCAAAAGATTATGTTCTACGTGGGTAACAAAAATTGTATTGAATTTCCCATTACCAAGTGACGAAACCATAAAAATATCGCTGGCCCCTACATTTTTTTGATGTGTATATATGACTAATATACAGGTGAAAGAATATATAACTTTGATTAGTGAAATGCGTCTGCAGCCGACTTTTAAAATCCAATTAAACCTGAAGAAAACATTGGATCGGTTGTGAGTGAAAGAGTAATGTATGGCTAGTTATCAAATTGATTTCCTTGAAATGGATTGAATCCATTTAATTAAATACCTAAGATACTATTCTACGATTTACAAATCTAAATAATTATGATTATTTTATGAATTACCTATTCTATGATTTACACTTCATGCCTATTACGAATAATTAATCAAGTTTAAGATAGCTCTATGGAATTTCATTTCAAAACTACCACTTTCATAAATGCCCGATAATACATTATTTTTTTAGGTTGAATTAAACAGACAATAGAAAGTGGTAAGTCAAAATATCTGAATTTGGTTTAGTTTGGATCAGATTATTATAAAGTTTTGAAATAGTATAATCAATTTTATGATAAGCACAATTGTTTCTTTTCATTTGGATACTTTCTAATATAAAACGTTTATCATTATTATTCTCTTGAACATTCAAAATTTTTGTTATTTGTTGTAGTCACATGTATGATTTGACTTTTACATGTTCACTAACAGCAGTGGATGAATTCTTTGTATATTCATGCCCATTGAATCTTTTATCGAGGTATTGGGAAGATTGGTCGATGTATACTTTTCCGCAATCTTTACAAGGAACGAAATATAAGAGGGCAAAGTTGAAAGTCAACGAAAAATAAAACAGATGGCGCCACAATCGAAAATCCCATGTGACATTTGGGATGTACCATCTTCAGACTAGAATGCATTAAAATTTACAGACTGATATGTCATTATGTTTTGTTTTAACAACCTTGAAGATTTGTGTAAACATGGGATAAAGTGAATTTCGTCTCTTGATTAACCGTTATTTCTTGCGTGGAAAGAACATTAAAAAGCATCGCTATTTAAGCATTATGGGGACTCTTCACCATCGATGGGAACGATTCACCAGTGGTTTACTGATTTTCGTTGTCGTAGTATGACCATAAAGGACGCCGAACGTTCTGGTCGTCCAATTGAGGTTACAACAAAAGAAATCGTCGATAAAATACATGGTATGATTTTGCACGATCGGCGAGTTAAATGCAGATTGCTGAGGCTATGTGCATCTCAACCGAAGGAGTATGGAACATTTTGTATAAGTTTTTGAATATGAGAAATCTATCTGCCAGATGCGTGCCTAAAAAAAAATCTGAAATAACAGTGCATATTAGTATAATATGCATTGCAAAAAACATATTTATAGTTGGTTCGCTGGACTGAAAAGGAATTGCGCTAGCAGGCTTTCCTGGCATAGAGGGAGCTTTTGATAACACCAATTGCTTGAGCAACGCGAGAGCGAGAGATGGAGGGTCTGCTGAGCAGATGGATCCACAATATGCTCCGATGCAGGACAGTCATAGGAACTATCAATGAGGTTGAGAAGGAGGCGCGGATCGCTGAAGGATGTCCGCAAGGAGCTGTACTGTCACCTCTACTGTGGAATCTGATGAAGTGCGAACTTCTAATAGGTACTTCTTGAGAGTAAAGGATATGCGGATAACATCGTCATTATAGTACAAGATAAGTTCGAGAGCCCAATAGCATCTCTGATGCAGCAAGCACTGAACACCGTGAAACATTGATGCAACAAGGAAGGACTCAAAGTGAATGCCTCGAAAATAACCATTGTACCCTTTACGAAGAGAAAGGACATTGGAAACATAAAAGGAAACATGAGGAAAACATACAGATGACGGACATGGTCAAGGCTGACCTTTGGGAAGCATCTGGATAAAAACCACTAATATAGAGATAAGAGCTCTGTGGTCGTACAGTTGGGAGAACCTGGGGACTCACATCACGGATGGTGATGGTAGTAAGACCCATTGTAACATACACCGCAATCGTGTGGTGACAAAAAACAAAAATGAAAGTATCCCAGCATTCCCTAAACAGAGTTCAGAGGCTGGCGAGCTCAGGAATAACAGGTGCTGTGTCGACCACCTCGACGGCTGCGATGGAAAGGTTGTTGGGGTTGGAGCCACTGCACCTCGCAGTTCACGCAGAACCCATAAGAGGAGCGTATCTCAGATCTTATTGGACAAGGAAAGGCCGACCGAAAAGGTCGAAGCATTTTTGGATTGCTTGGATCACCTGAGCCATTGGGGATGAGATCCGACAAGATGAAGGCTCACAGCACTTCCGTACCGTTCACGATTTAAACCTTAAATGGGGAGAGGACACTGGGTGCAATCCTCATATGATTGAAGGGGATTCCGAAAAAAATACAGGTGGTGGAATAATCGACACAATGGACCAAGGACAAATAATTTCTTAGAACCTAGGGGCACTTGAGACAGAATTTCAAGCAAAAATATCTGCAATTACAACATGTGTTTGAATTATGATGGAGAGAGCTTATGAGAATAGACAAATCACAATCATAGCGAACAACCTAGCAGCGCTCAAGGCACTGGAGTCATCCACAATCACCTCACAATGTGTACTCGGTTGTGTCACTCAATAGAGTGACACTTGTATGGAACCTGATGAAATCAGACGCGAAGGAACTGAAACTGCCGTCGTACTAGATAAAGCGGGGGCAGAATAACCCCAGATTGGACTAGAGACAACTTGTGGCATTTCTCATGAAACATCAAAATCTGTAATCCAAAAATGGTCCAAAGCAGAGCACCGTGCTTATGGGAGAGAACTGCCCCATATGTCACACTCCAAGCGACTAATGAGAGACCTCTTTCGAAAAATCTACTGACATTCAGCAGACAAGAAATACGGAATCTTGTTGCACTCTTGTCGTCTCGTTGGTCGTCGGACATACCTTGGAGACGATAAAACTACACCTGAAGAAAACAGAAGTACATCAGGCCACTGAATTTCATAGAATACATCGGACTGATGAGGTATATGTGATGGCACATTAGGGTATTAATGACCCCAGTGCAGTGGGACTCCCTGTGAAGGAAGAAGAACCAAACTTACGGGGGAGGAGTTTTAGTCAGTAAGAATCCGGCGTCTATGCAAGATTTTCCCTCCTCTACGCACAAAATTAAATATAATCATGGCTTATCTTTACTAGTAGCTCATCCACGACCAAACTTCAAGAGTAGTTAAGAGTAAACCCTTTCTCACCTTGTAGTTGCAGCTTCAAGTATGTATCAAAGGGATACGAATTCTTAAATAAAGATCATTGTATAGATTACAGATACACTCCACAGGCAATAAAATGGCTCAAAATATAGCTGCAATTTATTTCGAGCTTATTGTATTGCTGGCTTCAAAATGGAGGACGAGAGTACTCGAGTTTTCTTCTATATAGAGAGCATTAGTTCAACTACATCCATAGTAATGTCATCTATTAAATAATATCGAAACTAAGTCAGTCGGTTTGGAGGAAATAATTTTACAGTTTTCTTTTCTTTCATAACATAGTGCATATATTTCTTTAAGCTACAAACAGTCTAATAATGAACATACAGAAAATGGTTTCAATGGAATATAAATAAATTTATAAACGCATATTTCAATAAAACATACTGAATTACTGCAGGAACCTTTCCTATGATATTCTACGAGGTACATAGAAATGATACAACGTAGCACTAATAATTTCAATGCCAAAAAAAAATAGCCTTGTTACATAAGCTACCCCATACATCTAGACCGAATTAGGTGCAAGGTCAAAATTCATACACTTTTTTCGTGTGCTGCTTGATTTATTTATTTAAAATAACAGACATTTGCATGTCTGATAGATTTGGAATAGTGAACGGAATTTTGATAACCTTGCGACAACCTTCACGATAGTTTGGGCTATCAAAATTTACCTGACGTCTTTGGGACAATTACGAATACGAATTTAAAGTTTGAACATGTGGAATTGAAACTAACTGAAAACATGCGTCTCTATTATCCTTGAATGTTCACATAACAGTAATATAATTCAATTGGAATTTTAAAATTGGGCTTGGAACAGTTTGATTCTATGAAACACATTGCTTTACATTGTCTAAGGATATAAGGATGTTAGGGAAACGTACATTTTGGTTTTGGTAAAATTGGTGCATGTAGAATGGTAAATGGTAAATAAAATATGAAATTCAACAATATAGACTTAGCAGTTGCGTAGATACTTCGCATGCCATCCCACAGCCTAATTAAATGCGTCAATAGTTTCTCCCACATTACAGTTCACACATATCAGGTACCTCTAGATACGACAGTCAGAAAGATAAAAGAAGATAGATAGACCAGCATTCTCATTTAGATGTCAGTTATTTGAGGGAGGTAACCAGCAAATAGATCAAATAAGAAATAATAAATACTATTTGGGAATAATAATGTAAACAAGGGGTTACCGTCAGCTGGAGACAAATCGAAATTTAAAACATTCCTTTTGACTTAATACATTTCCATCCCTTCTAAATTATCTAGTAGTCGCGGAAATAAAGCATAAAATAGGTCCAACCTCCCATCACTGGCGCAGTTGAATGGATTGAGATGGGGCTTTCTTCATTCGATTCGGAAAGTTTTTTAGAAATTTGTTCTTGAGAGAAAATTTATTGCATTTCTACAGCCAAAGAATGCATTTTCCTGAGTTCACTTTTTGAGATGAATAAAAAACTGTCTCGAATTAGTGTCTCGGGGGTTTTTGGGGTCGTTGATTACGAATATGATGTCCAAAAATTCCCTGACGTCTCCTTGGACCATCCCTGGGGTGTGCGGGGGTCCTTACGTCCTGGATATCGATGAAATTCATTAAAAATTGTTTTTTAATGCTTGTCAACTGTTCGAGTGAGGATATAAAGGTTGCTAATGATGATTACGACATGAAAAACTTTCCTGCAGACCTGGAGATATCCGGAGACCGGATATCTACGTCATCTTCTAGGAATTCGTTAATTTTCTTTATAATGTGCAAAAATTCTGGCTCTCGGCAGTTTTCGGAGTCGATAATCACGATTATGACACTCAAAAAGTTTATAGTCGAGATTCTGAGAGCGCAAACTACGGATTTTTTTGGTATTGATATTTTTGTTATATCTCGAAAAAAATTATCGCTATTTGAATATTCTTATATACATATAGTTTATATATAGACCTTTTTTTCAAAGAAATGTGTAATCATAGTCTGGTCCAAAAGTAATGGAAAGTGAAAAAAAAAATTAAACAATGAATTTATGGAATAAAAATATCATGCAAGTAAAATTATTAAGACATGCAAGAAGTGCGCATTTATATATCTGAAATTTAATCGTAATTTAGTGAAATAATAAAATGATTCTATATATATAAGAATTTTCGAATAGCGATAATTATTATTTTTAAGATATAAAAAAATATCAATAAGAAAAAAGCAGTAGTTTGTGTTCTCAGATATTTTGAGTGTCATAATCGTGATCAGCGTTTCCGAAAACCCCCGAGACCCAGAATTTGTTGCATATTATAAAGAAAAATGAACGAATTCATAGAAGATGACGTAGATATCCAGGGCTTCAGATAACCGGAAAAACCCCCAGGTAGTTTTTTGAACTTTTTGAGTGTCATAATCGTGATCAGCGACTCCTAAAGCCCCCGAGAGCCAGAATTTGTTACATATTATGAAGAAAAAGTATATATCCGGTCTCCGGGTATCCCCAGGTATTGCAGAAAAGTTTATGCGTGTCGTAATCATCATTGGCGACTTTATATCCTCACTCGAACAGTTTACAAGCATTAAAAAATAATTTTCAATGAAATTCATCGATAGCCAGGGCGTCATGACCCCCGTATACCCCAGGGAAGATCCAAGGAGACCTTAGGGGATTTTTTGGACACCATATTCGTGATTAGGGACCCCAAAACCCTCCGAGAAATCAATTCGAGTCCGTTTTTTTATTCACTTCAAAAAGTGCACTCAAGAAAATATATTTTTTGGCTGTAGAAATGCAATAAAATTTTCTGCAAAAAACAAGCACGGCACAATATTTCTAAATTACCTTCCGAATCGAATGCAGAAAACCGCATCTCAATCCATCCAACTGAACCAGTGATGGAAAGTGGAATGCTTTATTTCCTCGTCTATAGATATTTGTCCGTTCGGTGTTTGAAAAAAGTGATAAATTTTCTTGAGAAATGGTGTGACCTGTATTTAAAGTATGTTCGGCTGAAGCTGATTTTTCACCATTATTTTTCTTCATATGAGCAAAATGTTCCTTCTAGTTTGACCCTCATAGCATTTTGAACACGACTCACAATCAATTGAGAAAATCCCGGATTTGTCGAAGTCGCAAACTGATCCAAGGTGTTGCCTGAACGGTTTTTTAACTTGTTCTCACATCTATAAACTGATTGTATTGCAAATTTAGAAGACAAATTATGGAATTTAATAATTACTGAAAGATGATAAATTAAACTTTCGATTTTTATTGAACTATTTGGAAGTAGTGGCTCTAATTTGGTTAGCTGAATGCGTTCCAATTCTCTTTTTTGTTTAGAAATTAGGTTATTGGTCAAAGATTGTTCGTAACCGTTGTCCAACGCTAGTTGCTGAAGTTTCTCAAGTTCGTTCTTATAATTTTGCTGGCAATAGCAACAAGCCAGTGGAAGAAACTTGGATATTCCAAAATGGGACCATATAATTGTCTATAGCACAAAAATCGATGGAAAGAGGTATGTCCTTATAAAAGCATTTCAATTTTGTGATGGTAGTGAAATTGCACGCTGGCCATAGAGGAGGTTTTATCCCTAGAGCGAAACTTATATTCCGTTAAAAACCTTGCAATTCAGATTATCATAGCGAAATCAACCAAGGGATCCTTCCTAAATGATTTAAAGAGCAATTGCTTCCAAATACAAGCAGATCGTCCTTTATTAGTGTGCTCGATGCCATAGCAAAGTAGTGGAAAAGTCACTATATACCTTATCGAAAAGAGAAAAAACATATGAGTGGAAAATGAAGAAATTATTAATCACTGCCTGAATATGTCGAAGGAAGATTTGGAGTCTTTCCACTATACCATTCAATGAAGCCAGAGGAGCCAGACAGGTTGGCAATAATTTTGAAATGGGGATCTGATAATCTAGTAGAGTTTAATCCCACCAAAAACATTCTGTAAAAAACTAGCCAAGTCTCGATGGAGCTGCTTGTTTATCTCTAAAAAGTAATGAAATCTAGACAAAGTCGTGCCAAGTCTAAGGTTCCTTACTGCGATTTCTTTATTATTATAGTCAATGTTGTGTGACTTGGCCGTTGAACATTCTTCATACGTTAGTGGGTACAAGTCAATTTTGTTTACACGTAATGTTATCTGTTGTAACTACCTATGTTTGTTAAGCGAGATAATAGCCCATACTGGTATTGGTAATTGGACGCTAGTGTCTAATTTTAGGCTGTTGTTGGTTGTGCAACACATGCATGCATTCAGCATTGACAATGCTGACTTCTGCTTTCTTCTTTTTGGAGCGTCAAATCGACCACCGATCTAACATAAAATAGACGTACAGACAGACTTCTATCAATGATTAGAAGTCCGTCTGTACTGGAAATAATTTTTTATACTGTTTGTTTCATGCTCGCCTACTCATAAGTATTAATGAAATACGCAGCTTTATCAAGCCTACAATTGACTGGTTATTGAATCAACGTTTTCCAAGTAGCAATTTTCCATCGTCAATGGGTAGCGGTTCTGGTGACAGATTGGTGCAATGGTGTAATGGAGCACCTAGTTTTGTACCCTTGTGTACCCTTCAACGGCCAAGTCACACAACATTAACTATAATAATGAAGAAATCGCAGTAAGGAACCTTATACTTGGCACGACTTTGTCTAGATTTCATTACTTTTTAGAGATAAACAAGCAGCTCCATCGAGACTTGCCTAGTTTTTTACAGAATGTTTTTGGTGGGATTTCACTTCTTTTTGTAGAAACGTGGGCATATTGATTTATTATCATATCGCTCGTGTAGGATTGCGCGTTCGTGTATATGTCACCATCAGCATTACACGTGTACACTTGCATTTCGTCCCAATGTTCAGCAACGTATGCAACTATAGCAGATCTGATACTGCAAGTTGAGTCAGTTCTACCATACACCAAGAAAGATATTGAATGGAAGAGACAAAACCCGTCTTTGGGCATACCAACTACTTGGTAGCCCACTAAGTTCATCGTCGTCTTTCAATGTTATCGATATTTTTTACAATATTATCTTGCGAAATCAAACACGTAACGTTTATGTCTATATGACAGACAGCTGATACATTGATAGACACATATACGACCGTGGTCACATATAATGTCCGTGGCAGACCATTTCATATCATAGATATTATTAAGATCTTCGATTATCCTAGTTTTTATAGTTTTCCCTTTATGTGGCCATTAAACCCTAACTCTGTAACAAATTCTAGCTCTCTGAGTTTATGGGAAGTACTAGTTCTATTCTGATGATCATGAGTGAGTGAGTGAGTGTCATAAATGCGAAACTTTGCTTTCGCTTAACTTCGGAACTAAATGACCTACAGACTTGAAATTTTTTATTTTAAGTATGTGATTTTATAGCTTACTGGATGACAAATTTCTGCGTTCTGGTCTTATCCAGAGGTTCTCAAATAGGGGTCTGAAAATGCGGCGAAATGGTTCCAGAATGTTTGGTACGGCAGTGTTGTAGATTGTGGGATTTTGCTATCTTACATTTCGTTTAGAATACCATCTCATACAACACGGCATGATAATAACTGTGGGGGGTCTTAAGGCCTCAACCTGTCCATCTAGCGGACTTTAGACATGTCACATAGTGCCCTCTACTACTTTCAACAGCACGCCAACTGCCCGACAGAGACCAACGCCTGAATTGGAGAGGAGACCGTATTTTGAACCATCTGGGTCCTTCTCCCCCTGTCTACTCGTGTTCAGTGTTAAACAGCTTTCGTTTGACGAGTAGCCGTCGGCCTCATATCATTGGCCTACCACATATAGTTGCCCTGGCCGCGAATTCATTACCCAGAAGCCCGGGATAAGAAGCACAGACACCGGACTTTAGGAGTAAAGCCATGTGGTGCATCATTTATCCGCGCAGAGGCAGCTGTTTCTTTCGCCCTCAACGTGGAAGGACTACTTTTGGCCGACCCACTACGGGCACTACTGTCTTATTGCCCGTTTTGGGCCATAGCCAACTCTCACCTCTTCGTGTTACCTGCTTTACCAGGAACGTTTGAGGAGTAACCGTTCGACTTCATTCAAATAGCCTATCGCATATGTCTATCAAGCCCGTGAATCAATTTCGGCCTGAGTTCTGGGATAAGAAGGCAGGATATCATGGTTTTAGTGGTGAAATGTATGTGGTGCACAGTTCCCCGGATCTTTTGCAGTGACAACTGTTTGTTTCGCCCCGAGAGTTTAATTATCTCGAGACCCGCGGAAAGGACGTTGCTTGCCTAATCTACTCCCGGAGTCATCCGGACCATGTAGTTCCCTCTTGAGCATAAAACACGTCAGAGGCAAATGTTATGTCCACATTACTTTTGTACCAATTATGGTCATTCTGCCTTTATTAATAAACTCGTAGTCAATTTTAATAGCGCAAGTTTTAAGTTTCCTCGAATCAACATCCTAGATGTTTCCGTTACACACAGATTAAAATTTTGACTTCCCAAGGGCCATATACTCTGTATTAATTATTGAATTATGACTCAATCTTGATATACAATTTATTAATGAAAGGCTTTTTATATTATAACTTATCTATATGCACCATTTGAGACCATTGTCATGTAGATGTACAAATCAAATTAAATAAATAAATAAATAAATGTTCTTCGAACATTATAGATTTTCCTCTCGTGTAGTCAATGTATAGAAAAAAATTCAGCTGTTTCTAATTATTTGGAATATATTTTTTGTCGCTAACTGTTAATCTATTTTAATTATTTTTATATTACTTCAATCATTCTGACATATAGAATAGATGATGTTCTAGCTGTATAAAAATATAAACACATTTGAATCAAATGTTGTTCAATCTTCGTGCATGGTACAGCATTGAACTACAAACATATTCGTAAATATGTGGCTCAATATAAAGTTGAGCTAATAAAATCAAGCATACTTAATCTATGAACTTCCTGCATGACAACAAAATCACCGAATTTTCAATAGGCTACGAAGTATCTCATCAATAATATTAGCCAAAAAGTCTGGAAATTATAATTTAAAAAATGTACCGAAAAACTCCGATAAGATTTATAAGACCGTCAATATTTGAAAGTATTAACATAGTTTTAACATCTGTTTATTTTACATAACTTATTCAACAGACTGGTCTTCAACCAGATATTAAATGGAAAATACATTGCTATTGATTTTTAAATTAAGGTTAATTGAAAGTTAATACAGCCGAAATATACAGGACACTCCATATACCTACACCTTTACAATTGACTCCGATAGTGTGACGTCACAACCCCACCTTTCACTGTCGTAGATTCAAATTCGTATGTTAAACCTTTATCAATTCAGTCTTTATTCATATGTACGTAAGGATCATTATATAATACTGTAAAATATAAGATTGATACGTACGTGTCTAATAGTATATTACGTATTAAGTTCAGAAAAGTGGAATTTTACTTGACGAGTAAGCAAGTTTGTTAGTGTCAAACTTGTGTTTCGCAAGTGCAGATCTACAAGTGTTGTACAGCGCTCATGTTCTTTCACACGAGTAGCCACTGTACGACCTGTTTCACCAATGTAGACTTTACCTCAAGAACAGGGAATGCTATAAGCGCCTTCTAAATGAAGAGGAGGAAGGGTATCTTTGATAGGTTTGTAAAACTGAGATAGTTTTGTAAGTGTGGAAACCTTCTAGAAATACACACATCAAAAAAATGTAGGGGTCAGCGATATTTTTAGGGTTTCGTCACTTGGTAATGGGGAATTCAATACAATTTTTGTTACTCACGTAGAACATAATCTTTTGCCACATAATTTATTTATAATTTCATACAAAGTTTTCAAATCAATTGAAAGCTTTAATCTAACTGAAAAGAGTGAAAAATTCGAATTCAATGCACTTAGGATTCTGAGCAAAAAAAATTGTCACTGGTCAATGTCTAATACAGAGTGTGTCCACCGCGATTGTTCAAAACTGCCCTACATCGATTTGGTAAGCTGAGAATAAGGTTATCGATGCTTTCCTGATCAATCGCATTCCATTCTTCAACCAGAGTATGGAACAATTGATTTCGTGTCTGGAAGAGAATGTTACGCCTTAAAATTCTTCGGCCAATCCAAAACACTTATACCACTCTCATCCAAGTAATCTCTTACGATCGCGGCGGTATGAGGGCGCGCATTGTCATGCACGAAGATGAAGTTTTCACCTACTGCAGCTGCATACGGAATGACAAATGGTTCTAATATCAGGTCCCTACATCTAAGAGCATTTACAAACCTCTCCAGCAATACGAAGTCGCTTCTTCCGCCAATGCTGATTCCACCCTAAACCATCACCGTTCCGCCTTGGTAGCTGTGAACTTCCTGTGCAGTCCTAAGTCTCCAAACATTTCCAGGTTGTCTCCATTCACGAGTACGTCTAGTATCTGGACGTAAACCGAATCTCAATTCATCACTAAGCAACACAGGAGTCCATTCTTGCACGCCCCATTCGATGTGATTTCTAGCCCAGGCTATTCGGGCCTCGCGATTCCCTCTGGATAATGGTGGAGCTCTCCATGGACGCCTGGCACGTAAATTGGACTCGTGTAGCCTATTTCTCACAGTTTGGTCACTTATCTGTATATGGTGAGCGTTTCTGAGTTCCAAACTTAGTTGACCTGCCGTGTGGGTTGGATTTCTCAGAGCTTGAATTCTCAGAAATCTGTCCTGTGCCGCCGTTGTTATTTCGGTACGGCCAGTATGTTGCTCTCTAACATCACCAGTTTGATTATAACGAATCCATAAACGACTTATAGTGGACTGGTTAGTCCCTAATTCATTGGCAACAACCCTCTGCGACATTCCAGCTTGAAGAATTCCAATGGCCCTTGAGTGCACGTCTCTCTGAAGGTGATTACGTACCATAATTTAGACAAACAACACTACTCAAAATTTTCAATAATTACCGTTCGCTGGTCGGATAACATCTGATTTGATCTGATGAATGAAACAAGGAACGACATGAAGAAAATGAATAGTCGTTGGGAAAAAGAGAAACACATGCCATGATGTTCAAAATGATAAAAAAGTATTGTGTAAATAATAAACATCTGCAACGCGATAATGCCACGTGGATCTCCGAGAATTAAAAAACAATCCCAAAATATGCTTGACCCTTAGATTCTTTTGATGTGTGTATTATGTTTTTTGAGGATTTTGGAAATTTGATCTGTTATATTTTCAATATATGGAAAATAGGCAGTGGATAAAGCAGACGGGCTCAGGTTGATTTGAAACTTTAGGTGAAATGTATTTCTTTATGGCTTTTCTGATGTTATAATGGGATAAATTATTTGATAATAAGACAGATGAAAGATGTTGCAATTCTGATTTTAAGCATTGGAGTTGGGATAAGTTGACAGCTCTGTAGACCAAGGAGTTTATGACAGATTGCTTTTGGGCAGGGTGGTGGTGAAAGAGGCCATTGAAGTACCTATCGGTGTGAGTGGGTTTCGATACACAGGATGTCCCAAACTACCGTCAGTCTGTCGACCAACTAATACATCTAGGAACGGGAGTGAACAAGATTTTCGCGACCATGTTGCTCAATAACAAGAGTGCCGTCGACATATCTAAACCAACATTTCAGCTTGAGAATAGATGAGTCAATATCATCTTACTCAAAAGTTTCTATGAAGATAATTAGCTATGACCGGAGAAAGTGGGGAACCCATTGCAGCTCCCGAGGACTGCTCGTAAAACTTGCCATCGTACTGAAAATAAGTTCTTAGAAGAAACTTGTTTCAATCTAAAGAATTGTTCAGATTGGGCACAAATTGCTTCGACATCCTCATTCGGATAGCTTAATCTTTCTCTGGCTTTTACAGTTATGAGAGAGTTTAGAAAACTCTCTTTGTCACCATAGAGGTGATGCAGACAATCTGCGCATCTTATTCTGTTTTATAATTTATAGACCATAAAACCAGCTATATACGTACCAATTTCAAAGTAATACAAAGATGAGGATTCACATTGAAACGCATATGACTGAATTTGAATTGACCTCACGATGTGGTACATAGTCGTTTATAACTTCTTCAATACTTATTTAATTTTTTGCGGCAATATTCATGATTCTTATTTCATCCATTACTCGCTCAATGTTCTTTTACTTCAGCATTTTATAAATCTTTTTTTATTTTTCTCTGGATGTATCTGAAGGTAAAGACTTGAAAGAGACAATATTTTGATACTCTTGTTGAACGAAGCAACCCGTCGTGACCTTGCATTTCCAATATTATCTTCTAGGACAATCAAAGAAAAGGGCACATTCACTTTATCTCCTTGCTGCTTCTCATTCTTCTCTACAGACTACACTTCCTGGGGATGAACAATAGGGATTCCTGAAAAAATGTTGGTTCATCAGGTTGAACAGTGACAACACGTCATATAGTCCGAGACAGCTGTTTCGCTTTTCTCATGAGCTCGTCAGTGGGACAAGGCAGACGCAAAGTCACTGATCAACTCCATCTCCGAAAGTGATATAATGAAACACCCTCGTGAAAGTTATTAAAAAACAGCATAATTACACCATTTGAAAATACCAAATATAATTAAATAACAATTCAAAACGCAACAACAAAATAACTTGCAAGGTGGTACGTTTATTCCAACAGAAATTATTGAAAAAAAAACATATTGATATACAATACAATAGAATAGAATAGAATAGAACTTTATGTACCAAGAACCAAAGGAATTACAAAATTGTACATTGCAGTTGGCAAATGTGTCACGATAGAATGAAAATGAAATACAAAATTTTATTTACTATCACAGAAGGAATTCATCAGCATGATAGGAATTTTCGCCCAATAAATATTTTTTCAAATGTTTTTTAAATTGATAAAATTTCTTTAGCTCTGTTATGTACTGTGGAAGACTATTATAGTATTTACAATCATTATAAAAGAAGTTCTTTTGATATAAGGCAGTTGTATGCTGATCAGGAATGAAATTAGACTTATTGGGTGTATCATAATTATGAACTATACAGTTCCTAGAAAATAGTGTTTGATTGTTATGAATAAAACAACATAATTCATATACATAGGTGGTGGTAAAAGTTAATATGTTAAATTTTTTGAAATAAGATCTACAGCAGGATACCAAACAAAATACGTATTGCATACTTTTGAAGTATAAATACCATATTAGAGGAAGAACAGGAACCCCAATTTATAATATTGTATATCATTACAGAATGAAAGTCAGCATGATAGACGGCTAACAAAGATCTTAAAGAGTAACATGTTCATCCCAAAGGAGCGGCCAATATGTGTGTAATGTGTAAACATTTGTATTGGTCGATATATTCTATGTTAATATTTGATCTAACTGATCGAAAATGGAGGACTATTTTTGTCTTACCTGTATTTAAATTCAATTTTTAGTTGACCACAATGAAATATTATCTAGTAATATGCTAGCTTTATGTTTTCAATCTTCTATATTTTCAGATTTTATTGCGAAGTTGCTGTCGTCAGCATAACTGGCAATTGTAATAGCAATATCTATAGACCTAATAAAAAAGAAGAGATTGTTCAAATAGATATTAAATAAAATTGGTCCTGAAATTGAGCCTTGAGGTACTCCTCTATACAAATTTTGCTTTTCGCCGATAGCACCGTTGGGTAATTTAACGTAGTGTGAACGTCCACTCAGATACGATCTGAAAAGATGGTAGGCTTTACCACGAATACCATATCTATACATTTTACAAAGAAAAATTTTTATGGTCAACACAATCGAAAGCTTAACTGAAATCAACGAATATTCCCAAAGCAATCAGCTTTTTATCAATAGAAACAGTTACATCCAATAGAAAATCACACGAGAGCTGTATCAACTGATTTGTTTTTTGTAAATCCATGTTGGGTAGGATTTACAACTTTATATTTAGATAAAAATGTATGTAGTTGTCCACAGATAGCATATTCGTAGATTTTAGAAAAGCTAGATGAAATGCTGATAGGATGGTAATTGGATGCGTCTGTCGGATCACCTTTTTTCAAGAATGGCACGACCATTGCAAGTTTTAGCTTTGGAGGAAATATTGCGTTGTTGAGTGTGCAATTTATAAGGAACATCAAAGGTTTTGCTTTATAATTTCTACAGTTCTTAAGAATATTCGAAGATATATTGTCAGTTCCACACGTGTTAGAAGATTTTAAGTTGTTGATAATATTAATAGTCTAGGAACCAGAGCGATATTGATGGTCTGAACATTAACCCGATGGCGTTAGAGGACGGTTCAATGAACAATTCATCTCACAGACCGAATTTTCCCCGGCTGCTAGATCTCGAGATATAGCATCCGCATTTTTTTTTTGACTGGAGGTTAACCCTTTCCAAGTTGCTGCGGTTATTGAGAAGCATGTCATTCTTATACATTTCCACCATGTGCCATCATTTTTTATCGTGTCCGTTTATCAGGCCGACTAGTTAAAATTGAACCGAAAATGGACTGCAAGTTAACCCACCCAAACCTGGTGGAAAATGTTCATTGGTATTGGCAATTGTTAACATACCCTATGCCATCAAAAGTTATCGTTCCATTTCCGAGTAATTGGCCACTATTTGGACCAAAAATGTTTCTTTTTTTCATTTTGTGGATAAAACTTGCGGATTACAAGGTAACATGATGGCACCACCATGTTAAATAACTTTATTGGAGGTCAAATAAAGATTTAAAATTATTGCCATCACTCCTTGCTTATTTCAACCGCCCAAAACTCCCTAAAATCATCCGGCAAAATAAAAAAATAAATAAAAAAGAGCCGTTTCGATTTTAAACCCAGCCAGAGTCTCAATAATTGACAAATTTATAATAAAATTGGTCATATTATCATATGATCCATATTGTTTTGGGGGGTGGTTTTAGAGGATTTTGGGGGGTTGAAATAGGCAAGGAGTGATGGCAATAATTTAAAATCTTTATTTGACCTCCAATAAAGTTATTTAACATGGTGCCATCATGTTTCCTTGTAACCGGCAAGTTTTAACCACAAAATGAAAAAAAGAAACATTTTTGGCCCAAATAGTGGCCAATTACTCGGAAATGGACCGATAACTTTTAATGGCATAGGGTATGTTAACAATTGCCAACACCAATGAACATTTTCCACCAGGTTTGGGGGGGTTAACTTGCAGTCCATTTTCGGTTCAATTTTAACTGGTCGGTCTGATAAACGGACACGATAAAAAATGATGGCACATGGTGGAAGTGTATAAGAATGGCATGCTTTTCAAGTAACCGCAACTTGGAAAGGGTTAACCTCCAGTCAAAAAAAAAATGCGGATGCTGTATTTCGAGATCTAGCAGCCGGGAAAAATTTGGTCTGTGAGATGAATCGGTCATTGAACCGTCCTCTAACGATAAACCATAATGCCATCGGGTTAATGTTCAGACCATCAATATCGCTCTGGCTCCTAGACTATAATTATGTCCGATTCATAAATATTTGAGACAAAAAGGAATTTTTTATTGTAGGAACTTTTTTTCCATGAAATTAAAGTCAATATTGTCTTTTGTCGTGTCGATATTTATGAAGTAAGTATTTAGGATATTGGCAGATTCAATATTAGACAGTTTGCCTATCATTTTCTACTAATTTTATATCTTTTTTATTGACAGTTTTGTTCTTCAATTTGTTGATTAAATCACAGACCGCTTTTGACTTATTATGTGCATTTTTTATTAGGTTCTGGATATCTGTTGGATAATTCATTATATAAACCCAGTCTATCTTTCAGTTCTATTAGTTCATCATTGATTCAGGATCAAAAATCCTGTCAGAATTCCCAACCCGAACCCGTTTGAAGGGAAAACATTGCTCAAAGTAGTAAAGAAATATATTTAAGAAGTTATTAAACGCTTTTTCTACACCGGTACATGCACATACATTATGCTAGTTTTCATTCTACAAATGGTTGAAAAAAATTGAAAGTTTCTTTTGTGTACGTAGTTAGGTTTTTGTTTTGCCGTTTGGTCAGGCATTGCAATCTCACAGTATTGTGCGAAGTGATCAGATAATGCTAGTCGTAAAATTTATGTATTTAGGTATCAGTTGTAAACACCAATAGAAAGTTGTATCACAGAAGCTAATTGCATAGAAATGCAAAGCACATTCTTAAACAAAAGGTATTTTGATAATATTTAAATTAAGCACAGGAGCGTCTCTAGTCTGAAGCGAAGTTACGAACTGATTTGCTGGAATCTCATTGGATGCAATTCCTGAAAGTTATCCCCGTTTTCGGCTGGCAGTCGGCCATATTTGTTGCTAGTATTATTCAACCCCTACGTGAGATGGCGCATTGCTATTACAGTATTTGTAGTATCTACTATACTTGCTATGGTAACCGGGGAATGGGTTAATATAATTTCTTGATATACGGCTCAAACCCCGTACAATTCCATCCCTAAAGGATCAATAAGATCCGCGTTTGTGCCACCCTCGCAGAGTTATATAACTAACCAAGCACGTGCAAGTTAAGTTGGCAATAGTGCGAACAAGGGCAATGACCAGTACACATATTAAAATCAACAAATATCTACCCATTGTTTACTAGACCAGGTTGGTGCTATCTGTGTGACGGGTTATCACCGTATACTCCAAAGGACGTGACGTGTATTGTCGTTTGTTTCGGCGCGCGAACATGGCTATTGCGATTATCCACGGCACGATGCGGCCGACTTGATTTTATGCATGCATTTCACAGTTTTGCTTCATATTCAACGGTTTCCACCTAATGGAACATACATAATTTAAGGGTGGTGAATCGAGACGTATTGCCCTTCTGGAAACGTAAAGGTGAGTTTTTTATTATCTGGCTCGTATGGCAATCTGCAATAAAGCACACTAGATCAGAAAAAATGCTTAGAAAAAAATAGCGCAATTTCGAAATTATCGAATGAAAGCTTTTGACGTTTTTGTGTTTAATTATTGTGGGCATGTTTCCATAGACGTTGAAATTCGTGGTATGAACCATAATGAATTTTCCGTAAAGTATAATAGAGTTAAATAGAATGAGCCATTAGGAGATGAAAATCCATTCTAAACGTAAATAAAATAACTGTTTGAAGTTTGATTTTTACCAATTTAATAAATAAATGTAACTATAGCTCGTTAACATCGTAGTAAAGTACTAACTTACTACAAAACCTAATATATAAATTTACTGATAATTTTAGGATAAATGGTTAGTGGAATTTTCTCTAATTTGTCTTAACCCATCAAGGGATCAAACGATAAACTCTTCTTCTATCAAATGGAAAATCCAATCATACGACTCTAACAAGGGGGAATTATTAAGCATTTGTTGATCGTTCAATCGGATATCGGACTTCTTATATTTATTAATTTGTAGGGATTCTTGCAAATTTAATTTGTCACTTTCATTCTAAATGTGTAAAATCTTGAGAAATAGGTCACACTAACACATATGCTTATTATTTCCGTCTTTGCGTACGTTTCGGTCTCGCGACCATCATCAGAAGATGTATCACTGTATAAAACATGATTTCTTAAAACTAATTGTATCACCACAAGGCGTCCTTATCGGACTAATTTCAATTAAAAATGCCCACGTTGCCGAAACTAACAGAAACACAAGCAATCGAAATTATAACACATTAATGTTTTAAGTATAAATTAAGAATCCGCTTCTAAGCAATATTCTTATAAACCCCAAATTCATATCGAATCAGAATACGTAATACGACTGAAGGACTGAACTAAAATATAACGTTCGAATATCTACTTTCGAACCAGATGTTGAAGATTTAGGGGGTAATAAAAAAAGGTTGTCAGACCTTATTAGAAATATTGCAATTTAAGCGTTCTACCTGAAATATACTTTTAACATTTGAGAGAAGCATGTAGGAATTTGTAAGGGTTTAATTAATTAAATCAGTATAAACCTGACTTAATGATTGAATATCTGTTCTATGAATTACATACTTGGAGTCACGTTTTAAGTGAATCATCTCCAGAATAGATCTTTTATAATAATTGGTTCCCTTGCTTAAAATATTAACATTTTCGTAATCGAATTGATGGTGATAATCAAAGCAGTGTTTAGCAAAGACGGCGGAATTTTCTAAGCTTTTGCTTCTTGCACTATACTTATAGCCATACATTATTTTTTGTAAATATTGTTTAGAGATTCCTGTAAAGTCCCATCGCATTCTAAACAGTTTAATTTGTATACTGTGCGGGTTTGTTTATCTCTAGGTATTGAAATCTTTAGATTTGAAAAATATTTTACCAAAACAATTAATAGCTTCATGCGCAACATTTATATCATACTTCTTTAAACATTTGTCAATTTTTTCTGATGAGGTCTGGAATTTATGGTAATATTATAAAATTATCTGTATTACCGTTTATTTTATTTACATATGACGTTCCATTATAGATTTTGTTTATTCTGTCTTTAATGATTGAAAAATGTTTATGGGTAGCCATTCATGTCCAGTGTATCACGAACAATTTTAAATTTTTTTGGAACAGTCTTCTGGGTGGGACAACTTAACCGCGCGATCTGTAAGGGTGTTTATAACACTTTTTTTATAATTTGTTGGTGTAACGGAATTGAAGTGAAGATAACGTTGAGATCAAACTTCTTAAGTAAGCCACG
The DNA here is from genome assembly GCA_958510875.1 of Endomychus coccineus. Taxonomy (NCBI): domain Eukaryota; kingdom Metazoa; phylum Arthropoda; class Insecta; order Coleoptera; family Endomychidae; genus Endomychus; species Endomychus coccineus. Next base: position 18,448,679 of record OY294070.1, on the reverse strand, counting down.
AAGTTTTTATTTTTCCACCTGCATCATGCGTTATGTTCATATCTAGGAACAACGTACAAGGAAAATGAAGAAAGAAAAAGAAAAAGCAGAGATAAAGAAACAACGTCCAAGCCTTACAGATCGCGCGGTTAAATTGTCTCACCCAGAGGACCTTCCCAAAAATTTAAAAATTGTTCGTAATATATTGGAAATGAATGGCTACCCATAAGCATTTTTCAATCCCATCACTAAAGAAAGAATAAACAAATTATATAATGGAACGTCATATATAAATAATATAAACGATAATACAGATAATTTTATAACATTATCATACATTCCGGAGACCTCAGAGAAAATCAAGAACGGACAACGGATTCGTGATCAGCGACCTCGAAAACCGCCGAGTAACGATTTGAGGCCAATTTCCTTGAGAATTTCACACCGAAAAAATGTCAGCGGATATTTTTTCTTTTAGGGTAGAGAAGCAAAATTATAGTGGATATTTTTTGACGTTTAACAAATGAGTTTGAAAGTGATACAATACATAACAAAACAACCGTTCACAAAAATAAATTAAATATTTAAATTCATCCGATTTATTATTAAAATCTATATTTTATTTAATTTCATAAAAACATTTAAATGTTTTTTATATTCCTCTTGAAAATCCTCTCTTCGTAATGGCGAATAGCAAAGGACAGAAGACTCTAAATTTACCAAATGTTTGTGTTTGAGCAAATAAATGTAATATTTTGAAACCACTTTGTTCAATTTATTCTTGCCAATTCTGTTAAATTTTATATATGTTTGCAACAGCTTCAATTAACTCCAGTAAATATATTAGTTTGGAATGGAACATTTTCACGTGACCTAATTCGTCGCAACATGAACAAGCCTCGTAATTTTTAAAACAACTCATTGTTACAATATAATCTGAGACGATTGATTTTTTACGAAATATAGAGAAGGTACAATAATGACGTTTGTCATGGTATCTGTCATAGCCATGGCCGCCTATTTCCATTAAGCAATATTACTATTTTATAATTATTTGATTCGCTTAAAAAACATAAACTATTGTTTGATGAAAACAAATAATTCCTCCAATTTTAGTAAATCAAATTTAACCCAAAAACATAAAAGAGACTATATATAATCTATTTAAAATAATTTAACACAACTGAAGTAGGTGGATCAAAAGATATTTGAATTTTTTTGTAAATCAGTTGCCAAAAGAAAACCATTAGTTAAAAACACATAATTCCACCAATTTTAGTAAATAAAATGTAATTCAATAATATGTAATAAACCATATTTAATCCACTTTCAACAATTTTGTACAACTAAAGTGGGTGGATCAAAAATTACTACAGATATTTGAATTTTATTATAAATCAGTTGCAGAAAGAAAACCATTAGTTAAAAACACATACTGCAACCACTTTTAGTAAATAAAATATAATTCAACAATATGTAATAAACCATATTTTCATGACAAAATGTCAAATAATATCGCATTGAAATTATTTTAAACTAATTTTTCTTCGACGTGAAATATATATCCCGAGTGCACAAATTAATTTCCGGAAATTTGCACATCGGATATTATAAGTGAATATTTTTATTCTAATACATTAGTCAATTATGGATCCAAATCAACTATTAATTAGGGGCTTAATTGTTAATTAACAAGTAGAGATAACAAAAGCGCGGTTTCAAAAGGGGATCTTTTGGTTCAGGGCGCTTTCCCGAACATTTTGACACCAAGAACGTCTAAATCGGTCAATAGTAGCAAATTCAAGATGCGAAATGCCAATTTTACCAGACTATATGGCCCATCGCATTATAAATAATTTAATTCGTAATTCGATTATTATAATTACTCATAACCTGACAATCCGATTATTGAAACAATACGATTATGAATATATCTAGATATTATTGATATTTTTCTATGAGGTTCTGTTAGTATCCCAACACTGTGGCCCGAAAGGCTTATTGTGCTTGTCCTCTTGTGATTAGATGCCGTTTTCCGGTTATTAGTCCTGTCTTCTTGAAGTTCGATATCTTTACGACTTTGAAATGATATCGTATAATAGTAAATTAGATTGCTTATGTCCTACTTAAACCGATTGTTGATCTATTTCATCAAGGAAACGAAAATTAGCTCTACACTAAAGGAAATTTGAGAAGCATAATTAAACTATTCTAATAATAGACAAGGTTCCCTACTTAAGTTAATTACCTAAATCATATAATTTATTTATACTTGAGTTTATATTATCCTAATTTCTCGTTTGATCCAGTTTCTTGCACTTGCATATAAACTTACAAGGTGTTACGAAATAGTAATAAGAAGAAAATTATCGAACTATTCTGGAGCAGCAACGTTGTTACAGATTATACAGCATTTTATTTTGTGTAAGGAAGTAATAACCGGAAAACAACTTTTCTATTAAAATCATGGCAAATTGAAAACAATTATTTCTGTTATGTCCAAGATAAGGATGTTCATCATGGAAATGTGGGCAATGAGAATAAATACAGTTTTGGTTAAATGAGACAAAGAACCATTCACAGGAAGTAATTGATTTTCAAGTAATGGGAAGACCTAATTTTTTGATTTACTATATTTTTTTCTAGTGTCTTGCTATATTAACTATATTTTTTCTACTTCTCCGAACAACGTTTTTCTCAATCAAACATAATTTGTTTCAACGCTTCTCTGTTTTTTTATACAAATTCCAGAGTATTTTTCATTCTACATTTGTGAGGGTTCAATTTCGTTTCAGATAAGTTTCAGAACTCATCCAGACTTTTGAAAGAATTCATTCGTGCTTCTTTCGTCGCGTTTTGTGCGGGATTAAAAACCTTCTCGTTTCGGGGGTACCCCCAGATGCAATAAAATGTATTTGTAATTTATCGTTTCGTGCGATTTAAACTGAAGGTCGGAAACTAAATAATTATATAAGGACTTACCTTCCTACCTCTAATACTTTATACTTTTAGCTAATTTAGAATACCTTCTTTTATCTTAGAGATATCTTAGTCTATCATAGGATCGGTTGGATTATAGAGAAATAACAATTAATAATCTTATATGCAGTAGATATTTTTTATTTCTTAAAATTTACAGTTGATATAGAAATTGACATGTCATAATAATAGTATTTACTGGTATTTACTCACACAATCGTTTAGTAGAAAGGACAAAAATTATAAAATTATCAACAGCTTATTCAAACTTTATTATATACATTAATTTTCTCAAAGTTTCGCCTAAGCTTACTTTACTTTGTACCGGGATATCAAAAATTATCTTGGTCAAGGGTTTGAAATAATTATGTCACTGTCACACTGACATCATCAATAACCTACAAATTTCATACCTATTTATTTCAGTTCAATAATGAACTACAAATTAAAAATTATGTTGGTCAAGGTTGGTTGTGGAATGTAAAACGAAATGTTAACTTTGAACCTATTACAAGGTCGCAATAGCCACAAACGGGGTCGAAAACTGTTTTAAATTGGTTGATTTTCGATAAATCGAATGACGTTCACGTGAGGAGCGCGTAGCTCGCGAGTTAGAAAAGTGCAAATCTTCGGAACATAGAACGTCTTTACGAGGACTTCTCGCGGTTTTCGCTCCTTGTCGTTAGTTTATGAACAGGGCCAACTAAATAGCATAGTCTCGGGCCCCAAAATGTCGATTGAATAGGAAAATTAAATTAAAATAGAAACAGGTACTCTCAGGTCTCAGCTACGCGCGTCTAACGTGCGACGTACCAAAGGGAATTTTGTAGCTACTAAAATATACCCAAAAGCGGTTAAAAGCTAGCGGCCTATAGCCTAAAACACTTTATTACAACTGGCGCCGGCCGCACGGGACATAAAACGCCCCCGAATTAACAAGATCGAGGTAAAAAGTATAAACTCTAACTGACCCGAAGCGAGCTCCTCGAGGTATATGTCAAAATTATTACGTTCGTAGCTAATTACATAGGACGTCTGGCGTTCATGCAATTGTGTTTTTATACAATTCGAACCTTTTAATTTCGATAGGCCACGTGAAAATCCCGGAGTCTAAATCGCTAGAGACTTCTAAGTGTTATAACATTCGTATAAAATTGCCAAATTTCTCACTTTTAGAAACTTCAAATTAATTAATTTGACACAAGTTTTGATAACGTAAAGTAAGACACACGTTTTAGATTACACAACCACCCTTGACCAAGATAATTTTTGATATCCCGGTACAAAATCGCCAATACCCTTAATTATACGACAATCTAAGTCACTGTACTTTTTTGCACGCTTTGTAGTGTTCATATTCAGCACAGTTTGTTTTACAATAATATCGTAGTACCGCTTTTCCAACACGATTGTTAAGTCGATGATGCCATCCTTTTACCGAATTTGTTGTGCGGTGTCGCTTCTTGTAGCACACCTAATGAATTCATCATCTTCAAGCCATTGCTCCACAAAATAGTCCCGTTCAAAGTCAAAGTCAAAGTTTTTGAGATGTGGCTCCTTTTCTGTTCGGTAAAAGCGCATAGATGGTTGGACCAATCCTTGTGCTGACATAAGTGCTTCCCAAATCTACGTGTATTGTATACAATTGGTCGAGCAGGGAACAACAGCTTTTAAATGTCCCGTCTATAAAAAACTCTGAGCCTCTGGGATAGAAGTGTCCTATCACTGCAAAAAACTAATATTCGATCTTCCTGGCCGTCGTCTATTAGCACAAGGTGTTGCATTGTCTCCGGGACGACGATTTCTTGTCGTTTCTTTGGTAAAGATTTAACTCCCATAACTTTTTGCCTGCCTCTGTAGAATCTAACTTTGACGCACGAATTGAGTGGAATAAACTCGATAATTTCCAATCCGCTCGAAACGAGAGGGTTACAGGTAGTTTTTGATTTACGCACAAAACGCGTCACCCGAAACAAGAAATCATCTTTGAAAGCAACTTAAGTACGACCCTGCATTAGAGAAAAATTCGTGAAATTGGGCAACCTAGTGCTTGAGGAGAATGAAAAGTTGGAGTTGGCAATTTTTCAATAATTGTTGAAACTAAAACAAACAATTAATGCGGAAAGCTAATCTTCAAAATCTTGGCTTTCAGACTAATTCCGCGTCATAGTTGCACTATTCGATGCCGAGGTATCGCCAAGCATTACAGGTGGCATCTTCAGAGCAGGCTTGAGGTTTGAATTGAAACAGATTTCTACTGGTTTCTGTAGCGGTTCATTGGATGGTATAAGGGCTCTAGATGTGAAATCGGTATAACGTGTTCCATCATCTACAAAGCTGTGGAAGGGACAGATGGTCCCTTCCAGCAGATCGTTTATATGGAGTAGAAACAAAGTTGGTACAAGATAGATCTTTGTGGAACACCAGCGTTGATAGTCATTGTATCGGAGGATACTCCGTCAACCACCACATAGAGCTTCTTCGAAGCTGGATCTTGTTATTTCTTCTTTTCTTGAATATCGCTCAGAATCAAAGCGAAATATGACATATGACAATTCACAACGAACGGCCAACCATTGCCGACTTTCAACGACCAATCACTGCAGTGTCGTTTTGTTTTCACCGTAGTCTCAAAATCATGCGACTCATAACCTAACGTCATGTAGTAAACGATTCGATTCCAACTCCAACTAGTTGTCTTAACAAACCAAACCCCATACTCCTCGTCACGTGAGATGGTCGGCCGCCGGTGTCTCTCCAAAGTGTCGTCACCTTATGAATCTCTCACTGCATAACCAACATCTACTTTGTGGAGATGAATACCTTCATCTTCAGACGATCTATATATTAGCTCATTAAGAACAACTTTCCTAATTTTCCATTTTGACTTATCATTATGCTTCCGCTTGAATTGATATTGGATAGATCTTTTATATTCAATATAAAAAATACTGGTCCCAACAATGTTTTATAATGGAATCTCATATTATGTGATCCTCTCAGAGTTATTTAAAATTCCATCAAATCGTTTATCATTTCTTTGATAAAATTTCCTCACATGTTCTTCTAGATAGGAGAAGTAGCAAATAAAGTGATGTAAATTATTGAAGGCATTCAGTAAAATGTATTCTAGCCAATTTTTTCTTGCAGATGTCTCTTTAAAGTTGCTGAATTAATACACAATAGTTTATGTCTTCAGACAATAATACTTGAAATTCTCATAAGTAAATAAATTTGATTATTTCTGAACATCTAACCAGTGACCCCGATTGTATATTAACTTGGGTTCAATTGTCTAATAATTCGAATTCATTTTCTCGAAATTATGGAAATTTGATTCACCTTTGTACACAACATGTTAATTTTTTTAGAGAGATGATAGCTCTTCTACCAAAACATACATAAGAACTTGTGGCCTTGAGTTTCAACGAAAAAGGGCACTCGCATATTGATATGATAGGTAATCAAAACTAAACAAGGATTTGCTTTCAGAATAAATAATAAATTATTGAAAAATTCTAAAAATCCGAATTTATTTGTATATCAATATATAGTACATACTTAGCAGTTAGGTATTAAAAATAATGTTAAGCAAATACTCTTCATGACCCCATTGACGTGATGCCTTCCTTTTGGCGAAGATTTTATGATGCATTCGCGTTATGATGAACAAGATCAGAAATGCTACTTTTCTTGGTCTTGACAATTTCACAATTTTAAGATCTTGTCTTATTCTTGTCTTGGTTACAAATTAATACCTTGCCTTTGTCCTTGTCTTGGTTGCGCGTTTTAAATCTTGCTTTAATCATATTAGATCAGGGCTGAAGCCTTTGAGAATGGTAAGAAGTGAAAAAAAATAATATTAGGATGAAACCTATTGGAAAAGGAAGAGAATATAACAAAAATGAAAGGAAAAATAATTTACGGGCGATCTGACATCGGGAAGGTTTGTCGAATCTAACGATGAAGAAATGCCATCAAAGAGACAAAAACTAATAGATAAGTGATTATAAATCAAGATTTGGTATGTATAAATAACAAGATTAATGTTTTTAAAAATGTTATAATGAATAACGTAATCAATGTAAAGTATCTAAATTCAATAGTACGATTTACATGTATATTTATATATTAAGAGATTTTCTATGACATAAATGTAATTAGAATTTAATAAATCAACTTTTTTACTGAAAAAAATAGCAGCAGTCACATTTTTTAGATGAAATCCCCTTTAAATCCTACCTACAAAATTGTACATAATGATTTTCGGATTCGAGTTTTTTTCGTTTCTTTGCATTTTTTGCCATAGTAATGTATATATTTTTTTACACCATCAGAAAGTAGAGATTTCAACGAACAAAAAGCCCACCGACTTTTTTAAAAAAGCAGATAACCAAAAACTTGGTTATTTGATTTTTTCACATACATTTTGAGGTTATGTGAAAAAAGTGTTGGTACAAAAGTTGTAGATCTTTTTATTACCTACAACTTTGCCATTTAGTTTTTTCCATAGGACTTGTACTTTTGCCGGAAATCGAGATAAACCGTTTTTTACCCTTAAAAACTCACCCCCTTCCACTTCCCGACCTCAGATCGCCCGTAAATTATTTTTCCTTTCATTTTTGTTATATTCTCTTCCTTTTCCAATGGGTTTCATCCTACTATTATTTTATTTGGTTTCAAAAATTATCGACCCTGGTCTATATACAGGATGGTGCCGAGAAAATGGTCTAGAATGCACTAGTAGATTCCTAAGGTAAAAATACTGTGATTTAGCCAAACTTAGTTCAGTTCAAAAGTTGATAGTTACAGAGATACAGAGGGTTAAATTTAAAATATCTTTTTAGTTTTTCTATTCATTCCTTTATAAATGTGATACATAAAGAAAATTGTGTGCTGTTGGGTGATTTTTGTCCCAAGCCTACTTTAAAAAAAACGCTAATTGAATAATAGGTATATAATTATAATTTAAAGCAATTGCTTCGAAGATTTCAATGCCAAATATCTCGAAAACTTGTTACCAGAGATGAAATATGAGGTGTACAAAAGTTCTATTGTTTTTAACAGATTCAAACTATTGTAACCAACGCTCTTTATACAAACATATTTCGATTCCTTGACCCAGAAAACCCCACAACCCAAAATTTTGTAAAGATATTCACATTTATAAAGAAATCGAAAAAAAAATTAAATGATATTTTAAATTTAACACCCTGTATCTTTTTAACTATTAACTATTGAACTAAACTAAGTTTGGCTAAATCGCAATACTTTTTTTTAATTTAGGAATCTACCGGTAAAATTGGCCCATTACTTCGGGACAAACTGTGTAAACAAAAAATGATTCAATGATTGAACAATAAGTTGTAAAAAACTGATCTTATCAACAATTGTAGTACAAGCTCCACCCTAGATCAATCAGGAACATCACATCACAATTACATAGCCTCCAGACTGCTGTTTTGCCTTCTTTGACTCATCAGTAGAACGAGTAAAGCTGTAGTGCCAGCGCTCAATACCTCTGCAGATGTATACATAAACCAACAAAAGAAAGTTTTAGAGAGGGATGAAACAACTAACGCCATCTAGCCGCGAGAAGATGTCCCTTGAAAAGCCAACCACAAATTGTGAATTAGATTAATTGTTCAATTATTGACTTTTGAAGACTTTTGAATTAGTTCTTGTCTCCCACAGGTACACTTGGTCCTAACATTGCCTGTCGTTACTTTTATAAAATACAGAATATCAATTTAGTCAATGTTCTCGCTGCGCTGGTATTTCTAAGGTGGCGCTAGTTGTTCTATCCCTCTCTAGCACTTTATGTTATTGGTTTATGTATACATCAGCAAAGATATCGATCGGTGGCTCTACACCTCCCACTGATGAGCCAGTGAAGGCGAAACAGATCTCTGGAGCTATTTAGCTTTGGTGTCCACTGATGGATCAGTAATCCATTAAATTAAATTAAATTGTTTACGTCAAAGCAAAAAGTAAGAATTTATTTAAAAAACTCATTATCACAGAAACTGGTATTTATGAATTATATGAACAATTGCCACTTTAATTTATATTATAATCGTGTATTTAATTCATAATTGTTGACTTTGTTGTACGTCAGTGTATATGTATTGTTGTTATATGCCAGGTAATATAAATTAGCTCACCAAGTTTCCGGTGTTCTAAGTAAATACAATTTAGAATATTTCTCCACTTGTTGTATTATAAAATAGTGGGTTACCTGATATATCATTCCAGGTGAAGTTAACCAATATTTTTATTAAATTAAACTAAATTTAAGACCCTATGTAGCACCAAATATTGTTTAAAAAATTCTCGGGAATTAGGTCACATTAACACTCTGTTATAAATGTTCGTCTTTACGTACGTTTCGGTCTCACGACCATCATCAGAAGACTTATTTTGTTAAAAAGGGGTTAACTAAAACTAATTAGCACAAGCGTCCATATCGCACAATTTTCAATCAAAAAGCTCACGCCGTCGAAACGAACAGAACCACGAATAATCGAAAATTGTATCGTTAATATTAAAGTATAGATTTTTTTGTAACAAGAAATCACTGTTAAGTAATATTCTCATAATGTACAAACGCATATTGCTATGGTCTCAAAGCAACTGGAATTCGAAGCTATTTGTTTGTAATAACTCGACCAGATGTACCATACATTCCGGAGACCTCAGAAAAAAAAAAAAAAAGGAAATGTTTGAAAAAGTACGATATAAATGTTGCGCATAAACCTACTAGCTGTGTTGGGAAATATTTCTCAAATCTAAAACCTGTAATACCTAAAGATAAACAAACCCACACAGTATATAAATTGAATTGTTTAGATTGTGATGGGACTTATACTGGAATCTCTAAACAATATTCACAAAAAAGAATGTAAGGCCATAAGTATAGCACAAGAAATAATAACTTAGAAAATTCCACCGCCCTTGCTAAACACTGCTTTGATTATAACCATCAATTTGATTACAAAAATGGTAATATTTTAACTAAAGAAACCAATTATTATGAAAGATCTATCCTGGAGATGATTCACATAAAAAGGGATTCAAATTCTGCAAATCATAGGAATGATATTCAGGGATTGAGTCAGATTTATACTAACTTGATTAATTAAAACTCTTGCAAATTCCTACATATGTCTTTATAATGTTAGAAGTATATTTTAGGAAGAACGCTTAAAGTAAACTAAATTCCAATGCAGGTCTAAAACCTTTTCAAGTACGTCATAAATCTACATCTAGGTCGAGTTATTACAAACAAATAGCTTCGAACTCCAGTTGCTTTGAGACCATAGCAATATGCGTTTGTACATTATGAGAATATTACTTAACAGTGGTTTCTTGTTACAAAAAAATCTATACTTTAATATTAACGATACAATTTTCGATTATTCGTGGTTCTGTTCGTTTCGACGGCGTGAGCTTTTTGATTGAAAATTGTGCGATATGGACGCTTGTGCTAATTAGTTTTAGTTAACCCCTTTTTAACAAAATAAGTCTTCTGATGATGGTCGTGAGACCGAAACGTACGTAAAGACGAACATTTATAACAGAGTGTTAATGTGACCTAATTCCCGATAATTTTTTATATAATTCATACTGGGTCAAGAATCTTATTATAGCACCAAATATTTTGAGAACATTTATTGGCTGAATATTTGTTAGATATAGTAAATATTTTGAAACAATTATTAATTCTTCAAATATTATAGTAATATTTCTTTTTATGAAAACTAAAATATCATTCGAATAATGTATATTGTGTAAGTGTACACATTGTATCCAAGATAAGATGACTGTTTTGATTAAGTGGAGGAAAAGGAAGGGGGAAGTATAAAATCTCTTTGATTTTCAAGTAATTTTGGAAACCTGAATTTCTTGATTTCCTATTAAATTGAAAGATGAAACAAAATAAAAAAACTTCTTCGCAGCAACTATTTATAAGCTTTCTTGTGGTGATGTCAGTTTTAATATCCGACGTTTCGTATCCGATCAGCCGTCAACTATTTTTTAAACACAATTTTTGGGGTATTTTCATTCTACACTCGTTGATGTATCCCATGTGGTGGTCCGATTACGCTTTCGGCATTCATCAATATTTTTAGAAAAAACGTTCGGGCATGCATTAGTGAAACATTGGTGAAATTAGACAGACTAAGGCTTAAGGAGATCAAAAGTTGGAGCTGATATTTTCCAATAATTTTTGAAACAAAAACAAAAAAATTAACTTGATGTCGACGTTTCGTTAAACATTACAGGTAGTGTCTTCAGGACAGGCTTGAGGCTTGAACTGACTTTGATAATTCTGGCTTCTGTAGTGGGAATTTTGTGCCATGATTGCTGCTGTGGAAATTGACCCCCCCGTTGTGAGATCATATGCGGAGTATAATTTCCAAGGATAGGTTTCAAAATGTTGAGAAACTAATATGAGTCACGGTTTAGATTATTCAGTACAATATTTAAAGAAAATATAGTGTGTTATTCCACTATATATAAGAAATTATCACCCTTATCCACTAAAAGTTATTAAAGTACTAAGGACCTTTCGGCTATCAAGTAGCCATCATCAGAGTAAACTAAATTAAAAATCAAAATGTGCCTGTTTGAATACTATTTATTAATTCAATTAATTGTTTTTTCGTTCATACATTTCCATCCATTCTAAATTACCTAGATATTTGTCTGTACTGTGTTTCAAAAGTCATAAGCTTTCTTGATTTTCTTAATATGCGCAAAATGTTCCTTATACCGAGTTTGAATGTTCCTTCTAGTCTGAACCCAACTCACAATCGATTTTGTAAATCCCGGATTTGTCGAAGTCGGAAACTTTATAACAGATGTTGCTAAACCTGAGGGTAGTCTCGTGTTTACATTATTTTATTATCCCCAAACAGTCTTTAAACAGGCACACTTTCATTTATAATTTAGTTTACTCTGATGATGGTTACTTGGTAGCCGAAAGGTCTCCAATACTTCAATAGTATTTTTAGATTGTAAGGGTGCCTATTTCTTATCTATAGTATTAGAGTGTATCTACAGTGTGAGCTCTTTTATAGTTTATTGGTGTGTTATTCAGTGAAGTGATAGTTATTATTTAAATGCTGGAGGGAAGCATAGTTATGATGGGGTAATACAAACTCGGCACATGTCTCAGGTATAGTCAAGCTCGGCACAGAGATTAGAAGATTCACTTTTAAAATATTTGAACTCGGCACATGAATAATAATAATACCTCCCTCTGCTTGCAGGAAATAGACTGATGTAATATTAAAACAAAATTTATTGATTTAAAATATACATAATACATATAGGTAGGTACATAGGAAGAACATATTCAAAATTATATTTACACTGTACTATTTTAATTAATTGCGTAATAATGCGATATTATTTTAACATATTGCATTCGGACAACTTACTATTTTTATATTCTATAATTTTAGAATTAACGAAATTATGACGTTTCTTAGTGGCTATATTTTTAAATTTATGAATTTCGTTAACCCTGTTGCGTTTAATATAGATTTCAGTTTGTACTTTAAGAGTGCGTCTACAAAAATGAATAAAGAAGGATGCGTTTGGTACATGGATGCATTAAAATTGGAATGAAATGATTCGCAAGCATTGGTTGTTTTATTTAATGCAGCAGAGGCATCAGCCCATATATGAAGTGGAAATTTCGAATTATCTTATTTTCGAGAAGGTAATCAGAAAATTTTTCTACTATCCAATCTCAGAATTTTTGTCTTGGTATTCCTTTGATAAACCCAGATTTTGAATTTTTCTGTACCATGCTTGATTAAAGTGGAATCGAAACCCAGTAATTTCAGCATTTGGATAAATTTCTAACACTGCATTATGAATAGATATCTTAAAATCTACTACTATTTCTTCTGGTACAAATTTGATTTTTATATAATCACAATACTCTTTAATTTTTGATATGCAAAACCTATATGTACCAAAAACTAACGGTATATAATGGCCATGTATCGTAAACATTTGTGTGAAATATTTTGTGCAGTAAGAAAATGTACCGTCCATATAAATAATTTTGATTCACATAAAAACTTTAAATTACTTTTACAGCTAAATATCACTAAATTTTAGGATAAATCATTAACAATTAGGAAGTATTCATTAGCTCAATTAGTTATAGTCTCTATACAGCCCAACGATAAATGTATTGCACCTGGGTAGGGGGCGTCCATTTCAGGGTTCGCAACTATCACCTTCGTGATAGTGAGGGTGAAGTCTATTCGAGGATCAAGGGGCTGTTAATCTACAGTCACCATTTAACATTGCAACTCTTGTATTATCATTAGTATTCTAGGTGAAATCAAATAATAGTATGTACATGTAGTATCAAAAGCACAACACTAGATAGTGTCACGTACAATATTTCCCTATGCTCTGGTACTAAATCTATTGGTTTGGGAGGATTTCTCAATCGCTTGCACATTGAATAACTTCAATATTCTTCATATAATAGGGGATAATGTAATAAAATAATTTTCAAACAACATTTAGATACCATTGCAGTTCGAAAAAAGTGGAACAAATATTTATTTGAAATTCATCGTGTTGCTGTGGTGATTTCTCATGTACGTCTTCCGTTTGAACTCGGTCCTGTCCTGGATTCCCAAAATTAAGAACAATCAAATCGTGGCCTAATAAAACTGATAATTTAAATTGCTCCGGAATGTAGATAGTGAGGGTACCCCGATATTCATATTTCACTGACCTGCCCAAGAGAATGCTCATTGACTCAATAAGAGTAAATTATAGTCTACATTTTCTATCTGTCTTAACAACCCATACATTTGTGGCAGCATTGTATCAGCTGCAAGAATGTTAGGGTCACAGACCACAAATGCATATTGTACTGTAATAAATACCAGAACAATAAAAGATTAATTAATACATATTGTAACACAGAGTGAATATTGATCTAGTTCTCAAATAACTCGAATTTTTTTTATCCAAATTTACTTAACAATTTCTCAAAGTTGCAGACCTGTTGTACACAAGGCCCGAGTGCTCGATCGTGATGTCAAAAGCCAGGGAAACTATATTCCAGATGGTCATACGTAGGTTACGGTACAATGCTAAGATCCCGACATTAAAACCAAAGTTTCATTAATTCTTTAAGACATATATATGGACTTCCTGTTTAAACGGGGTTAACAGGCGTGAACTGTGTCCTTAGTGGCACTTATCTGCTTTTCAATGCAAAAATCAGTCTTCTGAAGGATCTGTTTGAAATTTTCCTAACATTATGTAATTTAAATTGAGCTCATTGGATCAATACGAAATTATTTCTAATATTCATTTCAAGCATATCCATTAGAAGACAGTTTTTTACATTAAAAAAGCAAATGGGGTGGTAAAATTCCAAGAATATCCATTACAAGGCAGTTTTACATTTAAAAAAAACAAATGTGGTGGAAAATTTCAAGCATATCCATTAAAAGACAGTTTTTTACATTAAAAAAGCAAATGTGGTAGAAAATTCCAAGCATATCCATTGGAAGACAGTTTTTTACATTAAAAAGAGCAAATAGAGTGTGAAATTCTCATGCATATCCATGAGAAGGCAGTTGTTACATTAAAACAAGCAAATGTGGTATACATTTTCAACCATATATATCCATTAGAAGACAATTTTTTACATTAAAAAAAGCAAACGGGGTGGTAAAATTCCAAGAATATTCATTAGAAGGCAATTTTTACATTAAAAAAAGGAAATGTGGTGCAAAATGTCAAGCATATCCATTAGAAGATAGTTTCTTATATTGAAAACGCAAATGGGGTGAGAAAACTTTAAGCATATCCATTAGAAGGTAGTTTTTACATTAGAAAAAGCAAATGTGATGGAATATTTTAAGCATATCCATTAGAAGACAGTTTTTCAAAAGTAAATGGGGTCGGAAAATTTCAAGCATATCCATTAAAAGACAGTTTTTCACATTAAAAAAGCAAATGGGGTGAGAAAATTTCAAGCATATCCATTCGAAAACAATTTTTACATTAAAAAAGCAAATGTGGTAGAAAATTCCAAGTATATCCAATAGAAGACAGTTTTTTACATTAAAAAAAGCAGATAGACTGAGAAATTTCCAAGCATATCCATGAGAAGGCAGTTGTTACATCAAAACAAGCAAATGTGGTGGAAAATTTCAACCATATCCATTAGAAGACAGTTTTTTACATTAAAAAAAGCAAATGGGGTGGTAAAATTTCAAGAATATCCACTAGAAGGCGGTTTTACAATAAAAAAAGCAAATGTGGTGCAAAATGTCAAGCATATCCATTAGAAGACAGTTTTTTATATTAAAAAAGCAAATGGGGTGAGAAAACTTTAAGCATATCCATTAGAAGGTAGTTTTTGCATTAGAAAAAGCAAATGTGGTGGAATATTTCAAGCATATCCATTAGAAGAGAGTTTTTTACATCAAAAAAGCAAATGGGGTGGGAAAATTTCAGGCATATTCATTAAAAGACAGTTTTTTACATTAAAAAAGCAAATGGGGTGGTAAAATTTCAAGCATATCCATTAGAAGGTAGTTTTACATTAAAAGAAGCAAATATGGTGGAACATTTCAAGCATATCCATTAGAAGACAGTAACACTTGTTTTATTGTTGGTTTTGCAACAATGTGCCGCAACCTCGGCCATAACGTACGGCTGATGATGAGGCTTTCGTTCAATAAGGAGTTAAAACAAAATTTCTTAGATATTTCGCAAGGTCGTTAACACCATTCCGTATATAATTTTCTGGTAAATGTTAATGGTATTAGTTCAAGAAGAAAGTTGAGCAGATACTAAATCCTCATTGCAATGAAATCAACTTAGCCACTTGAAGTTTCTCTAATGAAGCAAAGCAGCACTAAAAAATGCAGTACTAAATATCAAATTGAACATGCTCCTTTGAAATTAGAATAAATATTCGAATTCCCAGTGGATTTTGGTAAAACATGAAGGATTAGTTCAATCAGGAGATAAGTAAAAGAGAACAAATATGGTATTACATAGGGCAGTATCAGCTATCAGATAACACACCGTGTTTTTAAATGCGGAAGGTGGAAGTGAAAGTGAAAAGAATCCCTAGTTGCGTATTGATTTTGAGTCTAATATTTATGAATCCAGCGAAACTTGACCTTTTTAAACTCTAGGCTCATACGCTACGATGGTTTGTTAAACAAGGATCAATTCCCCAACGGTCGTAAAACAACCGACTTTATGTTTTTTATGAAACATGGTAAAACGTACTTTTGTTTGGCAGAGCACTCTTGCTGAAATTGTCGGGAAATGTCACTGGATTAAATAGAACTGGAAAGATATTGTCGTGGAAGATAACAAAAATATATTTTATCTTCAGTATACGTTTTGATGCGAAACAAAAATAAAATGAGTTCAATATTGAAACAATAAGATAGTAAAACTAGTAGTTGTAGTTGCGTCAGGTAAATGGAGGGGAATCTGTGCATTCTGAGTTATTAATAATTTTTTATTGTAATCTACGGTTGCTTTTAATGTTCGTAATAGATCTAAACCTATTAGGCCTTGGTATTGAGGATTAACATTGAATTTGTAATCAGCCCCGGTGACGTTAAATACTTTTGGGAGTGGAATTTTTACAATGGTATCATGATAACTTGTTTGATGAACAGATTGAATCTTGGAAGGTTCCTGTCTGATAAATTTTTTATAAAATCGATTAACTACCTCTGGATTAATTAGTGATTTCATAGAGCCTGTGTCTATCATAAATTTAAAATTCACACCTGGTATAACTATATATGGTAATTTTGGATTTTCATCATAATTAAGCTCTACTAGGGTTGTTCTTCTAAATTGGGGTCCAAAGTAAAATTTTCGTCTTGTACTAACTCGTCAGTGGGTAAATAGTTATCATCAAAAATTTCATGATTAGTTTCATGTAATTCCTCTTGTTCAAGATCATTTTCGACTTCGTGATAAAATAGTTCTTCAGATATAAAATTCTTATTTGGGGGATATTGTTGCACTCTATTATTTTGCGTTATTCTAGTCATATTACGTGAAGATGTGTCCATAGGCGTGGGCTTATAATAATTACTGTTAGTTCTACTTGTACTCGGCATTTGGAAATTAGGTTTTACTGGGAAATTACTTTTTATTGGGAAATTTTGTTTAGAATTTGGGTTGAAGGTATTCTCTTGACATGGTTGGTTAAATCTTGGCGTATGCATAGGTGGTTGATAATTTTGAGTGTTTTGTTGATTAAATCTCGGAATGTGGGCATTATTATAATTAAATTGTGGAGTAAACAAATTGTTTGCATGTGGGATATAATTAGTTTTAAATGTTTCTGGTTTATTTGTAGCTTTGAATGAAGTATTTGAATTTGATCTAAAATGTTTATCGGCATACATGAAATTTTCCTCTTCCATTACTAAACTCATTGCTTCTTCAAGATTAGAGGATTTTTGTAATCCAACGGCAAGACCTATCTGTCCTGATAGTCCGTGCAAATACGTTTATAATGCTAAACTGTCATATACTTTGATTTTTACTAAACGTTCATTTTCATCTCCAACTGTTAACCTAACTTTAGTATGAAGTAAACTACATACATCCTGTATTCTAGTGCCAAATTGGTGAGGTGACTCTCTAATTTCCGGTTTCATACTCATTAAATCCCTAACAAGACAATCTTCGTTTCTTTGATCAGAGAAATATTGCAATAAAAGTTCTTTAATTCTAGGCCAGTTAGTGGCATCTTCACGACTGCCTATTAAAATTTTAGCTCTACCTTCTAACTTTGAAATGATCGATCTTATCAACCATTCATTTTTAGGATTATGTGAATTTGCTCGATCAGCAAACGTTGATAATAAACATTCACAAGATGAAATAAAAATGGCAAAACAAAAATGTACAATAAAAACTAATAAACTATAAAAAAGTTCACACTGTGGATATACTATAACACTATATATAAGAAATAAACACATTAAAAATACTGTTAAAGTACTGAGGATCTTTCGGATACCAAGATCGTATTTGAAATGCTATGTGGGTCAAACTAGAAGGAACATTTTAACTCGGTATAATGAAGAAAATTCCGATTTATCTCCAGCTGAGGGTAACCCATTGTTTATAATTTAGTTTACTCTGACGATGGACGATGACTTGCTAGTCGAAAGGTCCTTTAAAGGTACTTTAACAGAATAAGGGATAAAGATGATTATTTCTTATTTATAGGAATAATAACTACCTACATTTAAAGGGAGCGAATTTTCAAAACCATCCAGTAGAATAATCTGTTCCAACGAGAAGAGCTGCTTATCTAAAACTGTGATTGTATAACCTGAAGGAATAAGATCTATTGTTTGGAAACATTTTCAAAATGATGAAAATGAAGTTGACCATAACTTGGCTATTTCAAATTTTTAGTTTTTTACTACGCTAAATTTGTCCCTGATATTTTAAACGTATATACGAAGGCAAAGTGAAAGGTCCCTGAAAAATTAAACAAGAAATGATTTATTTGGTCAAAACTTATTTTATTTCTCAACATAATCTCCTTCTAGCCCGATACACTTCGTCCAACGTTTTTCTAATATTCCCATGCCTTCCAAATAATACGATTTCGGGAGTCCTTCAAAATAGGCGTTTGTTTCGGCGATGACCTGATCGTTGGAGCCAAATCTCCTTCCGCCGAGCTATTTCTTGGTGGATGATGAACTAATTCGTAGAGCAATTCATGAAATTTTGGCATTGCGAGTGCGGACCTGTACGCCGGTGCGTTGTCCTGGTGGAAGAGAACTTTTTTTTCCAAATGCGGCCGGTTTCGCTTCAAATCGGCGTCGAATCGATCCAACAGCCCTGCATAATATAATCGTTTCGCCCTTTTCAAGGTAATCGATATGGACGATACAATGTGCATGCCAAAAAACTGTCGCCATGACTTTGTTGGCCGATAAACCCACTTTGGCTTTTTCGGCTTCGATTCGCTAGGACAAGTCCACTGTATCGACTGTTCTTTGGTCTCTGGTGTGTTGTGATGGATCTATGTTTCGTCCACGGTTACGAAACGGCGTAAAAAATCCTTCTTATCGCACTTGAACATCGACAAATACTTCTTTGAAGTTGTCATAGGGTCGCGCTTATTGTCAACAGAGAGCAAATGCGGCAACCATCTGGCAGATGGTTGCAAAATGTTCCGTATCTGTCAGGTTGAGATGTCCATAGCCTCAGCAATGTCGTGCACTTTAACTCGCCGATCGTCCAATATCATACCATGGATTTAATCGACGATATCTAGCGTTGTGACCTCAAAAAGGTTTTCGTTGAAGTTAGATGATCTAATGTACGACGTTGTGAACTATGTATACCAGAAAATGGGAATCATTTTGAACAATTTCATTAAAATTAATACACAAAATTTAGAAAATGTATCTTATTAACTCTTATTGGTGGACTTACTTATACAGGGTGTCCTCGAACTGCGTGGCAAAAATAAAACCGAAGATTCTTTGATTCGAAAAAAAGTTGATGAGCCTCTTTACTTTTGCCTCAAGTGTCTCGTTTACCCGGTAGAGGGCTTCAAAATTGCAAAAATTATTTTGTTTTTTCGGTATAACTTGAGAACGTGATGAAGAACTTTTACAATATTTAGCAGGTGAGTTACTGTCAATAATGGCCATTTTTGAGAGTGGAGCACAGAGCCTTAGAGACCATAGAAATGGCTCAAACTTGAGGATGTAACGGGAAAAGTGTCCAGAACTTTTTTGTGGAAGATGCAATTCACTCGATATTTTTTAAGCAGATAGCTTATCTAATTTGAAAACTTTTCTTACTTTTGAAAAATTTTGATAAAATCAACGGATTAGCTTTAAAAAATTAATTTTCGAGTCTCTGCAATTTTGGCTTACTAATTTTACTTGATTAAAATACCTTAGTTGCCTTTGCTTTTCTAATGTCATTTTGGCATTTGAAGAATTTATGCTCAAAACTGTCAGTTTTTACTTTGCTTTCCGTAAAAATTTTATAAAATTATGGCTCAAAATTTCACTAACACTGAAATGGTTGATATGTTATTGATTTATGGACTTTGTCGTTGCAATGGCCGGAGAAGGGAAAGATATCCGCATCGCAGAATTCCAAATCGGCAAATCTTCACGAAACTGGCAAATTAGAAGCAAATCGCAGAGAAACTGGACGCAGACGGACAAAAAGGACGTTAGAGCTCGAAGAAGCGATACTGGAAGCGGTTGAAACTGAACCTGGGATAAGCACACTACGTTTGGGATTTCGTATTGGAGCCTCAAAATCATTAGTTCATAATGTACTGAAAGAAGAACTGTTGTATCCCTATCATATTAAAACAGTTCAAGACTTATTGCCCATGGATCCAGGTCATCGGCTAAATTTCTGTCGGCTTATTGTCCAAAGACAAAACGCAAACCCCAATTTTTGTAGAAGAATTCTGTTCACGGACGAAGATACTTTCACGAGATATGGTCTTTTTAACCTCCATAATGAACATTTCTATGCTGATGAAAATCCTCATGAAACGGAAGTTACATATTTTCAGAATCAAACTAAAATCAATGTTTGGGTTGGAATTGTGGATAACTTTATTATTGGCCCTACCGTTATACCCGATCGATTGAACGGGGAGAACTACTTGAACTTTTTGGAACAAAGGCTACTTGAACTGTTGGACGACTTGCCCTTACACATTCGTCGTGGCCTGGTTTATCCATGATGGTGCACCTCCTCATTTCACATTAGCTGTGAGGTGACATTTGAATGCGGAATATCCAGATCGCTGGATAGGTAGAGGACACGCACCAGTGAACTGGCCGGCCCGCTCCCCTGATTTGACGCCCTGCGACTTCTTTCTATGGGGCGCTTTGAAGTCGAAAGTTTATGCAGCTCCAGTAAACACACGAGAGGAATTGTTGCAACGAATTAATCTTGAAGCGGATTTATTGAAGAATGATCCTGAAGTACTAGCCAGAGTTCAATCCAATTTCTTGAAACGAATTAATTTGTGTATTCAGGAAAATGGGCAACATTTCGAACAATTGATGCCTTAGCGATTTCCCAAAAAGTTTTGTTGTTTCTCTTAATTTAGCATTTGTTTTTCCTAAATAATCACATCGTTTCCCCATTTCTATTGTTTTTATTATTCGTGTTTTACCGAGATATTAACCATTTCAGTGTTAAGTGAAATTTTGAGCCATAATTTTATAAAATTTCTACGGAAAGCAAAGTAAAAACTGACAGTTTTGAGAATAAATTCTCCAAATGCCAAAATGACATTAGAAAAGCAAAGGCAACTAAGGTATTTTAATCAAGTAAAATTAGTAAGCCAAAATTGCAGAGACTCGAGAATTATTTTTTTCAAGCTAATCCGTTGATTTTATCAAAATTTTCTAAGAGTAAAAAAGTTTTCAAATTAGATAAGCTATCTACATAAAAAATATAGAGTGAATTACATCTACCACAAAAAAGTTCTGGACACTTTTCCCGTTACATCCTCAACTTTGAGCCATTTCTATGGTATCTAAGGCTCTATGCTCCACTCTCAAAAACGGCTATTATTGACAGTAACTCACCTGCCAAATATTGTAAAAGCCCTTCATCAAGTTCTCAAGTTATACCGAAAAAACAAAATTATTTTTGCAACTTTAAAGCCCTCTACCGGCTAAACAAGACACTTGAGGCAAAAGTAAAAAGGCTCATCAAATTTTTTTCGAATCAAAGAATCTTCGGTTTTATTTTTGCCACGCAGTTCGAGGACATCCTGTATATTAAAGTACATTGTAGTTATCTGGTTTAACCATTTTTCGAAATGAAAATTTGTTATTCGGCCTTTCTTTGTAATTTATAGCTGTAGAGATTAGAAAAGACAGCTTATTTTATTTCTGTCACTCACTCTCTGAGGTCTCTGGAATATATGGTAATGTTATAAAATTGTCTGTATTACCTTTTATGTTATTTATATATGACGATCCATTATAGATTTTGTTTATTCTTTCTTTAATGATGGGATTGAAAAATGTTTTTGGGTAGCGATTCATTTCCAGTGTATTATGAACAATTTTTAAATTTTTGAGACGGTCCTCTGGGTGGGAGTTTTTATTTTTCCATCTGCATCATGACTAATGTTCATATCTAGGGAATTTATGTTTTTGTTCACTTCTATTTCACAAGTAAATTGAAGGTTACAGTGGAAATTGTTAAATTCATCAATCATGTACTGAATTTTATCGTTGGGAGCACACATAAGGCAATCCTACATACCGTTTGAAGAATACGGGTTGAAAAACTAAGGAATTTATTATAGATTCTTCTAGGCATTAGCAATGGTAGCTGAAATAGGAGACCCCATTGCTCTTTATATTTATTACAAATTAATATTATGTGTAAGTTTTGTTTCTTACAATAGTTGTGATTCTACACTTGAATATCTTACATCTTCAGTCCTCTAAGTGTGAATACATGGTAATTTTGCTTGATCAATTCCTAATATACTAATTGTATATTCCTAAATTTTATTTCTCATGCTTTGCATGTTAATTTTTTGTTGAAAAAATATTTGTAATTCTACACTTAAATAATCTACATCTTGGACCTATTTCATTTATTAAAGCCCATCAATAATTTTTAATTACGACGGTTTTTTAATTTAAGGTTCCTCTTTTTCCCATTTTCATGGTGGTTGTAATTAATCACAAAAATTAAATTTGCCATGAAACGGTGCCACGCACAAAGAAATATCGAGAATTGAATTCTGCATCAAAGCTTGTTCCTGAAAAGTAGCCTTTACAGGGTGATAACACTTTTCGGGTCAATTTATTGTTATTAAATATCCATATCTACGCCACTGGAAGTAATACCGGTCTCAAATTATGTGCAAATGTGGTAACCTACCTACGCATCCACGGTACCAAATTTCATTGGGACAAAATAAAGAAATTTTTTATAAAAGTCAAAAATGAAGCGTCTGTGCATATATATTATTAGAAACTTTTTCCTCAAAATCAAATTTCCTATCGATTGTTAAAGTTTTGCTACTAAAACCTGAGACATCCTTCATATATTTGGAATTTTTCGCGATTTTCGGAAAACTTCATGTGCTTTTAATTTTTTCACGATAGGGTGAATGTAAATCGACGTTCTAAACACTTTTTCATTCTTGTGATTTTTTCAAAAACGCAAAAGAAACGAGATATTGCGAAAAAAAACATTTTTATATTTGTAATAATGTTCCCCCACCTACCTAGGGGGCGCGTTAAGGGTCGTAAGTTTTGGATGTCCCATACTGCATTTTTATCTATAAATGCCAAATGTTTCCTCGATTTCCGGAAATTAGCCTTTTTTGTCTAATTTCTGTGGACTACTAAGCCATTTCTAAGTGAATTTCAAAATTTTATCTCATTTATTCATTTTTGTTGTTGATTCGTTGCTAGTATTTTGCTCGAAATTAAAAGTACACCTTCGGACCATACAGACTTTTAGTCCAGGCAATAAGCCGGGAAAAAGGTCATAATGAAAAAAATATATATAGTAAGCTAGAACTTCAAAAAATGTTTCGCATTATGTTTCTAATACCCCATAGATCATTCATGACTATCAAGACCGCGGGGGTCGACCTTTATACGAGCATTCTCATAAAAACAATCCGAAAGTTAAAAAAATCAATGAATTAAGACCCAAAATGACCCCTAGTATGTTTTTTGGGTCGCTGATCACGATTCCGCTGTTATTTTTCCCAAAAAATTCTCTCCACATAAAAAATTCAGGAAATTTGAGATTTTCCTGGGACGGTTATGAGTAATAAAACATAATTTTGTTGCAAAAATGATCTCTAGTAGATTTTTTGGTACGCTGGTCACGATTCCGCTGTTATTTTTCCCAAAAAACTCTCTCCAGAGGTAAAATTCGGCAAATTTGAGATTTTTCTGAGACGGTTATGAATAATAAAGTATAATTTTGTTGCAAAAATGACTTCATTATTCATAACCGTCTCTGGAAAATCTCAAATTTCCCGAATTTTCCATCTGGAGAGAGTTTTTTGGGAAAAATAACAGCGGAATCGTGATCAGCGACCCGAAAAACCTACTAGAAGTAATTTTTACAACAAAATTATAAATTATATATTATATATAATTTTCCAAATTTCCCATCTGAAGGGAATTTTCTGGGAAAACTGACTGCGGAATCTTGATCAGCGACCCAAAAAACATTCTTAGGGTCATTTTCGGCTCTTAATTCATTAATTTTCTAAACTTTTGGATTGTTTTCATAAGAATGCTCCTTGAGGTATTAAAACTCCGTTTTGGGGGGTAGAAAGGTCGACCCCCGCGGTCTTGATAGTCATGAATGATCTATGGGGTATTTGGAACAAAATGCAAAAAAAAATTAGGAATTCTAGCTTACTATATATTTTTTTTTTATTTTCCGGTTCGTTGTCTGAACTATTTGCAATACTTCCAATTACAAGAATCGAATGCCGTTTATTTCATGAAAATTGAGCTTTCCTAACCGGAGTCCGAAGTAAAATGCTTCGATGACTGTACTAATTTGTGGTATTATTTTGGTTTCAATATACGAGACTCCAATGGCAATGAACTTTAATTTGCGTAGTAAAAATTGATCGTAGATTTGATAGGAAAATCAATAAACCGGGCCATCGCATGCAATATTAACCAATGAGCTATTTTGTAGTATGATAAATGAATATTTCATGAAAGAAAAGGAAATAAAAAACAAATTAGTTTGACAAGTTCAATAACACTATACCGTAATTGGGCACACTTCCGGTATTGCAAACACTGAACAAGTAAATGAAATGGAATTTTATATCGTTACATTATTTATTTTAACGGTTCCAGCATTTAGAGTTGTTGGGAAATGGTCGCTGTTATATACTTTACCTGGCTCATCTAATATACCAAAACATTCCATTCAGTTAATTGTCGATGGAAATTCAATTAATTTTGTTTACCGCTCAAATCATTATAATTGAGGGGTAAATGTAGAGAGAGATTCAGTTCTAATTTTGATAACGCCCTCTAATTAGCAAAGATATAAAATTCAAGATGTCAAAATCTACATAACAAATAATCACATTTTAATTCATCGTTGTTCAAATTCCATTTTAATATAGCAACATATAAAAGTCGCATCTTTCTGAGTGAGAATTGAGAACCAAAATGGCTTGAGTTCCTGACAATTTTCGTATCGAATATAGACTGGCAAAGTTGCTTTTGCAGTTCGGTACACAATTCTGATATAAAGTGATACAACATGAAAATAATAAATATCTTCACCAAGATCAAGATCCCCAAGAAAAGTGATAAAACAAACACTACAGCTCTGAAATCAAAATAGTCGTCTGTGATACTAGGTACCTAACAAACAACTCGATATTTCTTTGCCACAGTTATCATATCCCTCAATCTCTTAAACTATAATTTTGTTGATTGTTTGCAGCTGAAATAAAACATTAAGTCTTCATTATATTACTGTATTTTCTGTACGTAAATTCGAATAGATTCACAGACTGACTAACGATTTCTTCACTGCACTCGAACTGACTGAAAGCTGTTGACCGTATGCGTCATGCTGGTTCGATAGGCCCGAGTTGAACAAATGTTATGGGCGTCACAGTAAGGACCTTCCATTCTAGTAGGCTATGTTTTAAACAAGCAAAATAAAACAACTGCATCGCCGGTGCAGCTCATAGATGAAAGTACGGAGTTATTATTGTCAGTCACGATCTACGATTGATTAACTGCGTTAATTAACTATTAATGTTTTTCCGGCCACCTTTGCTCTTATGTGATAGAGATCCTAGATCCTACTAACACTGAATTTATTTACAGCAAGATGAACTGCGATGGAGATGAAATCACAGAGACAACGTTACCGGTAAATAATGTAGTATTCGAGGCGTCAACGCAAACCCCAACCAACGAACATTGTGAGTCACCATTGTTTACCCAAAAGGGTTTTTGCCTTAAAACTGCAGGCCATAGTACTCAGGCCTTAACCAATATTCAACGCATGAGGCTACATGGACAAGTAAGTATTTTTTATAAACTTTGAAATGCGTGAACATCAATGTTAGATATCTATATATTATTGAAAAACATTCTGTAGTTTGTACGCAAATCACGTGGTTCACAGATTGCCTGTAGTTTAGATATCGACTTTAAGAGAGTATATTTTGTATTTACATAATTGTTATGGTTTCAAGATTGTCAGGGCAATGTTTCAAAGAAGGCGGTTAATTTAGTGGTATACAAATTAAAATTCTGACAGTATGAGTATTGACTCTAATACAATACCGCCCGCGCATCAATTATTGTACACTGGAAGATGAGATAATCGTGTCATTGTATTATAAATATAAAAGGTCATGGTGATTGTCAATTCCGTGTGCACACGCCGCGGTACTAAAATATACGAGGATTGGTCAATATGTCCTTGCAAAATCTAAGAGATAGCGCTTGCATATTTGTATGTTTCTGACGAGCACCATTTTTTTAATAGGTTACAGTCAAATTTCCATTTCCATGGCGTGGATTCATTTTTACAATCAATGGAAGCAAACAATTTTTTGTTATTTCAGAAAAAAATTTCGAATTTCGTCATTTGTAAAGCAAAATACCAGAAGAAATCGAAGCAGAGTTGCATGAACTTAATAGAACGTCTGTACCATCGTTCACATTTGGGTAAACGAGTTCAAACGTGGTCGTACATGCACAAGTGATGAAACATCACATAAGAGGCATAGAATTCACAATATGGTCTAGTCTAGATCGAGTCAAAGTTCTTTGTCAGGTATGTGTACCTTCAATACGATGATCGGTCAGTAAAGTTACAAACTTTCTCGTTCTACTGATGAGTTCTATGAGAAAATCGAAACAGATGTCTAGAACTAGTTTGTAATATCACCGATTCATCTAGACTAGTAAGACTGTATCATTGCTATCTGGCAAAATCCATTCATTTGAATTATCTCGATTGTTTCCTCTGAATCTATTGGCACGGTAGTTAATATGGATTACGACAAGAATAAGGTAATACCCGATTTGACTAAGATAATCTATGTATTATTTAATGAAAACAAACTTTTACATATAAGCTAATTATGGAAATGGTTGATAAATTTCAGTTATTGATTTTTAAAATAAAAGTATTAGAAGGTAGTGAGAACACGGAATTTGCAAAGGCCAAACAAGGTCAATCTTGACGCAATTATGCATCTGCCGTCTGTTCTGAATTAAAGCATACATCAGCTGAGTGGGATGTAAATAAAATTAAATCGAATTATACAAAAACTACAGGTCAACAAACCATAAATCAAAATAACACTATTTTCGGACAATTTATTAATGTTAGACAGAATAATGTTCATATCAATATAAGAAACAAAAATTCAAGCGTTGTTATGAACTGCAAAAAATTAAATGAATCTGACCTAAGACAAGCTGATAAATTAGCATTACCTACTTGATATTTCCAATCTTCACCAGGACAGAGGAAAATGAAATCATTCAATATCTGAAAATTGACATAAAAACTTCCTGAATCATCCTCATCCTTCAAACTAACAGTATCATTCGAAAAACTAGAGGAAATCAATAATCCAGGAATATGGCTTTGTAATTTAAAAATTGACAGGATTTTCAGATTATATGTAAATTCTCAGGAAATAGGTGACATTAACACATATGTTTACTATTTTCGTCTTTACGTACGTTTCGGTATCACGACCATCATCAGAAGACGTTTGAAAATTAATTCACGTCACTATAGCGCTAGGTGAATGAAGAATCCCTGAAAAATGAAACAGATGGCGCCACAATCGAAAATCCCATGTGACATTTGTGATGTACCATCTTTAACTAGAACGCATTAAAACGTTCAGACTGATATGTCATTCAGTTTTGTTTTGACACCCATCGAAAGAAAGCAACCTTGAAGATTTTTGTAAAATGGAAAAAAAGTGAATTTCGCGTCTTGGTTAAACATTATTGCTTGCGTGGAAAAAACATTACGCAAACCAAAGCATCGCTTGTTAAACATTATGGGAACTCCTCACCATCGATTGGAGCGATTCACAAGTGGTTTACTGATTTTCTTTGTGGTAGTATGACCACAAAGAACGCCGAACGTTCTGGTCGTCCAATTAAGGCTTCAAAGCCAGAAATCGTCGATAAAATCCATGGTATGATATTGGACAATCGGCGAGATTGCTGAGGCTATGGGTATCTCAACCGAACGGGTACGAAAAATTTTGAGTGAAGTTTAAAATATGAAAAAGCCATCTGCCAAATGGGTGCCGCATTTGCTCTCTGTTAACAACAAGCGCGACCATGTGACAACTCAAAGGAGCGTTTGGCGATGTTCAAGCCATTTCGTAACCGTGGACGAAACATGGATCCATCACAATACACCAGAGACCAAAGAACAGTCGGAACAGTGAACTAGTCGTGGCAAATTGAAGCCGAAAGAGGGCGAAGTGGGTTTATCAGCCAACAAAGACATGGTGACCGTTTTTTGGGATGCACATGGTATCGTCCATATCGATTACCTTGAAAAGGCAAAACGATCACCAGAGTATATTATGCAGAACTGTTGGATCGATTCGACGCCGATTTGAAGTGGAAGCGGCCGCATTTGGCAAAGAAAAAGTGCTCTTTCACCAGGACAACGCACCGGCGCACAGGTCCGCAATCGCAGTGGCACAATTGCATGAATTGTTCTACGAATTGGTTCGTCATGCACGATGTTCTCCAGATTTGGCCCCCTGCGATTTTTATCTTTTTCCAAACTTGAATAAATGGCTCGGGGGAAAGAGATTCGGCTTTAACGATGAGGTCATCGCTAAAACATACGCCTATTGTCGATTGTCGAAATCTTATCATTTGAAAGGGATCGAAAAATGAAGATTATGTTGAGAAATAAAATAAGTTTTGCCCAAATAAATCATTTCTTCTTTCATTTTTCAGAGACTTTTCGTATTCATTAGAAAACCACTACAAACCAATGTTTCTATAGTTGAAGACGTCATATCTTAAAAGCTTCAGTGTAAAAAAATATTATCTGTTATATTTTTACTTTAGATTTAGTTTTAGATTTTGTCTTTCGTTTTGTATATAAAATACATTTTCATATCTGCTTTTGAAACATAATTCAATTTAAATAAAGTTATTATTATTTTAACATGTGTTATCCATTTTCAAATTAGTTGAATTTATATTTTATATAAAGCTAGGATGTCCTATTTGAAATAAAGTTATTATTAATTTAATATGTGTTACCCATTTTCGAATTAATTGAATATAGGGCCACTGTATTTTCATTGTGTTTTATATAATACACCATAATGCAACTATTGAACGTATGACGTGTTCATCCAATTATAAATTGGCACCAGAACTAATAATCTATATATTTGAACGAAAAATTTGTTTAAAATTGTATTAAAGTAATTTGTGAGAAAACGTTTCACATTCAAAAATTCAATTGTGGAAGCCGTTACTTTGTGATAGTTTATCATTTTAACGAAATAATAAATAAAACTACTTTGTTTTAATTTTTTTTTCGTCTGAAGATGGCACGTTTAGTGTTGAAACTATAGTAACGACTATACTATCAGTGATAGTAAAACAAAGTAGTTTTATTTATTATTTCGTTAAAACGTTTCACATTATCACAGATCCTGTGTCGATGCGAACTGTTGCTGTACAAATCGTCCAACCATCTTAGTAATTATTTAGTATTATGTTCCACATACTAAAATTAGTTCTAAATTAATGGAGGGTGTTGTTGTTTTAATGCTGGAAGTATATTGACGAGGGAAGTAAACATTTGGGGTGAATACATAAAGGCTAGACGCCACGGATCATCTGGTACGACATTAAATTATATAGGCCTTGGCCTATATATCCCAATAAAGATGCGGGCATGGTTGTTTGTATGGGAATTTTATAGCGGTCGGGAACATTATTAAGCAATGCTATCATGACGACATAATTACATTTAATTCCTCCAATGTTTGATTAAGAATTTTATAAATATATTTGTATGTTTTCTTGGTATATTGGTTCGTATATATACTGATAATGAAATAAAAATTCTGTTTTGACGTTTCGACAATGTTTATTGCCTTTATCAAAATTGTTAATTGAATTAGTGTTTCCATGTAATTTAGAAAAGAATAGATGATTTCGATTAATGAAATGCGTCTGCAGCCGACTTGTATTTTAAGATCCAATTAAAACTGCAGAAAACATTGGATCGGTTGTGTGTGAAAGAGTAATGTATGGCTAACTACAATTTGAAATAGATTGAATTTGATTAAATACAAGACATTCCAATATTGTACAATTATAAATATCTATGAATTATTGTATGAATTAGTTATTCTATGATAAGTATTTCTATCATAACTATTCAAGTTTAATATATATCTATGGTTTCGGCGTTTACGTAGTGTAAATTCATAATACTTCAGAAGTTGGAGAATAAAACTCAAATTTTACACAAAACTTTTAACATTTAATTTAAAAATGCTGACAAATTGTTTCACCACACTGTGGCATTATCAAAGCGAGGAGTTATCAACTAAAGCTAAATCTAAAAGTATGTCCTTAAATATCAGGGATAACCACAATTTCACTCTTAATCCTGATATTCTACATATTCAGGAAAAAGGACATAAACTTAATATATTAGAATCCATAGAAATTTTGAAACACGCAAAAAACAATAATAATGTAATATTAAATGATCAAATCGACACATATAATTCACCGCTTGTTAACAATTTTGTAAACACACTCCCACCATTATCCACCCCCATCCCTCAATTTGCACCACATTCTGATCCCTGATATTTAAGGACATACTTTTAGATTTAGCTTTAGTTGATAACTCCTCGCTTTGATAATGCCACAGTGTGGTGAAACAATTTGTCAGCATTTTTAAATTAAATGTTAAAAGTTTTGTGTAAAATTTGAGTTTTATTCTCCAACTTCTGAAGTATTCAAGTTTAAGATAATTCTATGGAATTTAACCTCAAAATTGTTACTCTATAATGTCATAGTTAAATAATACTTCATCTTTTTTAGGTTGAATTTTAAATAGACAATGGAAGTGGCACTTCAAATTAATAAAATTTTGTTAAGTTTGAATTAGATTATTGTACAGTTTCGAAAGATTGGAATCTATTTTGTCATTTACACAATTGTTCTTTTTAATTTGAATAGATTCTAATATCAAACGTTTGTTGTCGTTTGTTTCAATATTTAAAATTTTTGTATTGTTGTAGTCGAAAGTATGGTTAGTGTCTTTCACATGTTTATTGAGCGCAGTTGATGAATTTTTGGTATATTTGTGGCCATTTATATATATATATATCTAGAGTTGTCAATAGAACTTCTTAAGTGTATCTATGGTTTCGGCGTTTAAATCATTTTTACTTTTGGAAGATTAAACTCAAATTGACACAAAACTTGTAACATTCAATTCAGAAATAATGCTGACAAATTGCAAGCACAAATTCTGTATTAACTGTTACAAGTTTTGTATGAATTTGAGTTTAATTCTCCAACTTCCTAGAGCTAAAAGAGACGACGATTATAATATGTGAAATAGAAACGAATTCCTTTCATCCTAGATGAATTTAGCAGCATATCATTTTTGAAATAGTTCTAGTTTCTAGACGTAGTTAGTGATTATAGATTTTCTTTTTAGCTATGTGATATAACGTTAACAATAGGATTAGAAAAATTCAATGCTCACAAAGTGGTCTTAGCATCGGTTAGTCCGTATTTTTTCGCAATGTTCAACGGTAAGTACCAACTTTTTTATTCATTTTTGCATGAGAACTTTTGAAAACGTTATCAGCTTTGAATATAAGTAAAGAAATAATTGACACCATAGCTAAATGTTATATACTGTAGTCAAATTCGCTATGTTTTCAGACAAATCAAGCCATTGTAGCTCACTACATAATAGTAACAAATTATAGTGTATTAATAGCAAATTTCTTACGCAAAAAAATGACTTATCGCATTAGTATTCTTTTAAATATGGTGTGGTGCCCATTCAAAAAAGATATTTTCTACATAAGTTCGATAATACTACTTATTGCAATAAGTTACAATGAGCTGAGCTAGCTTTACTGTCAAGCTAGCCTATTGGCAATTCCTATTTGACAACTTTTTCATAGGTTTGAATCTACAATAACCATTTGATTCCTATTTGACAACTTTTTCATAGGTTTGAACCTACAATAACCATTTTACTTTCCTATTTGACAACTTTGTCATGGGTTTGAACCTACAATAACCAGTTTTTTCCATTTGACAACTTTTTCATAGGTTTGAACCTACGATAACGATTTTTTTCTATTTGAGAACTAATGAGTTTGAACCTACAATAACCAGTTTTTTCCTATTTGACAACTTGTTCATGGGTTTGAACCTACAATAGCTATTCCTTTCCTATTTGACAACTTTGTAATAGGTTTGATCCTATAATAACCATTTTTTTTCTATTTGACAACTTTTTCATAGGTTTGAACCTACAATAACATTTTACTTTCCTATTTGACAACTTTACCATAGGTTTGAACCTACAATAGCCATATGTTTCCTATTTGGCATCTTTTTCATAGGTTTGAACCTACAATAACCATTTTACTTTCCTATTTGACAACTTTATCATAGGTTTGAACCTACAATAACCATTTTTTTCCTATTTGAAGACTTATTTATAGGTTTGAACCTACAATAATAATTTTTTTCTCATTAGACAACCTTTTCATAGGTTTGAATTTACAATAACCATTTTTTTCTTATTTGACAACTTTTTCATAAGTTTGAACCTACAATAACCATTTTACTTCCCTATTTGACAATTTTATCATAGGTTTGAACCTACAATAACCAGTTTCTTCTATTTGACAGCTTTTTCATAGGTTTGAACCTACAATAACCATTTTTTCCTATTTGAGAACTGATGGGTTTGAGCCTACAATATGCATTTTCATAGGTTTGAACCTACAATAAACAGTTTTTCCTATTTGACAACATTTTCATGGGTTTGAACCTACAATAACTATTTCTTTCCTATTTGACAACTTTGTAATAGGTTTGATCCTATAATAAAAAATTTTTTTCTATTTGACAACTTTTTCATAGGTTTGAACCTACAATAACAATTTTACTTTCCTATTTGACAACTTTGTCATAGGTTTGAACCTACAATAACCATTTGTTTCTTATTCGACATCTTTTTCATAGGTTTGAATAACCAGTTTCTTACTATTTGTAAACTTTTTCATAGGTTTGAACCTACAATAACCATTTTTTCCTATTTGAGAACTAATGGTTTTGAATCTACAATATGCATTTTCATAGGTTTGAACCTACAATAACCAGTTTTTTCCTAGTTGACAACTTTTTCATGGGTTTGAACCTACAATAACTATTTCTTTCCTATTTGACAACTCTGTAATAGGTTTGATCCTATAATAACCATTTTTTCCTATTTGACAACTTTTTCATAGGTTTGAACTAACAATAACCATTCTACTTTCCTATTTGACAACTTTTTCATACGATTGAACCTACAATAACCATTTTACTTTCCTATTTGACAACTTTGTCATAGGTTTGAACCTACAATAACCATTTTACTTTCCTATTTGACAACTTTCTCATAGGTTTGAACCTACAATAACCATTTTTTTCCTATTCGAAAACTTATTCATACGTTTGAACCTACAATAATCATTTTTTTCTTATTTGACAACTTTTTCATAGGTTTGAACCATTCACTGGATAACTCCTCAAATATTTGAGTGGGGCGTTCTGATTTGAAACACCTCATATCCCTTCAGAAACCCACACACCAAGTTTTATAAAGATCCATTTATTTCGGCTTCAATACCTGGGCGTTCCCGTAGGATATTGCATAGTAATAGATAAGTTGATCATAAATCAACAAAGAAATTTACTTTTCTAGAAATTTATAGAAAATTACTGATTTTGTTCGGAATAACATTTCAGGATAATCCAGGTTGGTTAAAGCTGTTTCATTCTATATAAGATTTGCAATGAAGAACACTCAACAGTTGACTGAACTGTGTTATAGCATGTTGTCTAGCTATAAAGTTTGTTTGAAACTTGTAGGATAACAATCGTCAATTGTTAAAGATAGTTGTAGACGGTGCAAATGTGAACAAAACTTCTAATTGCAGGAGAAATGAAAGAACACAGTCTACACGAAATTGAAATACACGACATGGATCCCACAGCTATTGACCTGTTGATTGAATACACTTACACGGGACAAATCGCCATAACTCCGGATAATGTTCAAGTTCTTTTACCCGCAAGCAGTATTCTTCAAATGCAGGATGTAAGAGAAGCATGTTGCAGATTTTTATTGAGGCAGTTACATCCCACTAATTGTTTAGGAATTAGAAGTTTCGCAGGTGAGCGTTTAATTATTATCAGTAACGCAAGATATTCTTAGAAAATTAGCTTTTTGCAGTTTAGCTCTAAAGGCACCTTTGGTTAGTAGGATTTGCTGTTATTATTGATCTTGTTTGGAGTGTAGCCTATACGATACTTCTTATCGAAGATGTGTTTTCTATTAATTGGTAATAAGGTGTTGCTACCTTTTTCCTTCCATATTCCTACTGGTAAAACCCTGTGGGCGACTATTGTTGCCGTTCCATGTATGGTTAAGTGGAATGGTTATACTCTCATTAGAGCTTCGAGAGCAGCTATAGGTGCCGTTTTCATATCTCCAGTAGCCGCGGCAAGAATGAGCTTTCTCAAATGCTCCAGGCATGATTTGGTAGTTTCGAGCACTGTACTTTACCATCGCACCACACCATTGATGCATATATCAGCTTGGGTTTAAAAATGGCTCAGAAGATCCACTTCAAGTTTTTTTTTATTGATTTAACAGAGTGGTACATAATGTATAGTCTGTAAAACACGTCAATACGAAATATTGAAAAAAATATTAAAATACATTTTAATTAAAAGAATTCAAGAATTCATGCAACAAATATGGAACATTTTAAAGATAATAACGGACATTTTATAAAAACTTTTTATCATCTTCACCCTTGCAAATTTTGCAATAAATCATTGTTTAAACAATGAAGCTCGAGGATTTGGAAACAATTTATTAAGAGTTTTATAATCAGCGCATTTTTTCATAATATAATCCACCATAATCTTGGTGCGATTCTTTACAAACGAAAGAAACCCAACTAACCTAGTATTGAGTTTAACTAAGAGATATTTGCCAGCATGGACTTCTCCAATAACATGTCACTTTCAATAGAACTATGATCTATAAATCAAACCCAAACAAATAAAATATGAAAAGGATTATGAGACACATCAACTCTAATATAACGTTAGTCTCTTATTTCATCAATGTACCATGATCAGATTGAATCGTTATTCGTTGTAGGAATTCAATACAGGCTTTCAGGCTACATAAGATTGATTTATTGCGCCGTTTATTCCCCTTTATATTCGTTCATGGATGGATTCTTAGCTACTTCGTAACAAATTACAAATGTATGTTGCATTAACTTTTCCATTACCTAATTACTTTCGTTATAATATATTGATCGTAAACAATTCAGCCTCTGTGAAGCATTCATTACTTTACTACAAATATTTGATAATATTATCAAAGATCTCCAGAACCCAATTGGGTGGCATGGTCTGCAATCAAGGAATATAATAGTGACTATCATTCTGAGTGAATTTCCAACAATCTATTCTGTTTTGGTTCATCAATAACTGAACAAATTACTAGTTTGATATTAACCACAAATATATTTAGGTTTATCTAGAATCTAGATGGCCCAGCAACACTGCAGCTTGTTTTGTTTTCTCGAGCTCGTCAGCGGAACGAGTAAGTTTCAGTGCTACCGGTCGAGGTATAAATACCCCATTGACCAGATGGTAGATTTCAGATTCGGGGACTCTAGGGCGGAAAACCTTTCTGAACAGCGTATATAGGGTGATTCATAAGTAATAGCCCATATTGTAACTGTTCGTACAGAAGACAAAAATTATAGTATTTCATTGAACAATAATGTGTCCAAGTCTGCTCCTTACTAAAATACATGGTGTTCAATTGAAAAAATGAAATACATTTTTATTAATCAGCCAACAAGAATATGTTATTGAAATTGAGTTAACTCATAGATGTCGCCACATACATTAAACTGAATAGAAGAAATCAGCAAATTAATAATGATTCTTGACCCAGGAATGAAGTATAAGTATTTTCTTGGGAAATAGGTCACATTAACACATACGTTTACTAGTTTCGTCTTTACGTACGTTTCGGGCTCACGACCAGCATCAAAAAACTAATTCACGTCACTAAAGGGCAGGATTCCTTGAACTAGTTGCACTAAGCATCGAGCGTCTTTATCGCATTAATTTCAATCAAAATGTAAATGTCGTAACAGCGAACAAAACACGGATAATTGAAAATGTAAGACATGAAACTGTAAAATATATAAATATGTAGCAGAAAACCACTACGTATAGTGGAAGACGTCAATTCTCAACGAAGAGGTAAAGATAGTCTGACTGGAAATAAATTTTACTACGCTGAAATACCCACAATTTCAAAACAGATGTGTTTAAAATGTATGACCACGAAAGGAAAGAATCTTGCTATATAAACATTACTGGTTTGTATAAGCTTTATACATAAACTCAATTTTAAATATATCTATGGTTTCGGCGTTTACGTAGTGTAAATTCATGATACTTCGGAAGTTGGAGAATAAAACTCAAATTTTACACAAAACTTTTAACATTTAATTTAAAAATGCTGACAAATTGTTTCACCACACTGTGGCATTTTCAAAGCAAGGAGTTATCAACTAAAGCTAAATCAAAAAGTATTGTTAACAAGCGGTGAATTATATGTATTGATTTGATCATTTAATATTACATTATTATTGTTTTTCGAGTGTTTCAATATTTCTATGGATTATTAAGAAATAGGTAGCTATTTGTAAGTGCTTAATTAATTAAATGTGTATAAATTTGACTAAATAATTGTACATCTGTTCCAAAATTTACAGAATTGGCATCAATTTTTATGTTAATCATTTCCAGGATAGATCTTGTATAGTAATTGGTTCGCTTAGCTAAAATATCAACATTTTTATAATCGAACCGATGTCCAATCACAATCTTAACAATTCATTTTATATACCGTGTGGGTATTAACCGTTTTAGATTTAAAAGCTATTTACCCAAACAGTTATTGTTATGCGCAACACTTATTTCATACTTTCTTAAACGTTTCTTAATTTTCTCTGAAGTCTCCGGAATGCATGGTAACGTTATAAAATCATTATCACTGTTTATATTGTTTATATATCATGTACTGTTATAGTTAGTTTCTTTAATAATGAAGTTAAAAAATATTTCTGGGTAGCCATTAATTTCCAGTGTATTAAGCAGGTTTAGCTAAATGAATAAATAATAAAATAACTCATACAAAGAAGAAAACTAATAGTTATATTTCTTGCAGACACCCACTCCTGCAAAGAATTACATTTGAAATCGCATGTATTCGCTCTGCAAAATTTCCAACAAGTGGTTGGAACTGAAGAATTTTTGTTGCTGCCTTTTCAAGAGGTAATAGAGATATACACCGGAGAACAAAAGAACTACTAGCAGAATAAGTGTTTGAATCAAATCCATGATTATTTAGTATTGCTTACTTCCTTGTCATGCTATTTGTTCTTTTATATCCTCAACGACAATTTCAACATTAATTAGTTAATAAAATTTTGGCGAAGGTGCCGGAAAAATCCAATTTATCTCAAGTGTTATATTAAAGTATGTAATTTTATTTAAATACAGGTTGAAGAACTAATCTCAAACAGTCAATTGAATATTTCTTCCGAAGAAGATGTCTTTACAGCTGTTTTGAATTGGGTTAAACACGATTTGGCTGAAAGGAGTCAATATATTTCTAGGGTATGTATGAAACTCGAATCAAAGTAGTTGTGGTTCATTGAGAAGTGCAAAATGTTTGGACTTTCTCAGAAATCAAATGTATGAGGTAGATTTGTATGGGGCTTATTTGCTGAGGGAATGTCCACTGCGACCTTTGCAGATGTATTGTGTATGTCCTCATGTTATGTTAGAGTAGATCTTAGGTCCTCCATATATTGGAAGGGTTGTGATTTCTCCTCTCGGTTGAAAACCTTAGCCTTGTTGACCTTAGCAGTAGGATCTTCATCTTCTTCTTCTTAGCAGAACCTACCTACCTATGTGTTTGTTGAGCCTACAATGCCCAGTGAGGAGCCCAACCATGATTCTAGTTGATTTCCTATTCTGGCTCAGTAGGTACTCCGTGAATTTTGACGATGGTTCTTTAATGAAATCTTTGGTCTGTCTCATACCCGACGCTTTGTTCCACCATTCTCCAGCTTGATTTTTCATCCAGGTACTGTTATATGATTTGCGTAGCGCTTTTGCTATACCACAGAAAGGTTCTGAAATTCTTCATTGCCTTTGTATCCTCTGTGGTCTGGTACCAAGGCTAAAGACAGACTATTTTGACTGCCCAACTCTTGTAGGGTTTCTAAACAGTCCAATACAAATTTGGAATTAACTTGTATGGAAATGAATGCTTTTATAGCCGCTTGACCGTCAGAGTATATGGCGATGAATTTTCCCTACTCTTGCCTAATAGCTCTTTGGCACAGTATTGCAGCAACTTCCACCTACATATCGTCACGTGTTAATCCATCACAGTGAGGCTGAGGTAAGATATATTCATAACCAAATCAATTTTCTGTTCATAATTAATTACTACTATTTATATAGATTTTGCTGGACATGCGGACTAAATATTCACCGCCTTATTTTTTTGGCAATATGAATATCTTGAAAATGTAATTTGCACTGATGATCTAAGGAATGTAGTCTCTAAATTTTTTGAGGGTTGCAATAGATACGTTGAGCTGCTTGATTTAAAACAGCACATACTGATGTTTTTTTGAGAAGAGTATGAAGTACTAATTTTCGAAATTTTTAGTTAATGGTACATGTACGTCTTCCTTTAGTGAATCGAGAATTTTTAATGACTAGAGTAGACAATGAGCGTTTAATCAGAGATAATAACGAATGTAGGGAGTTACTTCTGGAGGCCATGAGGTACCATCTAGCTCCTGAACGGCGATGTGCTCTATCTACCTCACGTACCATAGAAAGGAAACCAAAAGGAGCTGATCCCTACTTATTTGCTATCGGTGAGTATTTTTTCACTAATAAAGTTTCATACATAGAAGGCATTCCTAATATTTGTGAGCACGTAGCGTACGTAAAATAATGAGAAAACCTCCAAAAAGTTTTTCTCTAAAGTGTCTCCTAAGAGACTCCTCTAGACCGTTAGACCAATTTTGTTCAAATTTGTTACAGGTGATGCTCAGTTGTATACCTATGATTTAGTGAAATAAACTTTTGCAAAAACAATCCAATGGCGTAGATACTGGGAAACTTTCTCCTTTTTCAAATCCTAATGTGAACGCCACTGGATATTTTGCAAAACTGTTAAAATTTTTGATTGGAGTGAGCGTTTTAGCGCTATATGAGATTGAATGTTTAAAGAACAACTCGAAAATAAGGAGTTTAGGAATCAAAACAGTGACCCTTTGGTATTGTCATTTTAATAATTTAACAAAATACATTAAATGGTCAGCGTTCTGGGAAACAGTTTTTACATAAAACATACATCACATAAATAATACTTTTGCCGCAATTTTCCCTTCTCAAAATGTCCTCCATCTGCTATGATGCATTGATGCAATCTGTTTTGGCGCAATTGTTTCATGGTATGAACTGGCTGAGCATAGACCTTTTCTTTCCCTTGGCCCCAAACCGTAAAGTCCATGGGATTAAGGTCCGGTGATCTCGCAGGCCAATTTATGGGAGCATTATTTCCACGGCCAATCCATCGATTTGAGACTTTCCTTGAAAGCCATCGACGCAACGCGAACCTGAAACGGAGCACTAAATATCTCAATTCAAAGATCTCTATGGGTATAACTAAATGGAACTAAAATTTAATTTTGCAGGTGGCGGTTCTTTATTCGCTATTCATTCAGAATGTGAAGTATACAATCCCAAAACAGACACCTGGAATGTAATCGCTCCTATGCAATGGCGGCGATCGCGATCTGGTGTTACAGGATTGAGGAGACTTCTCTACGTCGTAGGAGGGTAAGCTTGTTTCTAACTTTCACGTATTTTATCTTAACAGGATGGGTCAAATTCGAGCCTCATCATAAGGAAATGGTAAGAGATTCAACGTCGGTTACATTATGGCAAAGTTGCACAGTTTAAACATTTATTTTACAGAAAATATCAGCTATTGGCATCGAAGCGTTTGATAACCAAAAGTTGTGATGGCCATAGCTTTTTTGGGAGCCCAAAAGTAACTAAAAATTAAAGAACAATGAGAAAGTGTAATTTGTTTTAATATATCTTTTCCAATAACGTCAGAAAAAAATAATTGATTTTATGAAATTTCGGTTTTTCCTATTTGACATTCTTCATATCACAATACGATATTTTGTTAAGCATCAAATTGTGCAACTTTGCCATAATTTAACCGACCCTGTATCTCTTATCCTTTCCGAGATGCTGATGATGAGTCTTGAATTTGAGCCATCCGGTATATGAAGTTAAGTATTTGCTATATTGAATATTTCAACAGATATGATGGTGCATCGGATCTAGCAACTGCAGAATGTTACAACCCCCTTTCAAATACATGGTCAGCTATTACTCCCATGGGAACGAAGAGGTCTTGTTTAGGTAAGGCTACCCCTCAATTATTAGTAATTGAATGGATAAAGATGGAAATGGGGACCCAGAAATATATTCTTCTGTGATATTTTCATATCGTCAACTATTATGATAAGGTGTTTGTAATCCAGATCGATCAGTAAAGTCCCAAACTTATAGTTCCAGACAGCTGTTTCGCTCTCCTCATAGAGCTCATCAGTGGAACGGGCAAGTTAGCAACGTTACTGAGGGATCTCTTCTAAAGGTAGTCATAACCGGCCTACAACGTGTAAAAAAACAAAATATCTCACGCCATCCATGAATAGATGTCCCACTAGAAATCAAACAATGTATCACATTGACTGATAGATTGCTAGAACTTTACAAAAGTTAGGGGAAGCCCCCGCTAACTTTTGATGATTTTCCACCATGTCTGGAAGCGTTGTCACGCAATCCATTTTTGCTCCCATTAAACCTGGCCATCCAAAAAAAAATGGCGTGGATAAAAATGATGGCATATGAAAATTTTAGGAGGTTGTATCGTGAAAACTCCTCAGGATGGAAGATTCGACCTGTGAGATGAATTGTTTATTGAATCGTCCTGTAACGATAAACCATAGTGACATGTTGTCACCAAGTCCCGCTCTACCTCCTAGCCTAGACTGTAAACGTGTTTGAGATTGAACTTTAGGAGAGAAACGCGGAATATAAGCCCTGATTAGTAACCACCTTATTATGTGATATGAAGGAAAATTGTAATAATCATATTGAATTCAAGGTATATGCTCGTTCGATGGCCTAATCTACGTGTGTGGAGGCTACGATGGCGCTTCTTGTCTCAGCTCTATGGAACGTTTCGACCCTCTTACTGGAGTTTGGTGTAGTTGTCCCGCAATGAACACCAGGCGAAGATACTGCAGGATAGCTGTTGTTGGTTAGTGTTTTTATCGTTATTATGTTATCATTCCTGGAGTTGGATGAATTCATATGTGTAACCATTTGAAATAATTTCAGAGAACTGCGTATATGCGTTAGGTGGATTTGATTCAACAAATTATCAAGCTTCCGTTGAAAGGTAGGTCTATTGTTTATTATGCCAAATAGCTACAGAATCATAAATTGCTATGTTCACAGATTTGATCCAAGGGAAGGCCATTGGTCGCCTATTCCATCGATGTCTTCAAGGAGGAGTAGTTGTGGAGTGGCTGCTCTGGATGGACATCTATACTGCATAGGAGGTGAATTACACTTAGTGTTCAGTTATTATTGATATGTTACTCATGACATCCTACTTCTTCTTCATCTTTTTTAGCCGTCTTCTATAAACTCGGACCCGACCCCACGAATATGCGAAAATGCCTGACTTGAATCTATAGACACTTTAGTCTTCTATCCATTGAATATTAGCCTCCCTCATGTTTTTTTTTCGATTTCCTACCACTCGATACACGTTTAAAGCTGCTGTTTTTTCAATCTAATTACTCCATCTCAATTGAGGTTTATATTTATTCTCCTCTAGCCAGATGTCCGACTCAATTCTATCTTAATATCGATATTCTTCTAATAATACCCACACCACTTTCGTTTTATCAGAGGTAATTTCTATGCCCACTCTTTTTGAAGCTATACTGACATCTTCTTGTCAATACTTCTTTTGTCTTCTCCAGGATCACTATGACATCGGCAAACCATAGACGATGTTCTTAAAAACATTCCAGATACCCATGAGAGAGGTATTCTACATAAGTTATTTCATGTATACCTTACTATTCAATTACAGTGCTTTAAAAGATGAAATTTGTCATGTTCTCTTCTATACCATCTGTTATGAGCACTTCTGTTATTGTTAAGAAAACCGTGTTCTCTTTGTATTAAAAAAAACTCAGAATGACAATTGAAGATTCGATCTGGTACATCTTCAAAAGGATCGGGGGGCACGGCAGTGCCCCCGCCAAGTCGAGCGCGAAGCAAACACTGCCGTACCATCCTTTACTGGAATCATTTCGCCGCATTTTCAGGCCCCTATTTGAGAACCTCTGGATAAGACCAGAACGCAGAAATTCGTCATCCAGTAAGCTATAAAATCACATACTTGAAATAAAAAATTTCAAGTCTGTAGGTCATTTAGTTCCGAAGTTAAGCGAAAGCAAAGTTTCGCATTTATGACACTCATTCACTCACTCACTCATGATCATCAGAATAGAACTAGTACTTCCCATAAACTCAGAGAGCTGAAATTTGGTACAGAGTTAGGGTTTAATGGCCACATAAAGGGAAAACTATAAAAACTAGGATAATCGAAGATCTGGATGGAGTACCTGGTGACCCTTATTTGAAAACACAAGAGCCCAACCAAACTATTAAAGATCGACATACCGCCTTTACAAAAAATATTCAACTTTATTTGCCTCTTCATTTGATGTCAAAAATCGAAGGTCTGATGTATCTGATGAAGAACCCTCAGCTTGTCTCAGCTGTATTAGAGATATGGTAATGCCCCCTTCTACTATTGGTACATAAAAGAATGCCGTGAATTTGATTCACGAATTATTGCCTATTAAGTCAAAATTTGAGATCATACCCCGGGCATACGTGTACATAGAACAATTCCCAATCTGTGTGGGGTATGCCCTAACAATTCACAAGAGCCAAGGTCTAAGTTTAAAAAATGCCCTCATGGACATTGGCACCTCCATATTCTCTTGTGGCCAAGCCCACGTGGCGCTTTCACGATTAACCAATCTTCATGGGGTGCACCTCATAAATGTTGACTTCAAGAGTATAAAAGCTCAAGCTTCAGCGATCACCGAATACAACCGGCTTAGCCGTAAATACCGCGCCGATCTTTCAGAAATTAAACCGTCTAAACCGTCTAAAAGAATAAATAATGAACGCGAATGGGCAATACGAAAAACTGTTGCTACTGTACAAGAATCAGAACCGGAAAAAAAGATTTGTAATAATGAAAAAACTACTCCTAAAAAGAAAAAAATGTGTCAAATAAGAAAATCTAATGAAATAAATCAATATGCCCACGTTTCTACAAGAAGAAGTGAAATCCTACCAAAAACATTCTGTAAAAAACTAGCCAAGTCTCGATGGAGCTGCTTGTTTATCTCTAAGAAGTAATGAAATCCTTACTGCGATTTCTTTATTATTATAGTTAATGTTGTGTGACTTGGCCGTTGAAGGGTACACAAGGGTACAAAACCAGGTGCTCCATGACACCATTGCACCAATCTGTTGCCAGAACCGCTACCCATTGACGATGGAAAATTGCCACTTGGAAAACGTTGATTCAATAACCAGTCAATTGTAGGCTTGATAAAGCTGCGTATTTCAATAATACTCATGTGTAGGTGAACCTGAAACAAACAGTATAAAAAATTATATCCAGTACAGACGGACTTCTAATCATTGATAGAAGTCTGTCTGTACGTCTATTTCATGTTAGATCGGTGGTCGATTTGACGCTCCAAAAAGAAGAGAGCAGAAGTCAGCATTGTCAATGCTGAATGCATGTGTTGCACAATCAACAACAGCCTAAAATGAGACACTAGCGTCCAATTACCAATACCAGTATGGGCTATTATCTCGCTTAACAAACATAGGTAGTTACAACAGATAACATTACGTGTAAACAAAATTGACTTGTACCCACTAACGTATAAAGAATGTTCAACGGCCAAGTCACACAACAT
Source organism: Endomychus coccineus (assembly GCA_958510875.1). Classification (NCBI taxonomy): domain Eukaryota; kingdom Metazoa; phylum Arthropoda; class Insecta; order Coleoptera; family Endomychidae; genus Endomychus; species Endomychus coccineus. The sequence goes on along the minus strand of OY294070.1, from coordinate 18,404,104 downwards.
TAACTATAATAATAAAGAAATCGCAGTAAGGAACCTTAGACTTGGCACGACTTTGTCTAGATTTCATTACTTTTTAGAGATAAACAAGCAGCTCCATCGAGACTTGGCTAGTTTTTTACAGAATGTTTTTGGTGGGATTATGATTTCACATCAAATCCTTGATAGATTCTGGATTCTAGATCGAGGTAGGAGGTATCTCTTCATTCATGGCTCGCAGACGGTTGGTAGCTCAAAGAATCTTTTGAAGCCGTAATGAGTTGCGACGTTGTTTGTTTGTCGGTACCTAGAGAAGGTGTCTTCTTGACCGCCTCCTCCAAGAGGTCACAGTGTTGGCCTTCCTTACTTACTTTTTGAGTCCGATTGAATTCTGCTGTACAGCAGATTCTATGTCATTCATGTCATTTTGCAGATGATAAAGATTGTTCTTTTGTCTCAACAGGGAATGATGGCACGATGTGTATGTCCAGTGGGGAAAGATTCAATGTTAGGAGGAATGCCTGGGAACCTATCACATCCATGCACAACAGAAGGTAACTAAAAAAGAATTGAATTGAGTTATACGTAACTTCGTTTTATTTCATTCTAAACTTTTCAAAATACAATTACTTTGTTGAATATCACTACGTTTATCGAACCATTGATAGAGGATCAGATTTATTAAGGAGTCTGGGAGGGAGAGAAACAAACAGGTTTTTGAAATTTTAATCCATCCTAAATACCTAGATAAATTACAGAACGTTAAATTCGACAATATGGCACTTAATTCCTCTTTGAGTTATATGGTACTTAATACATAAAATAGGAATAAAATACATGATTGAGCATTCATACTTAATTTTATTAAAGCTTCATGAGTTACAAAATATAATTATCAGATCCCCATTTCAAAATAATTGCCAGATCTGCTTTAATTGCGTCAACCTGTCTCTATCTCGCTCCTCTGGCTTCATTGGATGGTATAAGGGCTCTAGATGAGAAAGCATTCAGAAGTGTATCATCATCTGCAAAGCTGTAGACGGGAAAGGTGGTCATTTCCAGCAGATCATTGATATAGATCAGAAACAAAGTTGGTGCCAAGACCGGTCATTGTGGAACACCAGCGTTGATAGGCATTGTAGGATACTCCGTCAACCACCACATGGAGTGATCTATCTGAGAGAAAACTCGATAGTAAGCGACAAAGTTGAGAAGGTAAACCAGATGATGGAAGAAAACGTTGGAGCCAGACTTGGTCAAAACTTTGGAGATATCCAATGCTACAACAAGAAATTCCCCATGTTTTTCAATAGATTTCTGCCATAAATGTGTTACGTAGGGAAGCAGGTATCCTGTTTGTTATTTTGGAGGTAGCTAGGTATAGGAAGATATACCTGATAAAGGCTCGAAACTAAACTTGCTGGAATCTTTGCAAATTAAAAAAAGAAAAACAATACTCTACTTCTCAATGATCAAACATACATAATATATTCATAATTATTTAAAGCTATGTAATGTATTTATTCCACGAATTATTGTGCTGATTTGCTTTACTCTCTGCTATCTCTGCTACCCACCATGTAATCCTATATTAACCGTGGCGGCTCGTGAACTTTTCAAGAGAGGAGGCTGGACATAAAATGTTTTTGTAAAAATATACTCTTCAGCCAATTAATTTAACCTTTGCGCAGCGACCGGCTACTTCAGTGACAAAATTAATTGTTGCCCAGCAAGAACCAATGTGGAGGTATAGAGTTTCTCTTGGCAAAACATTTTTTTTGTTCGTTATTTGTTTTTTATTTTATTCGGATTCTTAATATTTTTTCTTTTTTTTGAAATTTTTCATATTCAGTTTTTTTTATTAATTTTATTAACTTTTTTATATCCTAAAGTCTTTAGTTTGCGAAAAATGATCAATAATATTATCATAAAATGTATCATTATGTTTTAAGTGTTTTACTAAATCTTTTTCAATAGATTTTAAACTAACATTGTATAAACGATTTTGGTCCACTGTATTTCGCATGTAAGTTTTGATTCGTTTGAGAGTAGAAAATGATCTCTCCACCGATGCCGACGTGACAGGAATGGTGACTGTCAAACAAAGTAACTAATTTGTTTGACAGTCAGTAAACTATAAAACTGTGGTAAAACTTGTTGCAAATCATTGTCTATCATATATTTTATCATATCGGCGTGACTGTCATACTGGCCTAAAATATCTTTATCCGAGTATATAACGCATAATTCATTGTGCCGTGCTATTTTATCAAAAAATTTATATTTTAGAACTAAGTTATCTTAAAGTGTATTGGGAAACTCTTTTAAAAAAGATTCGAAAAATCTTCTATTCGTCAAGTCGAAAAACTTCAATTCATGTAAATCGGAAAATCGAATCTCAATTTGACCTCTTAATAGTATCTAAAATTTCATGAAAAAGTTGTTTTTATAATGTATTTTCTTGTCTACCAAATTATATGTTTTCCTCCTTTTCGCGGGAGGAGCCTCATCAGTTGGAAAATTTTCAAATAAAATATTAAAATGAAATTCTGTACTACGGAAACTTGAAATTTTATCAATGAGATGTTTCAAACGATCTCTTGAATAAATTATATCAGTGAATTTATGTTGTAAAATTTGAAAAATAAGATCAGTTTGTTGAAATATTAATTCAAAAGTATCAAGAAGAAACAAAAATTCTTCATTTTCTAAATAAGATTTTAAACCAACAGCAGAATTTAATGAAACCTGATCTGTTAAAAAGTCATCACTGTTTAATATAAAATCAAATGTTTCAATTAATTTGTCTTTATTTTTGTGGATGGTAAACACTGCACGTGATGTAAAATTCCATCGAGCTGAAGCATTACAGGGAATTCTGTTTTCTACTATGTTATTTAAAACTTCAGTTCGTTTGGTGGACTTGCTGAAAAAATTTGAAAATGACGATAAGTTAGAAAAGAAGTTCTAACTTCCTTAATGGAACTACTTGCATTACTTTAAACCAAATTCATGTTGTGAGCGTAACAATGGGTGAAAATAGCAAGAGGCGAAACTGATTTTATTTTTGTTTGAAGACCGTTCAACTGTCCCGCCATTACGCAGATCCCGTTTACCATAAATGTATTTTATAATTGTTAGTATTAAACGATCGATTTTGATATTTACCTGAAATCACTAACTAATCCTTTCAAATCCGGTAAAGACCGTTTATTTTTAAAGAACACTAATAATCCACTAAATGGATTTTCTAAAAAGTCAGCAACTGAATCACGCACTCATTTTGAATTTCAATAATTTACCTAACAGACAAATTCTAATCTAACCTTACTTCGCGTGGCGTCACAAAACAAACACCGACGCAACACGTATGTGTCGCATTCCATACCACTGAGCGTACTGAGCAGTGAGCTGAAAGGCCGGCGGCTAAAGAGAGAACTCTTTGCCGGCGGCAGGCTAGCCTACTGAGAGTGTTGCCATTTTATCTATGTTCTACGGTGTTTAGCAATTGAACTGGGCGGAAAAACGGCAACTGTGATGAGGAACAGGTGTTTACTGTTTAAGGTTTAAAATATATACAGAGTCCAGCCTCAGGGCACTGTTGCCAGATTAAAAATAGCTTCTGAGAACGAGAAATAAATTGTAAAATTTGAAAAATTATCAGAGAAACAGGAAATAAAATGAATGATCTACAAGATAAATTGGTGAGGAGGCTGAGCCTCCTTAGCCTCCTTCAAGGAGCCGCCACTGATAGTAATAGTCCTCCTCATGAATGACCGACCACAGTAGTTCTTTGCTAGCGATGAGTATTAATCTTTTATTTGAATACCGTCTGAATATGACGTAATGACGCTGAAACTCGAGTAACGGAGGTTACAAATAAAAATAATATCAACGTAGTAATGCATGTTTTATTTTACAATGTTGATAAAATTTCATATCACATATGTAAGGGTGACAATAGAATTCTTCATCTAGATATTGAAGGGGTATGGTTATTTTCGATCTTGCAATCAACGTAGTACCTAATATTCAACGGAGTAATAGTTATTTTTAAATTCTTTTGAAAGTATATCTACAAACTGACTGATTGGTATAATAAAGCATATCATTTCTTGATCCAGATCCACACATGAAGTAGTAGCTACAGGAGGCCACATATACGCTCTGGGTGGTAATGACGGTTCCTCCAGTTTGAATTCTGTGGAACAATATGACCCGAAGTCCAATAAATGGGCTGTGATATCGGCTATGGCTACCAGGAGAAGTTCCGTGGGTGCTGCAGTGTTGGAATGTATCAATATTGAGCATGTACTTATGCATACCAGATCTACTTGACATTTGTCACCTTCGGCGGCCATAATGTCGTCTTCCTGTCCCGCAAGCTCCATTTCCGGTTCACACACGCGGAGTCACTCCGCCGAAAATCACACCGAACGTTAAAACAACGCAGCGAATCACGAAATAATAACAATAATGATTTAATTTATTCGGTAAAATAAATACGGAAGCTGACGAAAAAACTCAATTTTACCGCGTCGAGTTGAAGATTCGATCAGCATTTGAAAAAAGAATGACGTATTGAAGCCGAAAGATTTCGGCATTTTTATAGATCCTAAGCTTACTATAGCAGGTGATATTTAATGTTAACCACACCATCACACACAAAATCTAACTCAGGTTAAATGCTTTTGGCTTAAGTGGGGTGAAAATAAACACGAAGTTTGCTAAAAGTTGGTAGTTCACTTCCGAAGGAACAATTCAAGCTTTTTGGCATCGTTAAGGTTGCTATACTTATGTACTTGAATAAAAAAAAGAAATGTCAGGTAATTCATATACCGGATATTCCGAATTGACTCCGTTAGCGTTATCGTCACATAAGATTTCAGTAAATTTAAAAGCAAAATTTACTAAATTAATGAACCATTATTTTGTTTCAATATCACTTTTAATAATAACATGAACTGACTTCAAAGAAAAATAACCCTGATTTTGACTACAAAAAATATCGCATCGCGTTCAAGACAGAGAAGCTCT